>OX632367.1:19151642-19751642 GCA_951751655.1 Ophion costatus
AATATTCGGAGCATCAAGGAATGCTTAAATAGTCAATTAAGCATGAATTAAATTTTCTTAGACAACGAATAAAAACAAGTAAATCGATTCTAATAAATACGCGTAATCACTTAATATAAACAAATGAGAAGGGGAATCGATTTTAGTGTTTTATTTTTATATTATTTCAGTAAATAATGCACGAATTAATTCTTATTTGAATAAGCACATCAGTGGGAATTAAATATCGTCGGTCAATGTGTAAAAATTGATAAATGTATTTCAAAAAGAAAAACATATTTTCCAATTATGAGTGAATGTCTACCCTGCATAGTTTAAAATAATTCTACGAATAAAAAAACACGTGTAAACTAAATGTACCATAGACAAATATAAATGAATGTCCATACAATTATTTTTTTCTTCAATTCCAATTTAATTCCATTTAATTCCAATTTAATTCCAATTTCCCAGCCCGATCATCGATTCAACATTTCCAATATTTCTTCCACCCATGAGAAATCGAAACATGCAGCGGAAAAATTGAGCAATTCCAACAGAACTGCGATATCAACATCGAGTAAATTCTGTTCCCAGAGTCGCCACCCCTCAGCATCGAAAAAAAAGAGTTTCAATTCCGCGGCAACGCAGAAGGAAAAAAAGTTTCATTCCGAGTGTCTCCTCTCCGCACGGAGGATAATCGAGTCGCATTCTTTGCGAAATGCCCGTGGGGGAAGCGAGGGAGGTAAAGAAATTGTGCCTGTCTCTCTCTTTCCCTCTCTTTCCCTCCCTCGCGTCTCGTCGTACAATAATACGCACATGAGAGAGACAGAGAGCGGGGACTTTAGAGCAATAGCATCAGTAATAAGGAACGGGTCTGTAAGTCATTCGGCACGGGGGAAAGCTTCGTGAATTGCGCCACAAGATTCCCGAGATTCGCTACGTCGATATCGCGTTCGGTGCACTGCGGGACACGTCACGAGTGCTCACGTTATATGTATATATTTATATTTATATCTATATATGGAATGGTGATTTTGATGTCTTTCGACTTTGAGGACCGGCCTCATACCAGCATATTGTCCCTATATTCAACATTACGTAAATGCCAATGTCTTCAAAATCACCGTTGGACAAATGTAAGCGTAAAGATAACCTCGAGGTCCCTCCTGTTCCGAAATCAACAATTCGTTCAAATAATTTCAGGACCGTCCTCATAACAGCTAGATGTGCCGATAGCCAACGTGACATCGATAAAACGGGTTCAAAACATTCTTTCCCTGTATACTTATATATCTATAGATATCCACACACACACACCTGTGAATATATACCTGGTAGTTGTCACCCATATACACACCAACGACTTCAGGTCTCGGCGAAATTCCTCTCGACACGAGATCTTTGCGCGATCCTCACTCCTTGAATGACTCCATTTGCCTCATCTCGAGTCAATTTTCCTTTTCTTCTTTTTTTACCTTGTTTTTTCGTTTTTTTTCTTTGCTTAATTTTTTCCAAGCTTCGTTAGAACGCTCTTCGTACGGGAAACTTTATGAATCTGAGACAGAGAAAACCCCCACTTAATGAGAGAGCGAGAGAGAGGGAGAGAGAGAGAGAGAGAGAGAGAGAGAGAGAGAGAGAGAGAGAGAGAGGGAGAGAGAGAAACCATTTCATATTCATTTGATTCGAGTCTACAGTAATAATTGGAGCAAATATTATCGAACAACATCACGCGTAATCGAACAGCATATCTTCTCATTTTTTCTCCTCCTTTGGCTTTGCAAAAAATGCCTCTTTAAAGGGTGGAAAAATTAAAGAACCAAAAAAAATCGATATACAAAGAGCAAAAAGAACGCGTATACACGAAAAGAAAATGAGGGAGGCAGCGTGAGCCAGAGAGAGAAAGGGGGAGACAGAGAGAGAGAGAGAGAGAGAGAGGACGAAAATTAGCGGCGCCGAAACGTGTTGCGAGGGCGGGAATTTTTGTACACCGAAATAAGAAAAACAAGAAAAGGTGAAAAAGAAAAAATAACGGTACAACAAATAAAAAAGGAGAGTCGCATCTCTCGCAGGAGCAGTTAATATTGTCTCTCGAGGGCATATTTTACCGATACGATAAGATCTTCAACTCGGGATGCCTCGCTAAAAGCTACACGTGTTTATCGGGCGTAAGCTTCCTTCTTCTCCACCTACTATCTCTCCCCGTACTTATTTTATATGCCTTTGCGCCTCTTCACTCTCCCCAACCCCCTCTTTCCTCTCTCTCCCTCGGCCTGCACAGGGAAAGTTCGTTTCTTACAGGCCACTCTGTAGAGGCCCCTCAGGCAACGCCGCCCTGGCCAGTAATTTCTTTCGGGGGTAATTTCTCCTCACCGTTGCTCATTTTTTTCATTTTATTTTCGTCCCATATGAACTCGATATATATATATATATATATATGGGTGTGTGTGTGTGTGTGTGTGTGTGTGCACACACACGCGCGCGGAAAGAGTTTTTTATGGAAATATATATATATATACTCACACACACGCACACACACACACACACGCACACAAACACACACACACACACGCACACACACACACACACATATATATATATACATATATACGTTGCGGGCATATTCTGTAACCGGTCTAATATTCGCATACTGGCCCTCTGCCCTTCGCTACCACGTTTCTGCTACCCTTTTCTACTCCAATTCTTCGTCTCTTCATTCGCTATTTTTCAGTAGGTATTGGAGCAGGAAAAGAAATTGGAAGATTTTCGGTAAAACTGGAGAGAAGGAAGGAAATGAGGGAATCTGATTCTTTTTCACCTTTCCCTCTACGCACGCACACACACACACACACACACACATACACATACACACACACACACGCCGCGTGTTAATACCTGTCTGAGTCACCTCCATGTACATTCTATGTTTTTTTCGTTAGTTTTCGAGAAAAAGGCATTACTTTCTTTTGCGTGTGTACCTGCGTCGTGATGTTTTTTCACTTATGTTATCATTATGCAGTCACTAAATTTCGAATGCAGGAAAAAAAACACATAGTCTATACGATTCACAATTGCTGTGAAAAACTTCTAAGAGGAAAGTACATACACAAAAGAGAAAAAAAATCTAAACCTATCCAACAGGAGAACGTGAACAAAAATTAAAAAAGGCTTTTTCTCTTGTGCTACAAAAGATCGTAGAACATAAACGGGTGATTCGGATACGAGGTATCTAGATGTTTGTTTGGAACGTCACTTTTTGGACCACTCTGCATATGTATATATATATGTGTATATAAATTTGAAAAATGGTGTTTTATTCCGCTATCACAGACAAATAATTCCACCACGAAAGGGGCTTCGCAATCGTATGCAATAATATATATCCTACAACTAATTTTATCCATTTTTCCATTACTCGTGTATATCGCGTCGCGATCTGCGAACAAAGAGAAGAGAAGAGAAGAGGCGAAGAGAATGGAAGACGAGGAGAATTGCAATCGATTGTCAGGTGAACCTTCCGTTCGTACGAGGCAATCGAGAGAGATTGCACACGTTGTGTAACGGCTCTTCGCGCGGTAACCCCTTCGCAGCATCTTTGCTTCAAGATGATACTTTATCCTATCTCGCTTTCGCTCCTCTCTCTCTCTCTCTCTCTCTCTTTTTCATTCTGTGTCTATATGCACTTCCTCTCAGTCTACGCTTCTCGCGTCTCTCTTGCTTCCGTCTTCCCACCCCTCGCACTCTCCATCCCTCTCTCTCTCTCTCTCTGTTTTTCTCCCTTGACGCGTATCTCGTTGAAAAATTACAGCAAACTCTCTGGAGCCTCATTACCAGATCCACCACGCGCCTTTTCCGCTCAGACACGCGCGTCACGTCCCGCAAAATCGGTCCGGGCATTATAACTCGCGGGTGCTGCATATGCATTTATATATATATATATATGCTCTCGTGTACTGCAAGAAAAAAGAGGGTATGTCGATGCGTTTGGTGCCGAGATGAGCCAATGCTTCGGGATAATAATCAACGTCCTCTTCCCCCCCCCCCCCTCCTTGAGAGATCTTCCCTCAGCTTTACTCGCACCGGTCGGGATACGCATAGCATAATGTGGGGTAAAATGGACCCCTAGCAAAAACTGATAGAAAAAAGGCACCGTGAACAGCCAAAGAACTATCGCTGCACTTTATCTAGGTCAATTATTTGATTTATTATCTGGATTTGTTATCAAGGTTAAATTCATTAGATTTATTGTCTGGATTCATTGTCAAGGTCTAACGTGTTATTTGGATTTATTGCCCAGCTTAAATTATTCAATTAATCGCATTAAAAGTTCCATAACTGCGACTTTAAACGATGACATGAACGCACGTAAGCCTTAAATTATATGTTAAATTGATTAAACCTGAAGGGAAGGAACAGCCCTGCTCCCTATGAGCCCCCTATTATTTCTGGCTACTTGATCGCCCCGTTTCCTTACCAGGGGGGTCCATTTTACCCCGCATATGCTCTCTAGTCGCGGAAACTGAGAACTTAGGTATGTGAAACAATTCTAGACTCAATACGTGAGGATGGAAGTTTGTGAGGAAGGGGGAGACCAACTTTAACAATCGATCCGTAAATTTTGCGGACGAGAGAACACCCGGCAAAGGCAGAAGCTGCTGAAAGAACGGTGAGCGTCATATATATATTTATATATGTTGCAAACGGAAAATTGAGAACGCGTAACCCTTTTCGCGTGGTAATGACGAGGACGTGAGCGACGATGATCACGATATGCTACTGGTAACATTTATTACTACGGTCGTACGCATATATATATATATATATATAAACACAAGATACATATGTCTGCGTGAATGAAAGAAAGTGAATTGAGCGCCTTGGTTCTCTGTGATCAGGCCTCGTATCGTATTCCATCCGCGTCCCTCTTCCACCCCACAACGTTTCAATGCTTTTCATTTCGTTATTATATTTAATTCATTTCTCGTATCGTATTATTACGCGTACGCACTTGAACATGAGAGAGGCATCCCACGTCAACCGGTTCACCCTTGTGCCTCAATTATACTCCAATTTCTTTGCGATCTGAACGTACTTGAGAATGGACGGAGAAAGAAGACGTTTCTCAGTTCACTTCTTGCCAAGGCCCGCGGTATTTGGTAATGAATGAAAATAATTCAATAAAAAAGCTAACATGAAATATTCGTGTATTGTGTGCGTAAATAAAGGTGTAGGTTAAAATGCGTTGAAAACATAATACTTTTCAGTCTGACCCCTTCAAGCAATAGTATTATTTATAAAATACAGCGCGTATCATGTGTGAGATATCTAATGGATCCTAATTTTTTTTAAATATTGGCTGCCTCTGATAAATATAATCATTTGAATTTTATTTTCCGCTTATATAAATTTCAGCCAAGCCTCGATATCGCGTACAATACGATCGGGAGAAATGAGAGTTGCGAGGCCTTTTCACGTAGGAGAGATTTATCGCCGTGGTCTTGTCCACTCTCGATGATTATATTTTACAAGGCAACCGGGAGTTATGCGAGTGTGTGGGTAATGGGAATAAAATTTTTGTTGTGCCAATTGTTTGTCAGTTATATTGATTGATCGAATATTAGCGAGAGCTTCGTTTCTTTACACTCTCGACCACAGCTTACATTTCTGTAGAAAAACAAACTTACTTGCTACGCAAATTTGAACATTTTTTTATCATTTATCATTTTGGTCTAATTCCTTTCTTTCGTGGCAATTCAAAGGAGTCATAATGGAAAATATTGTCTCTAACAGAATTTTCGTAGTTCTATGCTTTATGGAAATTTGTTGACAGGAGTTTGCGGTAATCGAAATAATTCCACGCTTTTATGGGTCGTTTTATTTTCGGCTATATTACTCGGTTTCTATATGCTCGCATTTTTTTTTCGAAAACGAAGTCATTACTTGGAAAACCTCGAGAGAACTTATTAAGTTCATCGAATAGTTAGTTTTTGGAGGTCTTTGAAGTTCTGGCAGCTCCACGCAAAACACCCTGTACACCGAGGGTAATAGCAGTTGCGAATCGATCAACTCTCGGCGCGTGTAGGCGATACCGATTGTTCGATTTTTTCGCCTAGATATCGATGCGAGCACGGAACGTGATGTCAGCGTCAAAAAATATCCAAGTAGGTCCTTTATAATTTATTCTTGATTTTTTATTTTTACACACCCTACCCACATTTGCTCTCCTTTTTCCTCCTCACCTTTCCTCACGCCTCACCTGTTTAACGTTTCACATAGGTCGAGCTAGAATTTTGACATTCCTCCTCAGCACAGGGCCTGACATTCATTTTTTTTGTGTACAATATTTTTTGTGTATTACCGTTTCGCGTTCTATACGCTCGGTATACTTTCCTAACAGGCAGTGCCCAATCGTCTGATCTTGAGCCCATAAAGTTGGTCTGTGATTATCGTTCTACTGCATGTTTCCTTTTTTTTTTTTAATTTCCTCATCCTCAAATTTCAGCCCGCATCGTTTTATCTGCTCTACAAACAACTTTAACCTTTCCTTGACACACTGGGTCATTTTGTCTTGAAAGACTTCAATAATTCTTTACAACAATTCAATTTTATATTTGCCGAATTTTAATTATGCAGGCATATTAAGAAATGTTTAAAGCGTATATCGGGTTTTTTAAAAATAGAAACCGACCGAAGGGTTGTTAAGGGCAAGTGGATGAAGTACTATCCGGGTCAAATTGATCCAATGTGTCAAAACCGTGGCCAAATATAAGTGTGTTAAGGAATGGTTTAATGGACCATGTTCGTTGGGGAGGTGGTAACAACGATGGATAACTCGTTGAATAACCTTAAGTATCAACAAATCATATCTTCAAAAAGTTCAACACAATAAATACGCGCGCTATCCACGCCAAAGGTGATTCGTCACTCGTAAACATTATTCTATGCTGTCTTTTTCATAATTCGTCGCTACAGCATTATGTACAGTGATGTGTACTATGTGGGTAGTGGGGACTGAAATAATCGGCGTAGTATGATATAAAATGTCCAGCTATCAATGTGAATCTATGTATATATTTGTGTACATAGATCACAAACGGCACAGTTGACCCACTCAACAAGTACGATATACGTACGAAATGCATATATTTGTTCGATACAAATGTTCCAATGTCTTTCATGTATCGCTATTTAGATGTCATGGAAACATAATACTTGATTCTATACTTGATGTCATGTAAACACAATACTTATTTGTAATACTTTATGTTTATTCTGAACGGAATACGATATAATACTAATACGATTCATCATACGGTTGTGACGGTCGCCTTTGGTATTTCTCGTAAAAAAAAGTAATTAGAGTACAGCCCCAATCCAACCCAAGAGAATCCCACAAAACTGAACACACGCTAGACAATCCAAAAAACCCTAAACAAACGAGCTCGAATGTTTTTTTCAAATGTCGGTAGCTTACCGACTGATGGTAACTTACCGATATCCTAGAAAAAGTTTCAAACTCGGGAAAATGTCACATTTTTGCGAAATGCTGGCAACCTGCAATCCGTTGATACCTTACCGACATTCTAGAAAAGTTACGAACCTTCTCTAAATTTTGAATTTTGCAAAACGTCGGTAAGCTACCATCCGTTGGTGATTGACCGATATTACGGAAATAGTTTCGAGCTCGGGAAAATCATATTTTTCTCTAATAATCGATAACTTACCATCAGTTGATAACTTACCGACATTCTCAAAGAATCAAACTCAGAATGTTTAAAATTTGCGTTACTTGTTACGTTTTTCGGATTATCGAATTATTATCTCACAAGTTGATTTGAGTTCATTTGCATTTTATAAGGACTAATTTAAGTTCATTTATATTATTTTAAGCTTGTTTTCAGCTGTTTCACGTTCGTTGGATTTGGTTCAGACTGAACCTTGTATGATTGAGCTTGCTTGGGGCTTATTTGCGTTTTATACGGTTTGATGTGGGTTGGATCGTGTTTATTTAGACTTACTTCTGTTTGAGTGGACTGAAGTTCCGCTTACTCGTATATGATTGAATTTGGTGCAGGCTTTTGTGTTTAATTGAGCACGTTTTTCTTGATTCGGGCGTGGCTTGGACTGTTCCGTATTTGATCCGTCTCGTTGCGTGTTCGTCTGGTTTATTTGGCTTTGTTCTGGATTCGCTCTACAGAGCTTCTTTAAAATTATACTCATTCTGTTCTCCGCGCTTATGGAAGTTTCGACATCGTTGTGATAAGAAACTCGATATAATAGGTCCTCTGGGGCCCTATTCCATTCCGAGTATCAATGACCCTTCGCGCAACGAGGATTGTTGGCGATGTAAGGTAAGGCGCACTCTCGGAAAACCAGCGAATAATTCCAAATCGGGCTGTATTCGTGATTCGCGAGATCAGCCGAGACGAGATAACACTTCACATCTTTTTCTCCAATCGGCCGCGAGAGCAGGGAAACGAGTAGATCGCGAGAGCTCGAACGATCTTGTCCGTCGGTGGAAGTGGTCGAACAGCTCACCAGGGACGTGTTCGGAAAATAGCGCAACATTTTTGTCCTTTCCTCCCGACCCCGAGCTCCCCCCGCCGGCTCTTCTCGCCATCGTTGTCGCTATCTTCAATCTTACCTGTTCGCGTGATTAATTTATCGAATTCCCGCCTCGTCCTTGGTTCTCCGCAAAAAGACATTTCCATGGACACAACAAAACGAACGAAATTGAGAAATACAATGGTGACACTGCCGATAAACAAGTTGAATACCAATATTCAGCTGCGTCCCGACTGCACATTAGTTTCGTCAGGCTGAAAATAAGCAGGGTTTGAAAATACGATATATATGATTTTTTCAAATTCGGAAATTCGAGCATAATAAGCAACGACAAAGTAGAGACATTTTGAATAGATCACGAGAACATTTTATTTCATGCTCAGCCAATAATGACACAGCGGACTAATGGAAAAAAAGCGATCCAAAAATGTTGCGAATAGAACGAAAATGTTGCGAAGACGAACGAAGGGAAAAAATTTGTACGCGCAATGGAGACGACATTTTTTTGGACATCTCATCACCGAGACGCGACAGTGTGCGTTGATCAATCACCACATGGTTCACGGAGCAATATAACTCGAATCGCAAAAAAAAAGTTTTTTTGCCCTTACCCCAGCATCTTTCCTCGACTATTTTTATATTTTCTTTTTTGTTGTCATTTACAAGCGCTCGATTCTCGTTCGGACTGCGTTTTTTTCATCTCGTTGAACGAGGAAGGAGACTTTTCACATATGCGTGCATGTGCGTGTGTTCTCACCTTTCCATCCAGTGTGCTCGTTCTCTTTCTCTCTCCCTCTCGCTCCCTCCGTCTCGTCTGACATTCGACGCAGGCCAGAAGGACGAGGAGACGAAATCGAGGGTGGAGAAGAAGGAAAAGGGAATGAAATCTCCCCGAGGGGCCTTTGATCTGTCGTTGCTAATTAGTATCGTGCTTGGAAGCCGTCACGCGTATCGTTGTCGTCTTCTCCGACTTCTTCCTCCTCCTCCTTTCCCTTCTTCTTATTCTCCTTGTCGTTACGCTGTTGATATAAAAAAGAATTAAAAAAAGTGAATATCGATTAGATGAGAGAAAAAAATCCGGAATAACTGAACACGTGTCACTTTCTCGCTATGCGATTCTTTTTCAATTTACGTAAAAATGTTTGGTCCTCTTTCGACGTTCCACTCGTGTGAAATTTCAATAATTCATATATAGCTTGCTTGCTATTTCTACTTGTTTTCCTTATTTATAGAAAGAATAATTACGAAATTGGTTTCAAAATAAATAAATATGATTTTCATTTTGAAAATTCAATAAATATAATTTTCACAAGAAAAATCAGTTAATACGATTTACGTAAAAGTAATCAATAAACATTTTGTTTTTGCTCTCGCTATTAAACGATCACGTGGTTCAACACATTTTCCAATTATTTTCATTCGACACATGAAAATGCATGATTTCGATTGAAAAACGGGGAAACTGCCTGAACATGACTCGCGTCACGTGTTAAAATAAAGCTACGTGGCTCACAATACGTATTTTTCCCACCGTATGCTAACATTCAATGAGAACGAAGAAAAATAAATATCTTCTTTTTCCTGCATTGGCCAAATATATATATATATATATATATATATATACGATCGATAATTAATTTTACAAGCTCGTGCAACACTATACAGACTATTTCGTTTCTCGAGTGATTCACGGATGCGTAGATCCCCGAAGTAGCGGAAGAAATATGAGGAATAAGCGGCAAGGATGGAGAAGACGATGAAGAAGAAGAAGAAAAAGTACTCCACGTCGAAAAGAGATTTTCTTTATGTGTTACAGCATCAGAGTGCACCGCCTCTATCGTGCTCGGCTACTCTCGCCAACCCTGCAATTTACATCGATCGAAATATAAATTTGCGATACGAGTGCGTAAAGTAATACTATATATATATATATATATATATATATATATATATATATATATATATATATATATACGCGTGTGTGTGTGGGGGGGGGGGGGGGGGTAGATACACAGACATAGGATTTATCTATAATGTATGTTTTGCTCCTTTCGCGAGATCAGGATCTCGAAATGATTGACTCGAATCTTTATTGACCATAGCGCGTTAACGCTCTCTCTCTCGACACACACACAGACACTCTCGTACTTGTAACCCATACAAATGGAAATATTGAACTGTGCAACAGGTATTTATACGTTGCACGCACGGGAATTGGTGGCAATATGGATCCCGTGGTATTTTCGGGGGGTGCGGAGTCTTGAACGCAAGTGAGGGATATACCGATCAATTTATACGAATCGATGTGGACTGAAAAAATCCGGAAGGTCGAAGGGAATCAGCCGACAGCTGTCGCGTTACGTACGGAATTCATATAAATTGAATTTTAATACGTACGTATGGTACATCCAATCATTTTAATAATCAACTAGCGGACCCAAATGCGGTTTGGAGAGTCGACCAGGCTCAAAAAAACTTCGCTACTCAAGACTCGGATGTACTCGCGAGCGATTCCGTCGGCCGAGAGTGCACAGGGAATCAAACGCGGGGGGGGGGGTCCATTTTAGCACCAACCCTTGCACACGCCAATTCTTCACTCTCGAGGATCAGGTGCATGATAAATACATGTGCCCGCGCGCAGTTTCTCAAGCATAAAAAGCCACGGCAATAGCATATGGAAAAAGGAGAAGAAAATATCCCAATATTAACGAGCGCGTACGGAGAGTTGCGGGCTTTCCCTTTTTCCCCGTGCGTCTATCGTTCATTCGCAAGGAGGCCCCGTGAGCACATGACGCGGGACTTAAATGCGACGGTGCGACGCCTCTCCTTGTCCGATACCGAATGAACTCGTGTGTGTATTTCCGTACCTTAATACCTGTTCCTCAGCATGGATATTAACTGTGTACAGGTTACCGTACGATCACCTAACACACAAATGTGGTTTTTCTCGTTTTTTTTCGACTTTTTTCCTCCCAGGCGCCGCGGTTAAAGAGCTGTCGCGAATTGAAAACGAATGTTCAATTGCGATAATGAGAATGGAGTCCAATTTGTTCCTGATTTGAAACGCGGGGCGCGTATGCTGGACACGTTTGGGCAAGTGAGGCATACGGTGTCCAATGGATTGGTGGGAATTTGGACCACCAGGTACACATTTTGAAAGTCGGTTGCGCGCGGTCACCATTCAGTGAAGAAGCTTTTTGTTGAATGCTCAATGTAATACTCAATGTTGGAGAAAAATCTTGAACGTGATGATAATGATAAAAATGAACTTTTGCACTTAAAATCATAATTATTTCATTTTTCAATATTTTTACGTAAAATTTACGGGTGATAGTCTTGAGATATGGTACTTTTGGATAAAAAAGTCCCATTGTTGGCGTTCCAAAAAAGGTATATATTACGAGATCTGAAAAGGGCCAGCTTATGGGAAATATTTGCCGAACGACTGTCACCGACACACTAGCGGTGCAATAGAGAAAACTGTTAGTCACTACGTACAGAGGCAACTTTAAACCTTCGCCGGAGGGGCGACTAACCCCCCCCCCCCCCCCCCCCCACCCCTGGATGTCAAGAACCAACCGTTGTATAGCCCCAAAGTTCGAGGTGGGGTCAATATGGCCCCCAGTGATGACCGAATTGCCTCAATTGTCACTGACTCATTTTTTTGTGTCCTTTTTACATTATGATGTAATTACAAGAAAAACGTGTCCTTTTTGATTCCATGAAAAACGTGCTTCTCACAAAAACCAGGTCATTGAGGGTCAGCCTCAGGCCCTCAACGCGATATGAGCCTAAAGTCCATTCCCGGCATACACGCGAGCAAAGCCGCGGGCGCAAAAGCTAGGACGTGCATAAAAGTGTTGGAAGAGCGTGGAGCAAGCGGGGGAGGGGTGGGGATGAGGACCGCAGCTAAATCGTGCCGCACGCCTCGTAGCTCGTTAATAACGCGATTATTAGGCGCTGAGCCAACCCCGTTACGCTATTCGGATCCAACCTAATTGGCATGGACAATCGGCCACGCCATGAGCCATTTCGCGTCCCGATGAATTTATCCCCTTTTTCTTATATTCACCACAGTCGACGCCGAACACGCGCACCCCACCATCCCCGGTGACCGTTTTCATGCTCTCGCGATGAACCTCTCGTACGCCATAATTCTCCGGCGCCGCGTCGCGTCGGTGTGCTCCGTAACGAAAATCCTTCGCGCAAATGCGATGCCCGTGTACTCACTCACTCGCTCTTTCTCTCTCTCCCGTCTTTCAGCGGCTTGTCTCTCGCGACCCTCGCCATTTCCGCTGTACATACGAGAAACATGGATTTATGTGTGTTGCGTCATTAGAATTCAGCTTTTCTCATCAACGCGGCTCATTAGGCTATGAATGATATTTTAATTGATCGATTTATGGATCGACATATTTTATGCGGAGGGCCATATTAACACCAGTTTGACGCTACTATGAGAAATTCGGGTAAAAATGAATTTTTAACGGGCAGAAAAATTATTTTTACTTATAATGAAAGATGTATTGATAATTTATGTATTATTTTAAATAGTAGTAGTGGTTTATTCCATCTGTATAGCTTTCGTTTTGTTACGAAACCCTCCTTCTTTCCATCCTTATCTCTAGCATATAAGCTAAACAATTAAAATTAAACTAAAAGTTAAAACTAGTATTACAATATTTTATCCTAAGCACCGTACGCCGCTCTGTGCTTGTTTGTATTATTTCAATAATTTAATTATATAATAATCCGTATTGGATATATTATTATTATTATTATTATTATTATTATTATTATTATTATTATTATTATTATTATTATTGTTATTATTATTGTGTACATGTGAGATATATAAAATTTTAAATATATATTTATTGACGTGATTCTAATGTGATTGAAAATGAGGAAGAATATTTTGGAAAAAATAGCATTGTCTGCGTCAATATTTCTTTCAGTGGCCGTTCGGCAGCAGGGCACTCGTTTCTCACAGTTTGCCGATGCCCTCGTGCGAATACGATGCACTGGTGCATTCCAGAACGAGTGTACAAAATAGGGTTAACACTAGTTTAAACTTTTTAAGACTGATCAGTTAAATTCAATGAATTCGGAATAAAACAACCAAAATGTTAAAAAACACGTTCAACGATACAATAATTCAATAAGGCACTAACAATTGATATATAGCTAATCATTTACATTTCATCTATAGTTATTATACAACTCTGTAATAATACAAAAAATAACGACTTATATGAGTACTACTATTCAAACTTTTACTGTTATGTTTTAAAGCGTAACATTTTTCTTTACAGCCCCAGTCTGTAAAATGAAAAATTATATTTTCGTCAGACAGATTAGTCCTCATTTGTACCTGGATGAATTACAAAGAAATTAATTTGATATTGATTGAATATTAATACAAATGAATAAAAATGTATTGAACTTTAGTTTTAAGTGAATAAAAATGAATTAAACAATAATTAAAGGTGATTAAAAATTAAGTCAAACTAATTAAGAATCAATCTAAAAACATGCTATTTTTCCTGTCTGCGCGAGAACGCTCGTCGAGTATGCTTGGTTTAACAGATGCAGCTAGATGTGTCTGCACCGTGCACGAAAACTCTGCCTCTCTCTCTCTCTCTTGCTCTCTCTCTGTCTCTGGGGACAAATCGAAGAGTGGATTATCCGAAGAATGAAACACGATGCGTATAGTAGTTCAGAAACGTATCTCAGCAACTAGCATAAATCGTTCGTCCTCTCCAACATGGAAAAAAAGACACCGCGAACTAGAGAAAAAGAGACAGAGAGAGAAACGCAGCAATTTTCGTTCTTGTAGGACAGCTGGACCGACGAGGAGTGAGATGGCTGCAAAAATGGTTGGAGGTGGGGTGGTAAGGATATCTCTCGCATTTTTGGACGCGGTCCAATATCGGTGGCCGCGTGTATACGGGGGCGAAAAGTATCTCACTGTCGCGGGCGCTGGGAAATTGAACATTCGCCAAAAAGCACAGAAAAGACTGTACAGGAATCTAAGAAAGACTCTCTTGATGTCGTTGAGATTGCGCAGGAATTTGTCGTATATATCGAGAATTCGAGACAAAATTGTGGGTGTTTGTTTGTTTCGCCATCGTTTTTTTTCTTCGTCACTCCATCATCATCATCCTCAAACATCGATTAATCCCGTAGCTTCTTTTTTTCACTCTCAATTTTTTATTTATTTCCACAGATCTGTAACCTCGAGCCAATATATAATATGGTAATCAAGTGCGCTCGGGCTTTGTGGAGATGAATAGCCAATTCAATCAGACGTAATGTTTTCTCGGCGCGGGCCAGGGCAGGGAGGCACTAAAGTTTCGGAAGAATTATTATCGCGATTTGTTAATAATAACAATCCTGAATTTCCATCAGTATTTTAATCGTCCATTAAATAACGATTAATTATTCATTATCCAAGGGTGCGTTAAATACGTGTTATTCGCGGTGATGAATGAACTTCTATTAAATGTCATTCAGTTACAATGGACAAATGGGCGACGTTTCCTTTGCCTGTCAATCGTGGTTTTATATATATATATTCGTGGATGGGCATACTTCACTGTCAGATTTCGATTTGTTACATTTATACGAAATAAATTAGCAAGATGGAACAGCCGTGAAATATCCGCGAGAGAGAGAGAGAGAGAGAGAGAGAGAGAGAGAGAGAGAGAGAGAGAGATTTATATTCAAATATCCCTCTCCGTCACCCCCGCCCCCCTCCCGCCCCGAACACCGTTGTAGTTATAATGGATATATACATATTATCCAGGCAGTTGAAGTGCCACAGAGCGATCAATGATCTATCAAGCTCTCGATCATAAAGACGTATTAATGCGCGATGAAAAAAAAACATATATGATAGATACAGAAATGAAATTGAAGAAAAAAAAGAAATTTTATAGAGCCGGTGTTACACGTACATTGCGTCACGGTGATGATGAACGAGCACAATAAAATAGTCCGATAGAGAGATAGTCCCGCGCGCCATTAGCGATTCGATACGCACCAGGGATCGAGAAAAAGAAGATACACGAAGAAGAAGAAAAAACAAAACTTATTCATAGTGCTATGATAAAAAATGGAACAAAAAAATCATCGATCAATATTCGCATTGAAGTAAAGGCAAGAATTGTGATTCCCCAGAGCATATGTACACACGTATGTTGTATACGTATATTTACATTATTTCGTAATTAATGATAGTCAAAAATGGCTTGATTTACTGTGCCGATTAACGTCTCGTCTAAAGCCATAAGTACAAGTAATGTAATAATGAAACTGTCCGAAACCGTACGCACAAATAACTCAATAATGAAATTGAACGGATGGGCCCGAGGGTGAGTCTCACGGAGAGAGAAAAAATGATTATTCGGTAAATTATGATTTGGTCGTGGACGATCGATTATACATATACCGCACACATACACACACTCACACACACACATGTACATGTGTGTACGTATATTCCATTGGACAAAATCGAATGTACTATGGACAATTAAAAGTAAATAACACAGTGCACACTTTATTCTGATGGCCTTGGAGCTTGCTTAGTTGGAATGCAACGGAAATTCTTTTTGTTTTTTTATATTTCTATATTTTTCTTATAAACCAATGTTTTCGTTTATTGACCGAGCTCATACATCTTTGCTGAAGATAGGAAAAATCATTTGAGTTATTTTCGCATCCTGAATCTAGGGATAAATGTACGTAATTAAAGGAAGGTTCTCGTTACATTCCAACTATGCAAACTATGCAATTAATGTTGATCAATTATTGTGTCCAATATAGTATATTCGAAATTTGTCGAATAAATATTTTCTCTCTCTCCCTTTCTTCATATATGTATGGACCAATTTCAATCATTTAATCATTTGAATATTTCAATAATTACTTCTTTCATAACGTAAAAGAAAAAAAAGAAATAACTATTTTTGTTATGGTCAAATAGTTGCTTGTTGAGTTGAACGCAATTATTCTATTTAGTAGAGCCAGAAAAATATGAAGACTCAAAATTGTCCAATGTCTCGGTAAATAAATGAACCAGTTTGAAAATATATTTATAATCTAAAAAAATCTATTTTCTACATTCTAACGTATACTCTTGCGGGTTTTTCTTTAACGTATTAGCCTTCCCAATTGAACATTTTCCTATCCCTCGCCTAGCCGCATATATGGGGAAACTGGGGAAAACTCGTACCTGTATAGAGGGCCCCATATTCTTCCGATTCTCTGGTACGCAGACCTTTTACTCACGTGTACCTACACCAAGGTCTCAGAACTATTGGCGTTCCGCTGACTGGTTTTCTGCCCCAGCCGGTGCACTGCTAAGCGGTCACCGCTCCGAGTATCGATCATGCGCAACGCTGCGGGCTACGTCTACGTCTACGCCGGGCGAGCGGTAGTAGTACTATACTTCAAATTTTAAACGCGTTTTTCACGAAACACTATTTTCAAAGTCGGTGGACATGATATGTGGAGACACATTTCATTGATTTGTTCCAAATTTACAGAAGATACGATGGGAAACATTTTAAGCTCGTTGACGAGCTCACTTTTTTTAAATCAATTTTCATTTTTTAATAGTTGCGTAAAAATTACGACTTCTTTCATAGATTTTGTATGCTCGAGTTTCAATTCGACGCCACGTTAAAAAAAAAAAAAATTTCAAAAATCGACGATCATCAACGAATCGTATTTGATTTTAACTCGAATAACCCGTTTAGTTTTGAGATTTCCGATGGATCGTTTGAGCTGTTCGTTTTTCTGCATTTCTGGTGATTTTTTATCAAAGACCCTCAAATATGTGCCTTTGTATTTCAAAAATTTCTACCAATAATATGAATCGACGATAACTAAGCAACTTTAAAAATTAATGGGCGCGACATGCATAGTACATTTCTTTTACACCGCACGCAATCAAATTCACATGTTCGAATCGGTTTCCATGAAAATTCCGCATAAGATCTTTTTTCGCAAAGTTTCCTTAACATTCAAGGTTAAAAAAAAGATCTTCCTTGATAAAACAAATAACCAAGAGTATTTTTTTTAACCGGGTAAAAAAGTTACCATTTGAAGAAATGGCATGCGAAAAACCAAAAGCAGATGATTTTTATCTCGACGACCGTGGGACTTTTATTAAGCTGAAATTCCAGTATATAGTGGGACATGATCTGGCCTATGGACAGTCGCAGGATTACCCATTCATAACGGTACACCCTGTGTCTATATTTAATCTTGAATTGAAAGTTTCTACTATTTTATAGCCTCTTCTACTGGTGCCAGTCAATTAATCATCCTTCTTATCCGTTCACTCTGTACTCGCACCGAAGACAATGCGTCGATTGCAGCTTGGAAACGGAGAATAAGAAACAAAAATGACATCTAAGAAAGAGGTCTGCCAAGTCTTCCGATACTTCCTCGTAAACTTCATTATCCGCAGGGTTTACTGACTAACTATCCAAGGGGAAAAGAGGATTCCTATTATTATTGTATCCACTACCTCTTTTGCCTCTCTCTCTCTCTCTCTCTCTCTCTCTCTCTCTCTCTCTCTCCGGTTCCTTTTCTATTGCTTATTTGTCTCTCTCTCCCTCCGTGCTTTCTCCTCCAATTCGTAATAACTTTACACCCTATGAACACAACACGCGACACTTCGCTCTCAAGGAATTTCCAGTCGCAATGGCGTATCGTGTGACAGTGCGTGATCCCCCCCCACGTGCCCGAGCCGTGACACATATATGCGTAAGCTTCTTGTTCTTTCTGTGCCTTAAAAGAACGACAAGTGCATATATGTATGTGTAGCGGTAAGAGAAAGAGAAAGAGTGAAAAACGGTGGGGACGAGTAGATGGACTGCAAAGACGAGCAGACCTGACGACGACACGGGGACGAATCTCATGGGAACGCAATGCGGAAATTTTAGCCGCCGGGGGCAGATGATGAGAGTGGGCGGGGGGGGGCGAGGGGGCGGGGGGATGTCCCCCGTATGAACGTCCTCGATACGCCAAAATGCTACGGGGATATAACGGCTCTCTGCTCTTTCCGTCTCCCTCTCTCTACCCCTCTGTCTCTCTCTCTCTCTCTCTCTCTCTCTCTCTCTCTCTCTCTCTCTCTCTCTCTCTCTCTCTCTCTCTCTTTCTCTCTCTTGCTCTCTTATTATTATTATTGGTATTGGTATTTGTGTAATTATTTATTATTATTATTCATTATTCTTACATGTAATTATAAAATTATCCAGCGGGGTCAAATATGCGCAAAATTGTAGTGCATATGCACTTGTGAGATTGCGGATGCACGGTACTCTTAGGGAACATATGCTCCAGACTACGAAACCAAATCTCTCCCTCCCTCTCTCTCTCTCTGTCCCTGCCTTTTAATCTTTTTCTTCCTCCCTCCGAATTTGTCCGTCTATCTCTCTCGCTCTCCTGCTCTATTCACCCTCGATGGGCTGGCCAATCGGCTATTATGGTGACGGTCCTCGGAGCCTCCAAAAATATCCGCCACCATTAAAGACAAAAAGGCAAATCATAACAAGCAAAATTGCGAAAAGTTTTTTAAAAAATGCGTATCCACCATCTTTGAAAATTGACCTACAGGGACTAGCGTCGTAGTGAATTTGTTTTTTTTTTCAACGTACATCAACAGTTTTTTCTACGGCTCCGAAGAAAAACGATCGTTTTTTTTGCATCACCCATCGTTACGAAACGTTGCACGATCGATACGCCGCTTTCGTGCGCCGATGAACCTGGTGCATAAGACGTTTGTGAAGGATGAATCGAGAGTTGGATAATCTCGCGAGGCTTCTCTCGTTATGACTGCCTTACGTACGGACTGAATACATCGGTATCCCGGTCGTCCTTTTTGGACGGGCTTGTGCGTCCATCGGACCGCGAAGGCACTCTGCACTTCGTCTTCTCTTTGCAATCTTGAATCGTCGGTCTCTAAATTTATATACATATGTATGTGTGTAGCTTTATCGACAAGTGAGATTGATAGAGCATGAGCTCTCTCTCTCTCTCTCTCTCTCTCGCGGTTATGATGAAACAAGCGATAGGAGAAAAGGGTGGAACGGTATGGCACGGTCATGAGTCTCCTCCGCGATAATAATACGTGGAGGTACTTGGTTTCCATCATAGAGATAGGGGAAAAGGGGCCTAGGACAAGCGGCAGCAGCACCATACTTCAAATTTAAAACGCGTTTTTCTCGAAACACTCTTTTCTAAGTCGGTGGACATGATACCTCGAAAACCACTTCATGGATGTTTCCAAATGTACAGGCGATACGATGAGAAACATTTAAAGGTCATTGAGAATCTCACTTCTTTAAAATCGATCTTCATTTTTTCATAATTACGTAAAAATTGCGACTTTTTTCATAGATTTTGTATGCTCGAGTTTAAATTCGTCGCCACGTTGATAAAAAAAATGATTTTAAAAATCGACGATCGTCAACGACTCGTATTTATTGTTAACTTGAATAACCCGTTTGGTATTTAGATTTCACATGGACCGTTTAAGCTAGAGAGTGTCCACCGCCGAACGTCGGAAGAAAAATTTCATCATCTACCGGCGGCCATGTTTTTTGTTGTTTTTCTGTTTTTTTTGCGACTTTTTCAAAGGTCTTCAACATATTTACCTTTGCGTAAAAAAAATGCGTTTTTTCTATAAATATAGAAATGTAAATAATAAATATAAATAGAAATAAAATAACAGAGACGAGCTGGGATATAATATAAATGTTGAAACTAATTAACAATAAATAAAATAACAGCCATATCAATGAAATAATAAACATGGATAATAATGAAAAAAAGTTTAATTTGAAAAAAAAGCAAAGCAGTAACAATAAGTAACAATAAGAAATAAATAAAAGCGGTATAGCAACAAACAAGAGAGAGAGAGAGAGAGAGAGAGAGTGAATGGGAGTGGGAGTAAACAAAACAAAAGAGAGAATAGTAGTATGGAATATAATCGTTCTCCTGCACATATTTATAATTAATTATACATTTATAAAAATTATATGGATATATAATTTATTATATGTATTAAATTATATGTATATATAATTTATTTCCTTCAGATTAAAATAATTTATATATACATATATTGATTTTTCCTTTTTTTACAATATTTATCGACAATTGAATTAGACTCGTCACGAAGTCTTCTCTCTATATGTCGATAAATAATATATGTTCAAGGTCCCCGCTAGCGTGGGAGACTAGTCCGGGAGCTTTCTCTCGGGATCTTCGGGCTGAAGGGTTAATGGACCGCCTATGCACCGATGAATCTCTACAATATATATATATATATATATATATATATATATACATACATACACGATGACCAAGACGAAGCGGGATCTGTTAGCGCCCCGCATTCACATGTAAATCCAAACGAAGTGCAACAGCATCGCAGTAGCATATCGCGAGACGACGAATATATATTCCCTCTCTGATGTATATGTATATGCATATGCATATCGATTGCTTTTTATCTTCGTCCCTGCCACGTCGTCCCACGCCATGTCCCTCCGCATCTCGCTTTATCATCATGCACAGTTTTTTTGTTCTTACTTTTTTTTCAATTATTTTATTATCATGAACAGATTATCGTTTCATTCTGAGGTTCGTCGATCGACGCGGCGGACTTGCGAATCGCGTGCCGCTGTATACTTTCTTGCAGAACGCTCGAAGAGAGAGAGTGGAAGAGAGAGAGAGAGAGAGAGAGAGAGAGAGAGGGGTGGGGGAGAGAGGACGAGAATTCGTCGGAGAAATTGGCCATCGAATTTAACATCATTGAACATGGTACATATATTTATGTATACATATATACCCATATATATGCATACCACAAGAGGTAGCTCAGCTCCTATTTTCCATCTCGGCCCATATGACCCGGTTGCCGTATTATGAATGTCTGTTCATATAAAAAACTCAACAATATTGAGTGAGAGGTGTCGGATAATACGCTTCGTGCCACAATTGCATCTCGCAAACATGGGCGTGTGAATCTCGTCCTATTCGTTTTGCGAAGATCAATGGCGTTTAGGCGAGGGAGCCCTTTACCTCGTACGGAATAAATCTCGGCGTTCGATTTTCTGGTACGAGGTATATACACAGCCACATACACACACACGCGCGCGCGCGCGTACGCACACCGTCCTTCTTAGTATAGTATCTACATACTACCTATATGTGGAAAATTTCATTGAAAGAAGATTCCTGAATCGAGAGGTGTTCGAGTTCATTTTGGAGAAAAACTTGTCTGGCGCACTTCGAGATATATATACCGGGTGTTAGGAAGGTCGATGCAAAGCCTTGAGAGAGTGATAGGTCACTTCGTTCGGAACATATCTAACCTAAGTTACCTTAGTCCAAAGTCTAAAGATTTCGAGTTATCATGGTAAGTATGATTTTTGGAAAATTTCCCAAAATTAGGTACTTACTCGTTTATAATGTTCACACAGACAATAATTGTTAACTAAAAACTCATTTGTGTCTTAGCTCAATGTGTATTCAATCGACAAACACCAATACAATCTTCTATATCCACACAAGTAACTAAATGGGACGCGTTGAATAATTAAAAACTTGTCAAAAAATAAAAATACCTCTACCTATTTTGATGATATTTAAAAAAAATTGCATTAACATATGAGGTAAACAACTTATATAACTTATATAATAACTCGAAATCCTTAGAATTTGGACTAAGGTAATCTGGGTTGGATATGTTCCTAACGAGGTGACCTATCACCCCTTTAAGCCCCCTTAAGCCTTCGTATTATATATATATATATATATATATATATATATATATATATATATATATATATATACACACATTCTTGTACCCTTTTTCACAGCTTTATACCTTCGGGCTATGCAGCCGGAGAGACAGAGTGCATCAGTTTTATATTTTCCTTCCTCTTTCTCTCTCACTTTCTTTCTCTCTGTGTCCGTGTACAGCTGCCATTACTTGCGTCAGCCTGAGAATCTCCTTCCGTAAAATCTTTCTCGCAACATGACATGTATATAACGTGCGGGCGCAAAAGAGTGAACAGAGAGAAAGAGAGAGAGAGGGAGAAAGCGAAATTAAAAAAAAACAACAGTCGCAAAGAAAATAGAGAAGCCTGCAAACCTCAGGTTCGATAAAAAGAGTGCGAAGCTCCCAGGATCGAAAAAAGAAAAACCACCGAAAAAAAGAAACGGCCAGCCTCAATACGCACACACATATATAATATGTATATATTTATACATATGCGAGGAAACGAGCATAGGGAACGATATGACGGTGTACATACCGGGGGAGGAGGCGAAGGCGGGATGGGGGCACGATTCCGAAGGTGGACGAGGCGTAGAGCGTGCCCTTATAGCTGTTGCGTATTGCACGAACGTGCGCCACGTTTGCGTGCTTCAACGAGATACCTGTAGAACGAACAGAGTGAGCCTCTGAAAGAATGACCGAGACAGAGAGCGAGAGAGAAAGAGAGAGAGGGAGGAAAATTGAGGGAGGTAAGTGGTGTATGATTTGGCGATGATTGATGGGGTCGTGGGTCAAAGTGATCAGCGGCGCTCCAGGCGCATTGGCTCACCTGACGCACCGTGCTGACTGCAAACTACATACCATCTCTTCATACATGTATGTCTATATATATATATATATTGGGGTTTGGATAGAACAACCGTGTATTACATATGGTACAAATGCAAGCATTTGTATATAAATATATACCCATATGCATATATGTATATATGAAATGCATGAATCGGTTTCGGTGCAAAAGGGATTTGGTAAAATGGACGGAGGGCGCGCAAAATATTTTGAAAAAGAAAAAACAGCAACGGAGACGAATCATGTCGCAAACCTCCCTTTGATAATGTTAAGACGGTCATATATATATATATATATCTAAAATAAAATAAATAAACTAAAATAAAAATCTTTTCACGCGAATATATATATTAGACTGATTCAAAAAAAAAAAAAAATTGTTTCCTTCTGGATTCTTGAGCTATTGTTGGGCACTAATAAAAGAAAATTTCCCTAAAAAAATGGGCGCGGTCACCCAATGTTTAGAGGTGGCTATCTCGACTTTTTGTTATTTTTTTCATGATTTTACTCAATAAATATGCTCATGGTATTAGATTATACCGGAAACAGAATAAATAAAGGAAATAGTATGTTTCAAAGCTGTTTTGCGACGAAGAAAAGTATATCGCACACGCATTGAATCGATGGAAAACAAAATCGAAAATATTATTATGAATCGGTAAGTAAATTGAGGCCAAACAATATTTCAAACGCTGTTTAATAAAACATAATAACTTATTATTATGACAACTTGTTTTATCATTGATAATTTAACAAAAACTGATAATAATAATGAACTAAATAATGAAGGTATATGTCGTAGTACAGAATCTTTTATTTCATGTACACCCTTGCGGGCTCTTTACATTTGCTCCTTTCTTGCTTGCCTTCTTTCTTTACAAGGCTTCTTATTATTAATCATCAAACCTCAATCCTATTATCGTAGCGCTTCTTGCGTTGATACAAATTCCTTCCCTGCTTTCGTGCGTTCTTTCGCTTTCCTCATCTCGGCTCCTCTGGTCCCTTTTTCCTCGCTATATTCTCAAAATGCCCCGCAACCTCACACATCTCTTCTACTAAATCCTTTCCCTCTAGTGGCTTTCTCCACCCTCTAATGAACTAAATAATAAAAATATTATATAAGTGTAGCATTTTGAAAATGAAAATACATGATTTACGAATAAAAGCTTATAATTTAATTTTTCGTAAAAAGTGCGAAATGTTAATGCGTATAAATAAATCTACATGAATAACGAGAGTAGTATAGAGGCCATTATTGATCTACCTGGATTTGAAATGTGAATATTGAAATCTTTTTAAATTGTTAGAGTTTATTTTTGTTACGAAATAGCTGCTGGATATGATTTTTATCCGTAATCCGAAGCCATGACTATGCTTAAATGCAATACGATCATTAAAAAAAATTCAAATACAAAAAAGTCGAGATAGCCACCTCTGAACATTCAGTGACCACACCCATTTTTTTAGAGAAATTTTCTTTCATTAGTGCCCAACAATAGCACGAGAATCCAGAAGGAAAAAAAATGTTTTGAATCAGTCTAATATATATATATATATATTCACGTGCAATGATTTTTTTTCGCCCGATTAACATTCTGCCCTCTGTCTATGTATTTTTTTCTCTGCGTATATGTGTCTGTTTCTCATCTCCATGCATTTTCACATTGATAAATATTCGAGTGGCATAGCTCCCATTCGGTTTCTCAAAAAAAAAAAAAAATATCGGGCGTCTCCGTTTATCAGTAGAAATTTTACCGAATTATATACAGACACATACGCGCTCACATATATATGTAACTTATCTTCCTATCCTTGTATACAACTGTAAAGCCGACATCATTAGTCAGGCTCCTGACTAATTCGCGGCAATTAAGATCGCGCGTCGTATCGCCCCGGGATAGAGAGTAGGCAGCACGTAATCGCGAGGGCAATTCTGTTACGCCGCTACCATGCGAATATTTATATATTGTCCATAGGTAAACACATACAGACACACATGTTGTATAGGTTGATGTGTGTTTGTATTTGCATATATGTACTCGAGAGAGCGGAAGAAAAATACTGACCCACAGCTGATTTGCAAAACACCCCTGTAGAGTTTACAAGGGTTGTTTCGTCGCATTTGAAATTTCTACACACGCAGGCATATATATATATATATATATATATATACATATCAGCACAAACACATAATTGCACGATTGACTCGTGTTTGATGCATCGCTCTGCAAAGAAACAGCTCCTCCTATTTAATTCGTAAACAAAAATGGAAAGGCCAATATGCAAAGATAAAAAAATATAGTGAAGAGAGAAGGACCCCGGACTCTGCTCTCTCTCTCTCTCTCTCTCTCTCTCCCTCTCTCCCTGTTTCCTTCTCTTCCGATATCTACGACACACACACACACATATGTATGTATATATATATATATATGTATACATATATATACAGGGTGTCCTGTCGTGAATATGGATAATCCTGCAACTGTCAATACGTCATATCATGTCCTGCTATTTTGCTAGAATTTCAGTTTATAAAAAGTCCCACGCTTTTCGAGACAAAAATCATCTACTTTTGGTTTTTCGCATGCAATTTCTACGAATATATTTTTTGACCCGGTTTAAAAAGAAATACTCCTAATTATGTGTTTTTCTAGAATCCGACACTGCAGTTGCAGAATTATCCATTCATAAAAGGACACCATGTATATACATATATCTATTAATTCGAGAGAGAATATACTCCTATATTAATATATACTCTCGATCCTCTCGCCTGACTTTTGCCCGTTCGTTCTCGCCGTCACGATTGAGCGGAGAGCACCGTGGAGGCACAGAGAGCCGATAATTATCCGGAGTGGAGACCACGCGAAACACCGCAAGAGCAACGCAGGCGTACGTTTGTGTATGTGTGTGGGGGGGGGGTGCATGCCGTCTCGATTAACACTAATTAAAATATCACACAGACTTTATTATAAAAACATATCAGAAGTAAAATGAGAAGCATCAACTTCACAAATTCCGCGTATAGCCGTACCAAAAGAAGTCTTCTTCAGCCTTGGATCTCGCGCTCTCTCTCTCTTAACTTTCTTCTGTCACTTTTAGCCACAGACTACATATGTATATATGTATTTAAAATTCAATAATCTTGCCAATGAACGTTCTCATACCGACTAATCGATGTGCACCGCTTTTTTAACGTACAATTTATTTCCATTAAAAAAAATCTGTAACGATCAAAGGATATGTATATACAGGATGGTCTAAAAAGTGACGTCCAAAGGGAAAATTTACATACCACGAATGAGCCCCATGTGTGCCGTACGATATTTTTTTCCCACAAAAAAACCGTTTTTATTATTCTCTTTTGTGTGCACTTTAGTCGCGATTTTTATTGCTTGTGTCATCGTTGTTAAGTACCCTGCTGAGTAATAAATAATAGATGAATGTCCAACTGAACTTCTTACCAAAGGTTAAAAAAAATATATTTGAGAGGACCCGCCACTAAAGTTTAGATGCTAAGAATAAAATACTTACACTAGCCTAAATACTCCCAATTGCTTGCAAAAACTTCAAAGAGAAGTGTACACATTCAAAAGTGAAAAACCCTATACAACAGGAAGTCTCGAAGAAAAAATACAAAATGTCTTTTTATCGAAAAGTAAAAAGGATCGTAGAACATACATAGGGGTGATTCGGATAGGTGTAGGAGGCATTTAAAATTTTCCATTTGGCCGTCACTTTTCGGGCCGCCCTGTAGGACACAAATGTAAAAGACCTTCCAATCACAAAAACGTTCGATATATATATATCTATAACTCAATATATTTATGTGTGAATGTGCGTGTGCATGTTTATGTACGGAGACTGGGCGCTTTCACAGGAGCATTAATCCCCTAATCAATTTTGGGCTAATTGGAGATTACGGCAAAGCATGGCCGTCCACTATACCGTCCGTTCCGCGGCGCGCAACGTGCTCTCGTGCGTGCGCGCCTGTACAACTTGCGAAACGAGAAAAGCTTCGGATTCAGAATCCAGTCAGCGTAAGAAAAAAAATAGCAAGCGAGCGAGAGAGAGAGAGAGAGAGAGAGAGAGAGATGTCCCCGCGCGCCCGCTAATAGATTAATTTATAACGCGAAAGGCCTCAAAGACACCGCGAGGCAAGTTTGGCCAAGCGACATATTAGTCCCGTGTCACCGCGCGGTCATTAACTCACCAGCCAACTGCCAACCCTCCACCATAGGAATTTTAATTCACCCCCTACCCTACTCTTTCTATATATACATATATATATATATGTGTGTGTGTGTGTGTGTGTGTGTGTGTGTGTGTGTGTGTGTGTGTGTGTGTGTGTGTGTGTGTGTGTGTGTGTGTGTGTGTGTGTGTGTGTGTGTGTGTGTGTGTGTGTGTGTGTGTGTGTGTGTGTGTGTGTGTGTGTGTGTGTGTGTGTGTGTGTGTGTGTGTGTGTGTGTGTGTGTGTGTGTGTGTGTGTGTGTGTGTGTGTGTGTGTGTGTGTGTGTGTGTGTGTGTGTGTGTGTGTGTGTGTGTGTGTGTGTGTGTGTGTGTGTGTGTGTGTGTGTGTGTGTGTGTGTGTGTGTGTGTGTGTGTGTGTGTGTGTGTGTGTGTGTGTGTGTGTGTGTGTGTGTGTGTGTGTGTGTGTGTGTGTGTGTGTGTGTGTGTGTGTGTGTGTGTGTGTGTGTGTGTGTGTGTGTGTGTGTGTGTGTGTGTGTGTGTGTGTGTGTGTGTGTGTGTGTGTGTGTGTGTGTGTGTGTGTGTGTGTGTGTGTGTGTGTGTGTGTGTGTGTGTGTGTGTGTGTGTGTGTGTGTGTGTGTGTGTGTGTGTGTGTGTGTGTGTGTGTGTGTGTGTGTGTGTGTGTGTGTGTGTGTGTGTGTGTGTGTGTGTGTGTGTGTGTGTGTGTGTGTGTGTGTGTGTGTGTGTGTGTGTGTGTGTGTGTGTGTGTGTGTGTGTGTGTGTGTGTGTGTGTGTGTGTGTGTGTGTGTGTGTGTGTGTGTGTGTGTGTGTGTGTGTGTGTGTGTGTGTGTGTGTGTGTGTGTGTGTGTGTGTGGTGTGTGTAGGGGGGGGGGGGGGGGGGGATGAGCCCATGTATTCTCGGAATTCCCGAAATATAATACACAGTCACCCTCTCTCGCCCTCTCTATCGACATAAATAATATCATGACGGATACTATCGCCGTAAAGTATCTCTTTATGAGATACGGGGATAAACATTAATGCTGATTTATCGAGCGCGAGGCAACGAACCGCATGAGTCAAAGTGAAAACATCCGGGAGTGGAGAGCAAGCGATAGGGTAACCACGCGCAAGGAAAAATGTAGATGGAAGTTTTCCGGAGTTTGTTTTTCGTTCTACGAAATTTTCCGAAATGTCCTTTCTTATCAATATTACAATGTTCATTAAAATGGTGAAAGTCTCGGGGCCTATATTCTTGAAGCGCGGCCCGCGAAATGTCAATTAGCGCGAATAAAAATGATATTTTATTTTTATTTCCTAAAAATAAAATGTTCGTAGGGAGAAAATCCTGTTTTGGGGCAAGTGCCGAAAATATAGTTTTTCGCGAATGTTCTTTGAGATTGATATTTTTCGGGGGCAGAATCTAAATTTTTTCAATCAGCGATACATTTCCGAAAATTCGACCGAAATGCGACCAAATGAACGAAGAATGTAATAGACGTATTTTTAATCTAGACTGGCTACTTACTTTTTTTTGATAATATTTTTTTCTTCCTCGTTGAATGTAATATACGTATATTTAATTTAGACTGGCTACTTACTTTTTTTTAATATTTTTTTTCTTCCTCGTTGGTTTTTTTTTCTGTCGTCGTATCTCCGTTAACACTCGCGTGTGTTGATAGTTACGGACTCGTCGTTTCGTGGTTAGGACGAGGATATGCTGATGGGCTCGTGCAGCGAGATCGGGAGTATGAAAACCCGATGAGTGTTACATTGTGCGAAGCGCATAAAGAAAGGTAATTTAATAACGAAATTGAATGTGCCAAACTGAATGATGACGATAATGATGATGACGATGATGATGATGATGCGGAAACCGAGTCAATGTCAGCATAAAGAAGGACGAACGGGAGAGGAAGAGAGAGAGACTTTTTTTCCGGAAAAAAAGGATAGGAATTGGATACCAGAGAGAGACGGTGCGAGAGAGAGAAGAGCGGAGTGGGAAGAGTATTTCTTGGATAAAGACCGGTCTATTCATCGAGTGCAGCGCGCGTACAATACACTGTAAACACACACTACATGTAATCGTGATAATAATAATCTTAGCAATAATAATAATAATAATAATGTTAATAACAAGATATCTTTTGCGAAGGTTGACTCTGCCTTTGTAAAAGCTGCGTTCCTCCCTCTCGAATATTCCAAGGCAAACCAAGCAATAGAGATTTTTGCGTGACAAAAATGCTATCAGGATACCGCTTGTGCCATCACACGAAAGACAGTCCGCAGTTATATTCTGATATGGTTTCGTCTTGCGACTATCATTTATTATTTTTTTATAAACATTGAAAAGCAAATAATCCTGTTTTTTAAATCGTTTTTCGCTTGTAAAATGAAAAGTAATGAAGCTATCTTGATGCTCTATATCTATACGGAGAAAACAGGAGCCTTGAAGTTTAGAATTAATCCTATGCTTCTAAAAAAAATATCATTAAATTCCAAAAAGTATTAAATGGAAGATAAGAATTGTAATTATGGTATAGTAATAATGAAGAAATTTAAATTTTAACCTACGATATGGCACGTAAACTGATACAAATAATACATTTTATTCGATATATTGTGATTTTTTGTAGTATTCAAAAAATATTTTGCCCACGTGATTGTAATAATTAGTTTCCAGTATTCTACAAAAAGTACGGTATGAAGAGTCACATTTTACTAATAACTTCGTAATATTTTTCACTATACGCCGAAGATTTATGCTATGCGTATAGTGAAATCTATACATACACGAAGATTCATGCTATACGTATAGTAAAATCCATATAAAAATATAGCGTGTAATAAAGGTTGGTATTTTACAAAGCACGCATCATTTTTACCACACAGCTTAAAAGACTCGCGCCTATGCGAGAATAGTTTCAAATGTAATATGCACGCATCATTTTTACTATACGACGTGAGAATCATTTTTACACTTCTCTATCAAGTCTTAGAATTCCGAACTGGCAGTAAACTGCTATACTTTTCTAGCACTGAATATTAGAATTCTGGCAACCAGTGTTAGAATTTGAGCCCGTATTTTTCTCCGTGTACCTGACTCGCATCTTTCCTAATTGAAAATCACTCAGTTGATCTTGCTCATAGTATATATATAAGTATATTCTTCGTTCGTCTCGTGAATATCGTAACTTTTCTAGTCGGCAAAAAGGATAAAGAAAAACAAGTGAACAAAAAGCGGAGACAAAAAATTGTATGTAGGGCATGAGCAAGAAATGATTCACAGTGATAATGGATATATATATGTATATACATAGAGAGACACCGAGAGAGAGACAGAGAGAGAGAGAGAGAGAGAGAGAGAGTCCACTCTTCTGTGAATTAGCCTTCACAATATCGCATACACTCGCAACTGCTGTTATTTATATATATATATATATATATATATATATATATATATATATATATATATATATATATATATATATATATATATATATATCACAGCAGCGAGAGAAGATTCTTCGGTACAAACGAACCGCTTTTATTATCTCTGTTCTCTCGCGATACGGTCCTGTATGCGGCAAGTATGTAGCCCAAATCATCGGCCAATTACTCGCTCATAAAGGCTAAAGAGAGGACAAGTCGAAGAGGAAGGGAGAGAGAGAGAAAATACACCATGAGTATTCCACGGCGGTGGCTACCCTTTCGCTCTCTCTCGCTCTCTCCCTCTCTCTCTCTGTCTCTCTCTCCCTCTCTCTCTTTCTCTCGTTGCTACCAGCAACCCTGAGGAGAGAACCGATAAACCTTGCTCCTTGGGGCTCACTCTCTCCTCACTCAACTAAAATGACACATGAGAGAGACCCATAGAGAGCAAGGGTAAAAGAAAAGGAGAGAGAGAGAGAGAGGGAGGGAGAGGAGAGAAAGGAAGAGTGGAACTTGTTGCAATAATAAAATGTCAATAAAAACAAAGTAAGTCGAGACGAAAGTGAACAAAGATAAGGGGAAAGAGAGCACAAACGAAGCGGAGGAGTACGAGTATGTAGTGGAAAAGAAAAGAAAAAGCAACGAGAAGAAAAATGAGGAATTCACCAACTTGAACGACAGAGAAGGTAGCAACGCGAGAGACAATGCAGCTTCTCCATTTTCTCTTCTCATTCATCCCTCTCTAACCCTCGCGGTCTACCTACCACCCTTCTCTCTCTCCCTCTCGCGCCCTCGCGTTTTTCTCTCTTCCACGTTCTTTGCGCCTTGGACACGTATCTTTGGTCAGCGTTGAGTACCTCATAAAACGTACCGCCGAGACGCACAATTTGGATACGCGCATTAATAATTTATACCGCTCGATCGTTAACAGCTTTTTACGGTCGAACGAGCGGGCGCGTACGTACTCTGCGTATGTTCAAAAGACGGCGACTTCGAAACGGGCCACCATCGAGATGCGACTCGTATACACATATGCATGTATGAAAAAAAGTGTAAGTTATTATACATATAAACAAATGTAAAATTATAGCAAATTATAAAGAAATGTATTTGAATTGTTTTTGTGTAATTAGTTTTTTCGTGCCAATTATCGTGAGATACTTTTTTTTGTGTGGGTTATTAATCACAACTTATTATTGTGAATAATAATCAATAGTAATAACAAACATAAAAAATAATTATGAATTTATAGTGAATTATTATGAAGCAATTTCTTTTTCCGCAAATTATCTTGGCATGATTCATTTTTGTGTTTTATTATTAGTGAGTAAACATTAAAATTGATAAGAAAATGAACATAAAATGAATTACGAACGAACTACGATTATTAACATAAAAGTTAATATTGAACAAAATAATTGACATAGAAATGTCAATTACAAATTATAAATTGTCCTATGATAATTCACACAAAAATAAATTAACTTTCGAAAATGTGCACAAAAATTAATTATATAAAAACAGTTCCTCTAAATGTCTTTATAATTTCAATAATTTGCATAATCGGTCCAGTAAATATATATTTTTCAAAATAAAACAATACATCATGTTATACTGAATTCTTAACCTACAACTGCATGCAAGAATATTTTTATTTTTTTCGAAACGAAAGGAAAAATGGAAGCGCGGCGTCTATTTTATGATAATGGGGTTCGAAAAACGGGGGAGCAAGAATTCAGAGCATTTACGCCCCCGTTGCATCGTCGTCTCAATTGCCAAGTTTAAGCGACTCTAACGACCTGTTTGACAGATTTTTTTCACATGGTTTGTTTTTTGTTAACATTATTTATATGTATATATTTTGTTCATATAATGCAGGTAAAGAAAATGCGTAATGGTGATGATAATTATCTGGCTATGGGTTTTGAAAATGCCTAATTTTTTGGATAGTTCATCATTCAACTACATATTGGATTATGAAAATGATTAATGAATGCTTCGGTAATGTAATCTGTCAATGATTATAGCTGCGGAAAAAAATGAAAAAAATGTTGATTTACTTTATTAAGGGGGGCGGGGGTGAGAGCGTGATTTATTATTCCTTAGACTGAGAATTCTCGGCGCACGTCGAGGAATCCCCGATGGATCTTTGTGGGAAGCTGAATGGCGAAAATCTCACGCGAGGCACGTGCTAAATCTCTCTCTCTCTCTCTCTTTCTCTCCGTCTGTCTGCCTTTCCATTTCTCGGACACAATGCACACACATACGTATGCCCAGGTTTGCGCTCAAGTGAGGTCAATTACAAAGGTTCCTGATGCTGTTACCAGCGATGTTCTCTCCCACACTCGGAGGAATTCCCATCCGTGGACGAAAATAAAACGCCATACCGAGATAATTAAATCTATTTTATATTTTTCATATATGTGCCTGTTCATATTTTGCCTGTGTTTGTATGTGTGTGTAGAAGGAATAGTTTATATTGTATAAGTGCGATAATAAATATTGAATATAATATTTCACTTTTACCTCATCAAAAATTAAATATTCTGGGCTTAAATACGTAATATTGAGTATTGTAAAATTATAAAATCTTAGCGTAAATGAAAAATAAAGAGGGTCTTTTTTGCAAGAATTTCAGAGCTGTAGTGAAATCAATTGATGACTAAAAAGTAGAAAATAATTTTCGTTACCAAGTCACCTATACGTGACTATAAATGAAAGCTTGGAGCGCTCAAAATTTAGACATATAATCTTTAATTTACATAAATCCCTTGACATATCAACTGTATTTAATTTACTGTAAAACAACCTTAAATTTCTTAAATAAAAATCGTAAAGCTGTATATGAACGTGGGATAACAATTTCTCTACTTACTATTGTCCCAAATTGAATACGGTTAGTGAAACTGAATTGATCAAATTTATTAAACGTTAAAAAAGTTGAGCGCCCAAGCTTTTATTTATTGTCAGATATAGGTGACTTGGTAAAAAAAAGGATTATCTACTTTTGAGTACATTAAAAGAAGCTTGTTTAAAAAAATTACATATGAATTTGAGTAATAACTTGGATCGCTGAAATCATTAGAAATGATTAGTTCGTTGTAGCTGAATGGACTTTTCTCCGACACGAGTCAAATAAATGGCGATATTTTATACGGGACGATTTAATGCTACTGCATCCGAGGTAGTAGCAGCATTAAAGATATCTGAGATCTGGCGAGTTGTTACGAACCTATTATCGCTCGAATATGGCCGGGGCGAGGAGGAGGAAGTGATATAGAGAGGCTTATACCTGATGACGGCTGTGGGTTTCGATGTCGCAGGATCGAAAACTTTCGCAAGTCTCACTTTGTATCAAGAAAACGAAAGGGAGCGAGAGGGAGAGAGAAAGGGAAGGAAAGATCACTGATATGACGAACGTAAAGCTGTTAGGTATACTATACGTACAAAGAGAACGAGAAGTAACAAACAAACGCACGTGGGAGATAACCACCCACGCTAGCTATATTCTCGGAGTTAATACTCCTTATGCCGGATGAATGCGAAATATGCCTTTGTCGACTTGCCAGACCCTCTTTTCCGCAACGCGCTTTGGTACACACTCTCCTCTCGCTCTGTATAAGGTCTCGCGAACGCACTCAGCAATTTTAGAAACACTCTCGGTTGCGTACGGTTGCTGCATACGTAGGGACAGAGAAAGAGAGAGAGACAGAGAGAGAGAGAGTCAAGGAACGATGCAACAAAAGATGGAAAGCAATATTATGTACTTGTATTTAAAACTTTGGAAACGTCGTTCGCGATATAAATCTGTTTCCTGTAAACTTAAATATTATTCACTAGCGTTTAATATTCACTACAATGACAAAAAATTATATCGATATTGACAAGGTGCGTCGATTTGATTTATAAAAATTTGAATTAACAACATTTGTCGTGTAATGAAATTTTTTCTATTGCATTCCATTATTATAATGACTTACTTTATATATATTTATTCGTTCAAGTCAAGATCTATTCAATATAATTGAATAACTGAATATTTTATTTATTCCTAATAAATCTGTGATTTGGTTTCATGTGTTCAAAAATCATCTTAGTCGAATCCACTGAATGTATTTATTTAATTGTTTTAGATTCAAATTAAATATAATTATCGCAGAGTCAAACATTATTCTATTTTATTGAATTAATGGTTTGTTTTCATTGCAACATATACACACCTAAGGGGTGGCGCGTAGAGACGGGTAGAGAGAGGAACTAAATTTTTTTTTTCACGTGAGTTTAGAATTGCAAATATTTCCCCCTAGGAGGGAGCAAAATAATATCGTTATCTTCCGTACCCTCGATTCATATTTGATATTAATTCCGCGGTTTCGAAAAAAGAAACATATTTGATCAACTTGATATCACCGTGTGACCGTTCTGTAAGAAATCATCCAATATCCCACAAAATCCAATATCGACATTCAATCCTTTTTTAACCCTCCGCGGTCACCCGGGGTCAAAATGACCCCAAACGCAACTTCAAGCGAAAATTACTATTATCAGTTGATGGCGGCCAAGGCGAATAGCCTGCCTTCTAGCGGTACTTTAGTTTACCCTTTCTAAGTACAGACTAGGGTCGGACGTGGAGCTATTTTTTTCTTTGAACTATTTCCCACTATGGAGCCATTTTTCCCCTTAAGCGAGTACCACTCTTAAATGTTATGGAAAAAAATTGAAAATTGCACGAGTTATTATTTTTCCTAGTAAAAAAATGGCGTTTTTACGCATTGACCCCTTGCTGATTTTTTGCCGCCACTCTAAAACTCAATAAAAATATAATACCGAGAATGTCATATTCTAGAATATTTAAACTAACATTCCAAATCTTCATGAGTCATTCGGAACGATACGATCAACGCGGCAGTTGTTTGAAACATGGCTGGGGTCATTGCGACCCCCAGTGACCAGCGTGTTACAGCCAGACCGTGACCGCGAAGGGTTAAATCAATGTCTCATACGACCGCTACATGCGATTCTATGGTTTTTTAGTGCAATTCATGCAAACTAGATGGCGTTAGATGGAGCAAAATTTGTTCGAAGCTCAATTATCGCGAGATGGTAAGTTTTGAGTGTCCGTAAAATTGTCAAAAATGTAACGAAAGTATTAAAACGGCAAACGGCGTGTGAGAAATGTGGCGTGACTTGGTGCTTCAACAAGCAAAACAACTGCTCCAAAGCATTCCATACATCATAAAGGAATATTACGGCACAATGTAACATGTCTGTCGCACTTATTGCTTTATAACTAGCCCGCAGACAAAACTTTTCGCAAAAAAGAATAATACGTATCTCCACTTATCGAAACCCACCATAAAGTCAACTATTTTTTAATTTTTACGTTGTTCAATTATGAAGGGTAAAAGGGTGCCTGGTTATTTCTGCTTTTTATGTCCAGCGTGTCATCCTTTAAGATTATTCACCTATTTTTCAAACTATTCACTACCGTAATTGGAAGCGAGGCCCAACAAAAATAGTATCTTTCTTTTGAAACGTTTAAATATATTAATAAGGGATATTTGGTACTACGTGTACAAAATACATTTTACTGTACAACGCAATTAACAGTTGGCAATTAAATTGCAAGGAGGTCCGATTTTCCTGATTGTTGCTGCAAAATAATTGTCAGCGATCGAATATGCATGAATGAAGAGAGCCGAAGTTTTATTCAGTGCCATAGGCGATTCGAATCCAAATGAAATCTTGTCTCGCTTATCTTCGCTCCGTCTCGCCTCTCCCACTCCATCTCCTCCTCCACCACATCGTCCCTAGACTGCGTCGTCTTCACGTTCTCAACCTCCTGCTCTCCTCTGCCCGGGCTCCGGCCCCTTGAGCGCCGAAGACATTCGCCAGGTTTATTACAACTCGGAGCATTTTGCGAGCAACAGTGGCAGTGTAAATATCAGCTGGAATGAGGTATCGCTGCCCCCCGGGGAACTTATTTCCCTTCGCATATCCGACTAGGTCTCTCTCTCCCTCTCACTCCCTCGCCCTGTCTCTTCTTTCCCCATACACAGGGTGTCCACATACCAAGGTTCGATTTTGAAAGTTTCCAAATAAAGAATAAATAGAAAACGAAACTCGTAACACAGTTCTCGGTATATATATATATTTTCCGTAAACGACGTTTTGTTTTCGTCCGAACAAATGGTTTTTTCACTCATGCAAATTTACCAATCGACGTGCTTCAAAGTAAATCAGATTGCACTGGTTCCTCGCGCAGAAAAAAAATTGCTGCTTGTACAAAAAAAATATTTTTTCTTTTGAGGCATATTTTCGATGACGGTTTATTTTCATTGAGATGAAAAAACACGATTGTTATTTGTGATTTGAATAGTGCATTTTGATCACACCGCGGTGTTAAGTATTTTTTGAGTTCGATAAAATAGGGAATGAAACAAAATGCAGCACTTCTAGTTTGGAGGACACCCTGTAAATATACTTGTATGGACATTCATATGAATTTGTGTTGAATATATGTATGAATATATTAAATGAAGAAAAGCACAAATTCATAGCAAGCGCACCTACATGCCTACAGTCCATGAATTGGACCTCCCGTCCAAGCGCACCTATATATATATATACATACCTCCAGTCCATGAATATTCACGATGGTAATCATTCGTATAATTGCGTAGCGGTAGCCCTTGATAAAACTATCGCCCCCGGTAATAATAATACACGCCCTTAAGCCCGCGTAATCCGGTGGTTCACGAAGGAGCCTCAAGAATCGTCTGCTGTCGCGAAAAGGAACAGGAGTAAAAATGAAGATAAAAATTAATTTAAAAAAGCGAGACGGCATAATCGCGGTCTCTATGAATAGTATATATATGCACCCCCCATATATATATATATATGGGGGGGGGGGGGGGGTGCTTTTTCTAACGAAGATCGGTAACTCTTCGTCCCATCCCAAATATCGTAGACTATGCCCATATTTTCCGACCATAGTGTACATAGGTGGCTTTTTCTGCCACTCGTCCACTTTAGTTTTAAATTTGCATAAAAGATAGAATCATTTGTGAAGTCTGCGATCAACTCTACATGGCACAGTAGTTAATTCGACCCCAAAATCAAGTAATTGATCGTTTATCCCAAGATTCGAAAGTCAGGCTTTTAGCTTTTTTTCATGCGAATTCCGTCATTAACAAAAGATAATATTTGTCTACCAGGGTAAGAGAGAAAAACACTCCGAAAATCGCGATACATCAAGGACCTCGGAGAGTTTAGGGGGGTGGAACTTTGAAAATTTGCCAAAAATCGACGAATCATCGTAGCTCCGTGATCGAAGCGGCACTTTGAAGCTTTATCGATTCCGAACGAAAGGAGCTCGGTCACGAGTTCCTACTCCGAGAGGCGAAAGCGCTAGAGCCGCTAAGAGAGCGCAGTTTCGAAAGCTCGGGGGCGCGCTGTACGTGCGGTTTGTTTTCACCCACGCGGCTCGGCGTTCTTCGTGCGGCCCCTTTTCTTTTCTTGTAGATATGTGGAAAAGGCCTCGACGTTTCGTATACGTAAGAGAGAGAGAGAGAGAGAGAGAGAGAGGTCGCGTTACGTTTTGAGTGAGTTATTGCGAGGTCACCAACCCGTTCTGCGAACTTCTCGTATATTAAGAGCTATCCCCTGGAAATAAGCCACAAAACCCAATGAGATCCGGCTAACATAACAATTACGAGCGCAAACAATGCTGTGCACTCGACCCCTCCCCACCGCTCCTCGCTCCTACGGCCTATAACTTTTGCAGCGCATGCAGCAAATATATATTTTCCGAGACGGGAAGGATAAAGGATTTAAGGATCGCGATAGGAATTTCGTGCAGAAGCAACCAATAAATTTATATTCATATATATGTATTTATATAGAAAAATTATATTGAAAATTCTGTGTATTAATGTAATTTTTCAAAGTTTACGTACAAACATATTGTATACACGATATCTTAAAGATTTTATTGTTAATATTATTAGCACCGTTATTATCATTATTCTTATGAGAAACATTATACTTTGGCAAGAGACTATTTTTCATAAAAAATGTCGATGCAAAGATGCAGTGATATTCAAGAGAAAACATTCTATCATATTCATAAAATAATTATGCTTACGTGAAAACAAATAAATACATATATATATATATATATATATATATATATATATATATATATTTATTTATTTATTTATTTATTTATTCGTATGTAAACATAATTATATCATGAATATAAAATAATGTTTATCAACATCACTGCATCTTTGCATCGCCTTTTCTTATGAAAAGTAATCTCTTGTGAAAATATTTATTATCTCAACAAAATAATAATAATAATTACAAAAATGATGGGGTCGATGACAAGCACAACAAATCTTCAAAATCGTGAAAATAAATTTGACGTAAATAAATGAACGAATAAATTGAAGAAACGATCGCTTTTTTCCTGAAGAATATTTTTTTACCAAACAGGATTGAGTTGACAAGGAAGAATCGTGAACGGAGCCTACAAATTATCCCCCCCCCCCCCTCGCTGTCGGCCGCACCTGAATTTTCTACGTGTGAACGAACGTCGGGCGCAACGATAGGAAATATAATTTGACATCTCTTTTAGTGGAAGCAAGTAGTGAAAAAAAAAATAAGTAAACGAGTGAAATTTATTCCCGCGTGTGTTCCTCCTACGTGCACCCGCGCGAGGAATGAGCAATTTACGTGAGGCACATAACGGACCCGATTAGGCTGAGTTATATCGTTTACCTCCATTACCGGGCGCGTCTTTTATTTATCGTATATTTGCATTGAGTTTCTTAATCCGACTGGTTTTCGTATACCGAGTTGAAACGTACATTGAATTTTTACATTATTATTATTATTATTATGTTCATGTCTTTCTGTCTGTTTCTCGCTCTCTCTCTCTCTCTCTCTCTCTCGCTCTTCGTCGCGTTCCCGTGTCCCGCAGCCAGTCTAGAATTATTTTCGAAAAAATCTTGGAAGCATCTTCATTTGAGTGTGACGTGAAGCCATTTTGGACAAAACGCGTGTCTCACTTATCGAAGAAAAGGAGAAATGATCGACGACGATTTAGGATGGTAAATAAACGGCTAAATTGCTTGATTTACGATCTTTTCGGAATTGAATTGACTCGATTGAGCAACAATTTTTTTTCTCCCAATTCCAAGCACGATCGAGGAACAATGTGTCTCCAATTTTACCTCGACCGAAGAATTTATATAAAAACTGAATAAAATAAATTCTTCGATCTTTTATGCATTCATATTGACAAATAAATTCTTTTCCTTATGAATAAATTAATGAAAGTAAATAAAACGCATGTACGGAGAGTACAATTTAATAATATTAGTGAAATTTAACAATACAATGAAAAATCCATTAGACTAAACGATAACGTAACGATGAATGTCTCAATTTTATAGAGAATTTTTCAAACTTGAATTTACAATTTCTGAAACACGAATTTGACCATGCCTGAAAAGAAAAAGTGCAGAAATAATCTTTATCGTGAAGGAGGCCGACCATAATATCGAACAATACATTAATATTTAATATATATATGAGGTCAGTCGATGATAATATCGATCAGTAAATAAATGAACAATTGATACCGTTCGATAAACAAGAAACTATGAATTTTCTTTCATACCCAAAAAAGTAAAATCAAGAAGATTAAATAAAATAAAAAGCTAACCCAGTCGCTTTGTCGAGATAACGCTCGTTTTTTTTTCATTTTCTTTTTTTGCTCGTTATCTTTCTTCTTCCCCGTCTCGCATGATTGCGTTGATCGAATCGAACGGAATTGCGTGCTTCGGTTTTTTCTCATTGTCACACGTCTGTGTACTCTCGTGCCGCGTATGACTATAATAAATTTCGTCCGCGTGAAATGTGGAGAGAAAAAAAAACAAACAAAAAAAACGAGCTAAACAAAAAGAGAAAAAAAATTAAACGAGCATGAAGTACGGAAAAAAAATCAAGAGAGCAACGACGACGCCAACGACGACGATGACGACGATTACCCGGGTACAGGGGATCGTGTTCGACAACCTGTTGCTCGGAGAAGCACGGCGAGAGTAGAGAGAGGGAGCCCTCCGGGCACCCAGCAAAATCGTCCCGCGTCTATACATACATTCATACTTGTATATCCGTATAGCCCGTTCAATATTTCATCGAGCCGGAAGAGCCATCCGCGCAAGCAGAGTGCCGGGACCAGAGATACGTTGGGCCCATTTGCGTGGGACGTATCGAAGCGAACGAGAGAAATTCCAGATCCACCGTATACGTACCGTCGTGACACATGTTTCACATGCTATGCCTTGACACGCACGTTGACACGAGACTGCCGGTGAAAAAATAATTTTCATTTGTGATTCGAAATATATCATATTTCTGCATATACAGGGTGTATCTTAACTACCAGTTTTCCGTTTGTGAGCATATAGGGTGTCTCTTTCCAAGCAAAACGCTTTTTTTTTAAATGTCGTGCGACAAAAATTGGCCGAGATATTCACGAGTAAAGTCCAACGGTGAGTAAACAATGGCACAGTAGTTTCGGCGTCCAAGCGAGCGCGCGCGTGGATTCGAATCCACATTCGGGCAAGGGGATTTGAACGTTCAATTTTGAATTTTGAAATTTGAGTTTTGAACGTTACCCGTTCGTCCAAATAAGGTATTCAATAGGAAATCAAAAATTACAAACAATGTTATCCATTGTTTACTCGAGAGTTCTTTAGATCTTTCAAGTAAACAATGGACAATATTGTCTAACACTTTTTACTTATTATTTAATACTTTATTTGGGTAACCGGATGAGGTTCGAAATTCAAATTTCAACATTCGATATTGAAAGGTTTAAATTTCAATTCCAATTTAACAAAGATCAATGTATTTGAATCCACTTGGGCGAATGTGGATTCAAACCCGTGCCCGCGCTCGCTTGGGCGCCGAAACTACTGTGCCATTGTTTACCCGCCGTCGAACTTTATTCGTGAATATCTAAGCTATTTTTTATCGCACGACATTTAAAAAAAAGCGTTTTGCTTGGGAAGAGACGTGCTATATGCTCACGAACGGAAAACTAGGAGTTAAGATACACCCTGTATATATATTCGAATCATAAAAATATGAAAGTATTCTTATTTGTACAAAAAATAATAATTTTTTTATGATTTGATGAATACAACATATAAACAAGGTATCCTGTTGTGAATGAATAATCCTGCAACTGTCATTAGGTCAGAGCATGTCCTACTTTATGCTGAGATTTCAGTTTAATAAACGTCCCACGATTTTCGAGATCTTGGGCTTTACGTTATTTAAAAAAAAAACTCATTTGCCGGGTCAAAAAAGTTATCATTTGTAGAAATGGCAAGCGAAAAACCAAAAGCAAATGATTTTCATCTCGAAAACTGTGGGTCTTTTGCTAAACTAAAATTCCGACTGCAGTAGGACGTGATCTGACCTATCGACAGTTGCAGAATTATCCATTGATAAGAGGACATTCTGTATAGTCATAGTATACACCCTGTATAGGAGGTTTTTATTCCTTTTATATTTGTGTTTACACAAATGCCGCTTCCTTCTCATTTACATTAAATATTTTACATTGGTTTTCTTATACGCATCCTAACTGCTAGTTTCTCAAATTGTCTGATGTAATTGCACATAGTTGCTTTGCCGGTTGCATTTTCAGTCGCGCCTCTACTTTCCGGTCAATTTCGAACCCCCTGCTATTTTCCAACCATTGCTCCAGTTCATTACTATTTATTGGTTTAATTTGCCCTCAACTTTCGTGCATTCGCAAATACGTCTCAAATTTTCGATTGCTCGCTTTCTTATTGTACATTTGGCGTCTACATAACCTTTCATCCTGCCTTTGCCGATATTTCAACATCTTATCCTCGCCCACGTTTCTTTCAATTCTCGGCCAATCGTCTTGCCCTCCCAATATTTGTCCATGTGTACATCTGTTTTCCTATGTTCATATCCCGTTCAGTACGTTGCCGTGTCGATTCTGCTCTAATCGTATTGAAATTCTTGTTCAATTTTAGTTTTCATGGTTCTTTCTATTTTCCTATTCTATTCTATTCTATTCTATTTTTCTTTCCAGCTGTCTTCACAATTTCAAGTAGATAGGTACCTTGTAGCCCTTTTCTATACTTCGACTTCCATTTCCCTGCAAACCGCTGCAGGTATAGGCAAAGTATATACATATATATATATATATACTTTACATAAATAAAATAGTCGCATTAACGGAAATTAAAAAATGGTCATAATAATAATAATAATAATAATAATAATAATTACAATGATGAATAATTCTGAAAAAAATGATTACTATTTTTATTATTATTGCTGTTGTCAGTGTGACAAAATATGACCATGAAAAGAAAAAGGAAAATCGCGTGAACGATGAGAAACACGAAAAAGAAGTGAGGAGTAAGAGGCAGAGAGAAAGTAAAAGCAGGATAACCGAGAGAGTTCTGCATCGCGATCGACGATCAAGATATCGCTCGCTGCGAGAGAATATCCATATTAAATGGATGAGGAAAATAGAGGAAGAGAGAAAGAGAGAGAGAACGGGAGATCGATAGAGCGAGAAAAAAGAAAAGAAAAATCGAGGGTACCGAGTAAGATCGAGCGAGCGCTCGGCGAGACCGTGCGGCATTGATAAAAATCTGATGTAGCGCCACACGACAGTTTACATACAGAAGACCTGTTGCATCCTCGCGTTCTCGCGGTGGCGCCGAGCGGGGCGTGTTCCGCGATCGAATCGACTCCTATATACCTACTTCTCGTGCGCGCTTAGGGTGCACTCCCAAGTATATAATGATTCAGGTAATGATACACCTATAGTGTATATACATATAGAATAAAAGGAGAAGGGATCGAATTATTGTCCACGTGACGGGGTGGGCTCACCGAGTCGAGTTTTGCTCCGAATGATCCTCGCTCTCGCGTGACGAACGCCATCGGTAGTGGAAAAAAAATTATATATACATATATATGCTTATTACTCGACATTCGTGACACAACGAAAGCGACGCCGACGCGCCTTGAAGGAGCGAGGCCCCGAGGAAGGCTTTGTCCATTTATGCGCGAAAAAAATATAAATATATGTAACAAATTTGAAAGAAATAATAATGATAATAATAACGTGCAAAATGAGGAGGGAAAAAAAACTAAACGTGGGTCTAAATCTCACCCAAGATTATTATAGGTATTTGAGGCAAAGTATTTGCATGAATATACAGCTGGTGCTTTTTTCGAGATGTTCAAGTCAATAGGGCACAAAACCTGGAACGACCAGGCGACGTGTTCTTTCTCTCTCTCTCTCTCTCTCTCTCTCTCTCTCTCTCTCTCTCTCTCTCTCTCTCTCTCTCTCTCTCTCTCTCTCTCTCTCTCTCTCCCTCTCTCTCTCTCTCTCTCTGAACCTTTTCCCGTCCGTTTTCTGACCCCCTCAACCCCCCTTACTCACACTCTTTGTCCGCTTAATTCGATAATTACAAATCCGCTACGTAAATTCGAGGCTCGTTATTATTTTGTGCAATAAGCGTGCATGCGTCGTCGTCTTTCGAGACGCGAGGAGAAATCAAAAAAAGGATAGAACAACAAACAACAACAACGAAAAGTTGAGTGTACGGAAAAAAGGAGAAAAGAAAGATGAAAGGGGGAACGTTAGTCGAGAAAGGAGAATCCTGCGGGTATATACATATATATCGTTCCGAAAGAGGATTCAGGGAAATCGCGAGTGATCCTCTCTCTGTCTGTCTCTATCCCTCCGTCTCTCACTATAATTTCAGGATTGCCCCAAATTTCTTCCAAGCATCGCTCCGTATCTGCATAATCCTTTGAGAACGATCTTAAAAGGAGCAATATTCTCAGGAATCACGCCCGGTGTCCACTCTCCCGAAGAACGATGTGGAGAGAGTTTGAGACAAAAAGAGCCGGCCAAAGAGACAGAAATAGAGAGAGAGAGAGGGAGAGAGAGAGAGAGAGAGAGAGAGAGAGAGAGAGAGAGAGAGAGAGAGAGAAAGATAGAGAAATATGAAGTTAAAGCTTCCATCTTTGAAACGCAATGAAAATGATATTTTTTTTTAACGACCCACTATTTGTGGTGGATTTAAGCTACGAAAATCACTCAAACGGTTATTTAGAATCCTTATGAGAAATCTATAACGTAAATGTGCAAAAAACAATTTTCAATAATAATAAAAATAAAAATAGTAGGTAAGTTAAAAAGAATGTTTGTTGCGTCCCAACGTTGTAAACTTCAACATCATAAGAGAGAAAAAGAGGGAGGGAGAGAGTGAGAGAGAGAGAGAGAAAGAGAGAAAGAGGACCAGAAAATCTCATAACTCTTTGTAATAGCTAATATCTCACAGGAGTCGTATAAATGTGAATCGGTTACTAGTTACTAGTTTACATGTTAGAAAGATTTATTGCATCTCAAGAGAATAATACCCACACGCACACACCTATACATATATACAGGGTATCCCATTTAAATCGACCCACTCGACATCTTCCAAACTGCTGACGATGCTGAAATATATTTAAGCGAAAAGTTGAATGGTTTTAGGGGGCACATTTGGGAAGTGAATAGATTTTATTTTTTAATTTAAAAAAATACAATGACATATATGTATTTCCGCAGTTCCAACGTATGCCCTTGCAGGTTTTTACGTATTACCCACTCCCAAATGAACCCTTTCCTATCACTCCCTACCCGCACTTCGCTGATCTAACATACCGTACCGTTGTGTCCAAAGCCTAGCCGTCGTAAGCTACACTATACCACTTTTGCCGAGGGTACGGAGAAACTGTGGAAAACCCCTACCGATATAGACGGTCCCATATTCTTCTGAATCGCTGACGCATGAACGTTTTACTCAAGTATGGACCATCAAGGTCTCAGAAGTATTGGCCTGATGCTGACTCGTTGATACGCCAGCCGGTGCACGACTAAGCGGTCACCGCTCCGAGTGTCGGCCACGCAAAACACTGCTGAACTCGAAGTACCGTCATGTATTCATCTACCAGTGTCGATAATATGATCACACATATTTTAATGCGTTATTTGTGCTTTAGAAAATGTGTAAGCCCATTTTTTTTATCTCGAGTCGTCTTTTATACGTCTCCTACGCGTTAATATGTCTATGTTAGTTAGCCTGAAACATATTTTAGTATCATCTGGAGTTTTGAAGATATTCGAGTGACTTGATTTGAACAAAACACCATATATATATATATATATATATAGCGAGAGAGAGAGGGGGGAGGGAAAGAGATACAGAGGATGGTAGGGAGAGAAATAAATAAAGCAGTATGAAGTGTTGCACCCAAGGGAAGATGTAGCACGAGCGCAATTCTCTTTCCCGAGGCGCTCAATATCCCTGTGAGTCTGCCACTCCACCAATTAAAATACACTTTTAATCGTTCTACTCCTCGAGCCATACCTAATTGCTGACCTATTACGTTGTCTCTCCAGGCGAGGCAACACACTACAGTGGGAACAAGAAAGACAAAGCAAAACGGAGACAGAGAGAGATAGAGAGAGAGAGAGAGAGAGAGAGAGAGAGAGAGAGAGAGAGAGAGAGAGAGAGAGCGAGAGAGAGAGAGCGCGAGAGAGAGAGAGAGAGAGAAGGTAGAATCGATGTTTCTGGGCTCGAACGAATGCATCGCACTCGAGCCGAAAGGGCACACGAGTTTTTTTCATTATATAGAGCCTCCATACGTCAGAACAGCAAAGAGAGCCCAGAAATCATTCGGATCTTCCTATGCCCTCCCCCCCCCCACCCCTCCGCTCTCTCGCAGACGAGAGAGAAAAACAAAAAATCTGGAGCAGACATTTCGCAGTAGGGTGTGGGTTTCCGGAGGGGCAAGGGGTGTGACACGATTTGCACGCGAGTAATTCTTCCCAGATTCTTTGCTTTGCACTTTATTTTAGGCTGCCACCCCCTTGAGACGAACCCTTCTCTCCGCCCCTCACCCGATCCACGACCCTTCTCGTAATTCGCGAACGTTCGGTCTCTGACGAGATTACTCAGGCCGAAAGAACAATATTGATAAAAATCGAAACGGATATTTGTCGTTGATCCTTAACTTTGCCGAGTGGAAAAAAAGTACTGGGTTTTCGTGGTTTTTTATTCTCTTAAACTCGATCGCCAATGTTGCGTAACGGCCTTCTTTGCGAAAATGCAATTTTTCTGTGGCTCCTCTCTCATTCTATAGCCTGTACCGTCTCTCTTTCCGCTGAGAGGAAATCAGGGAGCGAAGAGTATTTACCGGGAGGATTGCGAGCAAGGATGCCTCGGGTTATGTGCATCCCGAAATTTGTATGCCCGCGGTGGAACGATGCTCGCGCATTCGGTCCTGACGATTTCAGCCAACGACTGCCGGTGAAATCTTCGAAATTTTACGGGCAATCTTGTATACGCTGGGTCCTTGCACGCGAAGGACACTTCACGCCAGTCCAATAGTAAAAAAAATCCTTTTCGTTAAGTATATATATATATGTAGAACGTGAGTATAGCTATATATAAGATTGAGGCGATTTTGCAAAGGTTCAAAACACAAGGGTTAAAAAGCCCTTTGGGCAGTGTCTCCCGAAAAGGGGTTTCGAGATCTCTGCCAAATGTCGTCGCCCCGTTGCGTTGCGAAAAAAAAATTCCTCATCGACGTGAAAAAAAGGAAAAGAGAGAAGCACAGACACGGAGGAGATCATTGAGGTGAAATCGAAGTGAAAAGCCTCGGGGCTATGCTCACGGTGGTGTATCGGGGAATTGGTCGAAGGGCTGTGGAAGTTTGTGCGCTTTTGGTTACTCGACGTTGGTCGGGAGCCCGCGGGCAGACGAAGAGAAGAGGATAAGAAGGTGCAGAAAGAAGAAGTGTAAAGATAAAAGAAAGAAGACGATTAAAAGGAATAGGAAGAAGTGGAATGAAGAAAAGAAGAATAAGATGAAGAGAAAGACGAAGAAAAAGAATAATTAAAGAGAGGAATCAGGAGACGAAGAAAAATAAGGATGAGAAGATGAAGAATAAGGTTGCGAAAGATACAGATAAGTAGAAGCAGAGTGATAAGAAGAATAAAGATAAGAATAGGTGGAACAACGAGAAGAGCAAGCGAAAGAGAAATAAGCGGCGGAAGAAAGAAAAGATAAAGCGGAATAAGAGAAAGTCGAACATGAAATAGAGGGAAAACACGAAGAACAGGAATAAGATGAAAACTATGGATTCGAATAAAAGAAGCGAAGGAAAGAAATGAGGGATAATATTTAAAAAAGGAATAAGAAGTGAAATAAAAAAAAGAGGTATAACGCGAGTTATACATACGGATATGACAAGAAGAAGAAGCTGAGTGAGGAAAAGATGAGAAAAAAAGGAAGACGAGAAAAAAAGGGGGTATGATGGGAAGAGCACGCACGAGAATGAGAAAATGAAAAAGATGTACGAGGATGAGAAAAGTGAGAAGCGAAATAATAAGAGAAACAAGAGGATCGATGAAGATGAGAATGAAAGGAACAAGCAGAAGAAAAATAAGAAGAGGAAAGGAAGGAGAAGCGGTGTAAGAGGACGTCGGATGTGAAATAAAATAATAAGGTAAAAGACAACAAGAACAAAAAGAGAGGAATAATACGATGTATAGAGAAAAAATGAACAGAAGCGAGGTGTGAAAGACAAATAAGATAAATCTTATTTGTCTTCCACACTTCGCAAAAAAAAACAGGAAGACACGGAATAAAAATAAGAAGAAAATGTACTAGATAAAAAATCGACGAAGCCAAGAAAAATGAAAAAAAAGGTTAATAGAACCTAGATTAATAGAAGTATAGGGATAAATGAAAAGAAGCTAATTGAGGGTAAAACGAATAAAATGAAAAGGAACAAGAATACGATAAATAAAAAAAAGGTGTAAGAAGAAGAAACCGTGTTAGATAAAAAAAAAAAGAATACGATAAAATCAAACTCCAAATACAGAAATTTCAGCAAGAAGACGAGTAAGAACAAGACGCCGAATCCACCAAGAAGAAGAATGGAAGAAGTCGAATGAGACGAGAAAGAAGAAGCACCAACAGCACGAACAATCGGAACAAGAAGAACCAAGAAGCCCTACAAACGGAAACAAAATGCGAAAAAGAGGGCCAAGAAGAAGCGGAATAAGAATCAGCGCAAGGACACGGAGGAAACAAACGAGGGGAGAGGGAATGGTGAGCACGGCTCATAAAAGAACGGGGAAGACGTAGATAGAAAGAGGAGGCTCACGAGAAAGAAACGAGAGCACACCGCGCACCGATTTTCAAGATGTAACCGGTCGCCCCTAATAACCACCCTCGCATTGCCTTAAGGATCTGCCTCGGTCTTCTCGCGCGACCAGCAATCACCGCTATAGACGAGACGACTCTTCGCTGGATACGCGATCCTTCTCGCCGCGCGTTCAACGAGGGAGAGACGAGGGGTAAAGAACGCGCCGGGGGACGAGAGGGAGAGTGAGTGGGGCACGCGGAGAGGGAGGACCGAAAAGGGGAGGAAGGAGGAAAAGAACCAAGAGCGACTCGATCATTATCGCGGCCAATAATCACCGGGACGTATTCCGCTAAGTGCTCCCTATGGGAGTAATGCCTATATATATGTATATGTATATGTATATAGTTCACCAGAACGAGAGTGATAGCGAGAGAGAAAAAAGAGTCTCTCGTCGGTATGAAACAAACCCGAACAAAAAAAAACAGAGCAACAAAAAGGAAAGAGCCGAGAAGCAGAGAAATTGCGAGAGAGAGGGGGGGGAGGAAAAGAAGCGTGTTAAAGACGAGTCAAAGAAAAATTAAAGGGTTCACGTTGAATTTCTCTTTGCAGTCAATTTTGTTTTACTTCCTCACAATTTTTTCCCCTTATTTCGATCAATTTTGATTCTTCGATCGAACTGCTTCGTTCCAACCAGCCAAGAATATTTAAAAAGAAAAATCTAACTTTACGAGACTTAGCGAAAACTCTTATCGAGATGACGAATGAAAGGAAAAATGTTGAAACTCGAAATCCAAAGGTGAATTTGTATATTATATCACTTACGATTGATTTTACTTTACAGCTGAGGCATTTGAGAATGTTTAATTTAGGCTACTTTTCGCTAGTATCCGGATGACGTTGAAAATTGTATCGTTCGAATGCAAGGATGTGAGTTTTTTTTAAATTTTATTGCCTCTTTATTTTTAGCATTATCCAAAGTTTTTTTATTTGTTTCCAAATAGCAGTAAATTTCTAATTGGAATACGTACAAATGTTTGAGCGATTTTCGTAGTCTAAATCGGCAACTGAAAATTTGAGTAATGAAACAAAAATTAATTTTCGTTCCATTCTAACCGTGCAAGCTTCAGCATCATGATATCTCATGTTTCATTCGTCCTTCATAGCAGGACGATACAGGACAATAATCACTTTGGTATTGCCCCCGTGGTGATAGTACATAAATATTATTATTGTTATTCCCACGATGATTTATATATAGATATATGAATTGTCACAGCATTATAAGTTCTCTGAACCCCGCAGTGTTTTTATCCAAGACCGGAGTACGTATTAATTGTGTGTAAAATCCCCACCTGGTCATCCCAATACTCTCAGCAGAAAAAAAATAAATAAGTGAAAAATTATTTTCATTGCTGGTCCTTATGGCGTTCCTTTCCCTTGTATTTTTTTCGTTGTTATTGAATATAGAAAGGGGGGAGGGAGAACTCGCGCGTGTCTTGCGGTGATGAGGGATAATCATCTAGGGCGAGCATAAGGACCCAAAGATATAATAAAAGGAGAACGGGTTACGGAAAAGAAAGGGAAAGAAAGGGGAAGGAAGCGAGAGAGAGAGAGAGAGAGAGAGAGAGAGAGAGAGAGAGAGAGAGAGAGAGAGAGGGATGGAGCGAGAGAGAGAGAGAGAGAACGCAGCAAAAGATCGGTAGTAAGAAACTCTATATATATATATGTGTGTGTGTTTGTGTGCGTGTGTGTATCCGTGTGTGTGTGTGTGTAAAACATTCCGCGCGTCTCTAATTCCGAACGATTATCCAGAACGATTAAAAGAGATATTTAATTGTCGAGGCGGAGAGGAGCCAAAGGAATTACTAACACTCGAAGGAAATAGACGCCTCGCAGCGATAACAAGAGTCTATGTAAAGGGTGTCTCAAAATGGCCTGACATTTTAATTTATCAATAAAATGTATTATTTATTTGGAAAGTACAAATAGAGGTTTTTATGGTATGGAGATTATGCTCGGAATACAATATCCGATAAATGGCATAAACGGCATAGACTTGGAAGACATATTCATTTAACAAGATGGCGCAACCTGCCACACACTAATGTAGACGCATAGTTTCATGGTCGTGTTATGTCGCACGGCGGCGATGTGAATTGCGACGATGTGAATCGCAAGATCGTGCGATTTAACGCCACTGGAATTCTTTCTTCGCGGTTGTCTGAAAGGAAAACTGTACGCCAACGATCCACAGATAACCTTTATGTTTGTACCTTATATTGAAATTAAAATATTCGTACTTTTCAAATGAATAATACGTTTTATTAATAAATTTCAATGTCAGGTCATTTTGTGACACCCTGTATATATACAGGGTGAAGCACATAAAGTGTAACAGAGCAATAGCACTCAAACTATTGATCATATCCAAAAATGTTTCGGACAAAAGTTTCAGTATTCGAGAAGAATTTAAAAAAGTGGAGTTGACCTTGACGTAGCTTCAGCGCCTCCACCGATGAAAAAATAGGGTGGTCCAGTATGACGGCCTTCTCGAACACTGAAACTTTTGTCTGAAACATTTTTGGATATGATCAATAGTTTGAGTGCTATTGCTCTGTACCACTTTATGTGCCTCATCCTGTATATATATGTGTGTGTGTATATATATACACATATAGAAAAAGACGGAACGAAAAGAATTCGTAGGTCGAGAGTGGGTGGATCGACGAGCACGCATCACGAATTTACAACGCGTTTTACAACGAGCCGGACATCTCAAGACCATGAAAGTGAAAAACTTTACGTCAAAATTACCCAAGGATCCCAACGTGCCATATATTCACTTCTCAAATAAATAATGACGTCGAATCTTTCGTTTAAAAAATTTGCCGACTCTGACTGTCAAGGAACATCACGCAAGTGTCCGCCGTCAATTTTGTAGAAACGCATGTATATGATAAAGCATTGAAAACTATTAGACAGATATATTTTTTATCTGCCCAAAAACCGTTTTAAAAGGGAAACCAACCCTCAAAGAAAAGCTTATCGTGGGATGATTTTGCAGTTTCACCCACAAGTAGTCCACCGATCTCAATGAAACGAAATCCAAAATTCTCCGAATATAAAACGATGAAAAATTTACCATAGAATAATTTAAAAGAAATTGAATTAAGGTATTACCCGACTTTTGTCGCGGGTTCGTTTCCCCCTTAAAACTTTTTACTGCACATGAAAAAAAAAAACGTCTCTAATAGTTTTCAATGCTTTATCACATTGATGATTTTCAACCAAATCGGAGGCGGACACTTAAGTGATGTTCCTTGTGAGACGATTACTTCGTGTGAAATGATCATACACGATTATCTCGTTCATTTTTGTTTTCAGGACAAAGCTCAAAGGCCCTGCCTCCTTTAAGATATTCCTTTCGCAGAGGGCCGTATTTTGTGGGGTCACGAAGAGGGCCCTTCGGAATCATTGGTAAATTACAGTGGCGCTTAATAAAAATAAGTCACTATCAATTGTTATACCCAACGATCAACTAGAAAAAAAAAATTTCGCGCAAATTTACTACATTTAGACATTTTTACATTTTTTCTGAAAAGTCGCGGCTACGAAAATTCTTCTGTTAGTCACATTTTTCTAAGTTTTGTCATTACTATTTTCTTTAAACATTCGGTCAACCCTCTATTTTTATCGTCGTTACGGAATCTTTACAGTTTTTTACACGCGTTAAGCAGTTTATATCAGGCATCTAGAGTTATTAAGTGTACCTATAATTTTTTAGATAGAAATGTGACCAGCGTGTCATCTCCATAAAGTGCCGTATGAATGAGACGATTTTTAGAATCGTCATTTTTCATTGTAAATTCGGAAACTTGGGATGAAATTTAACCAGTATACTGAGGTATACTTTTACTTGATTATAGACGACAATCAGTTAATTGCTAAATATTCGGGTTCGTGAAAGGAATACCTTAAAGTGATTAATTCTGACATTCCGTGCGTCCGAACAGCCTTTTATCCCTTCCCACCCCCGGAATCCGGTGGGCATGATTAACACACTGAAAATTGCAAAGTTTGAGAGCACGGTAGTGGAGAATTTTTTTTTTCGAGGACACCGGCTGTATCGCTTCTTCCATAGGAATCAATTCGTCCGTAGAGTACCTGCTGCCTGTAGAGTGAACATTTTAACGCAGCGGTTCGTTTTGTGCGCTCGACGGTTCAAGAGTGTGCGCGATGGACAAGATTTGTTATCGACGTATGTACATATGAATATATTATGGAGGCACTAGTGCTAATATAACGGCACATATATATATATATATATATATATACACACAGACGCATGTGTATGGGAGCTTTTTTATTTGACGTCAGTCATTGCCAGGGAATCCGCGGGAGAATTTTTTATTGCCCGAGACTACCCGCATAAGAGAGAGAGCGAGAAAGAGAGAAAGAGAGAGAGAGAGGGTAAGAGAGCTAGAGAGAAGGAAAGATTTCTCTCTCGTCAGATTTCTCTCGTCGTGTTGAGATTTGCCCAGATGCTTCGTCACGACGGGATACCTTTCATCTCGCGTCTTCCAGCCTCTCTCTCTCTCTCTCTCTCTCTCTCTCTCTCTCTCTCTCTCTCTTTCTCTCTACATTTACGACAAAACAGTGCAAGGAGAGGAAAAGAGTTAGGGCCCGAGAAGTTTCTCAGGACGGTGGGCGAGTGTCAGTGCGCGTTGAAGAGAACGTAAGATAGTTGAGGAAGAGGCAACGCGTTGGAAAGGAAGCCCGGGACATGAGGAGACATCGGGAGGTCCCGGGAGCTCACCGGAGGGTGCCCTTACAAGCTGAGCCAGTTCTGAAAGGTTCCTCACGCTCTTTTTCTCTCTCTCTCTTGCTCTCTCTCTCTCTCCTCTCTCTTAGGTATATTAATGCTTTTCGGAAGTTCATCCCGTCTAATGCATCCCGAGTAACAAAAAGAATTACAGTTATCACTAGCCACTGCTTATATGTACGGAAATTTAGTTCACGTTTTGGTACTGCGAACACATTTCAGGGTCTCACCGTCCTTAGGGTTTTCTATGAAAAGAAATATTCTAAAAGAGCGGTATGTTGAATAAGTTCTCACTTTTTTTTTCGTAAAAATTAATGCTTCATTTACAAGAAACATTCCTGATGGTTTCAAACGTTTGGAAACTGATCAACTCCTAATAATTCTGCAAGTTTAACTAGCGTCTGACATGAGTCTTCATGAAGTTTCACATCAAGTCTTCAGAAATTCAACACATCAAAGTCATTATTTTTAAAGCGTCTAAACCAATCTCTGCATGTTGTTTCCAACAGAGCATGGTCGCCGTAAGTCTCAATGAGCAATCTGGGTGCTTCAACTGCAGATTGTTTTTTAAATAAAGTAGCGCAGTAAGATGCCCCGCAAATACTCTTTTTTTTGCACAAAATTTGACATGTTTAACACTATGGAAAAAAATCTATTTGTACTTCGGCGAATTGACATACACTAAATTTCAAGCTTGCTCATAGTACTTCTTTATAGATGCGTTACCATCTTAAACTACACGCACACAGTTCTAGTGACATCATCTGTTAGGAAACAGCGAGAACTTATTCAACGTTCTAATGTAAAAAAAAACAATATTGTAATAATTTCTTCAAAATAAATATAAATATAAAATGATTAAAAAAAAACATAAAGAAGTTTCTTTTTTACATTAATAAAACACGTTTTTTTTAAGAATACAGTTACAGTACCTCTTCAATACAGTTTTCAAAATCCTCTTTTGCTCAGTTTCCCTGTGCCCTCCTGCTCATGTGACTCCATCTAAGAAGCGACAAGGGCGGGCACAGGACGTCAACGCGATGGGTCCGTAAACATGTGCCCAAAGGGAGACGAAGGAGCATAATAAATTTCACTGAATAACAATAACAATAAAACGAAAAACTACGCTAACGATAATTTAAAAAAAATGAATTTGTAAAAATACCAAAGTGAATACGACAACAATGAAGAGGTGATAACGGAGGAGGATTAACAGTCGATGGCAGGTGGTGGAGTATCGCCGATGATGCCGACGTGCCTAATTAAATCAGCGCCTACTAATTCTTTAATGTCCCCTCGTGATATGCCTGCTCAATAAATAAATTCGGGTAAGATCTCGTTTTGGCATCTCGTCATACATATATATATATATATATATATATATATATATATATATATATATATATATATATATATATGAACACAGGGCTCTCGCGCTTGCTCTCACGTATTCCGTTGCCTTGGCTGACAGCGGGGCGCTTGTTAGTCCGCGGGACGCGACTTGGTTGGGTTGCATAAAAGAGACATGAAGAGACATGAAGAGACAGAGAGAGAGAGGGAGAGAGGGCGAGCGAGAGAGAAACAGAGAGAGAGAGAGGGAGAAAGGGAAAGAGAGAGAAATGTCGAGAGAAGAGACTGGGCCATTTGAACGTCAAGATTCTCGTGAACGAGGAGAAGTTGCTCGAAGCGTAGTTTTTCCGCGAGCCTCGAGACGCGGTCGCCCCTTTTTTTAACAGCGGCCATTTTGGTGATGGCGGATCACTTTAATCGTCGATCGGAACGGACAACGATCGATAAATCCTACCGCGCGGGATGAATTCTTCAAATAATCGCAAGAAGGAAGAGCGGGAGAGGCATTGAATGAGAGAGGGAGCGAGAGGTGGAGAACGAGAGAAAACGTGTATTTCTGTGAGTTTGAGCTTCCTGGCGTTCGCCATCCGAGTTGAAACGAGATATATAGCGTAAAACAGACAACAACGAGCCACCTCGAAAGGATACCGCGTGCTCGCTTGCTCGTCACAGAGAGATCTTCGGAGATCGGCATGGCAATGGCGACCGGTTTTTCGTCGTCGTTTTTTTCTTCTTTTTTCCTCTTTCTCATTATATATGTATCTCTCCCTCTCTCTCGCTCGCTTTCCCTCCCTATTCTTCTCTCTCGTATCTATATTAACAATCTAAACAATCCGTTCTCCATCAACTTACCAACCATTTACATTGTTTGGGTTCTTCAATATCCCTCTCCCTTTCTCCTCCCGCTCCCCTCCGCGATCGCAAAAGTTCCTAAGGAGGTTTCCGCATTGCCCAGGGGACCCAAAAACTGGACCGTTCCGTCTAGGATTTGCGTGAGCTCTCCAGACAGCGAAAGAAAGTGAAGTTGCCAAAAAAAAGCAGCGACGATACGCCGGAGGGGGAAGGGGTTCCTGTGGAAGGAGAGAGAGAGAGAGCGTGACTCGCATAGACAAAATTATACGAGTTCCGGGGCATTTTATTCGGCCGTATTACGGTGATTATGTCTTTTGGCGGAGAGGCCCCAGGGATCTGTGATGCTCGAACCGAAACATTTTAATTCTTTTTTTTCCGCTTCTCTCATCCTTTTTCGCTCATTGAGTGTGCGTGTGTGTGTGTGTGTTTTTTAAATTTATTATTTGTTGCCTATATCCTTTTTAAGGATTCCCCGCGCTTGATTGGTCCGAGGGCCTCCGAGAGTGTCGTCCTCCACGTGAGTTGCAGGCCGGACGGGAGACCCGCAGCGAAAAATCGTCGCGCCCCGAGTAGGCAAAAAAATTGGATGGCTCGAAAGAAAAAAATTACACGCGACCCAAGTGGCCCTCCTGATTCCTAATGATTATTATCATTATCCTTAGACGCGAAATACGCTAGGATTTGGCTCTCCTGTTTCCCGGAACGTTCATTATCCTGTTCCAACGATTTTTGTTCCCCTCCCCCGCCGCCCATTCCAATCCTTCTACTTTTTTCCGTTTCTTTTTGTCTCTTCGGCTGCCGAAAAAATCTGCCCTTTCTCATTTGAATGCGCCGTTTGCTATGCGAAAAAATTTGGCGGCTCGATCCGCAATTTCGTTTCGGTGTCGAACCGGAAACTCGACTATCGTCGTCGCTCTCTGTTTCTCTCTCTCTCTCTCTCTCTCTCTCTCTCTCTCTCTCTCTCTCTCTCTCTCTCTCTCTCTCTCTCTCTCTCTCGATTTCCTTCTCTCCGTTCCCCCTGTTTTTTTCTAGCCCCTGCCAAATTTTCTTTTTTTTTTACTTACCTCACAAATCACAAATCAAGAAAGTACAAGAAAAAAATAGAACAAAAATCGAAATTTTGGGAAATGAGGGAATAAGAGGAGACAAGAATAAGACACGAAAAATAAGGGCTTACACATAGGCAAGAGACTAGAAGAGTGCGTAAATGTGAAAGTAGAAGAACGAACAATCAAAGAATGAGAGAATAATATTTTTTTTTAACAGAGAGAAAGAAAGCTACAACATAGAATAGAAAGGGAGAGCGATAGAGTTACAAAAAGGGGGTAAGATAGAAAGAAGAAAAGAAAAAACAGAGCGAAAGAGACTACAGCATATGAGTATTCATGGCAACTGGTGAATAGCTGAAATGAAACCTCATGGATGTATTGAATAGATACAGATCAGTGTAAGAAAAAAATACGTCACAAGAAATATCTACAATATAAAATAAAATAAAACAGAACAAATAGCAGAAACATAAGTAAAAAATACGAAAAAACCGTGAAGAATGTAAACAAAACAAGACAAAGATAAAATAATACAATACTGAAAATATTATATGAAAAATATACAAAGAAAGTACAAACAACAAAAATAAAACAAGGCAAAATAAAAATAAAATGATACATTACAACAACAAAAAAGGAAGACCAAGTAACTATGGTGCGCAGTAATGTAATCTGGTAAGGGAGAAAGATGTACAGTGGGGTTGCCGTATTAAAACCCCAAAACGGTATACCTACCATACCAACAGGAAAACAGAACTACTACTACTACTAATCCATTGCCAGAAAAAAGGGAGAATATTTTTGTTTAAAGCAAAAAAAATAAAATAAGACAAAATAGAATGTTACTATATAAAAAGTGCTAAATAAAAAATAAGGAAAAAGATGCAAGCAACAAAAATAAAACCAGATGAAATACAAATAATACAATACAAAAAAGATAAGTAAAGAATATTTTTTAAATACAAGCAACAAAAATGAAACGAGACAAAATACAAATTATTATGTGTATTTTGTCTTGTTACAAAATACAAAAAATACAATACACATACCAGTTGATACACCGCAATATGAAATAAAATCATTTTTTTAACTCAAAATAATACAAGACATATCGAAGAATACATCGAAAAATAAGATAATAATGCGACATGTCAAGATTACAAAAGAAAAAAAAAGCGAGTAAAGGAAAGCTATCGAAACGCAAGGAATGAAAGAGTCCTCGGGCTACTTCATTCCTCAAAGGGGAAACGGTCCATGCGGTACAGATGCGGATGCCTGTGGTGTCGGGGACATGATTGGCACGTTGGTCGTTATACTCTTGGCCATTCGGCGAACGCATCCCTCGGACAGGCCATCGTAATTAGGCTTGATTCCGGCGCCAAACAACACCCCCCATCGCCCATTCTCTTTCTTTCTCTCTCTGTCCTTCTCGTCGGACTCGTCATTACTTGGTTAAGCTTTACTGAAATTCGTCGAGTGATAGAAAGAAAAGAAAAAAGAAAACGAGATCAACGTTGTTCCCCGACTGCGGTTCGTCGAAAGAGTTGAGCCTTGAGGAATTTCGTGGGTGGATCGTCAATGTGCGAGCCGAGTCTGAAAGACTCGGAACAAAGTGTCCCCGGGCTATTCTGCACTAGACTATCTTTTCCCCTTTACTGTTTTTTTTTTTCCCAAGGCAGACGATCCCTTAGGTCTCCATTGGCGTGCTAAGAATCGCGAAGTGGACAACTACCCCGGGGGAAACATTCTGCGAGAGCGACAAAGAGAGAGAGAGAGAGGACTCTCTTTAGACGACAAGTTCTCCGAACTCTGAGATTATCGTCATTACGATTATCTCTCCGCAAAAGCGCCACGAGGCTCGCCCCAATGCATCTCAATTTGTGTGTAACCCTTGTGCAACGTGCCATTGGAACGAAACGGTAGAGCATCTCCATAGGACGATACACCCTTCGTCTCTTCTAGCCTTGATGCCCACAAATATTGAATGTAGGGGAACTCGGGGCAAGATGACAACGCTTAGGTCATGTTCAAATAAAACAGTACACATACCAGGTGTAGAATTATGAAACCGGAATTTTTTTGTAAAAACAACACGTCTGTTGTTTGAAAATGATAAAAACGAATGAAAACGGCTTTCTGCGTGACATTCAATTGATCCGCCAGTTCTTGTTGACTTTGAGTGTCATCTTCATCCAATAAGGCTTGCAATTCGTTGTCTGCGAACTTTTTCGGTGGTTTCCCATGCTAGTCGTTTCTCACGTCAAAATCGCCACTTTTGAATTTTTTTGAATCACTCGAAACACTGTGTTTTACCAAGAGCATGTTCACCGTAAGCTTCGACAAGCATTCGATGCGATTCTGCAGGAGTTTTATTCAAATGATAACAGAAAACCAATGCTGTCCGCAAATCGTAGTTCGTAGGCACAAAACTCGACATGTTTGAGGTTATAGAAAAATATACCGGTGTAGGGAACTTGGGTTGTTGTGTGTTAAAAATCTTCGGCAGCTGTTAGAGGCGGTCTTACGGTCCCTAAACTGATGGCTGGCACCATCTACAGAGAAATTCCGGTTTCATACTTCTACACCTGTTACGAGTCAGCCAACTTCAATTATTCTTTTAAACTAATCAACATTCATTCATCTTTTAATTAAAAAAAAAATATCATTCTTTCTGATTGTTACCATACAATATAAATTTTTAATTGAATCTTTATTTTTCCCATCTTGCCCCGTAGGAGGGGCAAGATGAAACAGCGCTGGGAGCATGATGGGACACGAATAATCGGCACCTTTCGCATATAAAAGTGGTTTCATTCTTAATACCAGCAATTTGATAAGCAACTCGTCTAAGTTCTGTAGTATTGAGTCCGAACAATCGTACTTCCATATAATTTTAATAATTTGTGAGTTCTTTTTCTTCCCCTGCTAGAAACACCGGGTGAAGAGAAACCAAAAGCTTTACTAGTTTCATTTCACCCTTTCTAACGTAAATAGTGGTACCTTGTAAAATATTGCTGCTTTGTTGCAGTATTGCTGCTTGCCCCATTGAACGGTTAACGAACTAACGAAAAATCACGCAATAACCCTGAAACATTCTGACAATCCGTTCTTACTATATCAGTAATTAGTACTTTCATTGTTTTTACCTACCTGCCTCGAATCAATATCGGCAACTCAAATGAGCTGAAACGATGGAAAACTTTACCAAAAATTAGATCGTTTTTTATAAAAATCGATATTGTTTTCTCACTCGAGACGCGTGGTTTCTTCACCCCTCCAAACTCCAACGGGAGCGCTGTGCTCGCGCACACTGTTTAGCAGCTAGGCCTGGGATTCATCTTAGCGCGCGTATTCGTCTTCCCTACATACCTTTTCCTTCCCGTCGTTTTTTTCTTCCTTCGAAGCCCTCTCGGAGCCACGTTCGAACAGGCAAATCAATTAATTTGTGACGTTTCATCCGATTGGCGTCCGCGCTGAGGGACCGATGAATTTTCGTCCCGGCTGGGGGATGAGGGATGATCGATGGATACGTATCGTTGAGGTTCGGATGATTATGCTCTCACTCTCTCCTCCGTTGCTATTCAGGGCATTCCAGACTCGAAGAAGAACAACAAATTGTAGATGAAAGTTAATAGCAAATAAATGCACTTTGAGGTATTCGTAAGAATGTTAAAATTCGTACAGTAAGTTCACGACTTAATATTATTGTAAATTATTGATTAGTTTCGTAAATGCGTAATTAAATGATTAGTTTTGTAATTAAGGAATTAGTTTAGTTATTAAGTAATTCATTGAATAATGAAGTGATTAGTTTGTCGACTAATGGGTTACGTGGGTTTTGAAAGGTAAAAAAACATAATTTCTGTTTTTTTGATAAAATATTTATTTTATTCAAAGTTTAAGCATGTAAAAGTAGAAGATTTAAACAAAACTTTTTAAAAATTTCATGCAAAAATTTTGAAAATTCACCCGTTGAAAACTGCTTTTTGGAGACCTCTTAGAAAAAAATATCTTCGCGTAAGTCAGGATAACTCATGGTAGCTTTATCTGATATTTAAAAAAACAACTATTTTCTGTTAGTAGGTGAGTATAGCTCTTAGTGTCATTATTTACTAACTCATTACCAATAACTGTCATTTAAAACAAATAATTACCAGTAATCAAGACCTTTATTAGTAGTAATTACTAGTGATTAGATTATTTAGTTATTACTAGTGACATTAATTGTTTATTAATATGTATGACTTATTGTTATTATTTTTAAGTAATATATACGTTATTACTTTTATATTCTTCATTTATTTTTATTAAGCTATTGAATGGAGCTTAACCGACGATCCATCAAGTCGCTGCGACGCAAAATTATTTGAGCAAATGGTAAAAAAGCGAGAAATACAGGAATATACCTTCTTCCGGCAATGCGCTGGCCCTGGCTGCCGATACTATAGAAAAAGATCTCGACTAGCTTGACTAGAGAGCCGGATCGATACCAGTTGTTGGTAACAAAGAAAACGTTTTAACCGGTTGCGCCATAACTCGAGATCCGACAAATGGAATGTTTATGTTACAATCGTCCTCGAGGCTGGATCCACTCAGCCGATGGTGGAGCATTTTCTTCTGATCGATCGAAGGTAAATTTGTTTCCGAGTTTATCGACGAGCCGCTCAGGCTTTTCCTCCGATTCACATTTTCGTTTTAGTCTTCGATAGATTTGAAAAAGAAAGAAAATACTCCCGCGTTGGGGCGGGAAAAATGAAACCCTCATCGATAAATAAATGGACAGTCCATAACTATCTTTCTCAAAGAATAATTTCCCCCGAATATAATGAATAATACTAACGCTGACTTTGGATAAAAATTTTCGCAATGTTCCTGATGATGGAAATTAATTCGCCAAGTGCGATAACTTCCTTTTTTATTTTTTTATTGTTTTATTGTTTAAATCTTAAACGTCCTAACGTTACGTCCTATATATATCTACAGGAAAAGTACAAAGTTATAAGTTATTATGCGGTAATAATCTTGTAGCGGTAATAATAATTATTGTTTAGGTACGTAGCGGTGAGTGTTTTTTTAAATATATATTTTTGTAATATATTTATATATTTTTTTTTTATATATGTCGTTTTATCTTTTTTACCATTACGATGAGAACTGAGCGCGTTATTCTTTGTTCGATGGGCAAGGAAGGAAAGGAGCATTTTAATTCCACGGTACCGCTATTCAAAGAGACGACCCTAACAGGGCGCGACCGTGCAGGTGGGAGGGGGTCGGAAGCGAGCAGGCACTGTATACAAAAATAATTGCCATTAGGGCAAGCTGGAGGAGGCACAAAATAAATTACTGTTCGCTGAGTCGAATGCCTCTGCGAATGATGACATGAATGGACACGACCCGTTGAACGACCCGAAAAAAAAATCATTCCTCAACCATCTGTCACTTGTTTCAAAAATATTAGATTTTTTAAAAATGTCATTTATCTCGCTTGAAACTTCATTAATATTGTTAATTTATTAATTAAAAATGAAAATAAGAATGAAAATTTAAAAATACAATAAGAAATTAACAAAAACGGTTCGAAATTCTTTTCGGAGCAACGAGCAGTGTCCATATTCTATCAAAACTCGAAGTGCACTTTTAATTTCCTTTTCTTTCTTCGTTTTTTGGTTTTTGATCGTTAATTCTCAATCCTCGATGCTACGCACGTCTACGAGTACCATGGGGAGAAAGAGAGAAAAAGTAAACGAGGAGAGTCCGCACATTCGAGACGACATTCCCAAGTAACTAACTCTTCGCAGTTTTTATTGCGATAATAACTATCATCGTCGTCATCATTATTATTACCATGAATATTAATAATATTATTACTATTCTTACGATTATTTAATAACTCGTCACAGATTTCGGGAATGAAAAAACGCGAGGTTTGTGCCTCGTCTCCCGTTGTGCGCGAGAGACCAATTGCGCGTTTTTTTATCGTGCGATCCCAGTGACCTCTTCGTATTTCCCATTTTTTTTTGCATCTTTCTTCATCAAAGGCTCGCAATTGCCGAAGCGTAACTTGATTATTCTGCTCGAATAAATATGAGTACAATATTACACAGGCGTTTGTCCGCGCGCGCGAGGCTAGCCCATTTTCTCTTCACTTTTTATTTTTGTCCATTTCTTTTCTTCCTTTTCGGCCCTTTTTCTATTCTCGGAGCTTTCCCCTCTCGCGTGCACACTTCCGTTACTCGTCAAACCGGAAGTACCTCGCCGGACTCGCCCAATACAGCGCGCGGAGCCTGCGCTATCTTTCGTGTTTTTTTTTGCATTTTGCTTCCCTTGTTCGTCCGCGTTTCTCTTCGCAACAACTTTGCTTTTTTCGCCCCGATTATTCACGCCTACGCGATACACGGGGTGAGAAAAGTCTCAAAGGTCCTTAAACGTTTAGAGCATAATTTAAAAAAAAATATTTTTCATGTACCCACGCTGGGTCCGTGTTCTATAATACATACGTACATATACGGGGGCTTAGGGGGGGGGGGATAGAAGATGGAGAAGCAAGCTCGCGGTTACATTGTCATACAAAACCTGAGACGGGAAGCCGGACATTTTCTTCATATATGCCAAATGTTTGCTTGTCCTTTTTTATCGCCCCTTGTTCTTTCAGTATACATATGTGTGTGTGTGTGTGTATATATATATATATATACACACACACACACATATATATATACTGAAGATACTACATCTTTATGTGTGGAAGTGTATATATATGTATGTATTGTATATAGATTTAACCGTATATTAATATATTTGGCGTGACTCGTGAATCGTTAGTCGATAACGATAGTAAATTTCCCTTGCCTTTCTTACTTTACGATAAATTAAATCCGTGGAGACCTCCGGAGAACGATATATATATATATATATATATGTCTATGTAACGAGTGATTAGGGAAAAAAACTACCCAGTATTTTAAAGTTAAGCAAAAATAAAAAATAAAAACAGAAATAAACTCAACGTGACTGTACATAAGAAAATATTGAACTGGAGGCCTCCCCCGTATCTTTTTCTCTCTTTCTCTTCTTTTTTTTTCTCTTCGTATGACTTACAATTTTATTTACACTTTATCGGTCTCGATGTTGCGTATAGCTGTGTATTTGTTTCTCGCCGTCTGTCGGCTTTTCCTCCTTCGAGGCGCTTCTCCGCTGTTCTCCTCGCCTCTGCCGCGTCGATCGATCGATCGGTTGAGGAATTAATTATCCCCGAAAATTGCGATGCGTTACGATCGGGTTCGATAGATAGTGAGCAGGCAGCAGGAGAAAGGGGACGGAGGGAGAAACGACGAGCCGCATTGAAAAGTAAAGAAAATTGATAAAAAGGAGAGAGAGAAAAAAAACGTCGCAATTTACGAGACAACGTCGGTTTTCCATTTCGTTCGAATGTGTTGGGATTTAAAATCGTGAGGGGTGGCGAAAAAACACACACCCAAACGCGCAATACTTTTTGTTCCAGGACTGGAGGGAGGGAAGTCGGGGATAGGGGAAAGGAGCGGAACGAGAAGGGAGTGTAAAGAGAGACCAATAAATAAGAGACGTCCATGAAGGATCTTGTCCGTTTGCGGATCCTCTAGACCGGCGGTAGTGCCCAGAGGGTCGCGGTTTTGTCCGCCGATGTGCTGAGAAACGAAAATTCCGTTGGATGCCAGCGACCGGATATTACCTTGTCCTGATGCTGGGCCACCACTACGCTCGGCAACGGCATCGTCAGGTCACCTGCAAAAGCCCCAAGGCACGATTATTCGTCGGGCAAAGTGAGGCAGAGAGTAAGTGCAGTGTCTTGCTCAATATGTTGTACAAAAAATTATACCTACAAGGCTATTATTATTAAATTGAATCAATTAATAGATACTGAATTGATAATTAGATAAATATTTACAAGTGGGGCTCCAGCTAGAAAAGGGGTTTAGAATTTTTTACCGACTCGATGTATATCAGGGCACTTTGTTTATAATATTTAAGACGGGGGAAGACAATTTCAACCCTTATTTCAACCCCCGGACGTTTTTTTTTTTACTTTTTCAAAGGTATGGAGAAAACAGGTTTGGTGACATCAAGTGTCACCAGACGGTGACAAACAAACCCAAACAAACCTAAACAAATTAGAGTTTGTTTGAGGTTACATACAGAACATACAGAAAACGTATTTCAAAAATCGAATATATTCCGGAAATATATTTTTTTTCTTAATAAAATACCCCTATTTCTTCATAAAAAATATATTTCCATACTGCAGGGTAGCCCCGAACACGTGAAAAAAAATTTGGAGCCGATTAGCGCTGGAGCCCCACTTGTAAATATTTACCAATAATTACTATTGAGATTATTCAATAATCATCATTTGGTGTTGCAATTATCAATTCGTGCACACCCTCAAACCCTACATTTCAAAGTGAACATACGAATAAATTGATAACTATTATTACTGAATTACTGAATTGAATGAACGTACGAGAATCAAATATTATCATTTCGTAATCATTGTTTAATATAATTATTAAATCAAATTAAATTATTACTACGATAAAATAAGTAGGAATATTGAATTTAAGCGCAATGATAGTTAGATATTTCTAACGAAAGATATTCGACTTTCAATAAACAAAAAAAATCAATTTTCAGCCGTGAAATAATTAGATATCTTTTTAAACAATTATTGAATTTTAACGCCGAAATTCTTTTACTTATACATTTAAAATAATAAGCAGTTCCTTTCAAACATGTTTAAAAAATATTACCCCTATTGCTAATCGTCTTAATAATAATAATCAGAAATTTTAGTCTTAAAGTCTTCACGGATCTTCATGCTGTTACCAAAATAACAATAATAATGCCGATCATAATAACAGGGTTGTTACGCATTATTGACTTAGAAATTCCCTGACTTTTCCAGGTTTTCCATACAGGTTTTGCAAAAATTCCAGGTTTATGCAAACTAGCCAGATTAGGGTCAAATAAGGAACATTTTCTTTTCATCAAACATATATTTTTTCAGTCAGAGAGATATTAGTCTTTGTAAACGTTACAAACTATACGGGAAAATTATATACGTAAAAATAGCGATGACTGATTTTTGTAAAAAAAAACAACATTTTTAACTGATTTGAAGAAACAAGGGAAATTCTCAACTTGATCCTTCTATTGAAGAATTATGTTGAACTGGATAACATCATTTTTTTTAAGACCAAATATATGGAAATTTGATAAAATTGATATTTATTTTTTTTTAACTGAAATTCGAAACATAATTTAAACATTATAAAGTAAAAAAGACATTAATAGCAAATACAGAACCTGTTCCTCATTATAAACAAAAGTTTGTACGCCGGTGAAAATAAACAAAAAATAAATATCAATACTTATCTATAATCATAATGATGTGGTAGTGTATCGACAGATCGAATCCAAATGTATTTTTGTAGCTTTACATTTAATTTACATTAATTTACAAATGTAGCTTTACAGTAAATTAGTTTTCAGTTTTTTAAATTCTCTATGTTTGGCACTGACATAACTTTCTTTTGCGTATAATGAGGAATAATATAAACATTAAAAATATACATTTTTTATTTTTATACGGTCCAGTTTTTTCTCAAGTCCGTTTCATTTTTCGCAATTCTATCAAAAAGTAAATTGTGAGAAAATTCCCGAGAATTTCCAAAATTCCCTGACCTTTTCCTGATTATTTCAGGAGGAAAGCAATTCCCCGAGTTTTTCCAGCTGTCCACGTTTTCCCTATGTGTAACAACCCTGAATAATGACGTTCATAAAAATGTTTTTTCTGGGGGGAAAAAAACGATATTTTTTCTTCGCACTCACGTTGCAAATCCGTGAGTACGAGTTTGTTGTCGTAGCCCCCGGTGAGCAGATAATAAGCCGACGGTGAGAATCGTATGCTTCTTATATCGGCGGCGTGAGGCTTGAAGCACTGGACCGTTCGTCCGCCCCTTATATCGAAAAGCACGCAACTGCTGTCCTCGTGGCCGGAAACCAAGAGTCTACCGGACGGATCGACGCAAAGCGCCGCAACCGGACTCCCAACCTGCAACGGTATAAGATTCTACTGAGACGAATAGTGTCCACGTTCCTCGCGCTACGTAAAACGACCATGAACGTCCGGCGAACATTCGATCCCTTGTAAATAAAGAGCAAAACAAAACAGTGTCATTCGGCGTGTGCGTATACGCGTGTTCCTGCGTGTGTGTGTGGGTGTGTGCTTTTCGATGGTGACCGTGGGAATATTGCTGGTGCGAATAAAGAGTAATGCAAAATGTACTAACAAACTGTAGGATCGAACATTCGCACGGACGATAAACGTAAGACGATAATTAAAAAAAAACGAAATACTACGTAGTAAAAAAAAGAGGTATGAGAAAAAAAAACAGACGCGATGGATAAATGGATGCCCGTGAGGAATTTCCACCCTCGAAAAGATTTTTTCCTCCATGTGAAAGAGTGTACCATTATTGTCATTATAATTGCTTAAGAGTTTCATATTATTATTCCATTTTTTACGAGTCTTTATTATTATTATTATTATTATTATTATTATTATTATTATTATTATTATTATTATTATTATTATTATTATTATTATTATTATTATTATTATTATTATTATTATCGCGGCTCAAACCTGATAATTTTTTTTTTTGAATAATGAGCCGGATAATATTGTATGCGACAGAAATCCGAAAAAAATGATTACGCTCTTATGAGATAACCTGAATTTAGAGAATAAATAAACTGTAAATAAGATGACGGAAAATAAATGAAAAAAAAAATCGCACCACAAACTTCCGATAAACGTTATCTTTTTATCATTATTATTAATAGGAAAATTAATAAGGATACAATAAATTAAAGTAAAAAGGATATAATTTAGGAAAATTAAAAGGATTTTTTTTAGGATTTAAAAAGGAAAATTAAAAAGGATATAATAATAAAATAAGGACAATTTTTCGACCCATTTTCATAAAATGAGCATTATTCTTAATACTTATTTTTCGCCATTCCTTATTATTCAAAATCCAAAATATATTGGCTCAATTTTATTTTTTTTTTCGTTTTCGACCAATTTTTTTATGAACTCTACTTTTCGTGCTTCATACACATGGAGAGAAAAGTTCGATTTTTTTTGTCGCCAAATAAAAGGCGTAAAATTCCCAATCTCTCGAGTGCCAACTTTGAAAAAAAATGAAAAACAAATGAAAGTAAGTCTGGTTCCCGTTGTTACGCGCGACAAGAAAAACCTTCGTTACGTCAACTTCCGGTAGCCAAGAGATAATCGAGCGGCGGACGTCGATTCGGTGGGCAGGAGGGGGGGGGGGAGGGTCGATGATGAGATTACGCTGAAGGATTGTGGCAGAGAAGAAACATTCGCACTAACCCTGCTCCCGGGAACGGTAGCGGGTGTCACCATGTTGACGCATCCTCTCGTTCTCAAGTCCCAGAAGCGGACAGTCTTGTCGTGGGAGCCGCTCACGAACATCGCCCCGCCCCAATTGTAGAGGGTCAGAACGTGGCCGCTGTGGCCGCTTAGGGCCTGAAACGGCGTGCCGGTCGCGCAATCGGTCACGTAGATCTTGCAATCGCCGGCGCCACCGCTTATCAAGAGGCTCGACTTGTTCGACGTGTCCTCGAGGAAGCAGAGATCGCGGACCGTGCCGTCGTGCATCGTCAACTCGACCTCTTGTCCTGCGATTGGAGATTTCACAAAAAATATAAATAAAGAACGAGAATAAGGAGATCAATTACAAGGACGTTCACGCGTATAATTAGCACGATCTTGTAAATTTATTATGTGCCAAGAGGTGCGCCTGTGGCGCCATCGTCGAAAATCGTGTATGCATTATTTGTTAAGGCAGGATTCTACTTTGAAACTTTGAAAAGGCTAAATTGGATGAAAACACCCACCTGGAACACGTCGAAGGCATATTATATGGCCCAGGCATCGCTGATTGAGGGTAAGATATCTTTTTCTACGATTTATCACTCACCAAAACTTTAAACGCGTTTTTCTCGAAACGACATTTTCAAGTACCGTGGTCGTGATAACTCAAAAAGTACTGAACCGATACTTATGAAATTTGGAATACATATTCTATATGTGTGTACCAACCGACCTAACTACAATCAACTTAAAATTTTGATTAGAACTATTTTTTTATTGCAAAAAAAGACCCAAAAAAACGCATTTTTTTTCGTATTTTAGCCGCCATTTTGTTAATTTTGCACGTATATAAAATATTCTAGTTAGGTCGGTTCCTGAAGACATACTGAACATGAAACTATTTGATTTTTTTGTTTCAGACCATCCGTCGGGAAGATTTCACGACCACGGCAACGGTACCTGCTTTTCGAGGCGTTGGCTTTAAACATATTTTACGTGTACAAAAAATGAATAAAATACATTAAAATTTTTTTTTTATGTACTTAAAGAGTGTATTTATTGAACAGTTTAAACCCCATATCGATATCTTTAATAGTATTCTCAGAAAAAATTCACGAAAATAGCATTTTTTTCATGGTTTCAAAGTAGAATCCTGCCTTAATGTCCAAACAATGTGTAGCTATTTTCGAGAACTATTATTATTGTCGTAAGGTCTAGTAGTTGCTTGTGCGTAATATTTTGAGAATACAATATCTATTGATACAAGTAATTACGAGAAATTATTAATGCGCATCCGTGTCTACCCCCTCTCCCCGTTGTAAACTTGCCTGTTACTCGCGCGTCCGTTGATAATTATCAATATATTATGAATATTAGTATAGCAATTTATATATTTCTTTGTCATTGTTATTAATGCGTACGTGACAACTAGAATAGTATTTCATAAAATCGAATTTTATGGTATTCAAGTTTGCATCGTTGGAATGCAATAATTTTTTCTCTCATTTTTCATTTCTTTATTTTTATAACTATTTACAGCGTTTAAAAACAAATTGAGGTCGCAAAACTTTGATAGGAATGCGTAAAAACATTCGAGCGATACTGGCAGCCAAAATTGGCCAAAAAATATTTGAGCAGTTTAATAGGACGAATTTTCATTCCCCCCCAATGATGCAAACTTCGTCATAGAATTTTCACACGTACGATCTAAATGTTATTAATTATGTAAATGGACCATCACTATTGTTCTTATTAATCGATATGAATTATTATATTTATTCTCAATATGATTTGTCATCAATCAATAATATTGTTCTTATTATTGACAGATGTGTACATACGCGTATATTTATGGATGTATGCGGAATTATGATTACTAGTGTCATCCGTTGCAAATGGACAAACGAATAAAGAAATAAATTTAAGAATTTCCAAAACTACACTTACCCTCGAGATTCGACGTGTCAGCATTGAAGCGCATCAGCTTGACGGTCTTGTCGTTGCTTCCGGTTGCCATCAGTTGACCGTCGGGGGTCCATGCCAGGCAGTATATCGAGCCTTTGTGGTGCTTCGTTCTCTTGAAGAGAACGGTCGGCTGGTACGTCTGGTGGTCTTCCCTGCATACGCAAATCAACGCGAAATAAAATTCAACGCATCTTTTACTCCGTACATGTATATTTTTTTAATAAATATTAAGGGCCAAAAAAGTTGCGTGGTTTTTGAAAATTCAATCGGATTGTCAAGTATTTTTCGAGTTGGAGCAAAAGGACAATATGTCACTATGAAAAAGTGCAAGGTCTCGTCATTCATTCGTGTAATCAGGTTTTCGCGCATGGTACTTCTTATATTTTTAATTATATGATTATTTTGGAACAGATCATGTAGCATGAAACGACCTGCATACGTTCAAAACAGAAGTGAACACTTTCTCGCGACTTTGAATCTTATTTTTCTCTCCTTTTAATTTTCTCGGGAAGCAGGGTACTATGCAGATTTTAATTGAAGTTTATTTTCTCACAGGTATCTTCTCAGCGTCGCGCGTTATCGCCGCGGCGTGAGGGACCCGAGAGAGAGAGTGATTTCTCCTTCTCGTTCCACTCCGATGACGACGACAACGAAGCCGACTATTCGACTGTGAACATTTTTTTTTAACTCGTCGAAATGTCACGTCGTGTTTTTTTCCCTTTTTGTTCAATTTTATCCTCGTTTTATACATTAAGCGTTTCACTCTCAATTTTTTTTCCGTAGCAACGCCGATCGAATTTTATTTTATTTTTCAAACTTTTTTGGAATAAGTGAAAAAAAAAACATTGAACATATAAAAACGATCCTTTACGTGATCGCTTTTTTCGTGCTCTTTGTTCGACGATTATTTCATGCAATTGTCATTATGTCTTTAATATGCTTAATGACCATTGCTTAGTTTTCACTTTCGTAGTTATCGTTTTGCTATTTTTATTTTATGTAATTATCACATTTAATGATATGAGAGAACAAATTCATCACGATTCAAATCATTCAAAGGTGCGAATGCATCGTTTTTTTTCTCCTTTCATTATTCCATGACGACGTATCCTCCCTGCTCTCCGTTAATTGTATTCGCGTTTCGTACCAAAAAAAAAGTGAAAACGACAAATCGCCGAAATTTCGCGACATCGAAAATTAATCGTCTCGTAAATTTAATCGTCGATCAAAATTTAAATTTCATTTTGAAAGAAAAGAAGGATACCAGCATAATTTTTATGCCAAATTTTTCGCATCGACAAAAAAAAAGTCTACCTGCGAAAAATGAAAAAACAACTCCGAAAGAAATGATCGACAAGAAACTGAAATTTCACTCTCGGTTTTTGAGCACGACTTATCGCGTCATCTCTCTGGGCTATCGATTAATTTCAACGGACGGATAATAATTTCTCGCGACCAATCGACCGTCGTCGTTTACGTGTTTGATACAAAAATAATTCTCGATTTCATTTCCGACAGCGCGAAGACGAACGCGACGGGAACAAAAAGAAGAAGAAAGTGCCAAAAAAAAAACACAAACCCCAAGATTGATGGGAAACTTTCTAACTGCCTCGACCCAATGACTTGACGCTCGATATGTCGAGCATTTGGTTTTCAACGAATCGGATCACATTTCACGATTTTCGCACGCTCCTCGTAAAGACGTTGTGGAGATGATAAAAAAAAAAAAAAATTCAGTCTCGACAATTAAATTTAAAGAAAAAACAAAATAATTTGCGGACGGACGTGTAGCGCAATTCGTTTGGGAGAAGTGCATTTGAAGAAGTGTTTTACTTTTCGTCATAATTGTGTTTCATGCTCCGTTTGTCATGGAGGTCCGCGTCGTTGGTCAAGGATAACTCGCAGCTATTCCGGAGATTTATTTCGCCGTAGACAAATTCACGAAGTTGTGAAAAACTTAATTTTCAGGATACATGTGTATATATAAATATATGTATTTTTCAATATTATTTTCATTGTCAGGTGCAGTTGCAAAAAATAATTCGAAACAAATTGAAGGTAAATCGATTGAAGGAAAGTTCAATTGAATTGCGCAAAGGATTTTTTCATTTCGATTATTGCAATTAATTCGATTGATTGAATTCGTGGATGTTAATTGAGCTGGATATATGAGTAGTTGAGTTATTGATCTAATTAACATCAGTGATTCAATTAATTGGATACGATATAATACACGTAATAAACGAATACAATTTGATTATACCAAGTGATCCAATTAACTGAACGACTACCAAAGCAATTTATAATATAAAATATATTAATAAATATTATCATCGATTCAATTGATTGAACTAATCATCTCTGGTAGAATACACATGATAATTGAAATTAATTTAATAATCGAGTTCAATCAATAAACAATTGATAACTCAATTCGATTCGATTTCTGCAATGAGTACAATTATTCACCTGTTGCAATCAGTCGAATTAATTGCATCGACACGTTATGTATAATTGAGTTTTATTGAACAGTCAACTTTAATACCGATAAAATTTTATTCTGTTTGTGTAAGAAATCCAAGTAATCGGATTAATGCCAATTAATTGAAACAAATATACTAATCAATGATATCTCCAATCGTTTTTATTAATCAAAATTATTACAGATAATTAAACTTGAAAACGTCCGCGAAGCTTGTTTTCTTCATACGATTTTTCTGGTAAATTGATTGAATATATATTTTGTTCGCATTATTTACTCACCGGACATCGTGGAGTTTCGGGTACGAGCATATTCGAAGAGTCTTCGAGTTCGAGCCGACCGCGTACAATTTCCCGTGGGGATGAAACTCGGCACAGCGGACAGCCTGGACATCCTCAAGGGCTGTAACGGGCACAAATCTCGGCCTACCACCGTTGCTGCTTCCGTTGCTCGTCTCGAGTTCCGGTCGCGGCTCCGGCTGCAATTGCGACAATCGAAACAATAAAATTAATCAGAATCTTTTTTTAATCGTCTGCAATAATAAATAATAATTCAAATGATTTCAATTAAATTAAATGATAAATAATAATAATTCGAATACTAAATAATAATAATGATAATATTTATTATGATTGGTATTTTTTTTTAATCTAATTATTTTCATAATCATATATTAATTTGTGTATTTTGTTTTTTGTTATAATACTATACTTCTACATTATCTTCATTATTGAATTGCTAATTAGTGTTCTTAATAATTGTGTTTATTATATTTAAATTATGTACCAAACTGACAATTCATCGACGCGCATTTTTTACAGTTACGCGGCCGATGCGATGGGCGGGGAGTGCGAAAGATATTGCAATAAAAGGAAACGAGTGGCGCTAACGAGAGTCTCGCCATAACTTTATGGGCAGCTCGAACGTTCGTTGCGGCGTTTGCGTGACGCTCACGATAATTGATTCAATCTGCTCGTTGTTGTTTTTTTTTTCTCAACATTTTTTCTTCCCTCTTTTTCAATCATTCAGTGAACTCGCACGTTATCGGAAGTTGCAATTTGCCAATTTAAGAATCTTTCAAGTGCGAATTGATTTGAGTCACGGAATCTTTTTTGTGCCTCTTTTTTTTATTCGTTCCTATATTTGTATTTTTCTCACTCAACCAGAATTAACGAACGATTTTACTTTTTGATGATCATATCCCTTTGTGAAATTGGAAACTCATAGTTCGGCACGTTTCGTTTATATTGCCTTTTGCTCTGAAAGAAAATGCAATCAAATTTAACGCGCTAATTGGCTAATTGCTTTCGCATTAATTTTTTGATGTGGAGATTATGGCTTTTTTTGTTGTCAATAATCGTTCGCCATTGCTTCTAAATGGAAAATTGTCGCTTCTAATGTGATAGCAATAGTACGTATTATAAATAAATATGTATATTGTAATACGGAATAAAAATATGTAAAAAAATAAATAATCACGAAATAAAAATACTAATGAAGATATATAGATCATTCGAAAGACGAGGGACTCTGAAATAAAAATAAGGGAATCACAGTCACGGTGCAAAAGTTAATAAGATTTCATAAGAAATTTGTTGAATAAAGAAATATAACGTAAACTGCAAAAAAACAAATACGCGAGTAGGAATATATATATATATATATATAAACAGAGACGAAAAAGAAATTTTCAAACATAAATCAAAGCATCGGATAAACATCGAGTGGCTAACGACTGTGAGAATTCTTGAGCACCGAGAAGCGCGCGGGACAATACCCGAGAGACCATTGGCCTTCTCCATGGTCCTATGCTCGCTCCTCGTTGCATTTATGCCCCATTCGGAGATGCATTTGTTAACGGTAAATCACCGTTGCGTGTTAGAGTTCGACGATGCAAAAAAAAATCAGGAGATAAAAGATGAACGAAGAATAAATAAACAGATTTAAAAAAAAAAGGGAAACGAAAAGTGGAGAAAAGCTCATTTCTCTCCGTCTCCCTCAATGGGACTTTACACATTGTATATGTCACGCAAAGCTCATCGATCCCTTTCTCCCCTAGTCCACCCATTCCTCTGCAGCGACGCGAGATGTGTGCAGCACAGAATGCAGATAATAAATATTATCTGCAATTCTGCGAGTAATGGTGAAAAATAAAAATGGTAAAATCGTGGCTCGCAGTACGTGCACGCGAGCGGCAAAAATTATTGGCATCTCGTCGTGAGTGTCTTTTTTTTTGTTCGTATTTTTCAGCTGATATTGGTTTTTTTTCATAATTTTCATCTTGCTGTACGATTGAACGTATTAGAAACTGTGCAATTTCAACGGTACTTGCTGCTAAGAACCAATAATATATATATATATGTATATATATGTATGTAATATATCTGACCTAGGTCACCCTAGTGCTGGTATTTTTTTTATAGTATTTAGTATTTTTATAAAATTTTCCAACATTAGGTACTAATTCGGTTAATATTCTCTTATGTTGATTCTATTTTTTCTTAGAAATAGCATCAACAAAAGACGTTTTTTTGTTTTTTGACAAGTTTTTAATTATTCAACACGTCCCATTTAGTTAGTTGTGTGGACACAAATTATTGTATTGGTGTTTGTCGATTGAACACACATTAAGCTGAGACGCAAATGAGTTTTTAGTATATAATATTTTAGTATTTTTATTAGTATTTAATATTTTAGTGTAATATATATACACAAGCGATAAATATATTTTTTTTTTAAATTAAAAACTTGCTCCCTAACTTGTTCATCGATAAATCATCTACACGATATCTTTGTCCATAAATCATTAATAATTTTATTACACAAATGTACGAGAAGATAAAATAACTCTGATAAACGGAATATAAATAGACCGTCCTCCAATAATAAACGGCTAGATTGAGTTATCATGCAGGGCCGTGAGTTGAAGCGCAAAGGAAGATGCATCATTGACAATTGCGACGCTCAAACTTCTCTCTCTCTCTCTCTCTCTCTCTCTCTCTCTCTCTTTCTCTCTTAAGCCATAAGGAGAGTGCAACAATTCCGGAGTTTCTACTGCGGCAAAGATTTTCTGGCACGCGATGAGCAGGCACGCTCGAGCGCACGGCTTTTTCCGCTTTTTTGTCATGTTTTTTTTCTTTCGTTTTCGTTTTTTTGTCTTTCCCTTCGCTTCATACGAGTGACAAAAGGAGCAAGAACAAGAAAGAGAAAAGAAGAAGAAAGAGGAAATGAAAAGTAGGAGACAACGCGACTTGTTACCGACGGGGCATCATCAGCGCTGACTTGACGTTTACACGATACTGCCACTTTTGCGTTACAATTCGTTCTTTCGTATTTGTGTGTGCGTGTGTGTGTGTGTGTGTGTGTGTGTATATATATATATATATATATATATATACGTCAATGGAGTAGAACAAATGGCACCATCATCCACGGTTAAGAAAACCCGTCCGACCGACGGACACCTGTGCTTCGACCCACATAGTTTTCAAGAAAATAATGCACATGAGAAGAATTTATGGGTCAACATTGAGTGTCTCTGCGTGTGTTCTCTGAAAACGCACGGTGCGTCCGTATAATTGGGATCCGATGTTTAGAAACGATTCGTCAATGGATCTTGCTCATATGCTTTTTCCTTACATACACAACAGACGTACGAAATAAATAAATACATATTATTTTATTTCGTCAATTTACACGATTATATAAATATTTGATATATTTTGTTATATATACGTTTTTGTTATATATGTTATATATATATATATTCATTTATGTATTCATGTATTTGTTTACACATTTAATTAACGTTATTTTTCTTTATTCAACAAAGTCCGTCTTAGCTTGACAAGATTTCGTTAAATTTTGCAATGTCATTTAAATTCATTTATTTTCATTTCACTATCCCTCGCTTATCAAATTTTTCATATATATGTTCATTTGATCGTTGAAAATCTCGATTATTTAGTTCACTGTCGATACTATTCATATCACTCATTAGTATCATAGTATATATGTATATAATACATGTTATTATCACATCAAGAAAAACAATGTTTCGGTTAAAAGAAATGGCAAAAAAAAATTGAGAAAAAAAAACCTTAATCCCCGCATTGAAAAATAAATGCAAAAATAATTCGTTCTTTGACACGTCAAATTTGCTTGCACATTTTACACGTATATATATCTATATAAATATGTGTGTGTAAGTGTTAACACATATCTATGATTATTATTCTCTAAGTAGCTATTCACTTCTAAACAGCAAATCGCAATGTACACACACACACACACACACACGCACACACACACATGCACGGGCGCAATGAGTACAAACACATATATAATTCCAGCCACATCGCGGGGCTATTTCTTTATCTCGCGATGCGTGGATTCAAGTAGGCTAAAGACCACCTAGGAATGACTAAAGAACGAAACTATCCTTCGTATATACAGGAAGCTGTCTTTGAAATTAGCAATCAACCGCAGCCTATAGTATACACTAATAGTGCGCGCGCGCGCGCGCGCGCACACACACACACACACACACACACACACACACACACACACACACACACACACACACACACACACACACACACACACACACACACACACACACACACACACACACACACACACACACACACACACACACACACACACACACACACACACACACACACACACACACACACACACACACACACACACACACACACACACACACACACACACACACACATACACACATTCATATATTGCCGCGATCGTTCCTAACTTTCACGTATGTGTATGTGTATACATACGTATAGATATATACATGCATACACATCTGCATATATACATGTGTGCCTCTAACGTAACGTCATTATTACGGATTACTTATTGCACTTGTATTCGTCTTACGAGGATGGGCGGACTAAGAACAAGCGAACTACGGGACTCCCTCATTACACGCCGATTGAATCAGGGAAAAAAAATTATTGACTAATCCGTAATCGATTTGCGTGCAATAGAAGAAGAGAAAAAGGAAATCGGGCATTGCGAAATTACAAATCGTTCTGGTGTAGTGTACGTACATACGAAATCTGACGGCGTAAACGCGCATAAATTGTGGGATTCGGCAATTCCGCGCCGAACTATTGCGATAATTATGTGAAATGTACGGATGTACAGTATTTGCGTCGGATAGAGGTACGATTTTTCGAGGACCGATGCTCTGGCGTGCACACTTTTTGCATGAATCATTTGGTGAAATTGCATAGAACGGGGAGATGTGAATTCGTTTGTGGTTGGGTAGGTGCGAGAGAGCGCGAAATTGACACGCGTAACGTCCCAACGTCCCAGCTGGTTGGCGGCCTACTGACGGAGACCGCGCCAGGCGCGAATGAGACGGCGCGCGCATGCGTGGACCGCCGTCACACGCCGGAGACCGAAGACGCGCGTGGCAGGGGATGTGGACGCACAGGCCGGACGGGCGTGAGTGCCGCGTCCGTGTGGACCGCGGATACGCCCTTGTTACGAAAATAAGCGACAGGACGAAATGTCCATTGAGATTGCCGGACGGAACGCGTCGAAATTCGGGAGTCGGAGTTTGAAAATATGCCAATAATCGTCTAATCGACGTAGTCGCGTGATTCAAGCGGCATTTCGAAGCTTGAACGATTCCGAACGAAATAAGTACAACTCGGAGTGCCTACGCCAACAGCTAAAGTGTACAGCCAGACAATTGGAAAAGAGGAAAGTCGAGACATTGCGATGCGGTTGATCACGACTGATACGGCATTATTTTTTTATTGTGCAGTTCTTTGTTGTCCGAATCGTGTACACTCTTTCGCCCCGAATGCCGGCAAATTAACGAGCCGTGAATATCCCCCCCCCCCCCCATACTACCGACGTCCTCACTTCGATATCGAGCCAATCGTTAACACAAATGTGCAAACAATTCTTTTTACATTTTATTCATTCTTTTCGACATCGTTACTGTTTTTTCGACCTTTTCCCTCTCTCTTTCTCTTATATCTTTCTCTGCAAAAAAAAAATACGAGAGAAAACAAATCGCCGGAATTTTCATCGAGACTGGCAAAAATTTCTCTCGTTCTTTAATTTTACGATCGACCCGCTTCTCCACTCTTCCAATTCATTGCAGCGAGTCTTCCGAGACGGAGAATATTAAATAATGGCTGATCGAGGTAGCACCGCGAGACGGACCGAAAACTCGTTTCATCCGGAGGCTTGCTTCGGGATTAAGAAGCAACGCCCGTGGGCTCGAAAGAAATCGTTTTTTTTTTATACCGAAACCGATGACTCTTTTTTAATAGCCGTATTTGGAAAAAAAAACATCGGGATACGTTTAGAGTGTTTGCAGAATGTTTCGTAAATTTAGTTGCGATTCTTTTTGAGAATTTTCTCGTTTTCGATTTCTGCTTCCTTATAGTGGAGGTTTCGTTTTGACGATCTTTTTCTTTTTTTTCTCGATATTTCTCGAGAAAATGTGGTAACAGTACAAACCATGCCTCCCGGCGAGGTCAGCGTTTATTGCCCTACGAACGAATACGCATAAACTTCGCATACCGTTATACCTGGACAAAAATTGGCGTCACTTCACGTGCGTCGTATTTATTTTTTTTTTTTCGGAGATGCATTAGCGGTGAAATTTGATTCATAGATGACCCGAGAAAAATAGCACGTGAAGTAGAAAAAAAATCAGCAAAGAATTCGGTAGACGAAGCAAAAAAATTCGAAAGCAAAAAACTTTCGACTTTACTCAAAATCAATTTTGAAAAAAAAACATTTAATGACACTTCGTCGACTCTTGGACTGCCAACAAGCGGGATTAAAATAATGAACGAAGATCAATAAATAAACGATCGACCTAAATGAACGAGTAAATAATCATTTTAACATGATCAAAGTATTTTTTTATCATATTTCTTACATATCAAAATCAATAATAAATTATCAAAAAGCGTACCAAAAATAAATTAAGGAAAATAAACTAAATGGAGCGCTAAGAAATACGAAAATAAGAGTGGAAAAAGAATGTATGGAAAAAGTGAAATTTTGAAGAAAATAATCATTCGCAGGATGCGTTCCCGCGAGGCCCGAGCGCCCATCGTCGAGATGAAGCGTGTCACGTCCCACGTGTTTGCGATAAACTGCAAAGATGATTTCAAACGCCTTCGAACACTGCCCAAATCTGACATTCGTAAATATCATGACGCGAGTATATTAAATTGAAAAAAAAGGATCGCGAATGTTCCACCGACGTCGTCCATGCGTACGAAAGTTGACAATTTCCCCCAAGTGAAAAAAAAACAGAGACAAATTGAATCTCCTCCCAACGGTGCTCGATCAACGATAAATCGTTTCTTCGACGCAGCTATCGAAAAAGGCAAAGGAAACAGAAGAAAACACAAATGGAAATACCCAAAAGAAAAAAACGTACACAATCAGAACGGAAATTGAAATAAAAACTCAAAAGCTTCTTTCTGGAAAGGCACGTGGATCGCGACCTTAATCGATTCGAGCCGGAAGAGAAAATGCGGTTCGGCGTGCAAAAGAGAGCGCCGTACAGAAAAGTGTCATGCGCGTTATTAGAAATCGTCTTTTTTTCATCTTGTTTCACTTACTTTTTGCATTTGCTTTACTTTCTTTACCTTTTATTCCAATTTTTGTTTGTTTTTCTTTCGTCGTGGGACTTCCACTCGAAGAAGTTAATTGTTGAAATGTGGCAATTTATACGGTGCCAATTTACTCGGCCGTAATGATAATAATTATTATACAGACAGATAGGCATAGAGAGGGAGAAAGATAGAAAGACGGGGAGAGAGAGGAGAGAGAGTGAGAGAGAGAGAGAGAGAGAGAGAGAGAGAGAGAGAGAGAAGGAGAAAAAGATAAAGAGAGAAAAGACAAGTGTCATCAGTCTATATTGCAACTATTAGAAAAAATCTTAACGCTCGAAAGTGAAAAATATTTATAAATGCATATATACGTATACATGTATATATACAGGGTATTCCAGGTCAACCACCCGATCTCTAAGTTCTGAATACATGCCATCATTCTGAACAAAAAAATCCTCTGCGATTTTCACGTCTGCCGCACCGTTACCAAATCACAGTGCTGTTACCAAGCTACAGGTGAATGTGTGTGGTAGCAATAACATGGTCGAGCCGTACGTTTTTTCCTTGTTCAAATTATCTCAAAAAAAACTATTGCTAAGGTCGTATGACATGAATTTTTTAATTGTCACAAATTTTGGCTGTATTTGGATATTTAAAAAAACCATGTTTTTTAAATATCGCTCTGTGTCCAATTTGTCATTCTGAATTGAAAGCTCTTCAGCCACTTCAGCGTCCAACGAACCGTTGCCGCGCTATAGCTATAGCGAGCTTGCTGTCAGCGCGAGACGATCGCGCTATAATTTGGTAACGGTTCGTCAGACATCAAAATGGCAGAGGACTTGTTTGTTCAGAATGATAGCATGTATTCAGAACTCAGAAATTGGGTGGTTGACCTGGGACACCCTGTATATACATATTTCTTTGACTCCACACACACACACACTTATGTATATATGTATATACGTATTATAATATCTTAACATATATAAATGCTAATTCAAAAATTTATTTCTTTATTTTCTAGAAAAATACCTGTACCATTGATGGATGAAAATAAGTTTAAAAAAATTAGAAGTGCGTCCATATAAATACGAACACACAAACACTTGCTTCAATATTTGTTTGTTTTCTATAAAGACTCTGCACTGACTTCAAGTACATAAGTAAAGAAATAAATGAATGAGAGAGTGTGTGTGTGCACGCGGGCACCCACAGTCGTGTTCATACACACTTGTGTGTGCACACACTTGTGTATTTAATATATATTAGTGTGACTGGTATATTCACTTTCCATCGTCCCGCGAGCAAAACAAGTTCATACCAGCGGGCTCGCGTCTCTCGTTATACTTGGCATACCCACGTAAACTTTATGATCCGTGCGAAAAGTCGATGGTAAGAGGGACGATAACCGCGATCGTTTTGCCGGACGATAATTAACGAGATCGGCTCACGGTGGTAGCGGTTCTGTGGTACAAGTGCTCGGTCGTCTTTATTTATTCATTCATTTGTATATATATATATATGTGTGTGTATATATATATATATATTCTAAAAAGTCGAAAGTGCTTTAGATCGTTTGCAGCGACAACGCGACACGAGCCCCGTAAAACGATCGCGTATCCACCCCGCAGACGATCGTGATTCCTTTGCACTTTCGTATCGTCTATTTTTATTGTTATTTCCCGGCGTTTTCTCGGCCCTGTTCGCATCGCGATTTTTTTCGTCTCTTTTCTTCCCGACGACACCACACGTTTTCTCGTTCGATATTCAATTCAAATTTATGTGGAGAACAATTATGTTCAATTTTCAATTAAAATCCAATATAAGCGTTGAACGTGAACGATAGATTTGTCGTTTTTTTTTTCGTTGAACCGGTGGTCATAACTGTTGAAAGATGATGCATGGAAACGAATAATGTGTTTGCCACCGATTTACATATGTTTTCGAGCGTACAAAGAGAGAGAGAGAGAGAGAGAGAGAGAGAGTCGTGTAAGTGCGCGGACACGCGCGTAAGAGCGGTTATATATTTATCGTGTATGGAGAAACCGGTATTGCAAGTGCCCACGCACATGTTCCGCTCTATTATAGTGCGTGCACGTGTATATATATATATATATATATAGATACACACGCATATAAAGTGTAATGTCTTCAAAATTATCTATATATACATACAAGATAATTTTGACGACATTCAATTTCAAGGACCGTCCTCAAAGAAGCCAGAGTGCTGAACATGGCTATAACGGTCTCATATATATATATGCGTGTGTGTATGTATATGAAAAATCGTACGATATACTCTCGTATACTCGTGTTCGTGCCCTTTCGATTCCGCGACATGGGCAATTAAATTAGAGAACGAAAACCGGCGGAAAAGCGGCGATTAATGTGGGAAAAAGAAAGGAAACGAAATTAGGGTCTATCCAGCGGTTTTAATTGGCTTTCACTATAAGCGTGCGACTCTAAAATGAGAAACACTTCCTCCTAAGAGAAGTTGAGACTACACACATATGCACACACACACACATTTATATATAACGCGTACACACACTAACATACATACGTCTATATTGCCGTAGTATAGATACGTCATATTTACGACCGCCATACGTCAGCTCGAGCATAAAAGCATAAAAGTTGAAATTGTTATTGCGAAATATTTGCAATCCGGTCCCGGTGTCGCGGACTTTCAAAACGCGCACATTTATGGCCAGTACACTCTGGCCGATTTTATTTTCCACGACATCTTTTATCAAGATTTTATTCTGTGCATATATATGTATCTTTTACAGTAAATAAACACAATATAGGAATGTACATAAATTTGGAGATACCGGAATAAAAAGAAGAGACTTCCGCGTTATGATGCGTCGTTGCTCGTTTGTAGGCCAGGCGACTTTTGCCTCGCTGCATAAACAAATTGCGATCGTTACGCCAACGCGACGACTACGCGAAAATAGAGGAAAAGAATTGAATAAAAAAATAGAGAAAAAATTGAATAAAAAATTAGAGGAAAAAAATTGAAGAAAAAAATAGACGAAAAATGGAGAAAAAATGAAAAGCAAGAATGTAGCTGGGTATTCAACGATCTACAACCTAAATCTGCCAAATTTGACTTTCGATAATAACGAAGAGAAGAAATTAAAAACAATTTCCGTTGCATTCCAACGACGCAAACTTCAACCTCATTCCTCACGTCCTGATAGATCGAAAAATTCCCCGTTTTAAGGGGGTTCTCTCTGGAAACGTAAAAAAATCGTTTTTTGCGTATTGTTATAGTGTGCACTTTCAAGAATATTTTAAAACCAACCGGAACCGGAAATTCTAAAAATTGACGAAGTTACACCAGTTTTAGTGGAACAGTGTGCGTCGGGGTTATCGCGATCCGTCGACCTTGAACGCGATTATTTCGAAACTACGTATCTTGACACGGCGGGATTGATATCTTGAGTAGCTTTCACACTGTTTACTTGAATATGCGCAATTAGCGTTCAAACAGTAGTCATTTTCGGTTCACGATCGTATTTTTTTATTGGATAAACAATTTGTTAATAACAATGATTTCAGCATGCTGTTTTTCAAGAGAAAAATGAGGTTTTCTTTTGAGAAGCTGTCATTTTGCGTATTTTCCGAAATTTCGAAAAGTGGATCGTGAACCCATAGCCAGTTGGATATATTTGAAGAAAAAATGGTTTATGTTCGTTTCAGATTACATTTGAGCCTGGTAGAGATCCCGCCGTTTCTGCAGCACCACGAAAACTTTGAAATATTTTCTTCCGGCAAAATTACATTTTGACGACAAACATGTGTACACCACGCTGGGAAAAATTATTTCATTCCAACCAACAACAGTTCTTCTCCGTCGTTTGACACTTTTTTTAAGTATAGGTTTGAACAAAATTCAATGCACAATGATAAAGCTGTCTATTGAAGGAAAAGATAAAGGTAAAGATTGCTGTTAAAGGATTAAACAAAGTCATTATCCTGTGTATATAAAGCTTTACTGAACACTTGATAAGTCAGAAAAAAATTGTATGATTCGAACAGGACTGACCGCAATAATTGAATTAATTTCTCAATGAAAATCACATAGATCGGAGTAAGTACGTTTTTTTTTATTACATTAACGGGTCAACATAAGCTTGGACCTAAAAATCCTAAAAATCGATCGTTTTGTAGTATTCTTTCTTTTCTAATAAGACTGTTAAGATAATGTCGTCGGGATTTCACACATACTCAATCCATCGTCCTGCCAATTTCAAGTTTTTTAAATTGAACGATTTTGGTCCACAATGAAGTTGTTTCTATTCAAACGAAATGCCGTCGTTGCTGTATTCTATTGCTGCTATTCTTGCATGCTATTCTAGAGTTACTAGAAAAAAAACTCATCATTCTAACCCTACAAATTTGGCTTCCAGAGAGGGATACCCCGTCAAGGGGCTGTACCAGTGTGACACTTTCAAAAAATCGATTTTTTTCCTTTTTTCGACAGTTTATACTTTCAAGAATGTCCTGTAAAAAATTCAAGGCCGTATCTCTAATACTCCCCGAATGGCAGCCTTCTAAAGAGCAACCGCTCGTAGGTATAAAATGCCCCGGTTAAATCTTTAAACGCGTTTTTCTCGAAACGAGATTTTTCGAATTTGCTGACATTGTAACTCAAAGAGCAATTATCCGGTGGACATGAAATTTGAACTGAACACTCTTGAATATATTTACTCTACAATGACGTAGGATATTTTTGATTGGATGAAAATTGACGATTTGACATTGACAAAAAAAGACCATTTTATAACCAAGAAAACCGACGTTTTTATCATGACTAACTTCCAGTTTAACGACGTTTTTTCCTTTTTCGGTTTCGGCTACTTAATCGGCCGGTATCATGTCACCAGTGGAGGAACTTTTTTTTCGGCGCCACCGAAGGCGGCGCTTAAGGGGAGGGTAGGGGTTTGCACTTTCGAAAAATCGATTTTTTTTGTCTTTTCTTATAGTTAAACATTTCAAGAATATAATCCCAAAATTTCAAGTCAATCAGAGCAAAACTCTCGAAACTATCGACTATTTAGTCCCGCTCCTCTAACACTGTAGCTCGCGTTTCAAACTGTAGCTCACACTTCAAACGCGTTTTTCTCGAAACCACTTTTTCAAAGTCCGTGTTCACTGCCATTTGAAAACTACATGACCGATTTATTTCAAACTCGGTACACACTTTCTCCATATAAAATACCTCCCCCCAACGGTTAGTTTGAGATTTTTTTTTACATTGAGGGGGTTTTCCACCTCCAAAATGGCGGATTTTTTCGTGAACAATGGCACTCTTCACTTTACATGACCACCAAAAATTTAGAAATGAAAAAAAAAAATTATTAAAGACCGTTGGGGGGAGGATTTGATGATACTTTGACTAAATTTTACTGGTACTTGATTTCAGATAATTTCTAGCTGAGATACAGTGAACACCGCAAATCGTGTTTTTCCAAAGTTTTGTCACCGGCTTGTTTGTGGATATTTTCGCGTACAAATTTCACGGAATGTTCTTAAAATGACACTTAACAATATACAAAAGGTTTCAATAAATTTACTCCATCCATATAGACGGAAAAAATTCGCAAAAAAGTGTTTTTTTTTTCATGCCGAAACCGCTACCCTCCCTTTAAGTCGCTTGGATCTTAATATTTTTCTATGAAAAAATTATGCAATATAGGTCAAATATAGCCAAATATATTCGTAATTTTCCGAAAAATTTAATTGAGTACTTTTCTTCGAAAAAAATCCCGAAATTCACCCAAATTTTCAGCGTTCACACTGGCATAGCCCCTTAACGAATACAACACGAACCATGTAGCTTCCCCGTCTTCTGGTGCACTTGTCGATTTCGTCGCGCCGATTGCGATCGTTGCCGGCGTGCAGTACGCGTTGTTCCGCCAAGTTGCTACCGACGAGAATATTGTTGACGTCGTTGTTGGTGTTGTTGGTCCTGTAGTTCTCGAGAACGCACCGATCCTCGATCTCGAGAAGATTTTCCATCGATCTTCTCGCGGCCCTCAAGAGGCGAGAATTTTTTTCCGCGTTGACTTTCTTCTTGACGGCAGCGGTGGCGATTCTGTTGCCGTTTTCGTCGTTGCGATAATCGTCCCAGTCACCGCTCATTTCGCTCCTGACGTCCTCGAGGGACCTGGTGCGGCCGATCGAGCACGTGCACGCGGCGATCGGTTGGCCGATACCGATCATCTCCCGTTGGGCGACGTTTTTACGTTGCTGCTGAGGCGGGGAATTCTCGACGAACAGCAGCTGATGATGATGACGATGATGATGACGCTGACGGGACTGCACGAGGTGGGAGGGCGAGTGGGCCGGGGCGATTTTGAGGTTAGCAATCTGGGCGGGCGCTTGGGCCGACGAGGCCCCGGACGGCGAGGCCGATGGCGTCGGCAATGCGTTGCGATACATCGGGGCGAGGTAATAGTAATCGCGTATTGCCGGTGGCTTATTCGCGGCGAAACGCGGCCCGCCGGCTGTCACGTAATTGTAATCGTGGCCCGGGATACGAGGCGCGATCCACGCGGACAAACCCTCAAACGGCAACGGACGGTAGCACACCGAGGGTGGCCCTATTCGCGATCCGGTCGGCAGGTTACGATAGAAGGCCGGCCAGCCGCGCGGAAGCTTTGGATCGCCCAGGACGAAGCGCGGATCCATTCGGGGATCCAATATCCTCAGATCACCCATTTTTCACGATTTTTTTTGTTTGTTTTTATTCTCAGTTGAGATTTGATTATTTCGGTTCGGTATTTGGAATATTTTTTCTGGGGATTCTTGCTTCTCCTTCGATTGGTTTTTGTTCCTGCCGTTTTTTTTTTTTTTTTTTTTGAAAGCGAGAGCGGTCACTTGGGCGTTCAAAGGGTGGGGAGATCTTTTGGTATCCTTAGGTCACCCATTTTTCACGGTTTTTTTGTTTGTTTGGTTTGGTTGAAATTTTTTTTTTTTTTACTTTGGTGTTTATGATGTTGAGAGGAACGAAGTGGACTAAAGATTTTTTGTGGGATTCTTCCTTTTGTCTCTCTCTCACTCTCACGTCCTCTCTCTCGATAGTCTTCTTTTGTTTTTTTTTTCTTGCTTTTTTTGGTAAAAATTGCTGATACTCTGTGCGTTTAGAGGACGTGGAGTTTCCTCGCTGTGTCTAGAACTTCCAGGCTCGCCATGTTCACTGTATTCTATTTTATGCTATTTAGTTTTTATTATTTCATTTCAACGAATTTAATGTTTAAATTTTTTTTAATTTATTCTATTCGTATTATTTAGTTCCATTGATTTTCTTTACGTTCTTCGTTTGACTTATATCGCATTTTATTTATGGTGTATTTTATTTTATTTCATTTTATTTCATTTCATTTTATTTTATTTTATTTTATTTGAACTATTTTATATCTATGTATGTCGTGTTTTCAAGTGTATTGTTTTCGTTTTATTTTATGCAATTAATTTAATGGGCGGTCTTCACTTCACTTATTTCATCTTCTATTAATTGCGTATAACATTTAATACATTTTTTCTCCTGTCAGATTTTATATGATCTGTTTCATACCATGAAGCTTTATACGACTTTATTTCATTCATTTGCGGAACGATTTCTCGCGGCGACTGCGAGGATCCTCGCAGCTTCGGCCCCGATGGGCGCGCGCGTGTACTCTCCCGTGGAAAAAGTGAAAAGAAATCTCGAGAGTGAAGCCGCGGTCGCGTCGCTCGTGTGCGCGCACAAGAACACGTACACACACACACACATACACACACACACACAAACGCGTGTGCGCAGAAGAGAAAAAATGAAACCACTGAGCAAAAAAAAACGAAAAAAAATTCCGAACGAACGAAGGAAGAAAACGTGCAAGGATCGCTATAAATTTCGTCGTCGTCCTCGGTGAAATCGAATATCGTCGCACTGTTTGCTCACAAATTCACTTCAACCGGAAACGCGTTTTTTTTATTTCGCTTCCTTTTCTCTCTCTCTCTCTCTCTCTCTCGCAAATGCACTTTCCCTCTTTATTCGACGCGAATCCTATTTTCATTTGCTGATTTTTTATTTAATTCCAATTCCATTTAAATCTTTTTATCTAAATCAACTTATTTGCATCAATTTTCTCATTTTTTATTTCAATTATTTCATTATGATCAATTTTCACATTTTTATTTTTATCAATTTTCTCATTTTTGTTGAATTCAATGATTTATTTTTGGCCCGCAACTTCACTGCCTCGATTCGTTCATTTTTCGTTTTCCTCGGAGTTCAAACCTGCTCCAAGTCGTAGGCAAAGACGCGAGAGTATACCGATGAAAGGGCGCGGAACAAAAGTTCTTGGATAAACCGTGCACGGCCGAGCGCAACAAACGGAGTGCGTAGTCTAACAACCGCGTTCGCGCAGCGAATGACTCGTCCCAGACGAGAGAGGTACACGACCCACTTCCTCACGAATGAAACTTCCCCCACTATGGTTTGTACAATACACGACTTACCGACAATTTTTATCCCCAAGACCCTCACCGCACTCACGATCTTATTATATAGCGACGAGCATTATCTTCACGTACTCCCAATCGTCTTTTCATGCGCACGTGTAAATACGAATATATACGGGGTGTCCTGTTACGAATGGATAATCCTGCAACTGTCGATCGATCAGATCATGTCATACTATATTCTGGAATTTTACTTTAGTGAATGTCCCACGCTTTTCGAAATTTTGGGCATTGTTATGTCATTTTTTTAAGAAAAAAAATCATCTGCATTTGGTTTTTCGCCTGCCATTTCTACAAATGATATGTATCGACAATACTTAAAAAAACTTTGTTAAGTCATTGGCACGATATGCGTAGTACATTTTTTTGTTACACCGCAGGCTATCAAAGTCAGATGTTCGAATTGGTTTGTATGAAAATTCCGCATAAGATATTTTTACATGAAGTTTCCTTGAGGGGTCTTCCCACTTCAGACGCTAAAGAAACGCTATTTTCGTGAATTTTTTTAACAGGTTTATATTATAGATATTGATATAAAAGTTGTTACACTTGATAAACAAACTCTCGAAATACATTTTGAAAACAAAAGATTTACTTAAGTCACTATTTGTAGTCGAAAATGGTAGTTAAACAAATGTCCTAGAAAAATTGTCGGTCTGCACGGTTGATGAAATCTTGAAGATGGATCTACGAAACGAAGATATTAAACGATTTTAGATTCAGTATGTTAATGGCTATAGCGCATATCATACGACTTTTAATATATGCAAAAATAACAAAATGGCGGACATTTTTCGAAAAAAAAAACAAAAAACGCGTTTTCTCACCGTTTGTGGCAAAACAAATATTAAATATCAACATTTAAAAAATCCTCGATATGCGCTATAGCTATAGTTGTAAAGAATACGTGGTTGACATTTCATAAGGATCGGTTTAGTAGTTTCCAAGATTTTATCAACAAGCTTTCGAAAAACCTTGTTTCGAGAAAAACGCGTTTAAAGTTTGTTTGGGTTACATAAATAGAATTTTATTTTTTAATGTATTTCGAAAGTGTATTGATTGAGTGCAACAACTTTTATATCAATATCTATAATATAAACCTATCAAAAAAAATAATAAAAATAGACTTTTTTAGTGTCTAAAGTGAGAAGGCCCCTTATAATTTACGGTCAAAAAGAAGACTTTTCTAGATAAAGCAAATAACCAAGAGTATTTTTTTTTAAACCCGGGTTAAAAAAATGATCGTTGGTGCAAATGGCATGCGAAAAACCAAAAGCAGATGATTTTTATCTCGAAAACCCGGTGGAACTTTTACTGAACTGAAATTTCAGCATATAGCAGAACATGATCTGACCTATCGACAGTTGCAGAATTATCTATTCATAACACGACACCCCAAAAAGAATTAAGGCCTTAGGCCACAGTAACGGGTATAAAATCATGTGCGAATTTAACAATTTTTTTCATATGAAAAACTGATTCACTCATCAAATTAATTACACATCTATTTAGTATGAATATCAAGCCATTAGAAATTTTTTTTTTTTCGATATACAAAATGGCCGACTATTCGAAACTTCTCGAAACAGCTTTATTCCAATTGGCGTGAAACATAACTTCAATAAATTTCACTCGATTTACTTCAAATTTAAAAATTATGTTCCTAATTGCATTTCGCAGTGAAGTACGTACGGAATTTCTGATTAATCGAAAACTTTTTATGAGCAGTTTATGAGCAGTTATAACGAAATTGTTCACTGAAAATTTATTTCTTAAGTTCAAATACCTACAACTTTTGGATGAAACAATATTTTTTAAATTGCGTACGTACTTCTCTGGGTATTCTAATGTGGATTGCCGAGAATTTTTGTTTTTTGTTCTAGGTAAAAAATTGTGGATGCTAAAGTCACAGCGCGGAGCGCCTAAAAAAAAGATAACAAAAGAAAATATTAGTAGTCGGTCATTTTGGAAATCGATTAGAAAAATATATTTTCTAACAGCTTGATATTCATAATAAATAGATATGTAATTAATTTTATGACTGAATCCCTTTCTCATACGAAAAAAAATAAGGCCTTAAAAGCCCATGGCCGCCTATAATTGTCACCCTGTATTTATATATATATATATATAACCACAGAGTGACAATTATAAAGCGGCCATGGGCTTTTAAGGTTCTTGTGTGAAGATTTTACCATCGAGAAAACAAATCATTTTCAATTATTTCTCAAGTCCTCTTCGTGCTGCACCGCTAGACACATACCGATATACCTTATCAGTTAATGTTATATTAAAATAAATAATAAATAATAAAAGAATCAGAAATAAATCATTTTCCTTATTGAACAATTTACGTTTTCCATCCTTCCATTTCACATCTCGATCGCTCCAAAGCCCGCACTTGTAAAATTCCTATAAACGGCGATCCAATACGATACGATAATTTTTTTTCGGCCTTTTCTCTTTACCTTTCCCCATCGTCAACGAGTTATTCTTCAAACCTTGCCAATATTCCGTCCCATTCCCACGGCTGCGAGTCACATTCTCGACAAGCGATAATGTCCCTGCACATAATTCGATGGGCGAAAAGCGAGGGAGTGAATCGACAATGAAAACGAAGAAAAAAAGATCGTAACAATAACGACGCTATCTTGTGGGTCGATAAATCGTGCTCTTCGCGATTTATTGCGATATTATGAGCGACACGAGGAGAGGTGGAGAGCCGGAGGGACTGAGGAGGGGGTCGAGGGAATGATGAAAAATAAAATTCATACGGAGTTTATGAGAGGCGAGAACGCGAATATACTCGCTTTCACTGCAACGAGAGGGATGATGTACTGCGTCCTGAATATATATATATATATATATATATATATATAAATAGATAGATACTTACCGTGGGTCGTTGCAGGCTCGAGGCGCGAATTCAATTGCGAGAAACGGATCCGATATATTAATTGTAACAGCAAACATTTAAAAAAAATGTAATTTTATTACTGCCATTTATTATTCGAATTCTTGTTGTGAATTTTTCAACGTAATGTCGAGTCTAATTTCATAATTACTATTATCATTATTCTTATCACCATAATCATCATCATTGTATGTGATTATCATTGTCATAGGATACAAAAATTTAAGCCGCTTTTTTGTAGTTATTAAAAAACTATGCTATCGATAATAACAATAATTATTATTATTATCATTATATTATCATAGTATTAAAAAAAATAATTTGACGTGCACTTATGAATGATAATCATTATCATTCGTATCATTTTTAATATTATATTACGACAGTGATTGAAAAAAAACCGGCATGCACGTTTTAGTGACATTGCGGTTTGCATCGTTCGAATGCAACGAAAATTAATATTTTTCAACGACGCGATTTTTTTTTGGACGATTTCGGTCGCGTTAATCGTTCAAACGTTTCAACGTATTATTATTAGAAATTTACGACCTCAATTTGCAACAAATAAGCTTTCGGACAATGATAAAAATAGAGAAATTAAATCGTTGCATTCCAACGATACAAACTTCAACGTCATATTTTTTAATGATTATCATCCCTGTTATTACGATTATTATACTGATAAAAAAAAATAATAATCCGATGGGCAGTTTTATTGCAAGTTTCATTATCATTATGAATCACTCGAAGAAACTCGAGAATCGCAAATGAAAAAAAAAAAACAAAACAAGTCCCCTCAGTATCCTTTTCGCGTGACTCCATTCGAAACGCGTCCGGAAGCGCAGGGGGGCAATCAATCGTGGTATACACGTGTTTTTTGCTTTTCCCTCTATTTCCTCGTTTTTTCAAATTTTTATTTATATCTTTTTCTTTCATTTTGGTCTGATTTTTTTTTCACGCACTTCCTCCGCCTTTCTCCGTGGAAATCTCTTCTTTCCTTCTTACACGAGATCGATGTCAATTGGCGGCACGCGCGTGTGCTCCTCTACTACTACAAGCTACCCGGAATCCTGCAAATAACTCCCGTAGGAAATCCAACGCCAGACGCAAGCACGCGCACACACACAGGCGAAAATGCATAAGTGTACATTTTGTATGTTTTCCCTTATAGCTGCTTTCTCCGATACGCCCCATTAATAATTCAGAATGATGCTGCTGGAGCGATTTTTTTCTTCTATATACGTATATATATATATATATATATATATATATGAAAGAAAAAGATGATCCCAGCAGTATCACTCGAAATATATGCGTGAGTCTATATATATATATATATATACATGTATGTATGTATGTATAGGGTGACAATTATAACGTGACCATATGTTTTTTAAAGGTCTTGCGTGTAGATTTCGTGACAGCAAAATATTATTTGAAATTACTCTTCAAGTCCTCTTCGAAAAAAACAGCATATTTTAGTGGTGAGTAGTATTTGCTAGAAAAATTTAAACATTTTTTTTTTAATCCAAATCGAATCAATTCCATTTTGTTTGCAGCAGAATAAAGATATTTAAATTCCGAGTACGCAACGCTCGTGAAAAACTTTTATATGCATTTCGTCATTGAAGAAAAAATTATCTGCGATTTATTTCGAAGTAAATAAATGGAATTTCACAATATTAAAAAAAGTTTAGAAGTGTCTCATATTAGAAATTTATTTATCTTCATCCGGCCGAATGAGGAATGCAGTTTTAGATTTTTTTCCCAAAATGCTCAGTTTTTTTTTGGCAAATACTACTCGTCACAAAAGTATGCTAGATTTTTTTTTCGAACAGAACTTGAAAAACGATTGAATATAATTTTTCCGGTCATAAAATCTCCGCGTTTCTTTAAAAAAACCCATGGTCAACTTACAATTGTCACCCTGTATATCGCGGCCTTTCGTTCGATCACTTGAGAGATAGAAAATCGGTGGACAGGTATATAATCGTGAAATAACGAGATGACAGGGAATCTTGTTAAATCACCACCTGATATCGAACTTATATACATACACATACATATAAATACACACACACACACATACACACATACACCTATACATATACGCATATATGTAAATATGCGTGTGCCTATGCATATAAAGAGATATCTATAGCAAGGAAAGAAATGGCACAACGTGTCTGTCTTCATGCTGGATGCACCAAACGCACACGTAAGCACGAAGGATTATTGGCAAAGTTTAGAGAAAGTTAATACGTCGAAAACGCGTTGGCGACATCGCGGAAGATGCAAATTGCTCGGATCCGGCCGCGCTCCGATCGCGATAACTTAGGATGCAATGCACCACTCGGTGAATACGAAATCACGATTTTATATATTATTATTACAATATATATATATATATATATATCCGGTCACATGAGGGTGTGTGCAACAAAAATGCGCGGCAGTAAGAAAGGAATGGAAAACTAAGATCGATCGAACGACAAATAGTTTGCTAATTTCTAGAAAGTGGCAGTGCTTTAAATATTCGTTGCAACAATAAACATGTATGCTTTCAATGTTTTTCTTCGTTATATCCTATTTTGGATTATATGATGATGCATTTAAAGTACTGATCGCAATGGAAATGAGCATATTTTTGTCGGTGTTATCGGTGTTATCATTATGTTCATAATAATAATAATAATAATAATAATAATAATAATAATAATAATAATAATAATAATAATAATAATAATAATAATAATAATTTCGTGAAATTTCAACTAGTAAATTGTAAATAATTAAAACAAAAGACAACGCCAATAATAATAGTAGCTTTTATAATATAATATAAAAAAATACTGTTATATAAGATTGAAATATAATATTTGGAAATTTTTAATAATTTTAATACCATAATAGTATTGACTATAATAAAAATAGCGACAATTCTAATGGAAAATAATGATAACACGTATTATTACTATTACTATGATCCTTGTGATTATCATTATTATTCGTATGGGGTTTCGAGATCCGATCTCAGGATTTTCGGAGTAATCGATGGCGAAGAATGAGAAACCCGCTTACCGACATTCGCGAATCTCTCCCCCCCCCCTCTCTCGACGATCAAACTTCGGTGATAGAAGCCCAAAAAGAAAAATAGCGAAACAAAAAAGGAACAAACAATCTATGCTTTTTTCCGTTTCGAAATCTTGATTCTGTTTTTCGTTTGCTTTACCCCCATTCCTTTTCTCGGCTCTGTGATGGGCGCGGAAATGAAAGAGAAAAAAAAAGAAAAAAATAATTTAAAAAAAACCAATGTGCGACCAGTATAAAAAAAAGAAACACAACAATTCCCACGGTTGGGCCACGATAACTCGGAGTCGCGCACGCGCGGGCGTTTGTCTTTTTTTTTTTTGCACAACCGAGAAAACAGAGGCCGGGGAATGGCGTAATTGGTAAGAAAATTGCAGGCTATTCGGGAGTCGCCGGTTCGGTCATCGAAAATTATCATAATCGCGCTGATAGGCGCCGTCGCCGTTTCCTCCCCTTCTACGCCCCACCCGCCCGCAATTTTCTTTCCCCTTTTCTTTTTTCTTTTTTTTCGTCGTTTTTATTCATCGTGTTTCCTCCCATTTTTTTCCTTTCGTCCTTTTCGCCGCTGTGGCCCAGTCGGTTGAATAATAATTCGCGTACACGTGGGAAACATTACACGCGCTCGCGCGCGGTGTTCCGCGCCGTTCTGGCCACTCTACACATTACACGTAATGAATGGGGTCGAGAGCAATTGGTTTGTTCTTTTTCTCGTTTCTTGTCTTATTATTTATTTTGTATTTTTTGTTCTTTGACTCTCGCCGATGATGAGGCATCGGAGCATTGACGGGAATCGAACGGTGATTGAAGAGTGGAAAAAGGAAAAGAAACAGCAAGGCGAAGGTAAAAATGAAAATGCCGAAGAAAAGAAAAGAGGTGAAAAGGAAGAAAAAGGTGAGGGCGAAAAGAAAACGGTAGAAATAATAGAGGAAGAGGCGAAGAAAAAAAAAACAAGCAGGGTGCAGATGGAAAAAATGAAGCGGGAGAAAAGAAAGAAAAAACGCGAGGAAAAAAGAAAAGGGTTATGAAAAAAAAAAGAAAAAGTCGAGGTCAAAAAGATAATGGTGAAGATAATAAAGAAAGAGGCGAAGAAAAAAAAGACAACGATGAGAAAAGAAGGAAAAACTTGAAGAAATAAAGAAAAGAGTAAATAAAAATATTAGTAAAAAGAAGTACAGAAATAACAAATATTACGAATGCGCACACGCGGACACTTGTAGATAAAAGGAGAAAGGAAACTGTTGGGCCAAAGTGGTCAAGCTAGTTGAGCACAGTTAGCCCCCACAGTCTTTATGCTCGACGAACTCGAACTTTTCTTCCCCTTTAATTTATTTATATATTTATATACATATGTCTGTGTGCGTGTGTATATACATATGCGTACCCAAATGTATGTGTTTATGCATGTGTTTCTTTCTGCTAGAAAAATCACGTGAAAGCTCTAAACGCGTGAGCAAGCCGTCAAATTTATGAATAGGAATCGACTCTGATAGCCGACCAACAAAATCACACTTTTTGCTATATATTCTCGCGTTCTATTATATATATATATATATGTAAAAGTGAATGTATCTACAAAAAAATAATAAATTGTATTTCGAAATTCTATACTATTGTATATGTTTATATAAATATTGTCATATAAGCATCACCAAAATAAATGCTCGACATTTAATTGTTGAATAAAAAAAATCTATACATACATACATACATATAAATATATATATATATATATGTATGTAGTTATTATAATTAAAAAAATCTCGCTCCCCTTGACTACGGTGAGAATCCGGATATACGAGAAAAAAAAGTCATAGAGCGAGAGGCAGGTACGGGAAGGCGGCTTCGTTCATCCGGAACGCTGCGATCGATCGATTCGCCGGAATCTCGATGAATACGCACGTACGAACCCGATTTGTGTCCGGCGAAAGAAATCTTTCTTCCCGCCGCGTCAAAATCGCCCGAGCGTTTCCACGTTCGAAAGTCCAGCGAGATCGATCCGTCTATCAGAGATAATGGAAATTTCGCGACGAAGGAAATGCATTTAGGTTTGCTTTAATTTTCTCACGGTCGTTCTTCTTTTTTCTCAGACAAACTTGCCAGAATCCGCAATGAGAAGAAAGGACGTTACCGAGGGTGGCATGCACAATCGGCAAAATCGCTCGTAGATCTTTGCCCCGGTCGGTAAAATCGTCTGTCGATCTTGCCCCGGTCGGTAAGGAGGCTCACGGAGCGTCTGCCTTGAACGGTAAACTTTTTTATACGCATATCACGCGTTGAACATCACAACGACCACCGAGGAATCTTCGCTACCGACCGAGGGTAAGAAGTTCACTGTTTTTAAACGCTTAATAGTGCAAACGCACTTTTCAGCGTTGAAAAAAAGCAGTCTTTTTTGGGACCGAAAAGATCATCCATCCGAAAATTGAATTTGGTAAATATTCGGAAGTGGGACTCCTGCTAGAATCAGGCTAATTGTTGTTTGGATTTCTTTGGGGCTGTTTGAGAGTGTTTGGGGCTGTTTGGGTTTGTTTGGGGTTGTTTGGGGTTGTTTGAATCCTTGAAGAAAATTAACCTGATTCTAGCAGGAGCCCCACTTCCGAATATTCACCTTAAATTTCTAAAAAATGTCACCAAAAAATTCGATATGTTCGAACATAGAAGTGCAGGGAGCATGGGGAAAAGCCTTTCTTTCCGTTTGCGTTCTTGCGAGGAATCCCCGAAAGGAAGGGAAACGGTAGGAAAAAAACGTCGCTGCTTACATCCGCAACTGCGAGAACTTTCACCGAATCCAGGCGTGGGTGTACGTTGAGTGTACCTCTTGCGTTATATGTACGTACGTACGTAACCTTTTTTATATATATATATATAATGTATTTATATTTATATGTGGATAAAATCTATATATGTTTTTCAATTATTTCATGATTTAAAATAATAATATATTTGCAATAATAATAAATATTACTATTTTTCAGATAAACTGAACCGAATTGGTATTATTTAGTTACTTGCTTTTATAATAGTGATTATTATTACATTTTAGACATTCAAAATAAACTTTATTATACATAATAATAACAATAAACAGAATAAGACAAAATAAACAACAATGAGATAATAATATTTTATGTCTGGACCTCCATTTTCGCAATGAAAATATGATATAATAAAAATTTCGTACTCTTCTCTTCGAGAAAATAAAAGTTTCATAATAATCCCACAATAATATTGTCCATATAGATGAATGGACTCAAGGATTAATTTTTCTCGCGATGTTTTTCTGGCTCAAGGTACGCACGCGTAATTGAACCCGAAAATAAGAAACGACGCCAGAAGTTGAATAATTTCTAGCGTTAAAGAAACGCTGCGAGGAAGAAGGATCGAAGAGGAACAGAGAAAGTTAAAGAGAGAGAAACGAAGTTTTTTTTTTTTAAAGTAGAAAATGCAAAAAAAAAGATACACCGAATATGTACAAAACGAATATTGGCTCGTGCGAAGAGCGACGAGAGCGCGAGGCGAATTTTTACCTGAACCTCGAGACTGTCAAGATCGTCCCCGTCCTCGTTCCCGTAGCCTCGGCTCCTCTGGAGCATGTATGGCAAAAGTCCACGCGAACAACATGGCAAACTCCGCATGTTTGCCAATTTTTATTTATTTTTTATTGCAGAAAACAATTGACGTACGCGCCCAAAAATTGTCCGAGTAAATTGGAAAACGCGAAATGGAAAGAGAAGAAAAATAATCTTAACGAATGATTGAAAAACGAACAATGAGGATTACGTGAAATCTGACGAGGGATGCAGCGAGGCAAGAAGGAAAAAGAGAGAGAGGAAAAAGGCTTGAAGGAACGAAAAGAGCAAGCGGGTGCGGAGGCGAGGAGATGGCAAATTTTCCAAAATTTCACAAAACTTCGAATATTCACACGGCCGAATAAATAAATAAATTTTATTTATTTATTCTCTCTAGAATGCGCGCGTTCCGCACTTGGCCGTAACTCGACGCCGACTTCTCTTGCCACGAGACAACTTTCCATTTCTATATCCCGCGCAGGAAAGGTTTGAGACGCGCGCCCGTGGAGTGGTGGTGAACGAGAACTGCAAAAGTTCTGGGACTCCCACCCTTATGTGTATATAAATAAATAAATAAATAAATATATATATATATATACCCACATATATAAATTTATATAAATATTGTATATATGTATATATATACACACCCACCTATACTCGTTGCGAATAATTGGGACAATAAACTCACCGGGAATCGCATAGAACGTGATTGGCAACGATTTTGCAATCTCGCGAATGTGATGAATAATTACGAGAAAAAAAAATGAAAAAATTAAAGTTCTATGAATTTGAATATGAAATTATCATTCAGTATGAGATTTGATAATAATTTGACAATAATTTGATATTGATATTATTATCAAATGATTTTAATATATAATATACGTCATAAAACAGTAATATCACTATCACGATAAAAATATATTATTGTGAACATATACTAATCCTTATTATATCATGATTCAAATACGTCAATTATAATATATTTGTATTTCCATGTAAACGCAATTATAAAGATATTAAATTGATATATAATATGAATGCTTATTGTGACCGCAATAAAGGTGCTAAGAAAAATATATGCAATTCATGATAAATAACGCCATTGTATATATGTAGACTTATAATGCCGCTGTTTGTTATTATTTACTGTCAGAAATATTACTTTCTATTTCAAATATCGCATAAATAGAATTTGTAAAATAGAAAATAATTGTAGCAGAAATGTATTATGACTACAATTATCGTGATAATAAAAAAAGTAATTCATAATAAATAACACCATACAAAGAAATTAATAAGTAAATACATTTATATATGATGGTGCTATTATTTTGGAACGTCAGAAATGTGACTTTCTATTTAAAATATCACACAGATAATGTGATTAGAATAGAAAATAATTCTAGCCGTAAAGTACACGCAATTGCGCAACCTCTCCTTGTCACGACGAGTCACCATTAGTTTGCAAACGAGGCGACCCAAAGATGTAATCGCAAGTAGGTATAATTTTCCCATTGCGAACGATGCCCGCGAGGCAACGACTTTACAACTTTGTGTGTCGCGCAATTTTCAAACGAACGCGCACAAAAGTGCGACGGAAAAAAAAATTCCACGACCGTCAATGGTAGGGGGAAAAAACAAAAAAACAAGTTGGCGGCCTCAAATGAACGTATCATTCAACGGAAAAATGCTAACGCAATAATCTTAACGATACAGCGCTTTTTTCGTGTCATTCTTCGAGGATAATTTGTTCTTATTTTTTGTTACTCTTTTTTTTTAGAAAATCAATTTATCACGATGTTTGTTACTACAGGAAACGGTTCGTGTGCGGGTTTTTTTCCTTTTTCATGCTAATTGGGCGCGAAAAATGTGCGTTGCGCTGATCGTGACAGGTGAGCAAGATTAGGGAGTCGATTCATCTCCTTTTTTCTCGGTTTTTTTTCTCTGCCTTGCCAACAACGAGTGAAAGTCGGAATACATTTCCCGTACATCGTAATTTGTATTCGCAATGCGTGTTTGTACTTTTTTGAAAATATATGTCATATTATTCAATTGTCAACATTATATCGATTTTTTTCTGCTTTCTTGTTTCCTTTTTTTCTTCATTTTTTGCATTTCGTATCTTTCGCAATAAAAATTGTGAATTTAAGAATGGATGTTGTTAAAATATAAATCGACGATCATTAAAGGGAAAAAAGAGGAAATATGTTCTATATACACGTATGTAACATGAAATATACTTCCTCTCTTTTCTGCCTCCAATTATCGTAAATTTATATTGTCGCAATATCCATTCTTAAATTATCAATTTTAATTTCGAAAGATACAAAAGGCAAGCGGAACGAAGAAATGGAAATAAAACAGCAGAAAAAATATATTAATTTCGACGGTTTTATATACATACGTTTAGTCATATCTGTGTAGGTATGTAGATATACTATATATACACATGAATATGGTTCGTCAGTTTTTATTTTCGCAATATGCATTTTTCGATAATCAATTTTGATTTCGAAACACACTAAAGGAAAAAAAACGTTAAAAAATCAGAAAAAACTAACCTCTAAATTAAGGCGAAAGAGCAACGACAAAATAATGGAGATGGGGCGGAGAGGCTGGAGGACAAGAATTATCGAATACATATTTAATCTCGATCTCGCATGCGGGCGACCGGTTAATCAGCGTCAGATTAAGAAACAAAATCGTAACAAGTGATGGAAACGACGAATGAAATGAAAGAGAAAACCGCACACGCGTGTATACAACACACAAAAACAAGCTTCAACGATACGGTATAGTGGATTTGAATTTTTGCGAATTAAGCGCATACTCGGACGCAATCGGGACACCTATTTTATCGTCCAGGGGTCATAAAATTCGGGAGTTATCGTCATTGAAATTAGTTTTAAGCGTCCTCGTCTTTGCGCAAGTGAAAGAGAGATTGAGGGATAAAGAGCGTGGACAGAGCGAGAGCGAAAGAGAGAAAGAGAGAGAGAGAGAGAGAGAGAGAGAGACCGAGAGAGAGAGGCAAAGAGAGAGAGAGAGAGGGATACATAGTCTCGTTATAATCCCGGGCGCTTCAATGACGATATAATTTATTGGACCTGGGTCGGAATGCGCTATAACGCTCCACAATTCCCTCATCGCGATTTAAACGCAGCCTGGTATACCGAATACGCGAGTGTATTTCCATCCGACGACAGAGAGTTATGCTTCCCGACGAAAAAGGAGGGCACCGGAAGCTGAAGAGCAAGCGATGGCATATAGGGTGTCCCATAAAGAATATATATATATATATATGTATGTGTGTGTGTGTGTGTGTCCATTATTGTCATTTTTGAGTGATAAAAATTGTTGAAAAATAACGATCAATTTTAAAATCGAGCCCCCATTTAACCTATTTTCCATATTAAGCGTGTCCCAAAATGACCAGACATTTAAATTTATTAATGAAACGTATTATTTATTTGAAACGTACAACTATCTTAATGTTGACCATTCGACTGCACACTTCCGCCACGAACCTTTGACTGCATGTAGGGTCGACAGAACCCCAGACCTTTTTCAGACGTATTTCGGTAACTATGCATTTTTTTTGTAGAGACTGTTTTTCGTAGTCGATAATTCTTATTTTGTGGCCCAAATTTTATTTTTCACGAAAAACAAAAATTAAGTGCTCAAACATTCGTTCAAAGTGGGAGATGCGTTGCCAAATGCGTACATGCACGAAAAATAAATGAGATTACAACGCCCCAGTGTGGAGTCGAAGGGTTGCCATAAGGTATAAACATGGAGGTTACGTGTGGAACACAATGTCTGAAAAGTGGCATAAACGGTATGGACTCGGATGACATATTCTTTCAACAAGATGGCGCAACCTGCCACACTGCGGGCGAAACAATGCATTTGTTGCAGGCGAAGTTTCGGGGTCGTGTTATCTAGCCGCGACGATGTAAATTCGCCACCAAGATCGTGCGGTTTGACGCCATTGGACTTCTTTCTTTGCCTTTCTTTATGCCAAAATGTTATTGAAAATTTCGTCAAAAGAGTGAACGTTTGCAAACAGGCACGAAGTGGTAATTTATCAGAAATTGTGTTCCACACATAACCTCCATTTTTGTACGTTATATTGAAATAACAATATTCGTATTTTTCAAATAACTAATACGTTTTATTAATAAATTAACATCTTAGGTCATTTTGAGATATCCTATATATAAAATATGTGTCCTGACTGATACATCATCGCCCAGCCGGAACTAGAAGAACTTGAAGCTAGAAACGTGAAATTTGGACAACAGGTTCCTTTTGTAACATAAGCACCCACTAAGAATTCTCTGCATTATCGTTTTCTCTATAAAGTCTCGTTCGATTCATTGAGCTCCGTTCATTTTCCGATTTTCAACAGGTTTTCAACGTATGACCATCGATGTTTACAAATTTTCCCCCTTCGCCTCCTTTTTGCCCATTTTTGAAATCCACTTTCGGGGAAAAGTAATTGAGATATCGATATATATCCAACGGAATTATCTAAGTCTGCCAAATGCTATCTAAAAAAAATAGGAGACTACACTACAGGAAAGTTCGAAAAAAAATTACAAAAATGCTTATTACTCGAAAATAATAAAAAAAAAAACATCGTGAAACATACATAGAGATAACTCATATAGGTATACGCAGCATCTAGATGTTCCTTTTGCACGTCACTTTTCGCGCCAGCCATACTCATATACACATACATAAAATATGAGTATATTCGAAATTCATAAATATCCGACTACATATTCGGATACCGTACAACAAAAATTACTTATAGTTAAACGTTTTTTTATATTAAGCAAGTTATTTATACTCGCATACCGCATTTTTCGAAAGTCATATTTTTCACATAAATTTGATTCGTCCCCAACAGCATCCTCCGTCGTATGCATATATTTTTATAAGTACGTATATATCCGTCGTCGGTAAATTTCCGCCCATATACATACATACATAAATTTGCGAATGACGAAGAGGCATTCAAGAGCATCCCGGAAGTTGGGTTTACGGAGGCTTTCTCTCTCGGTCGCGCATTCCTGCGCGGATCTTTTTGCGTCATTTTGCCGGCTGCGCAGATATACGCATATATATGTGTACGTACGCGTATGTGCATAGACGAGAGAGCAAGAGACGCACACACGGGGCGGAGAAGCTAAGTTCGTTCACACTCGTCACACATTTTTGCCCCGGAATCCCACGTGCTCGTATCCGGCGAGCTTTACCAGGCTTTGCCAACGGCTGTGTGTGTGTGTGTGTGTGTGTGTGTGTGTGTACACGCATTCTTTCCGACTTAATGCATGATTCGGCCAAAAGGATTGCCAAGACGGCAAAGACCGGGACGAAACGACTCTCACAAAGCGATTGACTTGAACAATGAGTCAATGGGAGGAAACGACACGGCAATCGCTAGAAACGCCACCGAGAGGAAGAAAGACACTCTATTGCACACATCCCGGATATATATGTGTGTCCTCCCCAAATATATATATATATATATATATATATATATATATACACATACACACACATACATATATTCATATATATATATATATATATATATATATATATATATATATATATATATATATATATATATATATATACACACACAAAAACACACACACATATATATGTATAGGGAGGAGTGATTCGAATTAATAATGCGATCACGGGTCTACCGCGATTTCACTCGGTGCGCCGAGATCAAATAAAAAAAAGGAAAAAAGTAGAAATTCCCGAAAGGAAATTTAAAAAGATAGAGAGAATAGAACGAGGAAAGAAAAAATATAATTATTAATTTACGAAAAAAACGACGAAGTTTCAATGGACAGAATTTTCTCGCCGCGATTTTGGATTTTACGTTTTGTTTTTGATCGTCAACTTTTGGTTTTTACCTCGAAAACCGTGTGACTTGAAAAACTGAAATTCCAGCATATAGCAGGACATGATCTGACCTATCGACAGTTGCCGGTTGCATTCATAACCGGACACCCTGTATACGTATATATAAATGAAATCCTCGTGAGTGCAACGACGGAATAAAGTCTTCTGTAGCGCATGACGTATGTGCGGAGACACACGGCAGCTTTGGAAATAAATTACGGAGAAAAAAATGTGAAAAAAAAAGGAAAAATGAGATAGAAAATAGGCAAGACAGGTAAAAAAAAATAAGAAAAGCGACAAAAGGCCACGTGCGTGGGTCGTGTATCGTTGCGGCGAGCTCCGTCGTTGTAACGAGAATTGAAATAGTTTCCGATTTCAGGATAAACGAGAGACGAAGCTGCAAGAGAGAGAGAGAGAGAAACAGCAAGATTGATCGATTGAATGCCAATACTTTGTTCAATATTTGATTCAATTGAGAACCAATCGAATGCCGATACTGCGTTGTAATTGAATTGTCGAGCTTCTGGACAAATCGAGCCAAGATTGCGCCTCGTGATCAAGGTCAGCATTGGCGATCCTCTCGAGATGAACGAGAGTGTGGGTGGACCGCTCAATTCCCGACTCTCCTTATCGGGAGCGCGAAAAAAATCACTATACAAAAACACGGAAGCAAAGAATTCCAAATTATCTCACAAGGCTGATAAAAATATTTAAACGACGAAAAACAACAAAGTCACACGAACACTCACAAACACACACACACACACACACACACACACACACACACACACACACACACACACACACACACACACACAAGATCTAATTTTGCCATTGGACGGTGGCAAAAAATAATAGACAGAAGAAAAGCCAGTCATGTTCGAAATGGAAAAAAAAAAGTGACATAACCGCGTTGCATAATCATTGAGTGTTGGTGTACGTGTTTACATATATATTCAACGGTACGCGTAATGTTTGGTGGATGCCGATGTCTGGCCTCGACGTGATCAAACGTATATGCATACCTCGAGGATTCATCGAGCCCCGCGCGTGGGCGTAAAAACTTCGACGATGATTTTGAGATAGCGGAGAGCAAGTGTCGTGATCCATAGCTAATGAAATTGATGCCCGACTGGGGGCTGCTTTGATCTACGATCGCAGTGAAAAAGAACGGTGGAGAAAAAAGGAACCGAATGAAAATGACAAATAAAAGAGTTTCGAAAAAAAAAAGATAAGAAGAAGTGAAGACAGAACAAACGAAGGATAAAAGGAAACAAAAGATAAAAAAAACATCGTCAAACGTGAGATTAAAATAAATAGCGCGTAAAATATTACAAAAAGAAGAGAATAGAGAGATTTTGGAGAGAATTAGAGATCTCTAAGGCAAAAAGAAGATAAAGAGAAAAAAACCACGAGAAAAACACAATAGAGATCGAAGAAAACTAAAAAAAAATCTTGGGTGCAGTAAGAACAGCAACAAACAAGAAAAAAACGGACGAATCCATGACAAAAGGAGAACAGTATGACAATGCGACAATACACACGTCGTTCAGTGTGGAAAGGAAAAAACAAACACACGCACACCGGTAGTGTCTCTCGCAAAGCGTACTTATTCCTCTTCTGGCGTTCGATCCCAAGATGACTAAGCCTCGTATGGCTGACCCGCTATTGCCATGCAGGGTATTGCCAATGACGTAACGCCCCACGCATTGCCAGTTTACGAGACTAAAGGGGGCTCAGGGGGACATGTGGCATAGGGGCCTAGGACCTCGTACAAAGGAAATCTAACGCGTGAAACTTTTTTCAAATCTCTCAACGCTTCCTGCTGGCACGTGTGTGATTCAAAAAGAAGGAGGAAGGAAGAGCCAGTTGGATGATTGTTTTTCGACAAACTCAATCGAATTCGGTATTGGTTTGACGATCCGGAATACCACCTATTTTTGCCACTGCAATGTGCTCTGTTAAGTCCTCATTCGATGTATTCTACCCCCTTAAGACGGTCTGAAAATGATTTTAGTTTTTGCCCCAGAGAGTCTCTTGAGGCATTCTACGCCCTGAAAGCAGTCTCCGTTAAGTAAGTGTATCCCGTTGACCATCCCAGGGGTAAAGCCTTTGGGGACGTTATCAAGTCGGTATACCCCTCAGTTCATCCAGCTCTGTCCCTTAACTTTGGGGTTCAAATCGAGGGTTTGACCCTTCAAGGCGTTTTAAAAGTCCACCGTCCTCTTAGGGCAGTCCCCTCAGGCGGCTTTCAACGTCCGTGTATGCCATCGAGGTTCTCTTAATCCAAACAATCGCAATGAAGCCTTTAGGCCCGAGCGTTACCTTCTCGTTGTCGTTGTTGGCCGTTTCCTCCTCCCATATCGGATCGTCCCAACCACCGGATGACCCGGAAGATCCTCTTCGTCCCGGATCCCAAGAGTTTCTCTTGGTATTGTCGAGGGAATCAGTGGAGAAGCGTCTTCCGTCAAAGGTTCGTCGTCTGTTGGCATCGGGATAATGTCCCGGTGCGGTTTTAGGCTGATCCTTGCGTAGATTGGGATTAGAAGCGCGTAGAGCATCACTCGGGAGGGTGACGCTGAGATTGCCGCGAAGATTGCCATTCGAGCCGGCCAGGCAACTCTTAAGATTGGCACTGTTGGGACTGACCGCATTGGGGATCTTGTGCTCGAGGTTTGTCCTGTGATCGGCAATGCCTTTCGCGTTGATACTTGGCGTTGGAGGCTTGCTGGAGTTGCGTTGAAAGGTAGCGGTCGAGGTTGAAAGCAAACCGGAAATATTAGGTATCGGGCTTGCGGCGTTGAAGGAAGCTCTGCGCGTTCCTGTCGGCTGAAGGCTGGTCATCGACTTGGCCACGTAATCCCGACGGAGGGGCGAATTGTAATTGGTAATCGTGTCCTTTTTAAGGCAGCCCATCGAACGCCCGATCGATTCCCGTCTCAGGCTATTGACGGCGTTGGGACAAGACTCCTTGCGGGAATGATTGATCGTACCGGTGGATGCTGCCAATGGATTCCTGCGCAACGTGTTGGGAAACGTGGACGGATGGATTTCTCGTTTTTGCGCCGTCGTAGCCAATCCCAGGGAACTCCTGCGTCCAAGGGTCGAAGAACCACTCGATAGGCTCCAACTGCTGTCCCTACGAGCGATCGTGTCCTTGTTCCGCGGATTGGGAACGCTGCCGAGCGATACCCTCCGATAGGTGCAGTTCTCCTTGGCATGCTTGCCATGAATCTCGCAGCACTTGTCCACCATCTTCGTCCTCGTGGCCAACGGGCTCGAGGTACGGTGCACTTGATCATCTTGATCCAGTTTAACGTCCCTGAAGAGGGCCTCGAGACGCCTTATAGCGGCTTGGTGATTCATCGAGGACGACATTGTCCTCCTCTGCCTACCGCTCACTCTCCACCCTCGAGATACTTCAAAATATCTCCAAGACTCCCGAAAGATTCTTCGGGATTGTCACTTAGGCAAGAATTTCCCAAAACGTTAGGCCAAACATGGACTCTGCGAGTCTTTCAGAGGGACCAGAGGGTCCTTGCGAGATAAAAATCCAATCGTCGATGACAACAGCACTGACACCACACACCGACACTAGTCTTGTCTCTCCTTTCCCCTTGCAATCCTAGGAGCGTTCGTTTGGGTCTCCCAGACCCACGCAGAACCCAAACTAAAATGCTTGGGTAGCTGCTAAAAACCAGCTGCCAGTTGCGATCTTCTTGGCACCGAAGAGAGATGTCGTATGCGTCTTGACACGCGTCCGATGAGGCACTGTGGCATATCCCGGCGCGAAAGACGATCGTGCACAAGAGATCGGAAGCACGAAAGAGAGAAAGAGGAGAAAAGAGGGACTCCGGGGGCCGCGGTCCCCGCGCGTCAAACGACGGCTGGGCGGGAAGGGGGCCAGTCGGGTGGCAGAGCACTCACAATCAGCACGGTTCTCGTAGAAACCTCCTCTCCCTCTGTTCATCCACCTCCCTACTGCGGACTCGTTCCCCACTCGGTACGAAGGAACACAGCAGCGGTACGAAAGCATCGCTGACGGCGCGTGAACCAAGCTCTCCATATTAGGGCAAACTTGTGGCTTTGTCGCGCAAAACTGCTGGCGAGTTTCCGGGGGAAACAACACGCGCCTCAGACCATGGGGATCGCCGCAATAGCAAAGCTGGTAAACAAAGATGACGCCTGGATCCCTAACAGAGTCCGTTTTTGGGAGTGGTCCTCATTGAAACCCCAGCCCAACAAACCAAAACAAACGTATGATAATATTGTTCCTCCCAAATACGGGTAAGACTCCATTGGATCCGATTGCCGTATTTCTTTTGCGTCTCAATTTCCTACCACAAAACGTCAACATCCTAACTTTGTCCCCAATGGTCAACAGCCCAATCTTTACATGGTCCAAACGAAGCTTCGTTCCATTGTGTTGGATCTAGTTCCCGTGATTTCGGCAGCGATCCTAAACTCCGCGAGATCAACGCTAGTCCATCCAGGATTACTAAAAGATCCTCTGCATCCTTGATGAAGGGTATCCAATGGACACATACAGTTGTACCCGCTAACCTGATCATTCAACTGCCAGCTCAAAACTATGCTCTGCTGAATGTCACGGCTAGAAGAGGCTTCACGAGACGCTGATGAGCTTCAACATGTGCCTCATAGTATTGAAGACTGTGCGATCAGTCATAAAAAAGCAACAACCAATTTGCACTCTCATTAGGTAGCTCGGGCAAAACGAGCATAATCCTCATAAACAAGGATAAGTATAGCCTCAATAAAACTGAGCATCATATATCCGCAACAACCGGAAGCATAGTTTACGGTTTTCCTCACGGCTTTGAGCGGCAAGAATAGCCGGGGTAAGTCCTGGGTGTCTATGGAGTGGTGCACGGGAGTAAAATGACCGACTTACGGTGGATCCCGCTAGAGACCGTGATCCCTGAGGCACGACAGACACACGATTCACACGTGGGAGCGTGATACGGAGGTAGGCTGATGACGATCGGTAGTGTAAAAGCAGGAATGGCGAAGGGTCGGGGGTGGGGGTTGGAGAGGGAACCGCAAGAATGCGCGAGTTCATAAAAGCCAATTGAAGAATTCCTGCACAGAGAAAGAGAGACGGAGAGAAAGAGACAGGCTCTCAAACCTGCTACCCTTTAAACGGGCAGTCTCGTTCGTGTTTTACCTGCGGCAGGCAAAGACGCTCAGCAATGTCGATAAGCGTTATTACCACAAGACGTCGCGCAGGCTCGCACAGATTACGAACCTTCTGACAAGCTTCGTAAACACAACCAGTAGCGACTCTCGCGATAAATACGCGATTCATGGCGGAAGACTGTGGCAACTTAAACGTCCGATGATAATCTCCGAATCGAGGAATCTACTTTTTACGGCCACTAGGTGGCGGTAGTATGACATTCTCATAAACGATTTTAAACGATATCTACACGAGTCAAGATATGTCAAGTTTCTCATATGTGTATAATACTAATTATAAAATTGATACAGTAACAATACATTATTGTATCATTATTGGACAAAACATTATTGTATAATTATTGCACAATACATTATTGTATAATTATTGGACAAAACATTATTGTATAATTATTGCACAATACATTATTGTATAATTATTGTACAATACATTATTGTATAATTATTGTGCATTGGATTACTGTATAATTATCGCACAATACATTATTGTATATTTATTGTTACTAATTATTCTACTAATTATCTTCGTGTCATGATATAAATGTATTCAATCATAATTTAAGTCTAATACACATTTTTATCCACAATTGTTATTTCTGTTACGAAGACTACAACCGGGAAGACAATGATAACGGTTCTTCAAGTCCTCTTTGAAAAAAAAATATAGCGTATTTTTATGATGAGTAGTATTTTCCAGAAAAAATTGACCACTGAAAAGAATCAAAATTCCATTCTGACTATAGCAGAATAGAGATGTTTAAATTCCGAACAAGGAACTCTTCTGACAAACTTTTCTCGTCATCGAGAACATATTTTATTCACAATACATTTTTAGTGTTGATAAATGAAATTTAATGCCATTTAAAAAGTTCTCGTAGGAGTCGTTCGTATTTGGAATTTATTTATCTTCATTCCCGTGAATTGAAAACGGATTTTGTTTTTCAAATTGCTCAATTTTTTCTGGCAAACACTACTCATCACAAAGATGCGCTATATTTGTTTTCGAAGAAGACTTGGACCCATTGCAGGTTGTATTTTTCTCGGTCGCACATTTTTGCCGCGTCAGGACCGTAAAAAACATATGGCCACTTTATAATTATCCCTCTCTATACGCACAGTTACATGAATATTACATGTACATATATTATTCTTTATATAACAATAATTATAATATATTGTAGCTATATTCATAATGAGAAGAAAATTAATAAAAAATAATAAATAACGTTATAATATAAATACATATTTCCATATATATATATATATATATATATATATATATATACAAATTGATCCATTTCAACTCTTCCCAGGCCAATATCAATGGCATCCGGAAAACCCAATTGGCTATTCGACCATTGAATGAAAGAGGCGACAATTTAATTTGACTAAAATAAATGTTCAGAGTCAATAAAAGCCAAGTCGTAAAGTTAACAAATCAAAAAGTACATTCACACTGCGATAGTCCCGGATCAATTAATTAAATTAACGATCGCGACAGTAATTTCAACGGTCCATAACCCAAGCGCACCCTTCGCCTCTGCCCATTTTCGTACAGGCAACGAGACAGTTGCATGCGCTCGAGTTTAATTTGCCTTCGTCGTAAAACGAGGCAAGGGACGAGAGCAACGAACAAAAAGCGTTGCGTTCGATGTTATACGTGGATGCGGGGTGCTACTTGGGAAGTTTAATGCGCAGGTAAAACGTGTAACCAGGACTCGTCAAGTATCGCGTTATACCGCGTCTCGGTCACCGTTTCGCGGCGTCAAACCGCCCCCCACCCTTGTGCCCCACTGCTCACGACACCCACGAGAGATCGCGACTTTTGCCGCTGGTTCACCTTGGCGAGGGCCGAATGATCGTTTTACTATGCGGATTGCCAGCTCGGATCTTTCTGCACCTGGCATTCGAATGCATAAAGGAAGCAGTTTTTTTACTTGAGAATCTTGTACATTGTCACTTTGAAGATTATATATTTAATGAAATTAAATCATTTTTGTGTATATATATATGAGGTGGACTTTTTCCCTAACACCCGCCAATTCGATTTGTTTTTTTTAAATCTGATTCCATTGACTCTAAAAAACACCCTGAATTTTTTTCTTCATTTTTCGAAACAACCTTCAATCAAAAAAAAATCCGAAAAAAACGCCCCGATTTAAAAATCTACGAAAATTCCCAAACATGCGTGATTATATGTAAAAAATGTTCAAGCTATCACCCGCAGTGGAAGTATGATTTTTTTCGTTAGCAGTCAAAAAGTTCTGGTATTAATTTCAATTGAAGTCGTCTTCAGCACAGAATAAATCATAATTCCACTGCGGGTGATAGCTTGAATTTTTTTACATATAATCACGCATTTTTGGGAATTTTTTCAGATTTTCAAATCGGGGTGTTTTTATTCGGAAATTTTTTTTTTTGACTAAGGGTTGTTTCGAAAGATGTAAAAACATTCAGGGTGTCTTTGAGAGTCAATGGAATATATATGTGCAATAAAAATTATATTTTATTCGTTGCCGTTGCAAAAAATCGCCGTGCCTACATAGTAAAAAAAATCCACGTGTTCAATGAAAACAATCATTAGGAGTGTTGACTAAATTATTGGCACGTATAAGTCTCAGCACTAATGTTAAAAACGACTTTTTCCTTTTGTCCTTAGGAAAAATGAATAAATTTTCTTTCTATGTCCTTGACGAATTTATTGGATTTTGCAATTTTTTTGGAGGCCATAAAAAACGATGATTTTGAAACGAAAGTACAAAAAATGAGAAAAATTCCTCGCGGCACCTTTCAAAATTTATCTATAGTGCTCACGTTTCGCAGCAATTTTTTTAACCCTATATTGTAGTCACAATTCTTGCTATGTCTACGTAAAAAAATCGTTTTTTTTTCATTACTTTAATACTTATATATAAATCATTTCTCTCTCTGTCTCTCTCTGTCTCTCTCTCTCTCTCTCTCTCTCTGTCTGTCTTTCTCCCTCGTTCTCCTTTTCTACTCTCTATTCAAGCAGCAATTCAACATATCGACAGAGATCAGGTGTCGCCTATTATTGCAGCACTGCAATACGACTGAACATAAAACAGGATAAGCACTCACGTGCTCCGATAGTGAGCAAGACTAAATGTGGAACAGTTTCACAAATTCCGAGCGTCGCATTTACTGCGAATAAATTATTGAGTGTCTTGAGGAAGTCCCTTATCAAAAAGAAAAGAGAATTAAAAAAAACGCGCAATTACTCTCCCAGAATTTTTTAAAATAGAATTGAACTTTTGTCGCAAAGTTCATCAAAGCTTAAATTATCGGCAAGGCTATTAACTTAATGACGATAGATCATTACGATCATGGCATTTATTCCAAATATTAATCTTAATATTGTTACTCCATTATTGAATGCGTCATAATTATTGCAATTATGATAATTACTATATTTATTCATTGTTATATTTATTATTATTACTATAATTATTATTTATTGCTATAAAATTATTATCTATTACTATAATTATTTATTGTGATATGTAATTATAAAATTTATTATGATTCTTACAATTATGAATTGTTTTCTTCGTAACTTTCGTAAGCTGCGTAACGATTGTTATGATTATCATAACTATTATAATGAATCTAACGACTGTTTAAAACTTTTCTTTTTCAGGTCAGTTATCAAACGATTATTTTCCAAGTTCGTGAATCTTTTTTTTTGCATAATATTTTATTTTTCGTCACATATGCAGCCGTCTTTCTTCGGTCTCTTTTTCCTTTAGTTCGTAATTTCGCAAGCACGATCGGTTCGTCTCTCCGCACGTGAGTGTGATGTGCGTTCCCGATAGATTGCGCAATCCAAACATCGAGAGACCGTGGCCCATTGTCGATGCGAAGAAAAAGAAAAAGGTGAAGGGCGGAGGGGGGGGCGGGTTGGATAACGAGACTCGTCTTTGCGAATCTCAATAACGTCATGAGTAAATTGAGAAAATCCGTACATGAAAAAGAAAAAAAAAAACGCCCGCGCACATCCATTTTCGGTAGGCCGAGTCCCAAGGCGATAAATAAAAAGAAAATTCATCCCGACAAACTGTACGTGAGAACAAAACGATCGTTTTTTTTTTAATTCTTTTTCCGTTTTCTTTGTCTCTGTTTTTCTGCAAACGCGAAAAAATGATGAATTGCAAAGCAAGAGGGAAAAAAAACGAATCGAAGCACTCGATCTCGAGCATCGGGCTTTGTTACATCACTGACGGAATTACGCGCCGGTCTCGTTTGCATTAATGACATTGTCGTATAAATGCACCGGTGCTGTATGATTTCCGACCTTGCTTCCATTGAATGGAAAATGGTTCGAGCGTGGAATTTCACCATTGACGCTATTCGCCGCTACGTTATTTTTAGGATATCGATATATCCTTGTTATTATTGTTTTTAATTTTATTGCCGCTCAGTTTGGTATTTCATTAAGTCGATAGATGAACCGATACTCATTCAAATAATTAAATTCCAAACGATATGACTAATTGATACATTATATACTTCAAAACTCTGCTGGAAGTATCTTGAATGGAAGCAAAAAAGTGGCAAGCTTCGAATTATGCAATGGGAGGTTTCTTCGACGAGACCAAAGTTTAATATGTAAGTCAAAAATTTTATTATATTATTGTCATGGTATTCGGATCAATCGAGCTTTGACCGGAAATGGATGAAAAAAACCTGAAAAAATTCTCGCCAACTCACAAGAAGCAATGCAACTGTTTTGCTATCTTGAGATTTTGTTGTAAATCTCATCGTCTTCGTACTCCGGAGCAATTTTCAAATTATCTATTTTTTCACAAAAAACGAAATAGTGTTGAAGAAAAAATCGTAGAAAATTAAAAAAAAAAACGAAATTGAAGCTTAGACTTCTATCGGTTTCTACAAACCGATAACAGTGCTGGACCAATTGCAATCGTCTGTGAAAAAAAATTTGGCATCGATGTGGTTTTGATACGGTAATAGATTACGTTGAAAAAGAATTTAGTTTCATTACTTTTACGCAATGATAATAATAATAACGCCAATGATAATAATTGAAATAACAATAAACTATATAATCATCATGATTTTAATATCGAACTCAATGGAGGTTGGGCTTTATACTAATCGTTGGTGCCGCCGTGGCTCTTTCGTTTACGCAGGAATCCTTTAACGCGAGTAAAAAATTAATACTTATCTACATATACGAAAACCAAGGAAAAAATCACGAAAAAACGTAGTGTGCATTTTTATCGAGTTACTGCAATGCACTATTATTATTCTAAAATATAAGATATTCTAAAATATAATATTCTATTTTATATTCTAAAATATTCTAAATGTATTCTAAAATATAATATTCGAAATATAATTCTAAAATATAAGCCGCGATCGGTTTAATAGAAAAATGAAAAGATAAAAAAGCAAGAAAAGAAGAAAAAGAATGAGCGGCATTGGAAAACTCTCGTTGTAATGCGTCACGACAATTGCGCCGGTTATATTGCCGGATTAGTCGAGGTGTGTTAGTGTGCGGGTATTTTTTTTTTCTTCTACAATTTACTCGGAACGTGATTAAGAACGACAGACAATCGGTATCGGCTTAAGAAAAATCGTCCGTGACACGAGAGCTATGAGTCAAGCGCGATCCTCAAATGTCAACATGGAACATCTCTTGCCCTCTCCTATATATATATATATATATATCGCACCGTGATTACTATAATACACACCTGATCTCCTCGTGCCGTAAGCGGATAAATCGTCAGCTCCCTGCACAGCTTCGAGACATTCGACGAGGCACGAGGGCATCGCGCGAAAGAATGGGAACAAACGACGAATAAGACTATAACGAGAAACGCCTTATCCCGCCAATAAATGCAAAAGTAAATTTAAAAAAAAAAGAAAAAAATTAAAATAACCCGAAAAGGAAAAATAACGAGAATGAAAAATAAATAAAAATGTTGATTTAAAAAACCCAACTTCGTAGAATATTATACGAAAAAAATAAATAGCAACAAATTGAATAATTTAAACGATGTAAATAAAAATTTTAATGGACATTTAAAAAAAATGAATGTAAAATTTGCACAAAAAATGAAACAAATTAATAGGGAATTCGAAAAAAGTGGTATACACCTATCGTATGCACCACTTCGTATATACATGTGGTATATACAGTATATACATATTCGAAGACGTGTATACATGAGTAAATAAAAATCTTAATGCACATTTAAAAAAAATCAATCTAAAATGTGCACAAAAAATGAAATAAATTAATAGGGAATTTGAAAAGAGTGGCCTTATTTATATATATAAGACCTAAATAGCATGTATATATATATATATATATATATTATATGTATTATATATATATAAAGATATAGATTCTTAAATTGTATATATATATATATATATAATGAGTAAAAAATTTTTAAAAAAGATTGTAAAACCGCCCAAAGCAAAAAAAACGTACATTTTTTTAAAAATCGATGAATATGCAAAAAAAAAAAGAAAAACAAAACAAGTAAATTCCATCGCAATCTCGTGGTTTCTAAAAAAAACTTGAATACATATTGCGATGAGAAATAAAAACGCCACGGCGACACCGACAATTAGTACAAAGTCCCAACCTCCAATTACTCGGCCATAGAATTTTCGTCACCAGCGACAAAAATAGCGACGACGAATATTTGTCGGGCAAGGAAATTACGCACGGAGGCTATCTCATTCACACACAGACGCGGAAGCGCCGAATGTACCTGTTTTTTTTCCTTTCTCTCTCTGCCTCTCTTCCTATTCTCGTTTTTACTACTGTTGGCCGATTACTCGTTTCACAGATTCGTGCCGTTTTTTTTTCGCATTTTTCAGCCCGTCTTCGTCTTTTTTTCATAAGCGGCGTTTTTATTTTCCTTTTTTTTTCGTGACCCCAACATGCGCAACCTCGTTGAACAAAGTTTCCAGGAACGAGGCGGACGACGAATAGAACACACAAAGGGACCCTCTCACAGATGTAAATGCGGCCACGAGCCGTTTCACGCGGCGGATTCGTCCCCTCTCACTCTTTCCGTATTTTCGTTGCTTCTATCGTAGTTCGTTTTCTTTTTTTTTATCTTGTCCCTTTTTCGTGCCACGCCCGATCTCCTTTTGCCACCGCATTTTTGTTATTTCTCCTCTGCGTGCGACCATTTTTTTTATGCGGAGAGAACGGATAATCGAACGATCGGTAAAGGGAATGATTTGTGGGGAAAAAAAGATCGTTCGAATTTGACGATAACAGATTTTTTGTTAATTTCGGAATGAAGACGTTATCATAAAAAATACTAACAGTAATCATTGATTATTAATGTCAGGGGATACAATTAACGATAATTAATAATAATCCTTAGTTATCGATTTAAAAAGCTATGATTTTTGTTATTATTAATAACAAATTATTGTTAGTTATTATGAAAAACAATAATAATAATCGTCATATCGTTAACTAATCATCATGATTATTTATCAATAATATTCTTCAACGATACTCCAAATAATAATAAATCATTATTAATGATTAATAATATTATCGATTATTAGCAATGACAATTACTAATAATTAATAATACCTATATAATAATAATATCCAATAACTAATTTTAATTTGAAGGATCATTATTAATTTTATTAATAATCCTGTTATCGATTTAAAAAAATTATGATTATTATTATTAATAACATATTATTGTTAGTTATTATGAAAAACTATAATGAATCTATATTGAAATCTATATTGAATCTATATTGAATCTATATTGAATCTATAATGAAAAAAATCATGATTATTTATTATCAATATTCTTCAACGAGAGTCCAAATAATAATAAATCAGTATTAGTGATTAATATTATTATTGATTATTAGCAATGGCAATTACTAGTAGTATCGAGTTTTACTTGCACAACTTTTTCGCAAAGTTTTTTACAAGATCAATGACAATTACTAATAATTATTAATAATACCTATATAATAATAATATGCAATAACTAATTTTAATCTAAAGGATTATTATTAATTTGAACAATAAAAATCCTTAGATATCGATTTTTTTTAATTATGATTATTATTATTATTAATAACAAATTATTGTTAGTTATTATCAAAAACAATAATAATAATCGCCATATCGTTAATTAATCATCATGCTTATTTATTAATAATATTCTTCAATGCTAGTACAAATAATAATAAATCATTATTAATAATTAATATTATTAACGATTATTAGCAATAGCAATAACTAATCATTATTAATGATACCTATATAATAATAACAGACAAGTAATTTTAATCGTGGCTTCGATTATTAATAACAAATTGTTATTAATTATTATTGTTGATAATTGTCACAATAACTATAATAATGACTATATCGTTGACTGATCGTAAAAATCAATTATTGTTAATATTTATTGAAAACAGTCATAATGATAAATCAGAATTATTCATATATTATTAATATTAATTAACAATGATAATTAGTTGAGGTATGAAAATGCTCATTATTATCATCATTGCCGTCACAGTTGATTTAAATCAATTATCATGATTAATATTCATTATCATTAGTTACGATAATTATGTCCTTTAGCATAAACACGTGTGCTTATATTATTATTAATATTATACGATTATCATTAATGTAAATATTACCAATGTGATTTCATTATTTCACGTTGCATTAGGAGTTACAGCCAAAGAAGAAAGGAAAACGAGGCCCCGGAATCCAAAGCATTATTCCGCAACGAATCGAGTAATTTAGCGAATAATATTGCTATTATTATCGAGTGGGAGTTCCCCACCGCTCTCTCTTAATTCCCAATCAGCACGATTATTACGACCAATTATCGTCAATTCTTCGTCTCCCACGAGGAAAAAAGAAATACGATAGCTATAAATTCTACGCGTAAATTAATGAGAACGGAGTAAAGTTTAAAACAAAACGAATGTACAAAAATCACGTCAGCAAGTAAAGCGGAAAACTATTCTCCATCGAGTGTTGCAATGTCGATCAGTTTGTCCGGCGCTGACGCGGGCAAAACAATTAGCAGCGCGGCATTGTTTCGACAGACCCACGAGGCACGGGTGCCCTCCCCAACTTCCGATTGCCACAAATCTCTCCCCGTCTGGCGATTCACGCAAGAGGATATGAGAACACGTCGCTAATCGACGATTCGTTATTACTGCATTAATTATCCCGACGAGGAAGCGACGACGACGCGGGACGCAAAATTTGCTCGGTGGCTCCAACATCCTTGGGGTATTTAAAAACCGTATGTCTATATCCGAGATTAACATCATTCGATAGTAGCGAAAATAATAATAATAATAATAATAATAATAATAGTTATTGTCATAATAGCATTATTAATTATATTCTGAGGCTTTTTCATAAATATATCATAGAATGTCATTAATATTCATAACATCAATACTGATATTAAGACGATCGATGATATTATATTATAACGATAATTACGATTATTTTCATCATATTATCAATCATTATTATTGTTATCGGTAGTACGTTTTTAACAATATTTCATAATAACGATAGCATTCACCGCCATTATTTAGTATCGTTAAATAATAATCACGTTTAATGTATAAGGATATAGCTGCCCTTATACTCTTCGGCGAATTGTGAAAAAATTGCAACAAAAAAATCATAATTTTTGGGACCAACCAGTAATTTGGCAATTCAAGTGAATTAATTAAAAAATATTTGACAAGATAAATATATGTATTCAAACAAGTATATTTATCTACTTAATTGAATTTCAATATTGACTGGGTCTCGATTTTAGTTTGTGGTTGTTTCAGAAAATGATGAAAAGAATGAGCGAGACTTGAAGTAAAGGCTCAATAGATGGGAGTAATAAATAAATGAAAAAATATGTATATATTTATTCATTTGCATTGTAAAAATGGGTGGGCTTCGATTTTTTTGTAATTTTTCGTGTGTGTGTATATATTCTATTTTTTAAATATATATATGCGTGTAAAAATGTATTACGCATATCGCGCCAATTACTTTAAAAGGTTGCTTAGTTATTGTCAATGCATATCGTTTGTAGAAATGGCATGCGAAAAACCAAAAGCAACTTTTTTTAACATAAAGCCCAAAATATCGAACACTGTGGACCTTTTACTAAACTGAAATTTCAGCACATAGTAATTAATGCATGAGCTGACCTATCGACCGTTGTAGGATTATGCGTTAATAAATGGACCGTTGTAGGATTATGCATTAATAAATGGACACCCTGTATATTATATATATGTATGTATGCATGTATGTATGTATGTATGTATGTATGTATGTATGTATGTACGTATGTGTGTGTCAATATATATATATATCTGTCATGTTCGTCAAGGTATGTAAGAGCACGAACTCGGTACATTCAAATGCCCGAGGCAGGACGAGTATTGTGTGTACGAAAGTGAGAGCACGACGATTCGTCGCACTATTTTCCTGTTCTCTAATTTCGACTCGGCCAAGTTGCCGCAAATAGAAACGTTCCTTCTTTCTCCTCCTTTCTTTTTCTTTCTCTCTCTCTCCCTCGCCCTCCTATTTTTTTTTCACCTCGCCGCACTCGTTATTTGTTCTTCTTATTTTTCTTTGCTTTATCTGAGGGCGTAAAATTCCTCTCGAGACACGGCGAAACAAAAAAGACCGCGCGACCAAGTTAAGCTCCTAGGACACGAGTTTGTTTGTTGGCCAATTTTTTCTCGGTTCTTTTTTGTTCTCCTTCTCTCTCTCTCTCTCTCTCTCTCTCTCTCTCTCTCTCTCTCTCTCTCTCCCTCTCTCTCTCCCTCTCTCTCTCTCTCTCTCTCTCTCTCTCTCTCTCTCTCTCTCTCTCTCTGTCTCTCGCTCTCTCCCTCGCTCTTTCTTTCTTTCTTGCGCCTCGGTTCGTGGCACCAAAACCGCGATAATTAGGGGTCAGTGAAATTAAACGAAGAATTATTATAAACAGTGGATAATTGTTTGGTTCACGGTCTAATGCGCAGCTGTACTGCGAGCATGTGCGTTTGTGGTGTTGGAAACGATTATGTTTGGTCTCTTTGCTTCACTCACCTTAGCTGACTTGACGATATCGTAATGGCCTTCCTGGAGTCTCGAGTCGTAAACACTGCCCGCAGTTGAGTTGTGTCGACTGTAGATTGAATTTAAAAAGAAAAACAGAAAATTCGTGTCACGTACATATATTTATATATAGATGAACGTAGTGTAATTATTAGTTTATATTTGGCTATAGTGATCTTGGTATTTTTGTTAAATTTGATATTATTTTCATTTGCTGAATTCCAACGTATACCCTTGCAGATATTCGTAGTAAAAGGGTTCCTTTAGCTGCCGCTGCATCGTCGTTTTGCAATAATGTTAAAGAATCAGAATTATATCCGCGCGAAACGATATTTTCTCAATTTTTTTTTGTTTGCGATATGAGAAAACCGATAAGATAAAATCAAGTATAATTAATTAAAAAGGAGAAAGATGATTCAAAAGAAAACTTACGGTATTGGTTCCGATCCATTGAGCTTGGGGGATTGAATGCCCGATCTGTTTGGCGTACTCGAGTGGACCGGGGACGGACCTTTGCTTCCCAAATTTGCTTTCGCACTGCAAAACGATAAAGCAGAAGAATACTGGTCGATATGAATTATTATAGTGATCGAGATTATTCTGTAAATTATTCGTTGGTCGTAATTTCACGGTATCCATTTTATTTGTAGCAATTATGCTGAACATTTTTTTTTGTCGTCTCTAACCACCAGTGTGATTATAATTTATTATATCAATAAAGGTAACAGTAAATATAATTGTCTATATTTCGTACTATATATAGATAGTTAAATGAAAACTACGGATTGAAATGATATATTAATAAAGATAATTTTTGTATTTACTATCATTTTTACTCCTAATCAGTTTTATTCGTAAATAATTACTATAATTTATTATATAGTTTTTTTCACACTTATAATTCATACGTCACATATCATATACTATAGTAATAATAATAATATTTTGTCGATATATTCTATAATGCTTTTTCGCCTTCTTTTTTCTTCCAAATGAAATCTCACCCCGTCATATCACGCCACATTTTTTTTTATTTCGCTTTTACTTTTACAATTACACGCTGTTATGTGCCATAACATTAATCCCTTCGTTGGCATTGACGCAATAGTGCGTCAAACAATTCCGTGCCCTGTGAGGCATTGACGCAATAGTGCGTCAACCTTCATTTCCCTATTTAATTTGCTCTGATTTGAAATCGGAGCCTCACTCAGGGGTTTTTGGGCTCACTGAATCCGAATATCAAGTCAAAATTTTGAAATTCGAAATGGCGGCGCCAATATGGCGGACAGAAATCAAAAACTTTACTCGATTTAGATGAAAATTAGTACTCCGGGATTTTTGAGGTCGCTTATTACGTATCTAAACTTTAAATTTGATAATTCAAAATGGCGGTGAAAGAATGGGAGTCCGAAATTGAAAATTTTACTTGATTTAGATAAAAATTGCGACTCTGGGATTTTCAAGGTCGCTTATTACGAATCTGAACACAAAATTCAAAAAATTTCAATGGCGGGTCTAATATGGCGGACGAAAGTGCAAAAAACAGCTCGTTTTGGATAAATCTTGGTACTCGGGGGTTTTCGGGGACGCTGAGCGTGATGCTGAACTCAAAATGGAGGAATTTTTCATGGTGAATTCAATAACATGGAGCATAATACAATAAATAGGTGGAAATATATGAAGCTTGAGTACCGAGTTTCATCTAACTAAATCAATCTGTATTATTTGTATTTTCATTCGCCATATTTGTTCGTCATTGTGAATTCCTGAATTTTAAGTTCAGCTTCGTAATCAGCATCCTCAAAAACCCCGAGTACAAGTTTTTAGGGTAAAAAAATTTTCCTACCATTTTGGGGAAGGGGTTAGATAATTTCACTGTTTTAGATAAATGTCAGGTTTTCGGATTCGGAAGGCCATCCATTGATGTGCACCGTTCTATTTATCGCCACATATAGTATTCCCACCACACATGAACACCAATATTTTTCATTTCTTTACGAGAAATAGGACCTTTTAAATGTATATAATATAAATATAAATAAAAAAATATGTTATATGTGTATGTATGTATGTATATATTTATATTTGTGAGAATTTGAAGAAACGACGTCGACACAAATTTTTTAAATCCCCATATCATATACATAGCCAAAAATAAACAAAAAAAATTCTTACAAATGCAGACTGATAAAAAAAAGCATTCGTTTGTTTTACCCGTTCCGATCACACAACTAGTCAACTCCGACAACAAATGACGATCCCCACCTGATCGCACGGTATCGCCAAATTTGCGTTTCCCGGGCGACGGGACTCGAAAAATTATCGTTATAAAAAGAACGGTGAAACTTGAAAAAAAATTGCGGATGGGCGCCATTGCAAAGTTTGCAAAGTTTGCAAAGTTTGCGCGGGCTATTGGTTTATAATGGAACTGTGGGCATTATTCAAACGGTACATGATTGATCGGTACGTGACGGGAGTCCCGTTTCGTCCTGCGAAACGGAGGACGTGATGGCGAGAGGGGGGGAGGAGGGAGGAAGATTTATCCCATAAGAATTTTCCTGTTCGTTCTTGGTAGAAAAGAATATTGTATTATGGCTCTACCACCCTATATATATATAGTCAGATTATGTGAGACTGCAAGCTACCCGATTTAATAACAGTTAAGTTCTTCTCGGACGTTGAGCAAGTCCGAGCACACGAGGCAACGATCGTGTATAATACTTTTTGCAGAATTATGGAACGTAACTGCAAGAATATTTCTCTCTGTCTATGTACGTATATATGTGCGTGTAAGTGATACAAATACTGAAAAAAACTGTGACTCTCGAATGTACCGTTTTTTTGTTCTTCAATTAGAAACATTTTCGTTTTTTTGTTCAACCTCTGTCTTGGATCGAAATCTTGCCTGGTGGTGACGAACAACGAACGACACGAAGCGAAATTTCGACCGAAGGCAAAAGTTAGGAAAAAAAATGTTTCTAATTTAAACAAACCTCATTTGCGAATCGCAGTTCGAACTGAATAATTGAATAAAAAGGAATTTATTCAACTCTGAACATCATATCGTTATGATTAGTATCAGTTGAGTTACGATTATAAAATGCTAATGAGCACTCCAATAGCATTGATGACTATCGTAATTATGATCGATGATTATGGTTATTATTGTTATTATTGTTACGTCGGAGAAATATTTTTTTTGCCTTACCTAATAATGAATTAATGTATTATTATGTATTATTATTATTTCAAATATAAATCCTCGCGTTTTCCTTAGATTTGAAAAAAATCCAGAACTAAGTTGCGTGATTGATTCTCCTATTTATATATTTGCTTATTTTTTCGCAATAATTGTTACAATTATAATGACGATAATTATTATTCTTATCATTATCGATTTATGATAATAATAATGACAATAATTATTATTATTGTTGATGTCGTTGCTCTTATGTTAGAATAAATTCTCCACATTTACGTTGTCTTTTTTTCGTTATCTCGCAAATCCAGAATGTTCTTTGCCTCCTCAGTGCTCGTTTTCGCTTTTTCTTTACATACTTGTTGCTTCATTATTGTTGGTACTACTATTATTTCCAAAAACGATGTATACGCGATGCTTCCGTTTTTTTTCAGATAAATAACCAGGTTTGTCGACACCACCGAGATGAAAAATTTCCCTGGCGCCTCTTACCGCGCTTCGTCGTTTTTTAGTATCAAATGCAAAAATAATGAATTAAACGGATAAAAATGTGACGCGGATCGAAGTTTTTTTTATTTTTATTTTTTTCATTTTTCGTTTCATTTTTCACGACGATTATTTACCGATTTGCCGAGGGTGTAGAAGAAGCGCCGGTCGAGCCTCTGCTGAGGCTGCACGTGCTGCTGTGCTGCTGTTTCCCGTAAACCGGACGATTGTTAACGGAAACGCTCACTCTTTCAGCGATGCGAAATCGCGGCACGGTCGGCTTGTGATACATCATATTTGTCGCGAATGTGTGTTTCCGCGACGAGCCAACAATGCGGTATAATACCAACGGCAATAACAATAACAATAATAATACGAATGAATAGGAATTCTTATTATTATGAGAATAATTGTATTGGCAAAATGATGAATATTTTTGTGTTCATGATTACGTTGCAATGACAACTGTCGCGATCGTGTTAGAAAAATCGATGTCGTTTCATTTTGACAGTCGACGAAAAAAAATAGAAATTAATGTCCAATATTGCAAAACTGTCCATGAGTGAATACGTGAATGAATGATTTCTTCATCGAGTTGAGAATTCATTAAAATGAATTCTATCGAGTGTGATATCGAGTCGAAAGTTTTGGCTCAACAATTATCGAACGCTCACAATGCTCGCATTATATTATTTTTATTTAAAATAATTATTCGTTATTAATGTTAAGTTTTTACAAGTTTTATAAATAAAAAAGTTTTTTATGAGTAATAAAGTTAAAAAGTTATGTGAGTTTTTATCAATTTATACGTTCAATTTTTTTTTTCCATATTAAGTGTTATCATTATGATTATTATTGTTAAACGTAAAGTAGAGTTTGAAATTTTTACTGAATAATTATGGAAGTTTACAAATTATCGTATTACATAATTATATAATTAAAATTACATCATTATTTTTTCATTATTTTTTTTAAATAGTAAATATTATTGTCATTATTTACTTTGGCATATCACTGTTACTATTTTTCCTTTTTCTTATTGGCTGTCTGGCTTATTCTTATTATTATTATTATTATCAATAATATATGAGTTACTTTTTATTAATAAAGTATAAATTAATAAAGTATAATGTCATTATTGTCATATCGCTTATTACAATATCGGGCGATATATTATTAACGTCACTATTATCAATAAACGAGATTGTTTGGGTTTTTTTTTGTCTTCGTTCTTTTTCTGTACTGTTCGCACGGTCGCGAATTTTATCACCGAATACGGAGTGTCATGATAAGAAAATTCGCATTAATTATGCACGATCGATCGCAATGCCAGGATCGTTGAACCTCGTCAGCGACGCCTAACACTTGTTTTATTTATTTTTTTCGTTAATTTTATCTTTCTTTGTACATTCTGTTGCATTTCGTTTTATTTTTATTCAATTTTTTCGTTCTTTATTTTATTTCGTTCGGATTGATTCCTTTTTTTTCACTGTCTTTCATTTTTTTCCTCAGTTTTATTGCTCTCTCGATAACGGGAGCGGTAGGATCAAACGATAGCGAAAGGATCGAGCGTAGGTCAACGACGGTCACACACGTGTGCGTCTCCGTGGAGAGAACGTCGACGAGCGAGCGTCGCGGCCGATTTCGCGAGACTGACGAGAGTCGAGGGCTCGACGTTAGAGTAAAGTCCCCGCGGACGCCAGCGAGAATCCTCACTTGAGGGAGTAACTATTGTGGCCACTATATAACGCAACACCGCGAAGAAAGTCTCCGCATACTGATACTATTGTACACTAGTTTTTATCATGGTATTATCTGTCTATGTATATATATATACATATACATATATATAAGTTTAATTACAGCCTATATATATATATATATATATATATATATATATATATATATATATATATATATATATATATATATATATATATATATATATGCTGTAATTAAACTTGCCAACAATAACAAGCATTACATTTTTACATACGATAATTTGTATATTCGGCAGTTCCATTATTTTCAATTAATTTTGCTACTAGGGTACTTAAAAAAAACCAGATATGTTGATATACTTGTCTTTTAATATTTACTATTATGCCATTATAAAAAACCATATTATGATGAGAAGTATTTTGAAAAATATGCTTTTTTTTAATGCTTCATAATATTCCTGGAAGGGGTGACACTTGAAACTTATTTTTCGTCCACGCACCCTAATATATATATATATATATACAGGATGTCTTGTTATGAATGAATAATCCTAAAACTGTCGATAGGTCAGATAATATCCTACTATATGCTGGAATTACTGTTTAGTAAAAGTCCCACGGCATTAGAGATTTTGGGCTTCGTTATTTTTTGAAAATCATCTGCTTTTTGTTTTTCGAATGGCATTTCTACAGTAAGCATGAATCGACGATAACTAAGCAACTTTTTAAAGTAATTGGCACGATATGCATAGTGCATTTTTTTTTACACCGCAGGCTATCAAAGTCAGATGTTCGATTTGGTTTGTATGGAAATACTGCATAATATCTTTTTTCATACAGTTCCCTTTGTAGAAATGGTATGCGAAAAACCAAAAGCGGATGATTTTTATCTCGAAAACCGTGGGACTTTGACTAAACCGAAATTCCAGCATACAGTAGGACATGATCTGACCTATCGACAGTTGCAGGATTATCCATTCATAACAGGAACCCTGTGTGTATACATAGGCAATTCGTGTGTGCGTGTAGGGGTTTGTACGAAAAATCTACTCTTACTCATTCGAACTATACCTATTAATCATAAAAAATGATTTGTAATCATTAGCAAAGGAAAAAAAACGCGATTCATTTGAATTCGATGAAATTTTAATAATTCTTGAGAAAAATAATTATAAGAAATAACTCCTACTTGGATAATAATTTTTTTTTTAAATACATGCCATATTTTCGCTTTCCAACTCAAGTCCGAGGTATCAGACCTCTACACTTTTCTTATTCCCTCGATTTGCACGTAAAATTCACCGCTTAGGTACAAACTTGAATAACCCACACAAACTCAACAGCCAAGTAATATTCGGCAAATCCAAATTTGTTTGGTCCTCGAAACCCTCGACCACGTTATTTTTATACGCATTTCAGCCATTTGAAGAATTCTCAGGTTCTAGTTGAAAATCAAAAGAAGGAAGAACCTTCCACCAATAGCTTTAATTTTTGTGGAAATAATAATATCAAGATATAGAGAAAAAAGTTAAAAAAAAGCCTTTTGAAGGTATAAATAAGCAAGTTTTAAGATTCTTCAACTGGCCACAGTAACGGGTATAAAATCATGTGCGAATTTAACCATTTTTTCGTATGAAAAAGTGATTCACTCATAAAATTAATTACATATCTATTTAGTATGGATATCAAGCTGTTGAAAATATTTTTTTTTTCGACGTACAAAATGGCCGACTACTCGAAACATTTTTTTTCCAATTGGTGTGACAAATAACTTCAACAATTTTCACTCGATTTACTTCAAATTCAAAAGTTATGTTCCTAATAGCATTTCTCAGAGTAGTACGTACGGAATTTCTGATTAGTCGAAAACTTTTCATTTTATGAGCAGTTATAACGAAATTTTTCACTGAAAATTCATTTCTTAAATCCAAATACCTACAACTTTTGAATAAAACAATATTTTTCAAATTCCGTACGTACTTCTCTAGGTATTCTAATGTAGAGTGCCGAGAATTTTTGTTTTTTGTTCTACGCAAAAAATTGTCGATGCTAAATGTCACGCCGCGGAGCGCCAAAAAAAAAGACAACAACAAAATATTAGTAATCGGCCATTTTGGACATCGAAAAAAAATATATTTTTTCTAACAGCTTAATCTTCATGCTAAATAGATGTATAATTAATTTTATGAATGAATCACTTTTGCATACGAGAAAGAAATTGTTAAATTCGCACATGATTTTATACCCGTTACTGTGGCCTAAGGCCTTAATCGAGTGAGAAGCAAATGAAGGAGATAGGCCTGTGGTACTCTCTTTAGGAGAATGGATACGTGAAGTTTACTCGTAGTGCAGTTCAGAAATTGCGTACAGGACTCTCTCTCTCTCTCTCTTCTACGGGGGGGGGGGAACAACTCGAGTTCTGCGGTTAAACCGGCATTTCTATAGTGTATTATATCGAGTAACGCGGGCGTATACATAATCATTCCTTGTATGCATTATTATCATTATTATAAGTAGTATTATAAACTCGAGTTTCGCATTGGCGAGGAATCGGCGCCGCGCCCGCTGCGCCGTCGACCACCCCCCCCCCGCCCCCTCGCGTATCCTATACGATTAAGGGGGGGAAAATCGAAACAAAGTAAAGTTCACGTATTGCCCAAGTGGCTTTTGAATTCTTTTGCTCCACATGCTCCGAGTGGATCTATTATCGCGTTAATTGTGTTAGCTGCGACTGGATTCGCGTTCGCTCGACCTTGAAAACGTCAGCTGTGCGTGTGCACATTGGCCGCGTTGCAATAAGATCGTCGATCGGCGGTGATGCAGCTGTTGCACTCGACCACGAATGGCGACCGAAGAAATAACGAAGAAAAAAGAAAAGAGAAAAAGCAAACAAATGCAAATTCCCGAGACGCGAGTCGGCATGTGACGACAAACCTACGTGACGAAAAAGAAAAAACAAAATCGGACGCAAAAACATTGCGTTGAGAGGATGCGAAAGAAGCGGGGGGCACAGGCAATTACGAAAAAATGAGAGAGCCGAAAAAAAGGAACAGAAACAGAAAGTAAAAAAAAACACATAAATGAGAAGAAACGAACGGGAAGGAATAAAATTTTTAAAAACTTTAAACTAAGAAGAAAACTGAGTTAGAAAAACAAGTATAAATAATAGATTAAAAAAAAATCACGAAATAGGAGAAGAATAAAATTTACAACAAGATTTTATATATATATATATATTTTTTTTTGTGTGTGTGTATATTACCAAAAACTTGAAAATATGTTTCAATAACGCCGAGCAGAGGGACCATTGACCGCGACAATAAAGACGGCATAAAAATAATACAAAATACACTAGAGAAAAAAGAATACAGTAAAATAAAAGCAAAGAGAAAATTAAAATATTAAATACGCAAGAAAAAGAAAATGGTCAATGAAAACCGTAGGGAAGAAATGAAAATAAATAAAAAAAAAAGAACTGAGGAAAACGGCAACAAAATCCACGCGGGCAGAGGGATAGAATCGGGCAAGCAGAGCACAGTGAGCATTTTGATGATTAGGCAGCTTGAGCATCCAGCAGCTGTCGTCGTCGTCGTCGTGTGCCCGCGCGTAAAAAATCACACCGTGCGTTCTCGTGACTAACGTTATTTCTACCCGGCGCTTATAATATTGTGCCATGCGCCGAGAGCGATACCTGCCCCGCGTCGCTGCATCTACAGGTACACATATATATATATATATATATATATATACATATACTAGTATCAAAAAGTTTCGAGACTAGTTCTGTAACATGCGACAGACATTCTCTCGAAACTTTTTGATACCAGTAGTGTATATATATATATATATATATATATATATATATATATATATATATACACACACACACACGCGAACTCATTATCGGGACGAAAAGGGACAGATCTCGGCCAAAAAAAGGCCCAAAGTTATGCTCGAGGAACCATTAGAAAAATAATTTCAAAAAATGCTTCCTTTTTTCTCATCCTATACAACTTTTTTTTCTCAGATTCTGCACGACTCATTTTTTTCTGCGATTTTCCTCCTTCCATGGGAGACATCAAAATTCGTAGCCGATCTCTTTACAAGATAATCGAAAAATTCGACTCCCTTGTAACCAAAAATTGCCCGCACGTTTCATTGAACAACGAGCGTCATTGGGGCATTATAAATAATTACATAAATAAACAAAAAAATAAATGCCAACATGACGATAAATAAGCTCGTCGAACAAAATGCAAAGGGAAAGGCGAGGGGGAAAAAGAATTTCACTCGAGTCTCCTCTGCCACGAGTGTGTGTACGTGTGCGAGTTCCAAGCGCAGTTCTCTCGCGATCGCTTTTCTTTGCGCGTCTCGCGTTCACCGAGGAGTCGACTCATCGACCCCCCAGGCGCCGTAAAAGTCGGTACTGTTGATACACTCGGACGAGACTCGTTTTAATGCGCGCACATACATACGCATATACAGGGTGACAATGATAAGGTGGCCATGTGTTTTTTAAGATGGTATTGAAGTTTGCATCGTTGGAATGCAAATAAAAAGACATTTTGATTTTTTCATTTTTTAGATTTATCATAATTCATATTTTTTTTCTTCATTTTTTCAGTTTTATCATGATTTACAATCTTTTATTGCAGTTTTTGTTTACAATTTTTTTTTATGATTCTCGTAAATGCTCCGGTAACTGTGGTAGCCTGAATGTGCAAAGAAAAATACGAAAACACGAAAAAGAAAATACATTTTCGTTGCATTCCAACGATGCAAACTTCGATACTGTTTTTGAAGGGTCTCGATCGGAGATTTTGCGACCGAAAAAAATATGATTTTCTATAGTTTTTCAAGTCGTCTTCGAAAAAAAATATAGCGTTTTTTTGTGATGGGTAGAATAGCCAGAAAGAATTGGGCATTCTGGAAAAACATGGAAATTCCGTTTTGAGAACAGCAGAATGAAAATAATTTCATTCGGAATACGGAACAATCTTGAAAAACTTCTTTTTTTTATTATCCCGTCATCGAGAGGAAAAAAATTTCGAAGATGCATTTTCAAAGGAAAACTGAAATTTAATTACATTGAAGAATAGTTTTTCAAAAGTGTTTCATATTCGGAATTGAATTGTCTTCACTTTACTAAACTAAAAAGCTGAATTTTTTACGAAAGAGAAAATCTACTCTCACTCATTCGAACTATCCCTATTAATTATAAAAAATAATATTTAATAATTTACAATGAAAAAATTCAAATTTTACTTTAATTCAATGAAATTTTAATCATTTTTAAAAATTATTATAATAATAAATAACTCCTCCTTTTATAATAATTTTTTTTAAATACATGCCATATTTCCGCTTTCCAACTTAAGTCTAAGGTATCAGCCCAATTTTTTTTTGCGAATACTAGTCACCAAAAAATGCTATTTTTTCGAAGAGGACATACAAAACGACCATTAAGTATCATATTTTTCTCGGTCGCAAAATCTCCGCGCCAGACCCATAAAAAAAAACGTATGACCACCTCATAACTGTCACCCTGTATATAGGAACATCCAAAGAGGCCAATCTCCAACTCTTCTTCTTCTCTCTTTCTCCTCTCGCTATTTTCATACTTTTTCAGACAATTTGACGCTAGTAAAATTATATACGTATATGAATATGTGTGTGTGTGCGCGTGATGTATATAGTACGTATATAGAGAGATCGAGAGGAAGCGAGTTCGCCATAATGGAGAACGCGCATTTTGGTCGCAGTCGCGTGTGTGTTCGTTGTGGTCGTTTTCTACATCCGGTATCCGGTCACGGCACTTGGGGAACGTCGATGAGAGCGTCGCCATTTTTTTTCTCTTTCACATCGATCGACGCCAACGAAGCGTGCACAGGTACGGGTCGAGCTTCACTACAAAGACCACATTGTCGTTGCCATTTTTCGTTTCTTCTTTTTTACATTACCTTTTTTTTTATCATCACTCTGGTGTCTGTAGGCATTCCACTTGGCAAGCAACTTTGCCAAACGGTCCGTCATACCGGAAGTCAATTAGGTTAAAAAAATCTTCAATATTCGGATCCGGAAAATGTTAACTTTTTTTGTTGTTTTTTTTCGGCGTGTCGAAATGTTTAATTTTTTTTTTCGCCTGAAATATTTGTTTGGGAAACGGAAAAATAGTTCGGAAAATCGGTGAAGCTGATCGCTAGTGCAGAGGGAGATGTTGCACTTGACATTTCGCGAGGACGATAATTTTAGCACGTTGTATGCGATGCCATTAACGAAGTCCGCGCGAACCGAGAGTCTCGCTGGTTCTGTTCTTGTGCCTCGAAGAATCGTTGCTTCGTTTTTTTAAATTTCATTATTTTTAAAAATTTGTTCAACAATTTTTTGAGAAACGAAAAATGCCCGAATGGAATTCACAAGGAGAGTTGCAAAATTCACGTTTATTCATTATTAATTGTTGTCATTATTGTTCACTGTATCGTTTATTGTTGTTTGTTAATTATTTGCGATTTGTTATACATGATTTATTATTTATTATCCATTCGTAATTATTTATTACTTATTTATTTATTATTTATTGTCCATTCGTAATTATTTATTACTTATTTATTAATTATTATCCATTGGTAATTATTTTTTATTTATATATCATTATCTGATTTATTTATTATTTATTTATTATTATTACTAGCCGGTATGTTGGTATTGTAATTATAACATAGCGACCTACAAACTTGCGAAGGCGTCTCGGAAAAAAAAAAAATAAATAAAAACGTTTCCTCGCTCTCTCGTACTTGTTTTTGTACACGAGGGTGGAGAGGGACGCGCGTCGAATTATTCCGATGGGCGCCATCTCCAAACCGTCTAGACTCAACGGATGCGTCGCTATTCTCGTACGGAAGGATTTGGAACCATAATCAGAGTCCGCTCCAACTTCCGACCCACCTCGCGCCTGGTGTCTTTTAAAAAGTAAGAAAAAACAACGATTTCCCGAAATGGATCTTCGCACTCTTTCGCCTCCTGCTTTTTCACCCTTTACCCTAGGAACTTCCAATTGTGCTTACTTTATTCGAAATCGATTCAGGCAGGATTCTACTTTGAGACTTTGAAAAAATCGATTTTTTTTTTACATTTTTCGAAAGTAAATATATTCAAGAATATTCTCTTAAAATTTTTAATCGTTTTAAGCAGTCGAACTGTACTTTTTCGCCCCTCAAACGTGAATACCTGAGCACGCTAGTTCGACGCGCTAACCCAACCTCTTACCTGGCTTTGTTCGCTCGAGCAGCTGCTGTCAGCAACTTTGAACGCGTTTATCTCGAAACTACTTTTTTTACACCGCTTGGTGCTAAAATTTCCGAAACTACTGAACTGATTGATATGAAAATTTGACCACATATTCTGGACACCTGTAGCAACCGGCTTAACTAGAATTATTTGAAAACGTTGATTTTTACTATTTTTTCTTGGTAAAAAGCAGTGAAAAAACATGCAATTTTCTTCTTCCTTTTTTTTCGCCGTCATTTTAATATTTTTGCATGTACGTTAAAAATTCTAGTTCAGTCGGTTGCAAGTGATGTATTGAATCTAAAAATTCAAAATTTTTCTGCTTTAGATTGTCCGTTTTTGAAGTTTCAACACCAGCGCAGACCCACCTACTAATCGAGACGTATTCAAATGGTGTTTTTGTATGTTAAAAGTGCATAAAACATAAAATAAAATGTTTTAAAATGTATTTCAAGAGTGTATTTATTAAGCCTGACAAACCCTACACGGAGAAAACAGGGGCCTCGAAGTTTAGAATTAATACTATGCTTCTAAAAGAAATATCATTAAATATAAAAAAGTATTGAATGGAAGATCAAAGTTTTAATTATGGCATAGTAATAATGAAAAAATGTAAATTTTAACCTACGATATGGCGCGTAAACTGGTACAAATAATACATTTTATTCGGCATATTGTGATTTTTCGTAGTATTCAAAAAATATTTTGCCCGCGTGATTGGAACAATTAGTTTCCAGTATTCTGCAAAAAGTACGGTATAAAGAGTCACATTTGACTAATAACTTCGTAATATTTTTCGCTATACGCCCAAGATTTATGCTATGCGTATAGTGAAATCTATACGTACACGAAGATTCATGCTATACATATAGTAAAATCCATACGAAAATATAGCGTGTAATAAAGGTTGGTATTTTACGAAACACGCATTATTTTTACTATACAGCATACAGGACTCGCGCCTATGCGAGAATAGTTTCAAATGTATTATGCACGCATCATTTGTACACTTCTATAACAAGTCTTAGAATTCCGAACTGGCAGGAAACTGCTATACTATCCTAGCACTAAATATTATAATTCTGGCAACCAGTGTTAGAATTTGAGGCCGTATTTTTCTCCGTGTACATCAATATCTTCATTCATAATCTCATTAAAAAATCATAAAAATAGCCTTTTTTTCGAGCGCCCAAAGTCGACTCCTGCCTTCATCCAGCTCCGACAATTTCCAATTTTTGCCAAATTTGCATACTGGAATAGGCTAATTTCCTTGATTTTTTGTGCCTGTAGAGGGTTTGATTTTTTGAAATCTACAGAAAGATTTTTTTTCCCGAAAGAAAACGAGATTGCGAACACTATAACTCAAATTTTCGAATTTTGAAATATTTCGAGACGTCGTCGCACGTGAAGCTGGCCGCTCACTGAAAAAAAAACCCACAGACCCACACAAATGTTGTATCTGTTCGGATGCGGTAAAAAAACAGCGGCGGAAAAGAAGAAAAAAAAGAGCAAGTCCTAGAGGACTGGGTAGGTGGGTAACGAGCGCAACTAAAGGAGGGCAAAGAAGTAAACACGGAGAGTGCGCTAGGCTCGCTCGTCACCGGTCTTGGTGTGAATGGCATGGTAACGCGACCGACGAGGCGCCGAGGCCAACCGAGGCCGTTTCGATCGCATGGGTGGCGCCATCTGGCGGAGGGGGCCCCAACTACGATTGCCGATCGACGTTACCGATGTCCCAAGATCACTATCATTATCGCGCAAGCTCAAGACGACGGATCACACGCTCAATCGGTAAAGATCCTGCGGTCGGTAACCAAAAAAAAAAAAGCAACAAAAAGACTCACCCTTCGCTCTGCAGTCTATTGTCGTTGAGTTGCGTGTTGATCAACGGGGCGGACAATTGTCGCACCAGTTCGTCCCGTTCCCTCTCCTTCTGCTGTATCGTTTCTTGCAGTCGTTGCTTCTGCTTCTGGTACTCCTTGCACAAATCCCCGTTGTAGCTTTGCTCGAGATGTTGCTCGTCACCGGTGGCGATGATGGCGGGGGCACCGCGCGTCGGTACGGGGGTTGGTTCCGGTATTTTGGCAGCAACCCCAGTTGGCTTGTCGGCGAGCGAGTCCCGCCGGGAGCTGCGGGCGGTCGAGGGTGCCGGCGATTCGCGGCCTGGCAATCGACGCTCGGGCGTCGAGGCGGCCGAAGGATCGGCTTTGACACCTGTGCGCAAAGAGATGGACAGGTAGCGTAAGGAAGACTAACGCCACGAATGAAAGCATAACTGGGGGTGTAGGGGTGAAAAGCGTTAAATCATTTAAAAACTGGTCTTCAACGTTGCTTGTTTGGAGTTTGCCATGCGTTGGTCATCATGACTAGTGCAGCGCACAACTTTGCCATTTTCGACACATCTGACACCCCCGTTATCATCTCTTCAAATGGAGCGTATGAAAACTTCGTTTTGCACGTGTCCAATGGAATTGAACAAAGAACATTCATGCAAAATTTCATACCTCTAGGTCTGCCCGCTTTCGAGAAAAGCCGGAAACTTCAATACCCAACGCCCTGGGCGTTCCAGGGGTGTGAAGAGTGAAAAGCGAAAAATTATTTTAAAACTGGTCTTCGGCCTCAATCATTTGGACCTTTCTATGTGATGCTCATCAAGCCTAGTCATGCCTAGTGCAGCGTGCAACTTTGCTATCTTTAGCCCATTTAACACCCCCGTTAGCACCTCTTCAAAAAGGGCGTACGAAAATATCGTCTTACACACGTCCAATGGACTTGAACAAAGAACATTCATGCAAAATTGCATACCTCTAGGTCTGCCCGCTTTCGAGAAAAGCCGGAAACTTCAATACCCAACGCCCTGGGCGTTCCGAGGGTGCGAAGAGTGAAAAGCGAAAAATTATTCAAAAACTGGTCTTCAACATCGATCATTTGGATCTTTTTATGTGATGGTCATCATGCCTAGTCATGCCTAGTGCAGCGCGCAACTTTTCTATCTTTAGCCCATTTAACACCCCCGTTAGCACCTCTTCAAAAAGGGCGTACGAAAATATCGTCTTACACACGTCCAATGGAATTGAACAAAGAACATTCATGCAAAATTTCATGTCTCTAGGTCTGACCAGTTCCGAGAAAAGCCAAAAACTTCAATACCCATTGCCCTAGGTATCCAGTCCCGAATTCAGAAGGAGTAGCCTCTCCCAGCGTTTTAACTGTCTGAATCGAAGGGCTTTGAGCTATGCTTTGACAATGTGATTGTCATATCGGGAAGAGTGTCCACAAATCGACGAAACCTCGTGATGAATGTTGTCCACTTACCGTCCGGGCTCTTCGACTGTCCCCTCGTCCTCGGTGGAGCTTTGGGTTGTGCGTTTATCGGATTTGCGCCTCCGGTGGTTTCCTGTATCGAGGGCAGCTGTTGAAACTCGGCGTAGCTCGAGCTGAGAAAGACGTCGCCCTCGTTCTCGAAGAGTCGATCGACGCTCGTGTTCATGAGTTTGTTGCTCTTGAAGCCGGTGAGATGAAAGCTTGCGAAGGAGGAGCGCGACATTGGATTGATGTCGCCGGTGGACAGTGCCATGAGAGCGGCAGATGGTAGGACGGTGTGTTTGGGTCCGGGGCTGCGTGGCCCAAGGCCAGCCTCGAGAGCAGGTACGAGGCTTCGGGACATCATGTCGGCGGCTGACCTGGGTCTGGTGAAGGGCATAGCACTGTGCGGAAAAGTCTTTGGTTTGATGGGTGTGATGAGCATGTGCTCGGTCCAGGAGGTCTCCAGCGAGGGTTTTTCGAGTCTCTCGACGTCGACGTTGAGGGTTCTCTGGGCGAAGGGTACGGCGAAGGTATCCGGTGGTATGCTCTGCAGCCAGGACAGAAGGCTGAGATCCGAGTCGCTGAAGCCAACCGAGCCGTCCAACAATCGGGAAAAGCTCATCTCCACTTGCTCGGACTCTTTGGAACCGGTTGCTTTAGCCTGGCAATAATTCACGCAAGACTCGTAGAGTATTCCTTTGATAATCAGCTGTATGAGCCTGTCGTTTTTGGCGAAACTCGCCGTATTGGAAGCCTCCCCGCCGCCTTTCCGATCACCAGGCAAAAACTTCTCCACCAGCGGATGCACCTCGCGAAAGCATTGGACCCTCGCGTTGCTGGGATTCCAGTCCTTGTACTGCAGATGATCGGTCAGTCTTGGCAATGTCAGCAGCAGGCAAAGACCGCTGTACTCGTCCTTGCTAGGTGCAACCTTCTCAAGATCGCTCAGCACCTTCACCACCTCCTCGACCGCGTTGTCGACGCTGCCGTTCGTACCGGCCACCATTAGATTAGCCTCCGACTTGATGCACAAGAGTTCCACGTACTTGTGACGCAGTATCGAGTACGTGAACTTGCGCATGTCGAAGTCGGGCAACGCCTCGAGGGGCTGTATGAACTCCAGCACGTCGTCCCATTGTCCGTCCAGTATCAATTGACGGAGAAAGAGAACGTCGTCGCTGTACTGGCCGTTTATAACGCCGGTCTCGCGCTCGAGGGACAACTGCGAGATGTGAAGGTCGCGGCCGTGCAAGAACTCGAGGGTCAGCCTCACCACGTCCTCCTCGCGCAGCGTCAGGTGCGCCGCCGGCATCACGTAACGAATACGCAACCTTCGGGAGTACCGGAAACAAACGGGGCAACCCATTGTACCAACTGGACAACTCACTTTACCGCTCTTACTAAATCGTTTTCTTCAGCTTGAGGGAGACTACTAATCCAGAGCTCGGAAGAAAAGGCACCGATTCCGCCTTTTTTTTTTTATACTCGGTTGATGGAACGAAAATTCTGTTCAGTGACATTTATTTTACATGCGTTCAAGTATCTTTGTACATTTTTTTCGCCAGTTTCTAACAAAATGGCGATGCTGAAGCTGGATAAAGCAAGTCATCTATGTCTGAAAGTGTCCTGCGGCCGGCGACATTACAGCGCCGATTCTTCACTGATTGACTGATGGGGTAGGGATTTTTTATATGTTGAAAACTTCTCCCGGAAAAAGTTATCTTCGGTGTTTTTTTTTACCGAAAACAATTTTCGAAACATGCAGCTTTTGGCAAAAAAAATGCTACTTATCGATTTCCCTACGTACTTCGAAAGTAAATCTTATCGAAAAGTGAAATTATTTTCAATTTCTGTTCCGGGTAAATCATTGGAGGAAAACTCTTGCCAGACGCAGGGCACCGTCAGACAAAGCTGACTTCCTTCATCCAGATTCAGCGCCGCCAGTTTGTTGAAAAATCTTGTGAAATCATTTCTAAAGATACTTGCAGATGTTTCGAACGAAGGCCACTACACGAAATTTTCGTTCTATAAATTGGGTAGCCGTAAAAAATTGTCGGAATTCACCTTTTTTTCTGGGTGTATATTTTGCAATTTGATTGTGAGAAAGCTTGTCATAGGATTGATTTTATTTTTAGCACGTAATTGGTATACACAACGGCATTGATATACTTCACATTCGGCGAATAAAGTATAACTCATCCAAACTTTATTTAAACACGGGCAAATGGTCGAAAACAAAAGAAAATGATATTTACTCGCGAATTCGCCCTTCATTCAACGGAGTTTTTTCGCCAAATCTTATTCAGTAAATAAAAAAAATCTCGAATGTTTTCGGGCAGTGATTTAAAAAACCAAATGTTTTCGATTAAATTATCCCAAAAATCGTCCCTCAAACGACGGCTTACGGGAAATCATAATCGTGAACAAATAATTTTCACAACTTTTTCTACTATTTATGTATTTTCTACAAATTTAACTAATATTTTTGTTGGCAGTACCAGTAATTTGCCAAAAATGTATTAAATCGCAGCAGTTTCCGTAGAAATGATACCAACAATTACCACCGATTGTTTGGATTTTCCTCTAGCACCTGTGAAATTTATATAAACTTTTATAATTTCAAATAAATGATAATAAAATAGATCATGAATATTATAAATATTAATGATAATTATATTCAAATCGATTATAAATATTGGGTATAATTATTAATGACTTATAAGTATTCGCTACGATCGATAAGTTGCGGCAACATTTAATTAGAGCGGACAGTAGGGTCATTGGGAAATACGCGTACTGGCACACGCAGCAAAAATGCAGGGCTGCATTTCGCATTGAAATTTCGCAACGCCGCCTCTCAATAAAAATGCACATTTTCGCCGAATTCTATCGCAATATACCCAGCCAGCAAAAAATAAGTACCAGAAATTTCTCGGCCCTTTTTTGTATCTAACTCAATTATCTACAATTATAATGGCGAGGAAAGTATTTACTTCAATCAGCCGCATTTCTGATGATCAGGAGAGCTCGTGTCATTGATGTCTTACCCAAGCCAATTCGGATCAGTATTTATTTTAATTGGAACGCGAGGGATTGCGTTATCGACAAATATGCATTGGCACACCCACGCAACGAAATGCATCAATGCATTCACCGATCAAAATTTCGCCACGTTCGGGGTCGTCGAACTCGATTTGCAAAGTCAAAGCTTTGTGAATGTAAGAAAGAAATGAAAAAGGGCAATTGATGCCAACGCCCTTAAGAAACATACGAGGAAATATACCATCTTTCCTAGCAATAAAAAAAACGAGGATTGCAGAAAAAAAGAATGGGATGTATATATATATATGTGCATACGAAAAGAAATCAAGCCGGAAATGTGAGAACGATCCCACTGTCAGAGAGGACACCCCGAAGGGATTTCCCTTCGGAATGGAATTTTATCCAGCATAAAGTGCTTGCGAAAACCGACCCGAGAAACGCTTACAACTAAAAGAAAAAATATATATATTGAGAGCGGTTTCTTGTAATTTTCGTTTTTAAAATCTTCAACCGGAAGGAGTTTATTTATGTATAATTTACAGCAGCATTTGAGTTCGGCTTTGAACTCTTCGGAAAAATCCTTGCAACTCATAATTTTTCGAGTTTCCTACACCAAAAAAAAAAATCGAACAGTTAAAAACAAGAACTGCAATAAGAGGAACCAATTCAATTCGGTCCTGGGACTCGCAAGTCCAAACAAAATCTACTTGCACCATTGACGATGGTCGTTTTTGATTGTTACAAGCGAGGTCAAATTTTTGGCCCCCGTTGTCGCAAATTCCAAATTTATATCGAAAATTCCGAGCATTGCGAATGCAACAAAGTGCTTGTTGCGAATAAAAAGAAGAAAAAAAAGTCACCTCATGCGAGAAGCGAAATTCGCAGTCAGCATTTTTTGTTCTTCGGTAGTCGACTTTTCGACCGACGAGCTCGCTCGTCGTTCAGTCTCGTTCGAGTGCTTGGCACGTTTAGACCAAGAACGCAACGATGGAGCTCTCAAAGTACATAATCGTAAGTACACTCAATAATTTGCATGATTTATCATCCTCATTTTAATTAGAAAGCAAAAAAGAATCGACCGTCTTCGAGAAACAATGAAAAATTTGTCATAATTTCCAACAGTAAAATTAGATCTTGTAAAAATGTCAAGACTTCTGTTTGCTTCAACACTAATTTCCGTTCTTCATTCGTGATGTGAAACTTATTGGCCTATGACATATTTGACCAAGCTGTTGGGAATTTCCCTCCTGACGACATCAACGATTGGGGACATAATTGTGCAGCCTGGTTATGAGAAACTGAGCAAAAGGCTGCAAGATTCGCGACAAAGCCCAACGGTTGGAAGCCCAAGGGTAAATCCTCCCAAAAGCATAATCATCCAACCTGGCTACGAGCATGATGCGAAAGTTCAGAATACTTCCGGCAAGGTCGCCTGTCAATCTGGCTGCGAGCAAAAAAGCTCCAAGGCTGCAAATCCACAGGCCGAGCCTTCCAACACGTCGACAGTCCAACCTGGCTACGGGCAGCGCCCTGGAAATGGAAATTCCCAGGCGAACCCTCCCAACGGGATTACAGCTCAGGCTCGTTACGGACAAGGGGTTAGGCTTGAAAATCCACAGGGCAATCCAACAAACAACATCCTGGTCCACCCTGGCTATAATCAGCAAAGTCCTAGATTTGAAATCCCACAGTCCAATCCGCCCAGTCAGGTTGTAGTGCCACCTGCTTATTATCCCCAAAGTCGCATGACTGAAATTGCCCAGTCTAATCCATCCAACATAATCTTCCAGCCTGGCTATCAATTCCAACGTCTTCTAGCTGGAATACCCCGGTCCAATTCACCCAGCAACATTGTCGTCCAACCTAACTATCAATCCCAAATTCCAACAGTTGAAATTGCACAGTCCAATCCAGCCGGCAAGATTATCCCCCAGTCTGGCTATCATTCTCAAAGTCGCATGGTTAAAATACCCCAGACTAATTCACCCAGCAACATCGCCGTCCAACCTAACTACCAATCTCAAATTCCAACATTTGCAATTTCCCAGCCGAATCCAGCCGGGAACATCGCCGTCCAACCTGTCTATGATCCCCAAACTCGCAACCTCGACATTCCACTGTTCAATCCAACCAACAACATTGCCGTCCAACATGGCTACCAAGCTCAAAATCCAACATTCGCAATTCCCCAGCCCAATCCAGCCAGGAACATCGTCGTCCAACCTGTCTATCCTTCCCAAAGTCGCGCGTGCGAGATTCCCCAATTCAATCCAACCAACAATGCCGTACATCAGCCGGTCTACGACCAGACTCCCATGTCCGAAATTCCACTTCTCCCAGCTCCAAGAACTATCCTACTGCACCCAAAACACAAGATCCAACCGAACCCCCTCAAGATCGGAGCCTCGCAGTTTACACCGCCCAAGGACAACATCGTAGTTCAGTCTGGATATGGACGAGTGAAATGCTTCATGGAGTTCGTACCACATGACACTTACGTGACTAACCTGTCGAAACAATCAAGCCTAAACGACGAGATCCAGCGTAATGAGGATCTCCAACGAACTTTAGCCAACCAGTTGTACTCCCTGGGTAATCAGGGCCAACGGGCGGTTCCCCTCATGGGTCGCTCGAACCACGTTCCTTTTTACTCGGGCTACTCGAAGTACGTAATCACCCCGTTCGGCCTTCGCGGCTTCAAAAAGAAGAAGTACGGATGGGGAAAAGTTCCGCTGCTGCTCCGATCAGCAACGAACGACCCGAAATGCGTGAGTACAACGAATCCCCCAGTTTTTATTGATAAACAGTAACAAAAAACAGATCCATCAGACCCATTAAAAATCCAAATACTTTCGTACGAAAAAAATTGACCTCGAAGAAATTTTGTGCAGGCAGAGAGGGTTCAGTATGTCAGATCCCTCGATAGCCGATCAGGACACGATACTGGGCATGAAGAGCCTGCTGTGGCCGCGAAGTCGTCCATAGAGCAGAGTAACGGAAATGGGATTGTTGATTTGCGAGTACCGGAGACCGTGCCGATTGTCGACGATGTAAAAGGTTCGTTGTTTATTTTCTTTGATCCAAAATAATAAGAGATACCCACACGTCTCTCATAGGATAATGTCAAAAGATTTCTTCAGATTCGTGTACATGTACGATAACAAGACAAATATTTTAATTGTACATAGCATTGTACAATACGTTTATAAATATATCAAATCTCAAATATGAATATGTATATTGTTTGTTTTAATCGGCGGCTAAAAAAGCCACAGTCAAATTTACAATTTACAACTAAATATAATAAATAAACAAAAATTAATAGAACCAATTCATTGTTTGATGAAAAATGAAAGACATTAAGTCGATTTAATTAATTGAATCAATAAAATACATAAAATTGGAAATATAAATAAAATAGTGAAATGAGTGAAAAAAGGGGGTTAAAAAAATAGACCAAATATTCAAAACAATCACAATAATCATATAAACTAAGTTAAATATATACAATAAATATTATCGTATGTAGATACATCAGAAAATATTTTAACCGTATTTATTGTTATCATAATCTATATTCATATATAAATTGTTATGGGAATATGTATAAATATAGAAATGATTAATTCATTATTGATATATATATATATATATATATATATGTATATGTATATAATAAAATAACAGCTTCTTTATTTACAGGAAAATAAATGTAATCGTATCAAAATGAATATTAAAAATCCATATATCTACATATATTACATATGTAAATACATAAAATCTTCTAATGTGTACGTGAACAAATATGTTCATATATGCATGCATATACATATAAATGTTCATAATTAAATATAATCGGAAAAAAAACTTTTTTTCGCCAGTTAAACACCTAGGGCCACGACAGAGCAATATACCTAACGCCTACGGGCTCGATTCGCTCCTAGAACGAGTCAGTTCCCAGCAATACGAGAATCCAGAGTTGAGCAATCCTTTCGTATCGGCGGGACTGGGATCGAGCTTGAGGAACGCCGCTGAGGTCGCGGAAAAAAAGATATCCGATTTCGTATCACCGTTCGTCGGTAGCGAAAAATTTTGGGATCCACGTGGTAACGCGTTTTACGACAATACGATCGAGAGGCTCGGCGGTAGTTCGCAATATACAGAGGTAAGATTTTTCCTTTTTCTTCTCACCTCATGAATTTTTTACTAGTATTTTTGGGGTTCCGTACTCAAAGGGCAAACCGGAACCCTATTGCTGTCACTCTGCGGTTTGTCCGTCCGTACGTCACGGGTCTCTAGCTCGCGAACGGAATGAATTACAGACCAGAAATTTGGATATTTTGTGTAGAATGTTGACCCAAAATCAAATATTGAATTGGAAGTTCAGTTAAATTATTTTTCATGAGGGTTCCATACATGAAAGAGTAGAAAAAAATTCTACCCTGTCATGTGGGGTGTCATTGTATAAAGCTCATTGAGTAGAGCACAAATATATTTTTTTTCTTTTTTATCTTCAAAAATAAAAAAATGGGAGGCCTCCAAAGTTGGGAGTTTTAAACCACTTTTGGTACGGGGTCTATCTGAAAAACGAAACTAGTTAGGAATTTGGATTTTCTGTATATTATGCACCATATGCTGTATTTAAACAACAAATACTGAAAACGCCAATTCCTAATGTAGTATATATAATAATTTATCGTATACATAAAACAATAAAGTTATAATGAAAATATATAAAATTACTGTTATTTACATATTTACAATACCAAATGACTTATTTTTGGAGTCGGTGCCAGTCAAGAACGAGAGATTGACGTCAGGGAAGAAACGAAATTGCGAATTTTCAAAAGTCTGCAGATCGTATATTTCATAAAAATTTCGGATACAGTTCCGAAAGCCCATACCTCTGATTAATTTGGAATTTCGTGTACCTATGTATTTTGACTCGCTGATCACGAATATCATATTAAAAGTACCCGCAAATTTGCTTCTTAAGGTCAACACTCACGAAAACTGATTTTTTAACAGCCTTTCTGTTTTATTTTAGTAAATATTAATTTTAGAGATAAATGTTCCCTACAAAAGTTGTAGCCTATGAAAAAATTTATCTTTTATGTTCTATACAATTTTTGTCTAAAACCATGCCATTTCGAGAAAAACGGGATAATGGTCCAATAAGTGAAAATTGCTTAGCTTCATTAGGTTCGGTATTATCTACTTATCTATAGTAACGGATCGGTAAGAGCAAGAATATAGATAATGTTCATTAGCCCACGCAAACCCAAAGAAAAACCGAAATTCAAACTGCAACAAAGCAACATAAAAATCCAAACATAAATCTATCAAAAACGCCCAAACAACCTAAAGTAAAAAAAAAATTAAATTGAAAGCCCACGCAAGCCCAACAAAAAACCAAACCCAAACAAAAATGCAAAAACAGTATATAATACAAAAAGAAACCAAAGTAAAGGAGAAAAATAAAAACAAAAAAGCAAAAAAACATGCACCTTAAAATCGACTGAATCACAAAAAATGCAAAAATAGTATATAATACAAAAAGAAACTAAAATAAAAGAAAAAAAAACGAAAAAGCAAACAAAAATGCACTTTAAAGACTTTAAACTCCAGCCTTCCCGCGGTAAAGTGGGTAAGTAGATAATATCGAAACTAATGGGGCTAACTAAGCAATTTTCACTTATTGGACCATTATCCCATTTTTCTCGAAACGGAATGGTTTTAGATAAAAACTGTATAGAACATAAAAGATCAATATTCTCATAGGCTACAACTTTCATAAGAAACATTGTTCTCTAAAATGAATATTGACTAAAATAAAACAGAAAAACTCTTAAAAAATCAGTTTTCGAGAGTGTCGACCTTGAAAATCAAATTTGCGGGTTTTTTTACTATGATATTCGTAATCAGCGAGTCAAAATACATGGATACACGAAGATTTTAATCAATCATCAGAATGGGCTTTTCGGAACTACACCCAAATTTTCTTCGCCTCTTCTTTTTCTGCGAAAAACGTGACAATATTGGCAATTGGCTGATACCGACTCCAAAAATAAGTCATTTGGTATTGTAAATATTCAAATAACAATAATTTTATATATTTTCATTATTAGGTTACAGCAGGAGTATACAAAGCTTTCTTTACCTATCATCGCCCCATATGGTTTCAGTTTAGTACTACCTAAGAGCTAAGGCAGAAAAAAAGCGTTACCCGATTAAATGTCTAGTTTAAAAAAAAAGTTCATTGGTCATATGTACGGAGCCCTAATAGAGCGAAGCTCGACTCGCACTTGGCCGAGTCTTTTTAAATCTTGCGTCGATGGTTAATTTATAAAAATTACAAATTGCAATGACCAGGCAAGTGGAAAATTCGCGGAACACCCAAATGGGGGTGGGGCCTATAACAGTGGCCGGAACGAGCCTCAATCAAACGATCGAGGGCCTCAGGGCATTTTCGGTGCCGCGACTTCGGGTGGCAACAGTTACGACTCTGATCCCGACCGTTCTACCGCTATGAGAGGTATCATTGATCAGTACGCCCGGAGACCTTTTTCACCGGCTGATATTCCCCCTTCGACCTTCGATAAAATGCTAGCAATCCCAAGTGCGTATGTCCAAAGGTTCTACGACGATAAAATGACACGCGCTCGTTAACAGCCTTCGCCCTGTCAATCGTTTTGATTGTAATTGATAATCAAACGATAGGGAAAAATACGAGAAAGGGAAGAAAAAAAATTATTAAAAAAAAAACAAGAGAACCTCTATTTTTCGTCTCAGCAATCATATTTTTTTTAATTTATTTAACTCAATCCCGCATTCGTACATGCTCGATAATTATTGTATTTATTCAATTTATTTATTTAATTTATTCTATTGTATTTTCTAAGATAAATTATTTTATTCTCGTATTTGTTTTGTATATTTTGGTTATTTGATTTAGTTCATTTATTTCCTTCAACTTGTTATTTTTTATATTTTTCCAATATTGTGTATTTTATCGATTTTATGTTTATTTTTATGTTTTATATTTGCCTGTAAATTATTTATCATGTGTGTTTTTAATCGGCGATTAAAGCAAGCCGGACTCACGTCACTTCGGTATCACAAATAAGGATTAGTTTGGTCGCAAAAAATGCGTTTTATTCATTTTTTAATTTCTCAAATATTTTCTATGCACTAAAAAATAATAAATAATCTGGCGAGATATGTTCGCGAGCCTTATCGAAAGCCGTCCTTCGTATTTGCGACCCATGCGACTACTCAATCGACCAGCTTGATACTCATTATAATTATTACGGGCGATCGATATTGTAACGATGAATTATTGCTAATAAATGAGAATCATTGGAATCAATGTAAGAAAAAACAAATAAATATAGATCAGACCCGTGGGAGAAAAAAAACACTAAAAGTATACGAGCCGAGAAAGAGGGGAAAATAAAAATAATATACGAGTATATAAAGTTCGCGTATACCAGCGAGGGAATCAGAGTTGTTATTTCTTTGATTAACGAGGCTTCGAGGGGCAGAGACCTTTGCCGATTTTGCTCCGTTTAATAATCCCTTATTCCGTCCCCAGTTCGCCCCAATTGCCAGATGAGAAGAAAAAAACTTATGATTGCTCTCCTTCCCAATTACTTTTCCCTTATTCGCATCCCCCCTTTTGTCCCTTTTTCCACGAGTGATACGTACCTAGTGATACATGTTCATCTTCGAGAGATCTCGCAAAAAAGAAAAACTTAATTAAGACAATCTCGATACGAAGTCTTGGTCTTGGAGGATTTTCTACACTCTGCGGCCTTTTGTTTATCCATTCTTTACGCCTTTTTAATAAAAAAAAATGTAGTCCTTTTTTTGAAAATCGCAAAAACGTACAACGAAAAAAAAATCGCGTATAAAATCAATTCGAAACTTCAATTATGTGTACGAAATAATTTTTTTTTTCAATATTCTTCTTGACTATTTTTCGATAGGAAAAATTTAAAAATACTACATGACTCGTTAATTGCTTGTTATTCTTGGACAAAGATTTCCACAAAACTGTGCAACGATAGAATCAAAATGAAAACTAAAAAATTTCACATCGCAAAATTTCGGACGAGGGAGGTTGAATGAATAATTAGATTTTCTGCAATTAGTCATCGTCGTAGTTGTTAATTGAAACGAAAAAAAGAAAACGTGCGGGGACGATCAAGGGGGGTTGGGAAAGGTGGACGCCTGAGCCAGCAAGGTAAATGTAGCAATCAAGCAATTGCCTGAAACACCTGGGGCCTCGATTCCGATTAAATTGAGAGATCAGAAGTCAGAGGTGGCCTGAAATACAGAGCAAACCGAATCGTTGATGTCAATCTACATTTTTTGTTTGCTTTTTTTTTAGTTACTAACTGCAATTACATTTTCATTTATAAGCAAACATTTTCAGCGTACTTTTATTTATTCGTGTTAATTCGATATTAATTGTTCGCTTTACTTTATGCCGTTAGGTAATGTCCGTTATTGAATTGAACTTTATATTTATTTCCGAATTGACGAGCAAACGATTTTTTGAATTACTTCGTAAGTCCGTAAAATACGAAATGAATTATTACTTATTTCAACAATTATTATTCATCCACTTTTCCATCGATGTGCTTTCTTTTTTATTACTCGGCTTTTGTTGTTGAGCCTTATTTTTTACACAACTTTATATTCATTTTCGCATTCTGGAAGCAAAAGTCTCTCTTATTTTAAAATCCGACATTGCTAAATATCTTATAATTCGTGCTTTTTCATTTTCCGCTCGTTCGTTAAACTCCAAAATTCCAAATGCGCCACTTTTTGTTACGATCTAATTCGATTATTATAATCATGTTCATAAAAAAAAGAATCCCTTGTCTTATCGTTATAACGATAAGAAAAGGGGATAGGGAAAAATAGTGCAAAAACGATTTTGCAATAGCAAAATCGTTTCGCGCTATTTCTTTCCGTACCCGAATTCCGTCAAACATGAAAAGATAAAAGAGGGGGGGAAAAAATAGAAGAGAAAACGAAAATTGTCGAAAAAAACGACGAAAGCAAACGAGACTCTTTTTTTTAACGCTGGGGTCGTTTCTCGCGACGAGAATACGTAATGTCGCTGGGCTTTCCATTGAGGTTGGTAATTCGCAAGAGAGGAGTCATCAGCCCACGGTAATGGTCGCATTCAAACCAATAGAGAGAGAGAGAGGGGGGAGGGTAAAACTGGGGAAGACGAAGGGTTAAGGGGCTATGAGCGAACCTTGGTCCTTTTGTGACAACCGCGATTACAGCTTCCGGAGGTCCGTAGTCCGCACATAGCGATACGTCGCAGCGAAGATAGAGGACGGACCTACACCTTGAGGATGGGAGCATATTTGTTCAGGGAGTTTACTAAAGCAGATGGGAAATTGTAGCCATGTAGGCCGTACATAGTTTTCTCCCTGTATTTCCATCCTCAACCCATTCCCTTTTTTGTCCATTCTATTTGCCACGCAGATTCGCGACAGGTATGCCCATCTAGGGGGCGTTCCACTCGAATCGAGCCAAACGAATATCTTGCAACATCTCGATCGAAAAAAATTTTTTTTGAAAAACATCAAACGGTTTTAGATGGCACGATATGGAGTTTAATTTTTTATTTTAAAAGAGTTAAATAATAAGAGTAAACGTTTTATTTTCGCTCTTTCTCTCTCTCTCTCTCTTTAAAAGAGTTAAGGATGTTGAGTCCCTATGAAACATGTTAATGTTAATTGTTCAATAAATAGCTTCTTAATCGTTATGAAATTTTTACACGACCTCCTGAATACTTCATGTAAAGACATACCAAATTTTCAGAATTCTATCATCATTACTTCAATGTCCTTAGGGGTTGAAATAAAAAGTGATAAGAAAATTCTGAAAATTTGGTATGTTTTTGTATGAAGTATTTAAGAGGTCGTGTTAAAATTTCACGACGATTAGGAAGCTCGTTATTAAAAAATTAACATTTTGTTAAGAACAATTTTTAAAAGAAATAAAAAAAAATTTATCAATAAACTTCGTTTTGTTTCCGTTGCTTTCAGTATATTGTAGATATTACAAAATTGAGAGGTCAAAAAAAAACTTATTGCAAAGTTACATCAGTTTCCATAGGACAACATTTAATTTGTGAATGTTAATTGTTCAATAACGAGCTTCCTAATTTTCGTGAAATTTTTACACGACCTCTGAAATACTTCATACAAAAACGTACCAAATTTTCAGAATTTTATTATCATTTGCGATTTGGGACTCAACATCCTTGAATAACACGAGTTAAATTTTAATTTCCTCTCTCTTCAAAAGAGTTAAATGCAGAATTAATTTTTTTTTTCGTAAACACCCTGTATGGATGGGCGCGCTTATACGGATGATTCTACATGTATTGCGATACATAGTTATCGCGGCAAATATCAAATTACGCATGGAACTTAAATGAGATTTGCAAGCCTAATGATTTTCGTCGTAGTATTATCGAGTTCAAGGATGAAATATGCCAAGCTTGCAATGACGAATGAAAATGATCATGTACAATTTAATTGAATAGTGAATGGAATTTTGAATAAATAGTTTCGATTCATTCTATGTTTCTATCATAGTACCGGATAATTTTTTCACGTGTTTATCCATTTGTTCATAACAAATGGGAAAAATGGTTTTTCAGGTCAAAAACCGAACCTTCTTTTCCACAGCTCGCCATTGTCGTAATTTTAAAAATTATACAAAAGTATCCAGTTATACGAAACTGTCATTATTATACTAAATGTACTTTTTTTTCATTTCGCATTGTTTGTTGCCAGAACCACCTACACAGACTGGTCATGCATGGCGGCACTTCGTTGAAATAATAACTCCATTGTTTATCAATATTTACCAAAAAAAAAATCAAATTGGGCAAGACTACGTATTCATCGTGCGCCCGTCTGCGTCATGGCAATACTCCCATCGGAAGAAATATCATAAATATACCTGTTTTTTATATTCATAGTCATGAATTACTACAAGAAAATGAGTAGGTTTATATATTTTCCTTAGCGGGCTGCATCTACCTAGGTGGGTAAAAAAATTGCATTTTCCACAAATCTTTTTATTTTATATTATAACCATTAATTTATGTTCCCCAAAAATTTCATTGAAATAGTCGAGCATTAGTAGCACCATACTTCAAACTTTAAACGCGTTTTTATCGAAACACTGTTTTCAAAGTCGGTGGACGTGATATCTCGAGAACCAATTGATGGATGGCTTTCAAATTTACAAGAGATACGATGAGAAACATTTAAAGGTCGTTGACGATGTCACTTTTTAAGAATAGATCTTCCTTTTCTAATAGTTACGTAAAAAAGACGACTTTTTCATACATTTTGTACGCTCGAGTTTCAATTCGTCGCCACGTTGTGAAAAAAAAGGATTTTCAAAATCGACGATCGTCAACGACTCGTATTTATTGTTAACTTAAAAAACCCGCTTGGTTTTTTACATTTCAGACGGGCCGTTTAAGCTGGAGAGTGTCCACCGCCAAGCGGCGCAAAAAAAATTTCATCATCGGCCATATTTTTGTTTGGGTTTTCGGATAAAATTCCGAAATGCACACAACTCCGATTAGTTTGGAATTTTGTGTACCCACGGATTTTCACTCGCTGATCGCGAATATGATAGTGAAAATACCCGCAAATTTGGTTTTCAAGGTTAAAACTCATAAATACTTTTTTTTTAAGTTTTTCTGTTTTGTTGTAATAAATGTTGATCATAGAGAAAAATGTTTCTCACGAAAGTTGTAGCCTGTAAAAAGATTGATATTTCATGTTCCATACAAGTTCTGCCCAAAACTAATCTGTTTCGAGAAAAATGGGATAATACTGCAAAAAGTGCATTTTCGTAAACTCTATGAGTTTCGATATTATCTACTTACGCACTTTACCGCAGGAAGGTTGCAGTTTGATCTTCAACATTATACGCATATGTAAGCAACAAACAAGCCCAAACAACACACAACACAAAACACAACAAACAAACCCCAACGGCACAAAGCACAAACCTAAACAAACCCAAACAACACACAACAAACAAACCTAAACAAACTCCAACCTTCTCGCGTTAAAATGCGTGAGTAGATGATATCGAAATTAATGGAGTTTACCTAAATGTACTTATTGGAGCCTTATCCTACTTCTCTCCAAACAAAATGATTTTAGACAAAAACTGTATAGAACATAAAAGATCAATCTTTTTACAGGCTAAAACTTTTGTGCGAAACATTTTCCTCTAATATCAACATTTAATAAAATAAAATAGAAAAACTCGTTAAAAAATCACCTTTTGTGAGTGGTGACCTTGAAAATCAAATTTGCAGATATTCTTACTATCATATTCGTGATCAGCGAGTCAAAGTACAAGGGTACACGAAATTCCAAATTAATCGGGGATATGTCCTTTTCGAAACTACACCCAAACAAAATTTCGGAACTTTGTCATTTTACTGAGCCTTTAGGTAGACGTAGCCGCTTAAGGCCTTAGGCCACACTAACGGGGATAAAATCATGTGCGAATTTAACAATTTTTTTCGTATGAAAAAGTGATTCACTCATAAAATTAATTACACATCTATTTAATATGAATATCGAGCTGTTAGAAATTTTAATTCTTTTCGATGTACAAAATGGCCGACTACTCGAAACTTCTCGAAACAGCTTTTTTCCAATTGACGTGACAAATAACTTCAACAATTTTCACTCGATTTACTTCAAATTTAAAAGTTATGTTCCTAATTGCATTTCGCAGAGAAGTACGTACGGAATTTCTGATTAATCGAAAACTTTTCATTTTGTGAGCAGTTTATGACCAGTTATAACGACATTTTTCACTGAAAATTCATTACTTATGTTCAAATACCTACAACTTTTGAATAAAACAATGTTTTTTCAATTCCGTACGTACTTCTCTAGGTATTCGAATGTAGATTGACGAGAATTTTTGTTTTTTGTTCTAGGTAAAGAATTGTGGATGCTAAATGTCACGCCGCGGAGCGCCTAAAAAAAAGATAAAAGAAAATATTAGTAGTCGGCCATTTTGTACATCGAAGAAAAAAAAATTCCAACATCATGATATTCATACTAAATAGATGTATAATTAATTTTATGAGTGTATCACTTTTTCACACGAAAAAAATAGTTAAATTCGCACAGGATTTTATACCCATTCCTGTGGCCTGAGGCCTTAATCAACAATTATTATTATAGTCCCAATTTATTGTTACCACGATTATTAAAAGTAAAAAAGAAAAAACCCTAGGCCAATTCGATAGATTCGTTCGAGCTTACTTCCGGTTTGCGGGATCGCCTAGTTTTTCGTTTGCAGACATTCACGTGAGTGGGCTCATTGAAGCGCGACACGAGCGTTCAGCTCAGCGAGAGGGCGAACGACGTAAAAAAAAAACACAAACAAACAAACAAAGAAAAAATGTTGAGCGAACGAAAGTCGATGTGCGAAACAAAGAGGCGAAGACAACGCGTGAGAAAATTTGGTCCACGGGGAGCTCTAGCGTGGAGGGGGTATCGGCGTCGAACCGGAAGTGGCTCCGCTCGCCAGCCGCGCGTGTACTCAACGTAGCTCGGACGGGATCAACGTCGCGCGCCGAACTGGCTGCTCTCGAGATGTACTTCGTATTTCGGCAAAGGGGTGTCTCGACCTAGCCCGACTACGTCGGCGTGCGACGACCCGCGATATATGCTCGTATACGTATAACCCCCCGCCCCCCCCAACCACCAACCGCGAATATACGGAATTTTGTAAGGAACTGCAGACACAACCCCACGCACGATCGATCCACCCGGCGGCAAATTCCGATTCTATTCCAAAGGATTTTTACCCCTTTGTGCCATGGTGGCGCTCTGAGAGTGCCACCTGTTTTATAACTGTTTTCTCAGCAATTTCGACCGAGTTTAAAGGAAAAATGTGTGACACAAAGGATTAAGAAGACAGGGACATTTTATTTTCATGATCGTTTCCCAAGTCAATCGAGCAATGAGCTAGTCTTCGAATGAATAGATCAAGAAAAGTTTCGGATAAAATTCCGAAAAGGACATACCTCCGATTAATTTGGAATTTTGTGTACTCGTGTATTTTTTGTCGCAGACCACGAATGTATAGTGAAAATATCCGCAAACTTCATCTTCAAGGTCAAACCTCAGAAAAACTGTTTTTTCAAATGTTTTTTTCATTTTATTGTCATATACGTTGATCTAAGAGAAAAATATTTTGTACAAAAGTTGTAGCCCATAAAAAGAGTGATATTTTATGTTGTATACAAGTTGTTTCCAAAACCAATCTGTTTCGAGAAAAATAGGATAATGCTCCGAAAAGTACATTTTCCTAAACAGCTTCGATATTATCTACTTACACACTTTACCACGGAAAGGCTGCATTTCGATCTTTAAAACTACACGCATAAACAACTAAACAACACAAAAAAACAACCCTAAACACAAAACACAACACACAAACCCAAACAACACACAACAAACAGACCCAAACAACGCACAACGAACAAGCCCAAACAACACACAACAAACAAACCCAAACACACAACACAACGAACAAACCCAAACAGCACACCACGAACGTGCCCAAACAGAACACGACCAACAAACGCAAACACACAAGACAACAAACAAACCCAAACAAACTCCAACCTTCCCGCGGTAAAGAGCGCAACTAGATAATATCGCAACTAATGGAGTTTAGGTAAATGTGCTTATTGAAACATTATCCCATTTATCTCAAAACAGAATGGTTTTAGACAAAAACTGTATGCAACATAAAAGATCAATCTTTTTATAGGCTACAACTTTTGTGGGAAACATTTCCTTCGAGGTCAACATTTATTAAAATAAAGTAGAACTTTTCAAAAATGAGTTCTTATGACTTTTGACCTTGAAAATTAAATCTGCCGGTATTTTCACTACCATATACGCAGTCAGTGGGTCAAAAAACACGGGTACACGACATTCCAAATTAATCGAAGGTATGCCGTTTTCAGAACTACGCCCAAAGTTTCTCCAAGCCGAATTCTCATCTTGACAAACTGTGAACGGGTAAAATAAAGAGATCTTTAAAAAAAAATTACGTAAATTATCTTGCAATTGGAGGTATAGGGGTACGTAAGAATTTTGGGGCTATTAGTCATGGAGGAGCGTGTTTAGTGGCGAGGAGATACGTAAGCAAAAGAGCGACGCATTTCGCTAAGGAACATAAAAAAATCAACCAGCCGCTACGAGGCTCCACGGCCGACTGACAAAGACCCACGTGCTCCACCGGCAAGACGCGCGCGCTGCGGCTCCCCCTCCACTCATGGTACCCCCACCACACGCGGCACGCTGGCGCTAGCGGCCGGGTCGCGAGTACTCGTTTTTCTGACCCACATGGTCTTGTGAAAACGTAACCTTCGAAATTCGCTACCGGAGCGCCAGCACCAAAGCACAAAGGAAATTTAGAGAAAGAAAAAATCAAAGCGATATTTGCTCTCTGAACCGAGAGAACCGGCCTCCAGGCTACGCAGGCGCGATCGAACGGTAAAATTTTATTACGAAGAATGCGCCGGGACGAGAATTCACGAGATTGATATTGAATAGCGCAGTGACCGGTCACGTGAAACAATACCGAAGTATCCGCAATTTATATCGTTCATAAATACCGAATAATTAATAAATACCGAAAAATGGATAAATACCAAAAAGTTCGTAAATACAACAACAAACAATTAAACATTAAATCAATGAATCCAAAAAATATTTTAATTTAATTGGAAAATAGAAGTACATAAATATCGAAAAAAAAATCAGAAATACACCTCGTTCGAACATTTTTCAATTTTTATTATTTTTGACTCACACATCAGCTGCAAAAATATAGAAAAATACCAAAAAGTAACGAAAAACGTCCGTATTGTATTTGCTAGTGAGATTTTTAAAAAAAGCTAAAAAATTTGAAGGTCAATGAATCTGTTACATCCGCGAGAGACTCTTACGCCGTTTACACGGTTGATAATAATAATGATCGCAATTTTTTTTTCAAAGCGTGCAAATAATTAATCAGCAATTCCGTAGACTAGCGAATATGGCGAATGCGTCGCGAAAGACATATTACGCCACGAAAGTAGCTTCGATAACGGACTCCTCTCGCGTACACAACGAGTCACGTGAGATTCCACAGGGGCAAGGACACACACTACACAAGATCTTTTTGCCGCGGCTGCAGGATCACGCATCTACAGACGAACACACACACACACACACTTGAATGTAAACGAGAAATTATTGCCGCTGAGATGCTTTATTCCCTTAAGGATGCCTCAAATAAACGCGTACACTCCCGGACAAGAGTCCAGCGAGAACGAGGAAAATTATTTTGTCGCTTAATCATTTGAAAAACATGTTAAAAGATTTTAAGTTTGAAAATTTAATAAACTTGTCGAATCGAAGACAATTCAGCAAATTTCGCGGAACAAATTTATGACCACTTAACAAATTTGAAAAAATCCATTTATGACAATCCAATAAATAAAAAGAAATCAATTTAATACAAATTCCACGAACTCGAACAAATAAAAGACAATTTAACAAACCTGACAGAACAAATGTAAATAAAATTTAATGAATTCAAGAAAAGTCAGGACCGAGCAACGAATAAAAAAACAATGTTAATAACAATTCAATAAATTCTACCAAATTGAAAAGAACAATCTTAAGACAAATCAACGAGTTCGAACGAAGACGATGCGACAAATTTTAATCAAATTCAGGAAATTCAAACAAACTTTAAAACAACAACAAATATGAATGGGAAAATTGTCAACATTGATAAGCGTAATAAAATCATTGAAAAAAAAAAATTCTGCAACGACTAATCGAGTTCTCTAAATAATTCCTTTACGTCCGAGGAGAGAATAAAAATTGTTAATTTAAAGGAAGAAAAAACAGCTTGTAATTTCTGACATTGCGGTTGAAATTGAGGCCAAGAGCACGATCGAGGGAGGAAACGAGACGATTCCATATGGCCTTATAGGCTGGGAGGCAAGCGCCGAGACGAAAATTGCATCGCAAGTACATAGTTACACGATTTTCCATACCTATGTATTAAACGTGTATGGGTTGGTGCAACGTCCGTTCCGGCCTGGAGGAATCCTATAATTGAACAAGTGTGCTCACCGCACTTACCCGCGTTATAACTATATATATATATATATATATATATATATATATATATATATATAAATTGTCCACATATGGCGTACCGAACGTACGACGGATACGGCCACGATTCGCCTATCTTAATTTCTTATCTGGATAAGTCAATTAATTGGCTTTTATTTGCTGAATGATGATATCGCTGTACAACGATATTTAATCGAGTTTTCATTGGGTCATTCCACTCAAAGTGGGGAATGAAAATCTGGTCCATAAAATATGTACGTACACACATACATACAGACAAGTAGGTTATTTATTGCTATTATTACGTATTTCATAAACCCAATAATAATAATAATAATGAATAAAGTATATATCGTCTAATCCTACGAGGCCTGAATGCCTATGTACCGGGTGTCCCGTTTGAAATAAATTAGATAAGCTTGAGAGATTACGTGTATATGTGTGTGTATGTGATGTTTTTTTTTAATAGAAGTGCATGTATAGTAGTGCATGTATAGTAACAGAGTATTGAAAATTGCGGAAATGCATGGGCACAGACGACAAAATGTTCTTATTGTTGGAGTATAAAGTACAAGTACAGATAATAAAAGTAAATTTTGATATTTTTGGAAATATCTATACGTCTAGCAGAAAACTTTCCTGCCTATTATTTTGATTGGTATTGAGTATAAAATAAGGTTTTTTGATTACATGTTAACAACAAATAATTAAAGTTATTTTTTGTTGTAATTCAAACGTTTTTTTTCTACAGCTTGCAACTCTCGTAATTTTCAAAATTTCAAAAAAGTTTCCGGTCATACATACGTTCCATCATCATTTCGTTTCTTTCTCACTTCACATTACCTTAGTTGCGAGAACGGCCTACACCGATTGGCCATGCAGCAACAGCGGTACTTCATCTAAATAATAATAACTTCATTCACGGCAAGACTATTCAATGTATCAATAGTAGACCCGCGTACGAAATTTATTCGGAACGCGAAAAATTATTTTTTGCCAATGCGCCTGGTGGTCATACGTGTATCCAAAGTGATAAAAAAAAATCTTCTCTCATAAAGCAGATACAAATAAATTATCGTAATTGCTCTATCCGTGTGTACATGACGAACGATGCCAATGAAAAGTGGGTCCCACAGGGACACTAAACTTTCGATCGGTCAACGTCACGCGTATTCTCTTCCTATCTCTCTTCCTCTCGCTATCTCATACATATATTTAGCTCTGCGTGCCCCATGCGCGTGCAGCATCAGAGCCATTTGATGTCTCTTACAACGCGCTTTTGAAGGATGTTGACAAAGGGGCCGCACCGGACGAAGAAGAATGAACACGTTGCGAATTTCACCGACCTCGAAAAATCTATACACGACAGTTTGTAATACGCACGGACTCGCGCGGTCACTTCTCCGATTATCTACGCGGTGTCACTTGAGAAACTCAACTCGAGTATCTTGCTTAAACCTGTTTGTCGCCTCTGTTTCAGCCAATCTTAACGGTCTTGCAAGTTTTAACACAGTTTAGAGTCTTTGACTTAGCTCTTATCTAAAGCCTAACTCTCTCAGCCAAGTCCAAAGCATTTTTAAGCTATGTTTGAAGTTTGTTTAAGGTCGGTTTAAAGTATGTTTAAAGTCGGTTTAAATAATGTTTAAGGTCGGTTTAAAGTATGTTTAAGGTCGGTTTAAAGTAGGTTTAAGGTCGGTTTAAAGTATGTTTAATGCCTGGTTGAAGTAGGTTTAAGGACGGTTTAAAACATATTTAAGCTCTGCTTGAAGTATTTCTAAACTCTGTTTAAAGCCCTCTTAACAATCTTTGCGGCCAGTGTCACATTAGACCTGATTCAAGATGCTTGTTTGGAGCATTGTGAAGCTCTTTAGTGCTTTTCTTAGTTTTGTTTAAAACCTCCCGTAGCTCTGTTTGAAGGCACTTCAAGCCCTGCTTAACCCCTTTTTAAGCCCCTTCAAGCTCTGCTTAACCACCCTTCAAGCTCTGTATAAAGCTGTTTAAGCTTCGTTTAAAGCCTGTTTCGGCTGTACTTAAATCCCTTCAAAGGTCTGCTTAAACCTGTTTAAGCTCCATTTAAAGCCTTCTCAAGCTGTGTTTACAGCCTTCTTAAGCCCCGTTCGAAGCCTTTTTAAGCCCTGATTAAAACCTCTTCGAGCTCTGTTTCTAGCCTCTTCAAGCTTCGTTCGAAGCCCCTTTAACCTCGTCATAATCGGGAAATAAAAAATTGAACATTCAATTCGTTTTCCTGCAACACGAATTGTTTTTTTGCCTTCGATCTCCTCCAAAAAAAATATTTTCCGTTCAATCTCTAAGGAGAAAAGTTTTCGTTCACGTTTCTCCCTTTTTCACGTCGTTTCGCTCCCGTCTCATTTATTCTTGAACGAGATGGATACGCAGCGGGTTTGCCCGACCCCCGGGATCGACGGTGGCGAAACCTCGCGTGTCCCTTACCTGCCGAGGGTGTCCTTGGAAAAGTCCTCAACGACAGCGACCGCCGACGAGGTTACGACGACCATGTTGTTTGGGTTGCACGCAACGTGGCTCGTATCCCATAATATCGACGGTGAAGCTTTTCGATGCGAAAACCCGAGGGTCGAGAGACTCTCGTGACGTCACGCTCCTCACAGGCTCACATGGGTGTGAGAGAAAGAAAAAGAGAGGGGGAGAGACAGGCGGGTACCTATGTGGTATTAAAATGTTATCTTCTTCCGGGACATATTACTTCCTGGTCACGATTGTCCCCCCTCGGTTTCTTGAGGTCCTATCCTCACTGCTGCCCCCTCTCGTTTTGGGCAAATACGTATATGTACCAAGAGTATCCGGACACACGGTGTCCGGATTTTAATTAAGAGGAGGGATTCCTCGAGCCTGGGAAATTGCCGACGTCACAAGTCTGAGTCTTTCTCTCTCTTTCTCTCTTGCTGTTCTCTCTCCCTCTCTGTATCTATCTCTATGTTAATCGAGTGGGAGCCAAAGGGTCCACCGGAAAGAGCCCCGAATAGTTCAATTGCAAATTTGGCCGTCTCGAACAATCCCACGCTCCCCCATTTCAATATTCATGAACGTCAGCGCACCACGTTGTCACTCGTAAGTTTATATATCTGTATGTACGTGCACGATATATTTGTAGAATCCAAATTTTCGCAAGTCACACTGATTCACTATACACAAACGTCACGGTATCGTTGTTGAATTTTCGAAGAAAAAAAAACGCACAATTTATTGGGTCTTCAAAGAGCGAGAAAGGAGTCTACGAATTCGCGAGCGACGACGCGCGCCACCTGGCGGATTAGTACATCGAGCGGCCGCGCCATCTGTCGGACTGGTACATCGAGCGGACTCGGTTTTCACGTTTTTTCTTTTACTTTCTTTGGCTTCGAATTTTTCTGCGGCCAATTTTGTTTCCCCCTGCGGGGATACGGAAATTTTTCGTACGAGGACGCGCGTTCTGTCAGGCTATCGAGAGACCGAGACGATCCGCGGCGCGAGGAAAAGAGAACGAGACTGACTTGAGGCCCACTCGAGCAGGAGACCACAAGCCGGCGAAGCCGCGCTTCCCCGCCTGCGACCACTACCTGTGCCCAGACGAGAAACCGGCGCGCGAGCCTTCACCTGCACAAGAGAGCGAGAGAGAAAAAACACGCACACCTGCGGAAGCGAGAGGGCCGCGATTTACGGTGACTCGAAAGAATAATAAACGAATGTATAGTCCCGATACGACAGAGAAGATCCGTGCGGTATTTTATATTGCTCGTTGATCTGACAATGGAGAAATCGTTCGGATTTTTAGTTCGATCGAGTTTCAAGGGAGGAAGGAGGGCTTATCAGTTTTCAATATTAACTTCAACTCGAAGGACTTGAAGAAGAAGATATATATATATATATATATATATACATACACTTTTTACGGGTAGTATATATATATACCTACTAAGTCTCCCACAGTACAGTCGTGTGTATGTTTCGTTATTGTAAACGCTTGTCAATTTTTACTATCATTTTTATTTTTATAGTTTTTGGCTCGTTTCGCAATGGGATTTCGTTCTTTGCTCGTATAACTTCTCTGCCTGATTTTATTTTGTCATACCATTTTTCGATTTTGGCTTCATGTCTTTTGCCTTTTCCTTATATACTTCATTCAACTGTTGTTCGTCTGATTTTTTATCTCGTACTTTATTGTTTATGTTATTCTGTTGTATTAGATAGTTTTTTTTCGTTATACAATGTCACACTTTTTTCTCGTGCACTCATGTTAGTATAGTGTATTTTTATTATCGTACTTTTTACCTAATATGCATCTTCGCTTAAAGGTTCCACGAAGCCATAAAATAAACTATCAATCAATCAACTTCTCTCGCACTTATTCGCTTGCTTTTTTTTGTAGTATGTGTTGTATTTTTTTTGTAGTATAAAATTAAGTCTCGCGCAATGTATTACAACTAATAAAATTTCCGCTTACAACGTTTCGTTTTCCTTATTTTCTACTACGATTTATTTGAACTTATATATAACATACCTCAACACCGGCAACTGAAATGTTATCTATTATAATAAATTTGAAAATATTCAAGTTTATTGTGCAACACTTTATATTGGGTTGATATATAATTGCTCACTATATAAAATAGAGGGATGAAATTTGATGAATATATATGAAGAAAAAATTATGTATCTACATAATTCTGGCTAACAAGCTATTCACAACGGAATTAATTTCCTAAAATCACTGTATGCCTATATCTACAGGGTGCCCTGTTATGAATGGATAATCTCGGAACTGTCGATAGGTCAGATCATGTCCTACCGGACATGTCCATGCTGGAATTTCAGTTAAATTAATGTCCCACGGTTTTCGAGATAAAAATCATGTCATGGTTTTTCGCATGCTATTTCTCCGAATTATAATTCTTTTTGACGCGGTTTTTTAAAAAATACTCTTGGTTTTCATCTAGGAAAGTCTTCTTTTTAACCTCAAATGTTAAGGAAACTTTATAAAAAAAAGATCTTATGCAGAATTTTCGTACAAACCAATTCGATCTGACTTTGATAGCCTGCGGTGTTAAAAAAATGTACTACGCATATCGTGCCAATGACTTAAAAAAGTTGCTTTGATATTATCGATTCATATCATTTGTAGAGATGGTATGTGAAAAACCAGAAGCAAATTTTAAAAAAATATATAAAGTAGAGCATCTCGAAAACCGTGAGTCTTTTACTAAACTGAAATTCCAGCATACATGATCTGACCGATCGACAGTTGCAAGATTATCCATTCATAACAGGACACCCTGTACATATTTATGTACGTATGTATATGTATATGTATGCATATGAAATTCCATCTATCTCAATACTTCATATAACATTCAATTTCTCACTACGATATTTTATTACCAATTACGACACACGTATACCCGTGTACACGTAACTCCACATATCCCTGACCAACCGCAACGTTTGGGCCGTCGCACTCGCGCGATGTTCGGGTATTTTAAAAATAGAATGGAGCAATCGTCCGAGAGATATCCGGACGATTGCCGACTCGTGCTCGTGAAATGCTAATCTTTCTGTCTATATATATAACACAGAAGTATAAACCTAAACCAAACATACAGTAAAAGGGGGGGGGGGCACTCAAAACGAATTCAAATTGGTCCTGAGGAGCCAAATTCGAGAAATATCGGCTCGAAAGATTTTTTCGCTGTTTTTTCTTTTCTTTTCAATTCGAGGCCCGGAGTCGTAAGAGGTGCACAGATCGGGTCGATGCACGCGCGCCGCTCTCCCTCGATCGTCCGCGAGAGAGCGCAATTAAAAGGTCATTAATCTCGTTCACGGGATGGTGCACGTCCGTGGCCCGGGATGGACAACGGAGAAGAGGCAAGGGTGGAGAGAGGGAATAAGAGAGAGAGAGAGGGGGAGAGAGAGAGAGAGAGAGAGAGAGAGAGAGAGAGAGAGAGAGAGAGGAGGGAGAGAAAGGGAAGAGGAAAATAGACTTTTAACAAAAGACAGAAGCTTTCGCACGAATGACCACCATATACATATACAGCTTATTGGTTTGATTCTCCGTGCCACACGTACATCTACACGTACTACAGTCACACTCTGAATGCTGCGAAACTCGTTCGCCGCATTAAATATGGGGCTAGTTAACGTCTGTCCCGATCCAACGACCACTCGCACGTTGCGACGAGATGCTTACAGCAATTACGAGGCAGCCGCCAGTCGCGAACTGTTACTTTTTTTGATTTTTTTTTCTTTCAAATTATCATATATTTTCATTGTGTGCTTAATGTCAAAATGATTTCGCACATGTGTGTACGTATGCATGTAAAATCTCTGCAAGTCGTATGTGTATATATATATATATATATATATATATATGTTCATATATCATGGTGATTCATTTATGAGCACTAAGCCCTGGCATTCATGTATTCGCGAATATACAGAGTGCCCCTTTTAAATCGACGCACTGGATCGTCTTTGAAACTGTCGACGATACGAAAATACGTTTCAGCCAAAAGTTCAATTGTTATTCAAAAAAGGTGGAATGGCCATTATCTGATGTAATTGTTTTTCTATATGAAATGTTGTTTATATATGGCACTTTTTTCCCTAAATATATAATGTTTTTCTCGATGTGGAATATTTTTTTACATATGGAATCATTTTTGTTATACATACAAGATATCCGTGGCTTAACTGTTTATTTTATTTTTCTTTCAATGATATTGTATGTTATTCGATTGACGAAACAATGCAGTTCGCGCTACATCGACCCACACAAAAGCGTCCTATATTGATTTGCAAATGTAAACATATATAGTTGCATTGAAAAGTTTTTTTCTTAAGTTGACCAAAGTTATAAAACTTTTTCCTAGTACTAGTACCGCCACCAGTTTCGAATATATTTGCGAGGGTGGATTTAACCAGAACACCTTGTATATGTGTACATATGTATACACAGGGTGTCCTGCTATGAACGGATAATCCTGCAACTGTCGATAGGTCAGATCATGTCCTACTATATGCTGGAATTTCAGTTTAGTAAAAGTCCCACGGTTTTCGAGGTTTTGAGCTTTGTTATTTTTTTCTTTCAATCATCCGTCTTTGGTTTTTCGCATGCCATTTCTACAAATGATATGAATCGACAATGACTAGGCAACTTTTTAAAGTAATTCGTACGATATGCGGAGTACATTTTTTTTACACCGCAGGCTATCAAAGTCACATGTTCGAATTGGTTTGTATGAAAATTCATCATAGGGTATTTGTTCATAAAGTTTTCTTAACATTTAAGATTAAAAAGAAAACTTTTCTAGATAAAGAAATAACCAAGAGTATTTGAAAAAACAACCGGGTGAAAAAAGTTATCATTTGTAAAAATGGCATGCGAAGGCCAAAGCAAATGATTTTTATCGCAAAAACCGTGGGACTTTTTCTAAACCGAAATTGCATCATATAGCAGCCCTAGATAGACAGTCATGATTATCGAGCCGGGCATCCCATCGGTGAAGCAAATTTTACAGCATATTGACTACATGTCGTGATGCAAAGCCATGAACGCATTCACAAGGAACATCCCTTAGGTGAGACCCTTCGATTTTGTTGAAATTTGGATATGTTTTAAAGCACCGAACAATAAGCGATACGTCTTTTTTATTATCGGCGGAAAAACGGTTTTAAGGGTTAAAACCACCCTCGAAAATAGGGGTATTTCTCGTTTTTCCTCGATAACGTTATCGTTCTCATATCCAATGTATAGTACACGCAAAAATAAACATTGTTGCAATTTGAAATTTTTTTATATCTCGTACCGTTAAAACGTCCTCGACGAAAAACGAAAAACATCCCCATTTTTTAGGGTGCGTTTCACCCCTCAAAACCATTTTTCGGCCGATAAAAAAAATACATATCGCTTACTTTTCGGTGCTTTATAACATATCCAAATTTCAACAAAATCGAAGGGTGCCACCTGAGGGATGTTCCTTGTCAGTATCACGAATGTACAAAACATTTCGATCTCAATATGTCGTTTACAAATGCATCGTACGTTTAAAGCACGTTGAACCCATAGCGCTAGGCTCAAGTGCCCACAATTAATATCCGTAAAGTTTTCGTCATTGAAGTCATGTGTAGACATTTTGGCGTGTAATGACTATAGTGAATACACGCCATTAATCGTTTTAATTGTTCTCGTGAATTATACTTAACATAAACGCAATTTCGTTTACGTTGATGAAGACATTTCATGAACTCATTCAGCATCATGGATTTGAGATACATTTTGACTTAAATTTGTCGTTTCAAAATGCATCATTCGTTGACCATAAGATTAACTCATAAGACGGCAAATTTGAGTTTCACAATGAATATTTGCAGATTGACGTCATAAAGTAGTCATCCAACGATTTTTATTGGTGTATTTAATGGGCTAGCACTGCATGGTGGTAGACATACGACGGTGATATGCGTGTTTCTCAGTGACACATCCTATGACGGCGATGTGCATGTTTCTAAGTGAGGCAATATGACGGCGATATAAATATTCTCAGTTGTACAGTTGATGAGCGCAATATGACGGCAATATACATATTTCCCAGTGATACATCCCATAAGGGCAATAAACGGCGATATGCATATTGATAAAAACCAAAGATGATGAAAATGGGACAAGCGAACCAGAAAGCTTTCACAAATTTTAGGATGGCTAAGTAGGTAGCACGCTCAGCTCTAGAATTAGCAGACGTAGGTTCAAATCCCGAAGGTATGTAAGAGCTTTACAGAGGATAACAAGGCAGGATACGTTTTAATCCAATTATCATATAGGCAGGAACATAAATAAAGCATATGGAAAGAAAAAATACCAGGTTCTTTTTTACTCAATATTTTTGAATTTTTTATTTTTCCACGCCGTGACACTCGTATGAGCTCCATATAAGCACAACATAGTTATGTCACGCCATGCTGCCAATATGGGCCCCACAGGAGCACTACAATTTCTTTACGCCGTGACATCCATATGAGCCCCATATGCACTCACTTATTGTTGGATATTCGTGAGCCGATTTTGCTAGTGCTGATGAATTCACTCCATGCATACTCGCGTGAGAACAACTTTGCTTCATTTGGATGTGTTATTGTGAATCATCATGTCATGTAAATATGACTTGAAAGGGAGCACTCATAAGGGACACATAGCTGTGTGATTTTCTATGCCTCATAGAAGATCTACATATGATGCCAATATGAGCTACATGTGTCTTTCTGGGAGAACACGATCTGACCTATCGACAGATGCAGGATTATTCATTCATGACAGGACACCCTGTGTATATATATGCCCACATATAATAGAAAATAAAGTGATTATGTTTTTTTATTATATTAATTATAAGTACGAGCATAACAAAAGGAAGACGCAGTTATGGACAGGAATAAAAATGAAAAGAAAAATACTGAACTAAATTAAAAATGAATACATACGAGCGCGATTTTTGGGCAACTGTTTTTTTTCAGTTCGTGGCTGTTTATAATTTCACTAGCACACCAGAGTGCGAAATAAATTACGCGCTACAACAATATAGATACATTAATGTATATGTATGTATGTATGTATGTATATGTATCAAAACCTACTAGGTTTCGATGCTGATTTCAATTTTTTTTCAAATGGGTAAAAAAGAAGAAACAACGAAGACAATTTGAGCATGCTAATAATGTACCGACCTCATGAATTAAATATTATGCCCGAATATGCATACGTTCTCTCTTTTTCTCTTTCTCTTTCTTTTCCTCTCTCTCCCTCTCTCTATCGCCCCTTTTCGACGTACACCTAATTGAGAAAAGTGGATCTCGTTCTCCATTGGAATTTTTTCCCTTCTTCTGTTGTACATTCGTATATCTACATGAGATACATGCACTTGCTAATATTTTGAGCATTCCTCATTTTAATTAGACGAGGACGGATCGCTCGATATCCGGTGTATTTATATATAATATGTGCACCGGACACGCGGCAAAAGGTTAGTGACTGTGTGTCGTGTGTGTGTGTATGTGCCGGCCGATTATACTACGTATGGGAGTACGTGCACCCATTCGGAGTGTGCTACTTGCCAACGACGTGAGACGCGAATTGTCTGGAGGCGCAAAAGCGTTTATCCGATCGCAGTGTATACGAGAACGGAATTCTAATCAGATATTTATATATATATATATATATACACATATACATATATACACACACAGGGTGTCCTGTTATGATTGGATAATCCTGCAACTGTCGATAGGTCAAATCATGTCCTACTAAATGCTGGAATTTCCGTTTAGTAAAAGTCCCACGGTGTTCGATATTTTGGGGTTTATGTTTAAAAAAATAATAATCTGCTTTTGGTTTATCGCATGCCATTTCTACAAATGATATGAATCGATAATAACTAAGCAACTTTTTCAAGTAATTGGCACGGTATGCGTAGCACATTTTTTGACACCGCAGGCTATCAAAGTTAGATGTTCGAATTGATTTGTATGAAAATTCCGCATAACTCTTTTTTCATAAAGTTTCCCCAACATTTGAGGTTAAAACGACGACTTTTCTAGATAAAACCATCAACCAGGAGTATTTTTCAAAACACCGGGTCAAAAAGTGATCATCTGGAGAAATGGCATGCGAAACACTAAAAGCAGATGATTTTCGTCTCGTAAACCGTGGAACGTTTACTGAACTGAAATTCCAGCATATAGTAGGACATGATCTGACCTATCGACAGTTGCAGGATTATCCATTTATAACAGGACACCCTGTATATGTATATCCGTGAAATGTTGTGACGTTGAAGTTTACATCGTTGGAATGCAAACGAAAATTAAATCGTTTTACTTACTCAACTTGTTTTTGGCCGATTTAGGTTGCCAAAAGCGCTTAAACGTTTCTGCGTATTCTTATTGAAAATGTACGACTACATTTTCGATAAAAAAGCCTTCGGACGATTTTAAATACCATGAAAAAAAAACGAAAAAAATTGTTGCATTACAACGATGCACACTTCGACGTCGTAATATATACACTATAGTACCTTTATTATGATATAATCTCATTGTTCCCTATTTCTCTATCTATGTCTCTCTGTCTGTCTGTCTGTCTGTCTGTCTGTCTGTCTGTCTGTCTGTCTGTCTGTCTGTCTGTCTGTCTGTCTCTCTCTCTCTCTCTCTCTCTCTCTCTCTCTCTCTCTCTCTCTCTCTCTCTCTCTCTCTCTCTCTCTCTCTCTCTCTCTCTCTCTCTCTCTCTCTCTCTCTCTCTCTCTCTCTCTCTCTCTCTCTCTCTCTCTCTCTCTCTCTCTCTCTCTCTCTCTCTCTCTCTCTCTCTCTCTCTCTCTCTCTCTCTCTCTCTCTCTCTCTCTCTCTCTCTCTCTCTCTCTCGAATTTACGCACAGCTAAGTTAGAAATGACGAAGTAGCCAATCCTACCGGAAGACCGAGAGGAGGAACGAGAGACGAGAAGAACGAAACGAAGAAGGATGAGGAGGAGAATGACGAGAGAGGGGGGGGAGTAAGAACGTAGGGAGCGACGAGAAGCGGCGCAGGGGCTTAGTGATGCGAATAAAAAGATAAAACGGTTCGGGTGACCGGGTGGTGGATTTACCGATGAACCGGACCAGATATAATAACGGTGATCGCGTCATCCAGCGATCCCTTGCCCAAAGAAACTCGTTTTAACGGCGAAGAAGAGCAAAGAGGGGACAAAAATAAAACAAGAAAAATCCATGAAAAATGAAAGAGAGAGAAAAGGAATGAAGAAAGAAAGAAGACGAGAAGAAAGAAAAAAGACAAAAAAAATGCGATGAATCTCGACTGTCGCGTCGTAGGAAAAAGAACGTGAGGATTCACACGAAAATTGCCCCCTCGCCGCTTGGCTCCTCGAGAAAATTCCGACCTCTCTTAATTGACCGACAGCCGATAAAAAATGCCAAATTCCTGAAGTTCCCGCTCGCCTTTTTTTTATTCATTTAACCATGCTTACCATGTTTACCCAACTTCAAGCCCTAAAAAAGTAACTGCAAAATTTCCGAAATTCCCTTCGTCCCAAAGTTATCGCAACGCAAAAAAAAAAGAAACCGAATTTTCGTCACTCAATATCTCTCAATATCCCTCGTGATTTGTTGATGCGTTTTTTTCTTCTCATCGAGTCAAGAATCGTAGCGCGAATCAGTTGAATACTCGCACCGCGTGTGCCAAACTTTTGGACATGAGTGTATGCGTAAGGTATTTTTTGTTTCATTTTTTACCACCTGCCGCGATCTGATCAACGAATACTCGAAAGACTTCGCAAGGTCGAGGATTGAGAAGGAAAAAAGAAGAACAACGAAATTAATGAGGCGAAAAAGAACTTAAAGGTGATCATGATTAATTACCATACTAGAATATATATATATATATACGTATGAATGTATTTTATGGACACGCGAAATCGATTAGTTTGGAAATATTGCTTACAGGTGGTGAATAACTGTAAAGAATAATTCTTCTTCAGTCAAATTCTTTCTTGAGATCAACGAACGTTCCTAGCCAGACGAAAATCGTCCTGGGTTCGGCCAATACGTATATTATACATACATATATATATATATTATAAATGCCGTACTAATCATTATAATTGAATATTTATTAATTATGATGCTGTTGAAGTTTGCATCGTTGGAGGGCAACGGAATTATTTTTCATTTCCCTTATTCAAAATTGTTATTGTTATGGAAAACATTTTTCCGATAGAGTTAGGGTGTCAGTCTCTAATGATGATTTTTAAAAAATCTCTGACCCGGCAAGAAAACTGCAATCAGAAGAAAGTTTTGTGGCATTCCAACGATGCAAACTTCAATATCGTGTTTCATGGTATGATTTTTGGAAAATTTCCCAAAATGAGGTACTAACTCGTTCACATCTTATCTTGAAGCAATTTTTTTTAAGCATTAACGGTAGAGGTATTTTTATTTTTTCACAAGTTTTGAATTATTGAACGCTTTCCACTTAGTTGTGTGGATACAGATGATTGGATTGGTGTTTGTCAATTGAATACACATTAAGCTAAGACTCAAATAAGTATTTAGTTACCAATTATTGTTTGTTTAAACATTATGAACGAGTTAGTACCTAATTTTGGGAAATTTTCCAAAAATCATATTTACCATAACTCGAAATCTTAGACATTGGACTAACGTAACGTAGGTTAAATATGTTCCTAACGAGGTGACCTATCACCCCTTTAAGGCCTTGCATTGACCTTCTCGACACCCTGTATAATATATTGTAATAACACGAAAAAGATAATAGATATAAGCATTGAAAATGGATATGTAAAAAGCGTTCACGCTATACGCTGGAATGAATAAAATAAAATTATTCATGTATATATATATTTTTTTTTATTAAGCCGACGATAGTAATAATGATAACGCGGCAAAGTATGCCAACGCACACCCTGACACACACGTAGTATACGTGGTAGATCGAAAATAAACAACGAGCTCAGGGTGGCTCGGGGTCGGACTGCTCATGCCCGCGGCCAGTCTTTGAGGTTATGCTACCCCCTTGGCAATCGAAGCAACATTCTCCTTCGCCTCGCGCTTCAAAGACGGTCATTTCGCACGTCGCAAAGTTCTCTCGAAAACAAACCGTACGCCTCGAGAACACGCCGCAAAGACACGGAAAATAAACACAACCTTCGGTGGACGGGGCAGAAGCGAGCTAGCAGAGTCACGAAAAGAGACAACAAAGGGCGAATTCTGCAGCGTACAAGAAAATTCGGCAGCGAACTCATTTTATGGAAGAAAAATTATTCTCAGGCTTTTTCCACGGTGCTCTGGCTCGAAGAATCATTTTTTTGGAATCTGCGCTGGAGAAAATAAAATTTTGGAAGAGTTGTCAGTGTCGGGGTGTGAAGCATGAAGAGACTTCGCGTGGGCGATTCGTGCGATAGCCGCGCATACGCGCGTATGTGTGTGTGGGTATATAGGTATAGGGAAGGGAGTATGCCATGTTCGGCGATGTGACACACCAGTGATGCCGCGATCGTTTCGTATTTTATTTCGCTTCACAGAGGCTCGTATAGCGCGAGACACGTGACGCAAAACGTTCGAAATGCACAAGTCCCCTACCCTGCGGACACTCGACAATTATGTAATGATTTTGTCGCAAAAATAAAGCCTCACTTACCGCTTGTTTCCAGCGAAAAAAAAACGTCAAGAAGAAACACGCACGGGCACGCACACACGTAAACACACACGCGGCTGCACCGGAGTGCGGTTTGCGCGAGACTGCCGCCTGGAGGCGCTGCACCCCATCCCCCTCTACTGGCCGGCCGTGAGCGAGACGAAGCGAATACAGCAGCGCCGTCGAGAACTTCCACGACACGCCAGCCGCGGCAGCACGCGCCGGTGAGCCGCCGCACGATATTAGCATGCGTGAGAACGGGTGATTCGAAATGACACAGAAATGTTGCAATCGCAAAAAAAGTGAAGTTGAATATTAACAAATCTGAAGCGATCGTAAAAAACATGGTAAATATTCGGAAGTGGGGCTCCTGCTACAATCAGCGGGAACGCCAGTGACCCGAGCTAACCCAAACAAAAATTAGCCTGATTCCAGGAGCCCGTTTCCGAATATTTGCCAAAAATACTTTTAACTGGAATTTTAAGGCATATTATGCGATTTGGAGCTCATTTTACTTTACGTTTAGGAAATATATTTAAAAATTGCAAATTACGGCGTCGCCGAGAATTTTATTGGCCGTGTGTCCTCAAGCGTACTCGAGTGAATATTTTCTACGTGCAATTTTCGCTCGAGGATTTGGGCATCGTTATTGTTATGAAAAGAAGAGCTTTGAAATTATTGAATCGGATGCGCAGCGAAACAAAACGATTCCGAAATGACCACAATGGCATCTCGGAGAATCGAATATAGCGGGCATACGAGCAGTAGACACGTGATGTTGTCTCTTGTCGATAGCGAGTAAAACAGACGTCGATCCGGCTCTCGATAAAACAGATGTCTAATCGAACGCGGAAAACAACACATGCGAAACGGAATGATACCTCATCGCGGTCGGCATGGTAGAACAATTATAGATACCCAACAATCTCTGAAACGGCTCTTCAGATCCCGTTAAAACTTTGCCAAACGACGTCAAATAGATAGACGAACAGCTGTCTGCACCTCAAATTTTCTGAATTTGAGAAAAAAAACGTAGATTGGCTTATCATCAGCTGATCTACGTTTTTTTCTCTCAAATTCAGAAAATTTGAGAAAAAAAACGTAGATTGGCTTATCATCAGCTGATCTACGTTTTTTCTCTCAAATTCGGAAAGTTTGAGGGGCAGACAGCTGTTCGTCTATCTATTTGATGTCGTTTGGCAAAGTTTTGACGGGATCTGAAGAGCCGTTTCAGAGATGGTTGGGTATCTATAATTGTTCTACCATACCGACCGCGATGAGGTATCATTCCGTCTTAAATACTAATAAAAAAAAAAGTTACCATGTAACAGTCAAAATTAGTAATAAAACAAAAATGGTAAAGAAGTATGTCGTTAAAAAAAATCATGAAAATCGTCAACTTTTTCCTCGCCTCGAGGTATCTCCCCCCTTGACGCTCGATACAATAGTTCTTCCGTACACGTGTACTACGCGTCGGTAAGAAAATTCTCTGAATATCACGTATTACCGAACCCACCGGGCGCGTAATCTGCAAAAAACCTACAAAATACGCTACAAAGTCAAAACGTTGATCGATTACTCTGTTCCCGCGACTTCAACCTCCATTGTCCTATCTACATTTCTTGTTCTGTTCCAAACGAAACGCAAACAATGTGAAAACATCGAAGAATTGCTCGGACACTTGCACGTGCCGCATAAAAAAAAAAGAACGAGATAAAAATTGCACCGAAAAGAGTACAATAATTGCGTGTTGATGAAAAAAGATCAAGAACTCGATCGTCAACGATAAGATGCTTACATTCCAAGGTTAACATAAACAGGGTCCAGATCTGAGATACAGGCCTCGGTGATCATTGTTCCATCACTGCTGCAATGTTTTTACAATTCTCGTAATCAGCCAGAGATAAGATAGTTGGTACAAAAGCTCAGATTTCTCCAGAGGCTCGTCACAGTAGATATTTGCAGCGAGAGGCGTTATTCCCATCGCGACATTCCAGTAGGACACAATGGCACTTTGGAGTGTCTGGTGCTGTCTGGCCATTGTTGCTGGACGTTCCGCCGCCCAGATTTTCACCGTGAATCAGGATGGCGATACGAGCGAGAACGGCCTCAATTCCGAGGCACCGGGACAGCGACAGAAGTTCGTGCCAACCTGGGACAGCCTGGATGCTCGTCCGCTTCCCAACTGGTATGACGAGGCAAAGATCGGCATATTCATTCACTGGGGAGTCTTCAGCGTGCCCAGTTTCGGCTCCGAATGGTTCTGGCACTCCTGGCAAAGTACGCCCGAGCTCTTCTCATCCTTTCCAGCTAAGAGCACTTACCGGATTGTTGGAATCTTTTCAGGCGAATCCAGCACCTCCACGAAGTACCGGGACTTCATGAAGCAGCGGTACCCGGCAAGTTTCACGTACCAGGACTTTGGAAAAGAATTCACGGCGGAGTTCTTCAACGCCACTGAGTGGAGCGAACTCTTTGAGGCTGCAGGCGCCAAGTATGTGGTCCTAACGAGTAAACACCACGAGGGATACACGCTCTGGCCGTCCAAGCGCTCTTTCAGCTGGAATTCGATGGATGTGGGACCCAACAGGGACTTGGTCGGTAAGTGCCCAACATGGCAGGGTTCATTGGTGCGTTGAAGGTGTATAGGCTTGGCTTGATCTAAGTCTGCGTCCGAAATTAAGGTCATCAGTTGAATCTGTGCTTGTGCCACTTCTGTGCTTGTTCCTCCACTTTATAGGATGTACCGAAAAAAGAAATCGCCCCCATTCTACATATGGGAGAAAAATCCTTGGAAAGTGTATTTACAAGACTTTTCCATAGATCAATTGAGACTTTCATCTGGTTGCTCTACTCACGAAATTTCATGCGTAGAATATTAACACCCGTCTGTTTGGCTTATTTCGTGTCCGAGCCAAAACTACTTTCCTACCGACTTGCTTCATTTATTCAACAAAATATATATTAAAAATCTATATTCCTATAACATTATAATTGATATAATAAATTATATGTTCCGAACACGAGCATGCATATTTTTTTAATTTTCGAATGTATCAACTGGGTAGAAAAAAAATGGCAGGTCAAGAAATACCCAGGTTTACAGACGCAAAGTACCGGAAAAACGTTTACAGACAAAGTGTTAAAACTTTAGAAACTATGAAGCTGCGACGAGTGGACGGACATGACAAAGTTGCAAGGCTTCGACCGCGCAACCCGAAAAGATAAAAATCATAAGTTAAAAAATGCCGTTTCTTCTCTTCGAATATAATGCAGGTGAGCTCGCAAAGGCGATAAGGGGTAACACAAAGATGAGGTTCGGTCTCTACCACTCTCTCTTCGAGTGGTACAATCCTCTCTGGTTGGCCGACCAGAGTAACAATTTTACGAGCGACGACTTCGTTACGTCGAAGACGCTTCCCGAGCTTCGCGAGTTAGTCGAGATCTATAAGCCGGAAGTGATATGGTCGGACGGTGAGTGGGACGCGCCCGACACTTATTGGAAGTCCAAGGAATTTTTGGCCTGGCTATACAACGAGAGTCCGGTCAGGGAGAGCGTTGTGGTGAACGATCGTTGGGGCCACGAGACCGCCTGTCATCACGGTGACTTTTACACCTGCGCCGATCGTTTCAATCCCGGTGTACTGCAGAAACACAAGTGGGAAAACGCCATGACGATCGACAAGAAGTCCTGGGGATATCGTCGGAACGCAAGGCTCGCGGATTACCTCACGATTGCCGAATTGATCAGCGAATTGGTGACCACGGTCAGTTGCGGTGGCAATTTGTTGATCAACGTTGGACCTACCAAGGACGGCGTTATTGACCTCGCGTTTGAGGAACGTCTCCGCCAAATGGGTAATGAGAACGGTCTTTCGAACAGTTCTGAAAGTAACGTCGAATTTCAGTAGCGAGGAATACTCTCATTGCCGTCGCCCTGTCTGTCTTTTCGTTTCTTTGTATTTCTCCGTCGCTATCAACAGGCGATTGGTTGTCGACCAACGGCGAGGCCATCTACGGCTCGTCACCCTGGGAGCTGCAAAAGGACAAGGTGAACGAAAACGTCTGGTGGACCGCGAACAAGGCTGCCAGGCGTATCTACGGCTCGATCCTGCGCTGGCCCGAGGACAATCTTCTTCGCGTGACGGCCATAAAATTGAGCGACGACTATCGCGTCTGCCTCCTCGGACCGGGCTGCAAATACGAGCTCCCGTGGAAAAACACCAAAGAAGCGCTCGAAATTACTTTGCCGATCGAGGCACGCGGGGGACAGCCCGCCTGGGTTTTTCGAGTCGAGCTGCGAGCGCTTCATTCTACTATTTCCGAAAGGCATTAGACCTAAAATTATTCACGTAGTTTTTCTCCCTTATCGGGTAACGCTAGTCCAGAGTTGGAAAAAAATGCCCTAACGTGTGATCATACTTTGGGGTCTTAGTATTAAGGTGCTTGATGTAGAAAGTTTCACATCGAAAATTTGCTATCTCTATTAGTTGATTAATCACTTGAAATTGATAAATCCGTCAATTAATTATTAATCATTGATTAATTTGAAACGAAAATAAAACCTTTCTTCGAGCACTTGCTATTTCTAAAAAAAGAATACAGACATTTACAACAAAGTTGTTTTTATCGATTTTCGATTTGCGTCTTTTTTCTAAAGCACAAAAAACGCCCAAAGTTTAAACTTTTTTTTCGGGCGCCCGGACTAGTGTTACCCTTCGAAAATAAAATAAAAATTATAAACAGCCAGTGCGTATTCGCCGAAACGGTTGATGCAGCGCAAAGAAAAATACATTTGTACGAACATACAGTAAAAAATATGTTTTCCAAAACATTCTCTCATCGGATAAACGCGCTACAAGGTCTCCAATCTTACAATCTCGATTCGTATTGGTAAATGCAACGAAGGGTAGCGGTCCGATATCTTTTAAATGCGAACGAGTCTTCGTGTTCTTGGAACACCCCCGACGATCCCGTTTTTAAAATGGGGCGCGCCAATCACCTCGAGCCGTCCTACGGCTCCCGCTTCCGGTTGCGCTACGCGCGAATCGCAAGAGCTCAGAGCTGTCCGACCTCGTAGAGATAAGCACCGAGCAATTTCGTCTGCAACGATGTAAAACGTACAATTAGCAATAGTATAGAGAACAATAATGATAATAATGATTTGTTCGCGTTAAAAATATGGAAAGCGCCCGATCGTTTTTCATTCGCTCTTTCCTTGACTCACTCCTTGTATGTAATTGCGAACGTTGAGCTTTTCGTTCTGCGAATGAGCGCCGTCGTCGCCGCATCCGACCGGAAGTAGGAGAACGTTTTTGCCGGTGACCTCCTGGAAGGTGAGGGTGACCGGTATGGAGCCACCCTCGCGTGACAGATCGGGATCCACGCCGTACACGTATTTGGTGGCGGTACGCGCGGCTACGTAGTGCGGGTGGTCGGGATTCTCGGTCCAGGCTTTGCCACCGTGGCCCATCTCGACCTTCAACACGTTCGGGCTGGCGCGGGTCGCCCAGAGTTTCGCAAAGTGCGCCCTGACCTTTTGCTCGACCTCGTCCGGCGTCATATCCGGCACTATGCGGATCGAGAACTTACCGATCACCTTTCTCGGTATCACTGTCTTGGAGCCGGGGTCGCTGAACGCGCCCTCGATACCGTGCATCGACAGGCTCGGGAAGCGCCAACGGTGCATCAGGATTTGCGTCTGAAAGTCGACAAGCTCGTCCGTATTTATCGACAGCCACGACTAGCGAGCCTACCGTTATAATGTGGAACTAAGAACCAATTAGCGCAGAGCCCAATATGGTCGCGATCGCGCATTCGACGCATGTGTTTCATTCTACAGATCACAGCTTACTTTTGCAATAAATGCGGTTGAATTTTTTTTTTACATGCCTAGTTACCTGTTGGCCACACGCAAAATTAAGTAAATTAAGTGACCTTTTTGTTTGAATTTTATAACTTCGTCGTACCTTGTCCTCGTTGTGTGCCAGCTTCGTCGTGCCCACGGTCGTGCGAAGCTCGTCAACGTCGAACTCTATGTCCTTGTAAGCGGCGACCTCGGCGCCCGTGATCTTCGCGACGTTGTCGTAGATACCCTCGATCTGTATGCGCCCGTGAACGTCCACGAGGGTGTTGAGCAAATGAACGAGATCGGACATCGCCTCGTAGACGGTGCCGCCGAAAGAGCCGCTGTGAAGATCACGATCGGCACACGTCACCTCAACGTGGAAGTAACAAATCCCACGTAGACCGTATGTTATGCAGGGCTTCGTTGTACCCAGCCAATAATTGTCCGATATGCAGACGTAATCGACTTGCTTGATGAAATCGCTGTCCTTGCGAGAGTAAAGAAGATCGTCGAGACCCTCGCTACCGCTCTCCTCCATTCCCTCGAATACGAACTGTTCAAAATAATTTATGTTGATTCATCATCATTATCATTATTATTATTTTACTGCGCTTACCAGCATTTTTTTTTGCTTTATGAAACGAAGCCGTATCGTAAAATCACAAAATCACATTCGAACTTTCGGTATTGGATTTATTACCACTTGCTACGATGCAGTTCTAGCTTTATGCTTCTCGTTCGGCGTTACCTTGATATTGACAGGAATTTCCGCGCCCAAGGCTTTGTAGCCCTGAAGGGCGTGAATCCAGCAGAGTACGGGACCTTTGTCGTCGGTGCTGCCTCTGCCGTAGAGCTTGTCGTCCTTCTCAACGAGAACGAAGGGCTCGGTGTCCCAGCCGTCCTCGATCAGAGCGGGCTGAACGTCCAAGTGGCCGTAAAGTAGTACAGTCTTTTTCTTCGGATCGTTGCCGAGGCTGCCCAAAAGAGCGGGCGGAAGCGGAATGACTTTGCCATCGGGAAGTTTCTGGGTGCCGAGATCTACGAGTTCGGTCTCGCTACCGAGTTCCTTCAGTCTCACCTCCGCCCATTTCATCATTTTGACGATTTCTTGCCTCTTGTCGGGCCATGCGGAGACCGATTGGATCGCGACCGCTTCTCGGAGGTTCTCGATGTACTCCGCTTTGTGGCCGTCTATGTGACTGCGTCAAAAAATTCATTCGTCATTACTACAACATTCTTTTCGCGCGCTCGCCGAGCCGGAAGATACGCGAAGAATATTCTTCGGCTAATTTCTTTACGGTTGGGTTGATTTTTATTCTTGGCAATTTTCTTTTTTTTCTTGATATTATTTTTGTCATTTTTTTTTTATTTCGGTTTCTTTTGATTTTTACAATTTCCTGCAGTGCTCTTTTTTTCGTTCCTCACGAGGACGAGAGATCGCGATTCGAATCTGTTCGAAGTTCAAATCTGATTATCTCGTAATCTTATCGCAAATTCCAGGTAGGCAGAAGAAGTCCGAACTTCGGGTGCGTTAATGGGCTGGCAATTGAACGATAACGATAACGGAGGAAAAGTGGGTATCCAAGATTGCTGCTTCTTTTCACAGCTCTTCGTGATTTTTTCGTGGACGAACGAAGCGAACGAAGCTTGCGTCAATTTCTCCTATTAGTATTGTAAATAATTTTTAATAATAACGAACATTAATAATAATAACGACCCTTCCAGTATAACATTGTTTCAAACTCGTTTCTTCTGCATTATCCGAAAATATGGACTTTCATAAATATGCCGTTAAATTTTAGTCGCGAAATTCGAAATATTCGAATCGCTACAGCCTTCCTAGAAAAAAGGATTCGATAAGCCGCGTGAGACTTGGTGCGAAAAACGCGAGTTTCTCGAAATGTCGTTTGTCAAAACCGCGGCAGATTTTGAACGGAGTTTTCAAGCTACCCGTCTCCAATTTTGCAGAATCAGTCTTCACGCCATTTCTTAAGTTCGTAAGGAAGCGTTTTTTTTTTTATTTAAAAATATTATATTTTTCCTTACGAAAAAATGTGGAAAAAAGGTCCAATAATTCACTTAGTTTTGAAATGGCCATCAATTTGTTAATTTACATCGAAAAAAATCCTCCGTACGCCTCTACACTTTTTCATACTGATTGATAATCTTTTTGGTTATTTCTTTCCGACAATTTTTCGAACAGTAGAACTTTCTACCGTGAGGCGCTACTTTTTTTGGCATCATTGAGCAGTGGCCAAAAGATTATACAAAAAATGAAACTAAGACATTCCAAAATATTTTTATGCACAATATAAGTCATTTCAATAAACAAAAAAAATCGGACTGATTATCGAATTTTATTGAAAAAAGAAAAGATCATGGGAATCAGCCATTTGTAAGCCAGTCACACTAGAATGGTCCCTTAAGTGTTATTGATGTTCATTATTTTTTCACACTGTTAATATTATTAATAACAATCAATAACTAACATTTATAAGAATTAATTCTCATTGTCGTTTCACGGTATTAATACTCGTCAATATTTCCTGTTATTCATATTCGATATAATTGCCTACTTTTACTATTCATTATTATTAATGCTCTTCATTATCAATATTATCAATATTCATTGTTGTTTGGTATTGATGGTCAACATTATTTCGTATGATTGATAATAAAAAATAAAGTATAAAAAATAATAATAAACGTAAAATTAATAACATAATAACGTTTGTTATTACGTTATGTTACTGTCATTGAATATGATTTCCTATTATTCATGTTCCTCATTATTCTATATTATTATCAACGTTTTTCATTGTCAATACCATCAGCATTTATTATTTCCTGTTATTAATATTCGCCATTATTCCACATGATCAATATTCGTCAATACTTCGTTTTTTAAATATTCATTATTATTTTAGCGCATTAATATCGTAAAGAAATATTATTATTATTACAAACAATGGTTACCAATTAATAATGTTCGTTGTTATGTTCATAATACATTATATGAGTGGCAGTCAGTCTGACAATGAGTTATCGTCAAGCCGAGCTGATTATTGTGAGTCATTTCTCTACGTGTCCAAGTATCTCTTGCGTTGGTTTTTTACTCTGGGATGCCTGTTTCCCAATTGAGAGCACTCATCACAGATGTTTCATTTATTTTTCTCCCTATTATCTCTAGTAATCAGGAGCAATTTTTTTAGTTACCATTTATCATCATCATTATCGTCACTATTATATTAACTTCAAGTATAATGGTTTATTACTTTTTATTAATTATTATTTATCATTTTTATCGGTAATTCAATGTTATGGTTTTTGTTTATAAATTTCTTCTTTGATTGTCAATCATTTTCAACGTTGATGATTTAATATCGTTATTATTATTCATTTATTTATTTATTATTATTATCATTATTATTTTCAATATCGCCACGGTATTAGTATTCCAATTAGTTCGCATATTCGTAAGAATGCGAGTCAATGTGACATCCAGTTGTATTGAATTTATTATTAGTATTATTATTATTATTATACAAGTATCGGGAATTAGCCGGCACCCACAAGAATCTTACAGATGTAGAGCAATGACCATTTTGTTACAAATTTCTTACAGATCGGTCTTACATTAGTCTTAACTAACTGTATTATTATTGATTTTATTTGATATAAAATTTGAATTACTACTATTAAACAAGTGCCAAATATCCTACCTGAACAGTTTTTCTAGAACGGGTGGAATTGTGTTCGCCATTTTAAGCGTTTGCTCTGTAGAGACGAAAAATCAGCAAATAAAGTTCTCCTTTGGATATCGTGCTGTACGCGACGGTGTAGCGCTCGGGATCACGCGCAATGACAAGTATGCATAAAAAGTGCACGTCTTGAAACGTACCGGTTTCGTGTAACTGCTACACGACTTTGCAAACGACTGCACACGCCAGCAACTCCACCCCTCCCCCCGACCCCCGCCGTCGCCGCTCCATTGGCCATTGTTTTTTTTCTTTGGCGTTCCGACTGCGCAGCAAATGCCACGAGACGGTTCGCCGGCTGCGGAGAATTTAATTTGAGACGTGTGATTACTACTGCAGAGTGGCGCCGTCTACTCTAGCGACATTCGCGAGAAGCTTCGATGGGACAGTCTGCTTGGTTGGTAAGGCAGGAACTTCTGTGTGTACTCGTTCGATAGTGCAGTCTGGCTCGATCGTTTTCTCTATGCTGAAAAAAAAACTCGGTCCAAACGTGAACGTCTCGCCGATGCGTCGCGAGCAGAAATGATTTTTTCCCTCACTCTCGTGCGTTTCTCGCATGTCAAGGGTCAATTGTAATCACTGTCTTACATATAGGTTTGAAAAGTCCAGCGTTGTCGCGTGGTGGGAAGTTCGGTTTTCCATACAGGTCTGGAAACTCCGACGTTTTTACCCGTGGAGGTAGGTCCCTTAGCGAAGACATTTTTAAATACGTAGTGGCCACTAGAGTCGCTGTGGTAAGGTTACCTGCAACCAAAGGATGCGGGGGAGGGATCTCTCAGTCGCGGTCTTGTGGTTCAGTATTATTTCCATATAACGACACTCGTCGCGATCCCTCCCACTCGACGATGCGGGTAACCCTACCGCAGCGCCACTAAAGGCCACTACATAATTAAAAATGTCTTCAGTAAGCGACATACCCCCATCGCTGAAGTTTCCAGCCGACCGGGTAAGACCGCGGCGGGGAGCGTCGCCGTTGGTAAGGCACAAACTTAGTTCCGCATCTATTCACTAGGAGCGCCTCCACGGACTTGTAGATACAGATATACGGCAGTAGATAACTTTCTCGGTCTCTAAATCGTGTTTCCGTTTTCCGTTGCAGTGTCGAAAGAAACTAAACGGGCTATTCAATTCAGAAAATGCTTAAAGCGCGTATGCTACCGAACTGTCAAAAAAGTTGGAAAAACGACAGTGGAAAGTGTTCAGTATTGAATGTTCCGCAGGACGAAGAATTGCATCGAAATTGGGAAGTCGCAATTCCGCGCATTCAAGTGCTAAAAACGCCGCAACACATTTGCGCTAGAATATAACTTGACCGTGTCGGAAGTCGCATGCCCTCGCTTGATTAAAAATGCCACTAATGAACAAGCTTGAGGATTTTTATTAATGAAAGTAAACAAAAATTCGAATCATATTGCTGTTCGAAATAATGTTTATTCCGCAAAGTCAGCACCATTGCGCAGCTGTTCGGCCCTGCTTTTGATTGGTTCGCACTACAAAACTCGTCCGAAGGTAGCAGCGCTCCAGGTGGCGAAAGCGGGTATTACTACTTTGGCTCATTATTCGAGTCATTCTCCACCCTACGAGTTTCCAGACCTGTATGCAAGCCCGTTCTCGCACTCGATGAATGTGAAGGCGCTCTCGATGACCATACGCGCATACATATAATATGGAAAACGAGGGTTCCCGTTTACATTCTCGCTTGCGTGCTCGTTCGACACATCGCGTTATTTGCGGTACCGTTATAATTCCCTCCCCTGTAACACGTGTGCAAAGATAATTGCCGTCCAAGACTTCGTTATTTTTCATTAGTTTTATTTTTATAACAATGACTACGGTAACTTGCGTAGCACCGCCGAATATCGCGGTCATCAAGTACTGTAAGTAAAATTACGTTAATTTTAATATTAAAAAATCCTATTATTATAATTATTGTTTTTACGGTTATGTTATTGTATATCTCTTTTCAACGTTTTCGCGTACATGAAAACGACGATTATTATTATGGATACATCGATGCAAGTTTCAGCGTCGTTCTATCTTATCATCCGTCCATCGGGTAATTATTCCATGATCCAGACCTCGCAATTTCCTTTTTTTCCCCGACTCCGAAAATAAATGAATACCGGAATTTTCCAACTTTACGCAATTGCAATTTTTTTTTCGGTGTAGCGACGAACGAACGACCTTAGAAATCAGTTTTAACGTTAATAATTTTGCGCTGCGGTGTATTTTGAATTGCTCGCGCATCATCCCGCGCGCGAACCTCCACCCAATTGTATACATAAATATACAAGGGCATTTCTTACCACACGATATTTGGAACGACTGATTATTATCGTATTGTGCCTGTTGAATAATGACAATTCCTCGTTGACCCGCGTACTCGTTCTTTCATATATAATAATGAAATCGTACGTTTTGCGCGTTCTCTGTGGAAAATTTCTAAAAAATACGTGCTCTATAGATTTGAAGAAAATAATATATAGACAGAGTGTCCTGTTACGAATGATTAATTCTGCAACTGTCGATTGGTCAGATCATGTCTTACTGTATTCTGGAATTTCAGTTTAGTAAAAGTGTCATGGTTTTCGAGATAAAAATCATCTGCTTTTGGTTTTTTTGCATGCCATTTCTACAAACGATAACTTTTTTTGAACTGGTTAAAAAAAAATACTCTTGGTTGTTTGTTTTATCTAGAAGTCTTCTCTTTAACCTTAAATGGTAAAGAAACTTTATGATCAAAGATCTTATGCAGAATTTTCATACTAACCAATTCGAACATCTGACTTCCATAGCCTGTGGTGTATAGAAATGTACTACACATATGGTACCAATTACTTTAGAAAGTTGTCTAATTATTGTCGATTCATATCATTTGTAGAAATGGCATGCGAAAAACCAAAGGCAGATGATTAAAAGAAAAAAAATAACAAAGCTTAAAACCTCGAAAACCGTGGGATTTTTACTAAACTGAAATTCCAGCATATAGTAGGATATGATCCGACCGATCCACAGTTGCAGGATTATCTATTCATATCGGGACACACTGTATATGCGTGCTTTACAGATTGGTGAAAAATAATACATAAAATACGCTCTCTACAGATTTCGCATAAAAAGGACTTTGAGTTGCGATGTACCATTATTACACTTTTTCGAAACAATGAAATAAATTATAAACGATGTAATACGTTGTGTTATTTACCGTGAATAGTATTTTTTGTGATCTTCATTATTATCCTTTTATACGATTATTATTTCCAGTGTATCATTATTATTGCGATTATTATCAAGCTGATCATCGCAATAATAATAATTACTGTACAAATAATCAAATAGTAAAAAAAATATTATTATAGTATTTTATTAGTAGCAGTAGTAGTTGTTTTATTTTCCGGGTATACCCTTTCAGGATTTTACACAGCATCCCACCCCGCCCTATATATATTTTGCCCTATAAGATTATACTATAACGCAATATAATTTATTTGTCTTACTAACACTTTTTCTACGCTTGCTCAGCGATTCTCACATGCTGGCATAGTTCTATCACCGGCCCGCCCTTCTATGCGCGCTCTATTTTCGCTTTCAGGGGGCGAGATACCTTTAGGCGAGGAAAAAATTGCTGATTTTCATGATTTTTTTTTTTTAAGGAAAGATTTCTTCACTATTTTTGAAACTTAGGGAATGTTTTATTACTACTTTTAGCTGTTACATGGTATTTTGTAAAAATTAATTTAAAAAAAAGGCAGAGGTATGGCACGGTTTTATAAACGGGTTGCGGCGGATGTTGTCAGACGGCGTGGCACAAAGCGTCGGCCGGATCGATCTGAAAAAAAACTAACGACGATTTTTTCATTAACACTAATGCGCAGAATATGAACCAAGAAAAAGTGAAAAATGTTGAAAATCGATGGAATGGTACGCTTTGAAACCAAAAGATTTAATTTTTCGAAAAGAACGCTCACTCTTGCAATAGAAAACACGTTTTTACATTTTCAAAAATTAGGATCATCTTTTAGACAATAAGGTTAGATAGAAAGACTTACACCAAATTTCATAAGAAACAGTCGATTAGATTTTTTTAGCTATACGTCGTGCCAGTTTTGAAGATTAATAATATAGAAAAACACCATCTAACAGCCAAAAGAAGTAATAAAACATACCCTAAGTCTCAACATTTGTGGAGAAATATTACCTCTTGAAGTCATGAAAATCAGCAAAGTTTTTCCTGGCCTCCCCATATCCATCGCCCCGCCCTCAAGTTTTCCCATGCACTGCGATTCGCCCATACCGTCAGATCATCCACGTCTTGTTTTTACATTGCTTTCTTTCTTTTTTCGCATTCACATATGTGAACCAGGGTCTGTACTTCCGTCCAGAATGCCAAACAGTTTGTATCTGCATACCTCTTGTTTCCATCCCTCTCAACGTTCCCACATCTCATGCTTGCCCAGACCTCCTTTGTTTCTCCTTCAATTTCCGTATCCACCCGAAAATCTTTTATTCCTAAGCTTTTCTCCGTGTCTTCGTACCTGCTGCGGTACGTTGGCTTCTCTATTTTGGTCCAGTCTTCCTGTATTTCCTGGTCAATTTTTATTTTTTGCCATATGTGCTCAACCCCCGTTTCTTCCATGGCTAATTTCATTTCTTTTTCCCATTTCGTTGGATTTCCATTCATCTAGCTTTCTTCCTCAACCAAACCTTTGGCCATATGTAGTTTTCCATCTTCATTACCTCACCTACGTATCTCACGGTTCTCTTCCACATTTCTACACTATAGTATTTTATTATGCTTACTATTTGTTACCATTTGCTTTCTTTACTTTTCACTGCTATTGATGATGTCATCATCATGATCTTGTTTTTTGTTATTGTTCTTGTTATTTTTGTTATTATTCTTCTTTAGGGGGTAAGAGAGACGAGGAGCTCATTCTACCGATCAACGATTCCATAAGTGCATCGTTGGACGTTAAACAGGTAAGAATTATATGCGATAAGCGTTCGTCAAATATTCATGTACATTCCTGCCCTGGCAGATGTTGATTGTCGTTTTTCATTTCACTCTAGCTCTGCGCCAAGACTACTGTAATGGCCAGTCCAGACTTCGAGACTGATCGCATTTGGTTGAACGGCCGGTACGTCACATAATCGCTAGACGAATTAATTACAGTGAACACAACGAATAGATACATTTTTCACCAATAAGAAATTTTAAAATAAAATTCGAGAGAGAAACAGAGGTAATTAGCAGCGATCAATTCCAATTTTTTTTAGGGAAGAATCCATGAGCAATAAGAGATTGCAAAATTGTCTGTGTGCAAGTGAGTAAAGTTCATACCGTGGCGGAGCACCGATCCAGCAGTGATGAATCAACTGTTCGGTTTTGTTTCGGTTCACAGTTAAGAAGCGATCGGCACTGGGGCCGGAGACCCTCGACTGGAAAATTCACATATGCTCGAAGAACAACTTTCCAACTGCTGCCGGCCTGGCTTCGAGTGCTGCCGGCTACGCTTGCCTGAGCGTGGCGCTGGCCAAACTCTATGCAGTTGAGGTACGTGGTGACATGAGCAAAAGTAGTGAGAATTGGAATTATCCTTGAAGTTCGTCTCTTGTAATTACCTTTGCGGTAATATGTACTTTTATGAAATTTCGGAAGTTACGCGGATGACAAGCTGTAGACAAAAAGTTCGATTTTCGATTTGTTATTACCAAATGAATAAACATATACAAAAATCGTCCGGTCATACGGTAGAACATGTTGCGAATTTTTAAAAGCTCTGTCCGAATTTGAAGTGAATCGAACGGAAAGATTCTGAGAAACGTTTCGTTGAACGTAGTTCCCATAAAAAGCGCAAGAGAAAAGATGGTAAATCGATCTGACCCTTCACAAAAGTCGTTCATTTGCTAAATTCATCAGAAACTTAGTCGATTTTTGGATCTGTCACAAAGTCTCTATTGCAAACCAAAGTTAAGATCCTAGGCTACAAAACTAACTATTTAAAAAGTCGGACATTTCATGACTCAAGCTTACGCACACTAGTCGTAATTTCAATTCTTTTCGAGCATTCCAAAAACGTCTCCAATTTGTTTGCCTCCACACACAACCGAAAAATGGTGAAAGATTGACAAACTTTGAATGCACAAACGGGCATTGAAGATGTTCCCTCACATCTAGGGTGACGTGAGTTCCGCCGCGCGAATTGGTTCGGGCTCGGCTTGCAGGAGTACGCAGGGTGGTTTCGTGAGATGGCGAATGGGCGAGCAGTCGAGCGGCGAGGACAGCCTGGCCGCGCAGATAGCGCCGGCCTCGCATTGGCCGGAGATGCGAGTGCTGATTCTCGTCCTAAACGAGGAGAGAAAGAAGACCGGAAGTTCGATCGCGATGAGAAGAACCCTCGAGACGTCCGAGTTCCTCAAGTATCGGGCGGAGAAAATTGTGCCGGCTCGGGTCGAGGAAATGGAGCGTGCCATTCTCGCTCGGGATTTCGGCAAGTTCGCCGAATTGACGATGAGAGACTCGAACTCCATGCACGCCTGCATCATTGACGCTTATCCTCCGTGTCACTACTTGAACGACGCTAGCCGCCTCGTGATCGACCTCGTGCACGCGTACAACGTGGCGGTCGGCGAGACGCGACTAGCCTATACCAACGACGCTGGACCCAACACCGTTCTTTATCTGCTGGAACGGGACGTTCCCGAGGTGCTCGGAGTCCTCGATCATTTCGTTCCGAGGAAGTCGTCCGATGGGACAAGCGACAAGGCCGGGGAGTATCTTCGAGGCGAAGCTGCGGGTGTCGCAGCCTCGAGACCGAGCGCAAAGCTCGTGGCGCTGATGGACTTGCCGGTACAGCGGGAGGGACTCATCACGTACATCATTGGTACCAGGGTGGGCGGAGGGCCGGAGTTCCTCGACGGTCCTGGCGAACATCTGCTGGATGATCGTGGCCTGCCGATTTAATTGTAGAGAGTTGTTGTTTTCCATTATTCTATTTATTATGTTGGACATTATTTATAAATCTTCGGTAATGTATTAGGTTGGTAAGGAAGTCTTGCGACACAAGCGACAACTTTTCTAAATAAACATAACACTGTATTCACATAAGATTAATTTGTAATATACTTTCTCCCTCTTCATCTACAACTCGTGTCGAATGCTCTGGTTCACTTCGAATGCCAATTGTCCAGAAACCCTTAGGTCTTGAATTGAACAACTCTTTAGGGGTATTTTGAAGATCCGTTTGATTATCAGATTGTTTATCACGTGAATAGTTATTCAAAGTCGATATAAATGATAATCTGATAGGGCTAAGTCCGGTGCGTATGGTGGACGTGGTAAAACTTCCCATTCGAATTCTGAAATAGTTATTGGTGTCAGTTTAGCTACGTGGAGCCAAGCGTTGATGTGAAGATGAACGTGTAGAAGTTTACAACGTTGTTTAATATTTTTAGACAGTTTATTTAATTGTATAGAGTAGATCTCGGCATCTATTGTAGTACTCGGTGAAAAAAGCTCAAATTATGCTAGGATAAATATATAACCGAGCACTTTAGTGTCGCAAGACTTTCTTACCAACTTAATACGTGTGTATGAGGATCCAATGAATGTCATCTTTGTCATCTCGCAAAGAAGTCGTTCAACTAGTACCTGCGTTTTCAATACAAGGCAACTCAGAGGCCAGGTTAGTCGGATCCAACGGCGGTCCCAGCGATCCGGAATCGCGTGGCACCTGGCAACCTTCTCAAAGAATCACGAGGCTCTACCAAGAAACTCGTGAAAGAATCACGTTATTGCGCGTAGCATCTAAATGCGTCACGAATAAACTCAAAAAGCTCGACAACTTTAGGAGAAAATTGGACGGTCATTGGCACCTGGAATATTCCCAGACAGGGATCGAGCCTTTTGATTCGTCCGTCGAACGTGCTCTCGAGGAAAATTGGAAGGACAACTGTCACTTTTCGTCACTGACGGCGCTAGCATAGCGTATCCCGATCGAGCTATGTTTGAGCGTGTTTTTAACCCGACGGTCAAACCGGTTTATTTATTTACGATTTCTCTAATTATTTACGGGTAGATAGCTGTTTTTTGAAGTGGTTCAGTATTGTGCGTAGGGTGTACTGCTCAAAGATCCTTGAGCAGTTGCCTTTAAGGATGGCGCCTGGTGCATACAGTAGGAAATAGCTTTGTCCTTTTTTCCGGTCACCTTGTCCCCTCTGCTTCTGAGAATGCATTTCAAGTCTTCGACTCTTAAGTGGAAACATTTATTTTGGGTACTCATTGCACACAACAGAGAATGCAAAGATGTCTCTCCTCTCTGCGCACAATAACAAATAAACTCTGGAATAACCTCAATGTCTTTTACAGATATATGGTGCAAACAGCGACGTGGGTCGTTCTAAAAAGTTCGTATTGTAACGGAACCACAAGAAAATTTCGATATAACGGAAAATTAAAAATTTTAATGTTAAATTAATATATTTTTAGAAAATATGTATGATCATTTACTTTCGGGGACATGACGTAAGTTTGAAATTATTGGGACGTGCTATGGTGACGCTATCTGTCCCGAGCTTTCCGTTACCTTTCCCATATCTTCGGAAAATTTTGCAGGTCATGTTGACGTCCGTTCTCCTTGCATAGCGAAATATATTTGGGAGGGGAAAACGTCTCGCGGCTGTTGAAAAACATTTTTTATCGCTAAAGGCGGGCGAGGGATAATATAATTTTGACGCACGTTCGCGGGTCGTGTAGGCGCGAAAATTCAAAGGGTTGGAATACGTCGAACACTCGATTGGGATCGGGAAATATATTTGCAGAATCTCACTTAACCCTGAGACCAAAGACCCTACGCTATCTATACGAAACAAGTAACCTACACTGGCGTTACGCACACCCCAGCACTTCGAATAAACGCTCTTCACGAACTGTTTGTCGTAGAGAATTTTTTTTATCAAACGCTCGAAGACTGAGGAATGGAATTGGATTTGCGAGAAAATCCTAAAATGAATTTTCCGCTATGACAAACGGGATTGAACAAAGCAAGAAAATTATTTTAGCATTTCTCACTAAAAATAATTTGTAAAATCATCAAAGTTTTAGTACACGTATTCCTGACAATTTTTTCGTTGATTTTTTTTAAAATACCGTATGGACCATGCTTGAAAAAATTGCAAACACAAAATTCGAAGGTCTTGAAGAATTTCACAAGGGGTAAAGATGGCACTTTTTTCGAATATGTTTCGGCGTCATTTCTTGAAGGAAAAAGTGTAAATAAATATTTAAAAAATTATTTTATGTCATAAAATAGTATTTTCTTAAAAAAAAACATTAAAGGAGATTGAGCTGATTGTACATGAAATTATTTTAAACATAATACATTTTGCTCAAGATGCAGGATATAGAACTGGGTTCACATAATAATACTGAAAAAATCGCGACATGTAGTTTGACATGGGATATTACAAATAAAAACAAAAGAAACGTATATTGTAGTATAGTAATAAATGCAAAAATGTAAATGTGTTTGTTATAAATTCAGTTCAGTGCGCATTGAGAGCACTGTATCAGGCATTGATCAGCACTGTATTCAAGTTTCGTCAGGTGAGAAAAGAGCCCATGCTACAACTTCGCTTATTACACTGGCTCCGGCCCTAACACCACACAATCTTTTCATCTTATGAGCAGATGTAATGGGAGAGCCAGGAGCAGGATGGTCGGGTGACTATTTGTATCGGTTTTTCCCGTAAAGAAATTTACTCCGAGTACCGCCGGGAGCAAATTGGGATGTACGACGCCTTTTTATTCTCTCCTAGTGCGATTGATATTTTTACGCGACTACCCAAACTGCCGGAACGCCAGGGCTCCAAAAATGATGTGGGGTTTGGGGTATCCATGTGTAGGCTACTAGGCTTAAGTCAGTAAAAAAATAATGTTAATACCTAATTTTGTTTGAAGGAGTAATGTATGTTATTTTTATTTTTAAATATTTTCTAATATATCGTAGCATATATCAGAAAATAAAACATTTTTAATTATCAATATATTTTCGAATTATAAATGTATATTCATAGAGCGTCAATTTTGTACTGCATTTTTTAATATTTCTCCAATAAAATGACGCAACCATGCGCGATTAAAATGCGCTCATCATCGTGCGATTGCCGAAATCGATTAGCATTTTCGACCAGAGTTATATAAATGAACGGCGTATGTGCAACACGCTCAGAAGTTATCGTCGCACGACAGAAGGCAAAGCGCTCTGTCGATCCGAATTGTCGAGCTGTCGTCCGCTATAGGCCTCCGAAGTAACTTTCGTGGTGGCGCCCCGTAACGGCTGCCGGTGGCAAAACTTGGTTTGGCGCATGGCGGTTAAGTCAACGCGGTACTGTCATTCACGCAAACACCTGATTTAAATGGCGACTGGCATACTGCACTAGCAGACGAAAACCGATCCAAGTTTTACTAAAACTCGCCGCAAGGGTGCGCCACAAGAGTTACTTCGGAGGCCTATATTATATTATTCCGAAATTTCATCGAGCTCAGAAAAAGTGAATACCAACGTTAGCTCTCGGATCGTGATTTATAGATTATTAAATCTTTTTTTTTCATTGTACATATCGTGTAGTTTTTATAACTGAAGACATTTTTTTAACAATTAACAAAGATATAGCACCTTGAAATTTTGCATTTTATTCGGTTATGCGAAAACGCGCCGAACGTTTCCGAAGTTACCCAAACGCGCCTGTGAACACAGTGTTATAATCTGTATACGAACTACTCGTGCAGTACGAGTATTGGGTTGTTAAAAACCAAAAGAGGTCGATTTATTTTTCCGCAATCGATCTTTTATAATTTAAAAAAACAGACTGGCAAAGGGCTTGTCTTTTTTAATAGTTTTAAAGATAGATATTGATGGTTTTTGGTGCTATGCAAATTCAAATGGTTGGCGCTGACGCGAAACGCCACACGATTGATGCTGACGCGAATGACGCGCGTTTGGCGCTCGCGCTTGTGACGTCACGATGTTATAGCCGGTATACGAACCACGCGTGTAGACGAGTATTCGGTCAAGAATGACAACGATAAAGACGCACAGGACTTGTTTCGTAGCCTCTGTGTTCGGCTTCTGAAAAATTACTCAGATGTTTTCGTATCGTGTATTTCGTAATCTCACCAACTGAAATTATTATATAAAACCTTATTGAATCCGAATGGTGACAACGGAGTCGAAAAGTTTGTTCAATTCGCTTTTGATAGGTCATAAGTCTAGTCGATAAATCGATAAACAATAGACCGCTATTACTAACACAAATCGCCGCAAATCTTTAGTTCTTCGGTTTAGAAAAGTGCATTCATGACATGACCAACTTGGACTCGTTAATATGAGTCGTCAATTTTACTATTAAAATTTGTTATTAGCGTACAATTGTTCAGTAATTAATTAATAATTAAAGGCTAAATAGGATACAAGTATTACTTTTTGTGGCCTGCAGATTATATTGCTAATATAGTGAAAAATTCAAATTACTGTCCGAACAATAGGACCCGTCCGAGCATTAGTACCGTTACCTTACTCGTGCCACACGAGTAGTTCGTATACAAACTTTAATATTGGACGTCACAGCGCGCTCGGGTAACTTCGGATATGTTTGGCGCGTCGTTGCCTAGCCGAATAAAATCAAAGTTTCAAAGTGCTACATCTTTGTTAATTGTTGAAGAAAAACTAATTTCGTTATTAAAACCGCAAATGATCAATGAAAACATTGAACTTAAAGAAAGCCACTCAATAACCTAATTGCGAATGACATAGTAGCGACGTTTGACCCATTCGCGGCGATAATGTCGAAATTACGGACGTTGGATATCGTGAGGACGGTAGCTCAGCACGTGGCGACGAAGACCATGTACGATCGGTGCATAAGGACCGTAAGTGCGTCGATAGGACTTTGAGCGTAACGATAATCACGAGACCTTGAAAAATATCGCCCGAACGTGGGTCCGTAGGCGGGACAATGTACAGCTTGAGAAAGGCGGTCATACCCTATCGATTCTGAAAAAATATTCACAGGTTGAATTCGTCTCGGCGGACAACGGTAAATGCGTGGCTGAGTTTACCGTCGGCGAGGAGCACTTGAACTTCGGCGGGACTCTGAACATTGGTTTCACTTCCGCCCTCATCGACTGCTTATCCTCCTTGACCCTCATGACCACCGGCCGCGGAGTTGACAGCGTCTCGGTCGACTTGCACGTCACGTGAGTCGAGTTAATCGCCTCGTGACTCCAAATTTCTCCTCCACGATGAAAGAAATAAACAACGGAGTGTATCAAATTTGTTCTCTCATCCGCCGCAGTTTTCTCGAGGCGGCGCGACTGGGCGACGTTGTCACCATCGACAGCAAGACTGTAAAGGCCGGACGGACGTTGGCCTTCCTCGCCGTGGAATTGTCCAAAAAGAGCGACGGCGCGGTAGTCGCGCGAGGGACACACACAAAATTCATCGGCGAACCCTGGACAACTCTTTTCCGGGTTGAATAAAAATCAGAACTCGGTTTATCCATAGAAAAAAATCTTAAGTTCATTGATACGTGTATAAATTGCCCCATGTTTTTGAGGACGCCGGGAACGGGTTTTTTTCGATGCAAGCATATACGATTTTGATCGTCGGATTTTTTTGAGAATTTTTTGATCGTGAATACCTCATGGTCAATCGACTTTGTTCTACAGTGTTTTTTCGTCCCGAATCCATCACTGAAAAAAGTTGTTTGAAATTTTTTTAACAAACTTGAAGAATCGAAACAATTTTTGACAAAAGAAGATCCTCAACAATCCTGTCTTAGTGTCCTGAAAAATGCAGGAATGCTAGAATCAATTACGAACGAAGAATAAATACGCTGCTGCGCTGAAGGTTGCGAGGTATTAATGTGTGTGTGTGTGCGCGCGCGCGCGCGTATGTCAGGTGTGTTTATGTAAGCGTACAAACGTGCGTATATATTTATCATAAGGACGCGATAATAAAGTTATGAGGACGTACAAAGCTTCTTATTTCTAAAAGGAGGTGATTTAGAACGATATAGATGGAGGGGCATAGGCGAATCGGTAAATATATATATATATATATACACTAGCTGTCGTACCCGGATCAGCTCGAGTGCAAGTCCGTTTTTCGTCGACTAATCCGAGAGCCTCCTTGTATACAACGCTCGCCGTTTTTCCACTAGCGAGCAGGTGGAGATCTCTTGCTGAGCTCGCGCGTCGTGACGATAATTTACTTTTGCATCATAAAGGAATCCGAAATTTTCCTTCTTGCGCCAAAGTCATTCAAGGGAATCCGCTTGCTGAATACTGTCTTCCCCTAAATTCCTATCAAACCTGATCACACGATGACGGGCACTGTCTGCTATCAAACGTTTCGCTCGCCGAGGAACAGTTTCCATTACCTTTTCGTCGTCGATTGGCCGAATAGCTGATCTCTCTGAAGATGTCTGTGAGACGAGTCTAGCCTCTCGTAGTTCAATCGTTTGACGTTCCCTTTGCGAAGAGTGACGCACCGTGTCTTTGAATTGACGTTTTTCTGTCTGCGTACCTTTTTTCACCATTTCGCGCTATGTACTGCGTTTTCGCACCCGCACTGTTGCGACTAACAATACGTGCGGATTTCCTTTTCGGCATTATGAAAACGTCATATTCATCCTTCTGATATTACATTTTGGTTCGACATTTTTGGCGACTGCTCAGCGCCTCGATAACCTACCGTGATTGTACGTAGCCTATAACCTGCACTGGAAAATACGCCACACACTGGTGAAAACCACCTCAAGATCGGACCATTGGTTCGGAAGTTTATCCGGGACAAACAATAAACGGACTTTCATTTATAGGCATAGAGTAGAAGAGAATATATATATATATATATATATATATATATATATATATATATATATATATATATCATCGATTGGGGCTTTGTTCTAACTTTTTGTTCGCTCGTCCAAGGCAAAAGTTCGTTCAAGCCTCTCGACTACTTCCAGCCGTTTCAGCAACCACGACCGTGACGAATAATTATTTTTATCGTACTTATAAATATTAAAGGCACTCCGAGAGTGGCGATACATTTTTAGGTACAGAAAACTGTGCAACGGGGGTAGTAAATAATGGCAAAATGGTGTACGTGGGAGAGAAAACATTCGATGATAAAAAGTGCCTCGTCGATGACATTTTTTGCACCCGTTCAATGGAACCGTCAATTAATTCGAAGAGAACATCTATCTTTATATGCGGTATTACCGCTTTTCGTCAATATACCGATGGAAAATAAACAAATGTCGGAATTTTCGAACTTTACGCAATTGGAATTTTTTTTCGATGTGGAAACGAACGAACGGTCTTAGAATTTCGTTTTGATGGCGATAACATTGCGCTGCGGTGTTTTTTCAATTGCACGCACATTATATCCCGTGTGCCAACCTCCACGCAATCGCATGTATACATAAATATACAAGGGCATTTATTATATCATAGGAAAGTTTTGCAGGTTATTTTGACGTCCGTTCTAATCGCACAGCGTAATACATCTCGGAGGGAAGAATGCCTCGCGACTGTTGAAAAAATTTTTTATCGCCAAACGTCGGTGAGAAAAAAAACAATCTTAACACTCGTTCGCGGATCGTGAAGGCGCAAAAATTCGAAGGGTCTCAATTGTTGCTATTATACGTCAGACACTCGTTTAGAACCCGGAAATATATTTTCAGGATCCCACTTATGTGACAAAAAAAATAATGTTAATACCTGATTTTGATTGACGGAGCAATGTTTTTCATTTTTTTATATTTTCACTTTTTGTTTCAATACATTATCGTGTGTATATATATGAAGTAAACATTTTCGGGCGTCGTCCGAGAAGGCGGTTATCGGAGACGGGCTCGCGGAAAGGCGAGACCGTAAGCACTCGAGAGGCGCGTGACCGCTGGATGACGACTTTCCTCGATGACAAAGGACCAGAAGAAGGCCCTGCAAGGGATTCGGCGTTCTAGACAGACTGCGCGGAACCACTGACGAGAACGCATGGTCGAGCTGTAAGTCGTACACCGACGCCTCATTGTCACGCGACAGAATTGTTCAGAGACTTTATATAACTATCCTACACCACGAGAGGCTTCATATTGTTACTACTGTACCAGCCCCTTGGGACCCTACATTTTACAAAGAAATATAATCGTAGCTAAGAAATTCTTACTACATATATATATAGGAAAATAATATATTGTGGACTATCTATGATATTATTAACTATCTATGTATATTCTTAACTATCTATGTATATTCTTAACTATCTATGTATATTCTTAACTATCTATGCATACGCTTAACTAGCTGTGTATATTCTTGAATCGTAAATGCCTCATTTTATATTTCTCCAATAAGATTAGGCACCGCATGCGCCATCAAAACGCCCTCATCATCGTGCGATTGTCCACAACGATCAGCATCTCAGTTATATAAATCAACGGCGTATCCGCGACACGCTACGTTGCGTCGAGTTGTCGAGGTGCCGTCTGCGATATATTGTTTTGTCCTGAAAGTTCGTCGACCGACGAAAAAGAGAACATCAACGTTACTTCTCGTATCGTGAATTGCGAATAATATAGCGGCGTTTCACCCAAACGCGGCGATTATGTCGAAATCACGGGCGTTGGATATCGTGAGGACGGTAACTCAGCATGCGCTGAAGAAGAACAATTACGGTCAGTGCATGAGGAACGTAAGTGCGTCGATAGGGCTTTGAGCGTAACGATAATCAGGTGACATTGAAAAATATCACCCGAGCCTGCATCCGTACACACGGGGCGATGACAGCGCGAGAAATAATCGCGACGAGGTCCTTCGAATTTTTGCGCTGTCACAACTCGCCAACGCGCGTAAAGATTTTCGTTTTCTCCCTCACGTGTCGCGGTAAAAAAATGTTTTTTTAACAGTCGCGAGGATTCCTTCCCTCCGAACTGTTCTACGATTCGCGAGGAGAACAGAAGTCAATATAACCTGCAAAACTTTCCGATATTCCTCTGCGCTATTTCTCAAAAATTTTCGGTGAAGTCTCGTGATTCGACGATTCTGAAAAAAACTCGCCGACTTTGCCGATTCCAAAGAAACCGCGTATTTGCTTCTACAGGTTGAATTCATCTCGGCGGATAACGGTAACTGCGTAGCTGAATTTACCGTCGCCGAAGAGCATTTGAACTACGGGGGGACATTGCACGGCGGTTGCATCTCCACCCTCATCGACTGCGTATCCTCGTTTGGCCTCATGACCACCGGCCGCGGAGTCATTGGTGTTTCCGTCGACCTGCACGTCACGTGAGTCGAGTTGCCGCCTCATGCCTCCTAAATTTTCCTCTTAGAGGAAAGGAATCAACGACAGGGCGTATAAATTTTTTCCTCATCCGCCCCAGTTTTCTTAAGGCGGCACGATCCGGCGACATCGTCACCATCGACAGCAAGTCTGTAAAGGTCGGACGGACGTTGGCCTTCCTCGCCGTGGAATTGTCCAAAAAGAGCGACGGGGCGGTGGTTGCGCGAGGGACGCACACAAAATTCATCGCCGAGTCCTGAACAACTCTTCTCCGGGTTAAATAAAAATTAGCACTCGTTTTGACCGTAGAAAAAAAATCTTAATTTAATTGATATGTGGATGGGAAAGTCCCGCATGTTTTTGAGGACACCGGAGACGGGTTTTTTTTAGATGTAAGAATACTCGATCTTGATCGGCGGATTTTTTTACAGAATTCTTTCGTCCCGAATCCATCAGTGAAAAAAATAGTTTGGACTTTTTCGAACAAATTTGAAGAATCGATATAATTTAAAAAAAAAAACATCAACAATCCTGTCTTATTGTCCTGAAAACTGCAGGAATGCTAGAATCTGTTGCGAACGAAGAAAATATACGATCTTGCCTTGAAGGTTGCGATATATTAATGTGTTCGTATCTATATAGGTATATATATATATATATATATATATATATATATATATATATTTATGTAAGTGTACAAACGTGTGTACATATTTACAACAGAGACGCAAAAATAAAGTTCATGAGAATGTACGAATCTTCTTATTCCTGAACAGAAGTGTTTTTACGATATAAATGGACGGAGATATGCGACGCATTATTTCGATCGGTCGGAGACATTTTAATCGGTGGGTAATATATAGATTATATATCGCCGGTTTTCATTTTTCAACGCAGCGTTAATTTTCTCCCGTACCTGATTGAATTTCATCTTTCAAGTGATTTTTCTCCACTGTCACCGATTGCGATACAATGGGACTTTGTTCCAACTTTTTTTAAGCCTCGACTACTTCCTGCCGTTTTGACAACCACGACCCTGGGGAATAATTATTTTTATCGTACTTATGAATACTGAAGGCACTTCGAGTGGCGATAAATTTTCAGGTGGAGAAAACTGTACAAACGGGGAAGTAAATAATGCAAAAATTGTGTACGTGGGAGAAGATTCGACGATAAAAAAGTGCCTCGCCGATGAGATTTTTTTGCACCCGTTCGATCCGTCCATTATTTCGAGGAGACAATGGATCTTTCTAAACGATATTATTCTTTTGTTGCTATATACCGATGGAAAATAAATGAATGTTCGGAATTTTCCGACTTTACGCAATTGGAATTTATTTCGGTGTGGAGATTAATGAACGATCTTAGAAACTGGCTTTGACGGTGATAATTTTGTGCTGAGGGGTATTTTGATTTGCACGCGCATTATCCCGCGCGCCAACCTCCTCCCGGGCTAATCGGGGGCGCCAGCCTTTAAAAATCAATAATAATTCAGGGGTTGATCCAAGATCCACACATGCTTATATCAATCGACTGAGAGTTTCAGCCCCAACCGCCCATTTCAGGGAACGCGTTCAGTTCTGGGACACCCTGTATAACGTGTCTCAAAATGACTTGACATTTTTTAATTTATCAATAAAACGTACTATTTATCTGACAAGTACGAATATTTTTTTTTTAATATAAGGTTCAAACATGGAGGTTATGTGTAGAACACAAACGTTCACTCTTTTGACCAAATTTTCTATAGCATATTGACATAATTGGGGACTAATTTCATTAATGGTGCGTCCAATTGTTTCCTTCAACTCCGAAATGGTCTGTGGGTCATTGGCATACACACTTTTCCTCAGAAAACTCCAAAGAATGAAGTCCAATGGCGTTAAATCGCACGATCTTGGTGGCCAATTCACATCACTGCGGTGCGAGATAACACGACCATGAAACTTCGTCTGCAATAACTATATGCAGTAAATAACCAGTTCTATGCGTTGCTCGATCGTGTAATTCTCCATGACTGCACCTCAGTACTTCCTGATGCCAGTCGTCTAAAGTCGTCAAAGTCGTCATGGAGGCTAGATCTAGTCTCCATGCGTCAAAGGTTAGTACTCTGCGTCCGCCACAAAAAGAAATAGCGCGCGATTTAAAATGTCAGGTCATTTTGAGACACCATTTATATATATTCTAACATTATAAATGTATGTTCTTCAGGCGATAAAGGCAGAAATTATAAATATGTTGGGAGGAAAGATAAAAAAGGGATTAGTGAATATTTCAGAGAAATAGAGGAAGTATACAGACAAATGTGCAAGGAGGAATGGAGAGGAGAACACGATGGAGAGGAGTAAAATAAGAAGAAAAAAAGAGTAAGCGTGTAGAGTGAAAAGGGAACGAGCATGCGGGGTGGAAAATAGAGTTAAGGTAGTGGTAAGAAAAAAGAGCATTTTGTAAAAAACTTGCAACGCAAGTTAGGCAAATAAAACTCGATTGTATTGTATTCTTCGGGCGCAAATTTTGTGCTCCTTCATTTTATATTTCTTCCTCAAAATGACGCATGTACGATAAAAACGCGCTCATCATCGTGCGATTACCGAAATCTTCCAGCCGAGTTATATAAATGAGTGGTGCATGTGGAAAACGCTTAAAAGTTATCGTCGCACGCTCTCGCACGGCAGAAGGCAAAGCGCTTTATCGAGTCGAATTGTCGAGCTGTCATCCGCGATATATTGTTTTATTCCAAAAGGACGTCGAACGACGAAAAAGTCAATTTCAACGTTAGCTCTCGTATCGTGAATTTGTGAATGATATATCGGGGTTTGACCCAATCGCGACGATCATGTCGAAATCACGGGCGTTAGATATCGTGAGGACGATCGCTCAGCAAATGCTGAACAAAAACGCCTTCGGTCAGTGCATGAGGAATGTGAGTGCGACGATAGGGCTTTGAGCGTAACGATAACCACGTGACCTTGAAAAATATCTACCGAACGTGTCCGTAAACGGCACGGTGTTCAGCTCGAAAAAAATAATCCGAGGTAGCAAATTGTTATCTATATGGTATCCGAAAGATTTGCCGAAACGGATTTGGATAACTTTTTGGTTGTCCAAAAAGATGCCAGTTTGAATGACAAATAGTATCACTAATAACTGCTTCGCGAATAACTTATTTGTATACAATTAGTTAACTATTCAACTTTTAATGGTTGACACATTGACACCCAAATAGCAAAATGTTGTCTATATGGTATCCGAAAGATATCGCGAAACGGACTTAGATAACTTTTTGGTTGTCCAAAAAGATGGCAGTTTGAATTACAGATACTATTACTACCCAGGTAGTGGGACGCGGATAAGTTAACATTTTCAGGTTATCTTTAAGGCATTACCGTAAAATAACTACTCGACATCCCGTTTAATATTGTCATGAAGTTAACTTTTTTATATCTTTTGACGGTGAAAACGGATGTTTGTAAGGTATCACAAACTGTTATCAAATTGATGACTATTTGCAGGTATCAAAAAGGTGTCTGTCTGCTGTTTATTATATCTAATTAAACGGGATGTCGTTCGAAAGATGTCGAGCAGTTATCTTACGGTAATGTTTAAAGATAACCAGAAACTGGTAACATATCCGCATCAATCGGGCATTTATGCTACCTGGGAATCGCGGCAAGGCCTTCGAATTGTCCCGCTGTCACGACTCGCGAACTCCCGTAAAGTCGCTCACGTGTCGCGATAAGAAATTCTTTTGAACAGTCGCGAGAATTCTTTCCCTCCGAAATTATTACGATTCGTGAGAAGAACGGAGGTCAACGTAACCTGCAAAATTTTCCCATAATGTTTTTTTTCGCTTTTTCCCTAAATTTGTCGGTAGAGCCTCGTGGTTCGTGCATTCTGAAATAATCCGCCGACTTTGTCGATTCTGAAAACACGGCGTATTTGCTTCCACAGATTGAATTCGTCTCGGCGGGCAACGGTAACTGTGTGGCTGAGTTTACTGTCTGTGAGGAACATTTGAACTTCAGCGGAACTCTGCACGGCGGTTGCACTTCCACCCTCATCGACAATGTGTCCACCTTGGGTCTCATGAGCACCGGCCACAGTGATCCTGGCGTCTCCGTCGACCTTCATGTCACGTGAGTTGAGTTGTCCCCTTATGACCCCAAAGTTCTCCATGATGAAAGAAATCAAAGACAGAGCATATCAATCTTTTTCCCTGATCCCTCGCAGTTTTCTTAAGGCGGCACGACTCGGCGACGTCGTCACCATTGACAGTAAGACTGTAAAGGCTGGACGGACGATGGTCTTTCTCACTGTGGAGTTGTCCACGAAAAGTGACGGCGCAATGGTCGCGCGAGGCACGCACACAAAGGTCATCGGCACGTCCTATACGAATCTTCTCCACGTTGCATGACGGAGCCCGTTTTTCTCGTAGAAAGAAAATCTTTATTTCATTGATATGCGTATGAGGAATTCCCTCATGTTTTTGAGAACACCAGAAACGGGCATTTTTTCGATGCAAACATATTCGATTTTGATCGTCGGATTTTTTGACTGAAGATTTCTTCTCCATCAAGAATATCTTATGGTCAATCAACTTTTTTTTGTATAGTATTCTTTCGTCCTGAATCAATGAGTGAAAAAAATTGGGTGCACTTTTTCGAACAAATTTGAACAATCGAAATAATTTTTGACAAAAAAAGATCCCCAAAAATCCTGTCTTAGTGTTCTGAAAAATGCGAGAACGCTAGAATCAATTACGAACGAAGAAAAGACATGCTGCTGCGTTGAAGGTTGCGAGATATTAATACATATATATAGATATATATATATATATATATTTATTTATTTAAGCGTACAAACGTGTATATATTTACAATAGGGACGCAATAATAAAGTTAATGAGAACGTACAAAGCTTCTTACTCCTTAACGGAAGTGTTTTACAACGATATACATGGAGGGAGATAGGCGACGTTTTAATCGTTCGGCTATATATATGTGTGTGTGTCTCGTCGATTTTCTTTAAGTCGGTCGTACGATTGACGCGGTTTTCATAACGCAACGATTTTTTTCTTCCATGCCTAATTGAATTTGATCTTTCTGCCTGATTCTCATTTTTTGAGTTTTCTCTCCACCGCCACTGATTGCGATACAATTGGACTTAGTTCTAACTTTTCGTTAGCTCGCCCAAGGCAAAAGTTCGTCCAAGCCTCTCGACTACTACTACGAGACCCTGGGAAATAATTATTTTTATCGTACTCATAAATATTGAAGGCACTTCGAGAGTGGCGATAAATCTTCAGGTACAGAAAACTGAACAAAGGGGGCAGTAAATGATGGAAAAATTGTGTACGTGAAAGAGAGAAGATTCGATGATAGAAAAAGTGCCGTGACGATGATATTTTCTTGCACCCGTTCAATCGACCCGTCAATTTCTCCGAGGAGAAAATCGATCTTTGTATTCGATATTATCCTTTTTTTCTCAATATACCGATGCTCCACGAATCGATTTTCTTTGTCGAACGTCATCATCGCTCATCCCCGGATTACATACAGTAACTATAGTTCAAGGGACCACGCAACATCATGATGGGCCGGAAACTGTTCACGGAATTTTGAAGTTAGTTTTTTTGAATTGATGAACTTCTTGCAAATTTGCAATCGGTTCTTCCAAATACACATAAAAAAGAGTACGCTAACATTGTGTAAGATTCTTTCAATACAAAATGGCGACTCACCAGCCGACGAAGGCATTCCTTGGAATTTCTCCAAGAACAAATTACAACCAGTGTTAATATTTTCAACTAACTCTGCAATCTATTTTTCTTTCGATAAAATGTAAGACTTTGTATCTACGCGAAGAAACGCTTCGCTATTTTCTTCCACGTTCAATTAAAAAATATCAAACCCCACCGCTGGTGCGCTGCCGTTTAGTATTGAAAAATATCCTTAACCTTTCTCCGCCCTTTTTCTGTAAATATTGAGTAACCAAGGGTAAATTTTCAGGTGGTTAATTTAAAAAAATCAAGATCAAACTCGTTACGGTTTGCGGTCGATAGCGTCGTCCCTCAACGACTACTAAGGCACTTTGTGGCATCTCGCGCGTTCATCAGGCTGCCCCGGGAGAATTTTTAACGTCCTCCAGCAGGTGTTTGAGCCGTTGGACGTTTTCGAGGAGTTCGTCGCTTTGGGCTTTGAGTTTGAGGGCCTGGCGATCCACGCGATCGATCATAATCTCGATGTGCTCGATGCGATGAGACGTGTTGTTGGTCGGGAGTTCCGGTTGAACGAGAGACGCCGCTCGAAGATTGAGAGGCGCCAGGTACTTGTCGACGCTTCGTCTTGCTCGGGGTATAGAGTTTCCGGTGTCGGTTATCGTTGCCGCGTCGCCGCAATTGTCGCAACAATCGGACCAGAATCTGAGATCCATGTGTTGAATTTGATCGCACGGTAGAAAGCCCCGATCGCCGCTTTCTTTGGGCAGCAGGAAGACGTCGCGTTGAACTCGGGTGATATTGTCGCCGTTGAGGCACAAAACGCTCGCGAGGCTGGTGCGTTTGATCTGCTGGAGTTGCTCGGGCTTGAAGACATTGGGATTCTCGTGCCAGAATCGATCGCCGTCGCGGGTGCGACGAAATTGTTCGAGCAGTAGGCAGCGAAAGAGCGGGCCTACTTTAGCGCCGGGTAGTTGGTCCTCGAGGATGCCTCCGACCCAGACATCGACGTTGGCCGGATGGCCGTAGAGCTCGCGGAGTTTGGCGCGCACGCGAGCGCTGCTGATCTCCCTGGCGAGGTCGTCGAAGTCGTCGACGCGGGACATGTTGCAGTGGCGTCGCCACTCGAGGTAGCCCGGGATCGCGTGATCGCGGGATCTTTGGATGTTCATCGCGGCTAGATCGAGGGCGACAGCGTGGGCGCGTCGGAAGAGTTGCTCGGTGAGCTCGAGGTTGAGATTTTGCTCGGGTAGTTTGAGCTTCGCGGCGGTCGCGAACATGCCGCGGAGCAGAGGATCGACGCCGCCCTCGTCGACGAGTCTCCAAGGCGAGAAGAAGGCGTCCCTTAGGCTCAACGGGCCTTGGGGTATGGAAGTGCAGTCATCGCCGAGGCGTGCCAATTGTGGCTGTATCAGAGAATGTCCGAAGCGCAGGGCGGCCGTTGCGAAGACGTTCGATATACTGGCATCCAGGCCGTCGTCGTAGCCCGCGTAGGCGCCGATCAAGCGCTCAACCGTGTCGCCGAAGATCGTCGGTAACCAATGGCGATAAGTCACGTGTTGCATCTGGGCGCCCACGATCTTCCGCGATTCCTGATAAATCTTTTCCCCGTTCCAGTGGGGATTCAAGTCACCGAGGATGCGGCCGATTCTGTTGTGCTCCCGAAGCCAAAGTGTGTGCATAGCGAGTAGGCCGACTTGCTCGTTGGCGCGAATGTCACCGGCGACGAAGCAATTGATCGAGCTCTCGAGGGGATCGCGACGGCAGTCGACGAACTGGCCAGCGGCGTACGGTAGCATTGGCTTGCGTCCCGGGAGGGCCGGGCCCTCTCGGAGCAAGCCGCGATCGTCCCCGAGATCGCGAAGATCGCGCGCGAGCGCCTCGTCGTAGCCGTAAACCTGCGACGCGTCCAGATAACTCGTCAGCTGATTCATCTGCTCGCGAGGCATGAATCCGCCGCCCCAGAGTACGCTGGTCATGCCCGAGCCGCAAACGGCGCTCGTACGCACGAAGTCGATGCAGCGTCGATTGGTGACGCGCGGATCGTCGGGTGGCACCTCCATCGGGAAGCAGGGGGCTGCGTTGTCACAGGACTTTTTGCAGTCGATGCCGTCCCATGATTCGCTGGAGACCGAGGGAAGAGCGTGATCGAGATCGTGATCGAGGAATTGTCCCCACTGCATCACCATGTGGGTTATGGCGTCGTCGGAGGTGATGTCGTGCGTCGCGATGAGCCTGACGGAGACGAGCCGCGCGGCCGGCTTCGGATGGCCGTTGTAGAGCCTGCCCCGTTCCCAGCCGATCGGCTGGGAGAAACCGTTCTCGTAGATCGGCTGGAGGATACGCCGGAAGCCCGTGTACGAGGAGCCCCAAGTCGGATGACGGAGATTGTTGCAGCTACCGTCGACGCTGCGATATTTCGCGTGAAAGCAGAGATCGTCACAGTCGTGAATCCTACGATGTCCCGTGCAACCGGACAATCTCTCGATCTCGGCGATCTGCTCGCTCGTCAGCACGTCCTTGTAATCGAAGCTTGATTTTACGCTAGCCACGAGGCCCTGGTTCACGTAGCTGCGTATGTTGGCGAGCGTGCGCTCGAAGATCTCGGCGGGACGGGCGGCCGCGCGAGCCGCCGCGTTCGGGAATCTCGCCAGCTTGAAGGGATCGGCGATACGCGTCAACGGCGGCGCGCCGTTCACGCCGAAGAGCGAAGCAAGGGTTTGATTGATGGCGCGATCGACGCTCGCCTCGGCGTCGTGGAAGGCACGCGCCACGAGGACGTCGCTCGTACCGAGAATCTGACGGATCTTCAGGAGGCTCTGCGCACTCGCTCGGCCGTGCTCGTTCGTCGCGGTGCACTCGTAACGGCCCGCGTCGATCGCGCTCACGTTGTACACGTAGAGACTTCCGCCGCGCGATATACGGTAACGCCTCGACACGGGCTCCAACCCGCTACCGTCCTTCTTCCATGTGATCGTCGGCTTCGGATCACCCTTCGCCCGGCAAGGAATCTCCACCGATGCACCCGGCTCGGCGTCCAACACTTCCGGCGGCTCGTACGTCAAGCGAGGCGGACTCGCGTCGCTCGCCAGTACGTTCACGTCCGCGCTCACCTCCCCGTAGCCGTTCACGTTCCTCGCCTGGCACACGTACCGCGCCGTGTCCCGCACTTCCGCCGACAGTATCCGCAGACTGGTGGAGCCATCCTCGTCGAGCAAGAAACGCGGACCGCCGAGGATACGCTGGCCGTTTCGCCACCATTGAATCTCCGCGGCGGGACGCGCCTCCGCCGTGCAAACCAGGACGACGTCCTCGCCTGCCTGCACCGTCTGAGATCGAGGTATCTAAGGACGGAAACGAATTACTCGAAAATGTTGCAAGTGGGGAGACTACGGGCACCTTGATGGCCGATGGGATGAAGGTTTGGACTGCAATGCTATGAGAATGAATATTTATGGGAATATTTATGGGATTTGAGGGAATTCACCTTGGCAGATTTTGACGAAAAGACCTCAGCGGCGACATCGAGTATTTTTTTAATACTTGTTTTGAGTTATATAATATAAATCAGCTGAAGATAGTTTTTATATTATGGGCTCTGCACACTGCGCGCGATAAGCGACGAGCGATGAGCGATATCCAATGGGAGCTTCACTCTCCCAGGGGGTTTCCGGAATACCTGAGCTCCCATTGGATATCGCTCATCGCAGTGTGCAGAGGCCATTAGGGGTACATGTAAGTTTCAAAGGATTCACAAGAGAGGGCGTTACTAGTATTAGATCGCATCGGGACATAACCTATAATCACCTTCGTGTTGAAGCGTCATCATTAGGCTTTAGTTTTCACTGCCTCTCATTTTGTCATAGTGCAAACAACATAGATTTTTTTAAACTCCAAATATGTCGACTTTTTGCCAATGAAACGCACTTTGCGGGAAGCTTGAGTTTTCTCCTTCGATTGGAAAAAAAGCATCCGAAGGTCATTGATTGCTGTGTGAGGCTTATGGGGGCCTTGCTCTATCAATCCCATAAGCCTTTTTTTCGGCCTTTTTGCAGACACGGCTTTTTCTCAAATCGAATCGGAAAAGTCGACATATTTGGAGTTTAAAAAAAGCTATGCTATTTACATGACAAAATGAAAAAGTTGAAAAGTAAAGCCTAATGACGCTTTAACATGAAGGTGGTTAGATTATGGTCCGATGCGATTTAATAGTAGTAACGCTTTCTCCTGTAAATGCCGTAAAACTTACTTGTACCCCTAATCAAATGATAAAAATAAGAAAACGAAAATGCCAGAAAGGAACTTTGTTTCGTTCCAATGTTGCAAGGGGTCTGCATGAGATTCCCATTTCAAAATAACGATTTTCTATTGCATAGTCTCATACAATGTTGAAACCCGCATCGTTGGAGTGTAGTGGAAATTATTTTTTTGTTTCTTCCTCAAATTTCTTTCAGCAGATTTTCGCTACCAAAATCCGTCAACTATTTTTCGTGCAAAAAATTGCAACAAAGATTTGGCATCGTAATAAAAATAAGGAAATAAAAATATGTATATTAATTTTCGTTGCGTTCCAACGATGCAACCTTCAATACTACTGGAATGCAACGATATTTTTGTTCATTTCTTGTTTCGTTATTTTTTACTTCTCTACTTTCATCATTATCCAAAGTATTTTATTTTGCGAATTTAAGGCGTATGTTTCCAATAAAAATACGTAAAAACGTTTGAGCGGTTTTCGCTACCTCAATCGACAAAAAAAATAGAGCAATTAAAAAAAAATCATTTTTTGTTACATTCCTGCGATGCGAACTTCAACGTCGTAGTTTTTAAGCGTAGGGTCTTAATGTCGAGTTGCAACGAAGATTTCCCATAAACTCAAAAAATCTACCGAGTTTCGACAATTTTTGCAAAGGCTCAGATCGCCCAGTGTGCACCGGCAAGCCGCTCCGTGCATTTTCGTAATTATCAAAATATCCGAAAAGTATTCGGTCGTACGAAAGATTCATTACTACACTAGAAGTGCATTTTGAAGGTTTTTCACTTCCCACCACCCTAGTTGCCTGTCCACGTACCTCGATGAAACGAATGGACGGGCTGGCGGTGATGATCGCCCTGGCCTTTCTCGAGACGGTCGATCCCATTTTGCTTCGCGCCACGCACTCGTACTCGCCACCGTCGCTCTCCGTGATCGAGTTTATGACTAGGCTACCGTCCTCGCGCACGAGGCAACGCTCGCCGTCCGTGTTCACCTCGTCCGAGTTTCTCATCCATTTGACACGGGGCTTGGGATTGCCGGCGACGCGGCAAACAAAGACCGCCGTCTCACCGATCTTCACCTCGACGTCCTCGGGCCCCTCCATGATCTTCGGCTTGTCTGAGGTGAAAATGCGCAACACGTCAAAGAAAGTCTTCGCAAGGCACTCATTGTCCCTCACGGATGAACTAAGGAGGTTGGAGCGTTAGCCACAGTCCAACATTAAATTTGAAGAAAATATATGTTATTGTAAAGGCTGAGTCTTTATGAATTTTTTGAAGTTCCTTCACCACAAAACAACCGGGATATAAAATAGTTCAACAAGAACAATAATAGTTTAATGAAACATTTCAGGAGCACATTTCACACGCACATGCTCCTTAGAGCATTCAACACAAGTCTATGCGAGCGAAGACGAAGGCACAAGCTAGTAAAAAAAATGCTTATTTCTGCACTTTTATTATATATTTCATGAAAAAGGAAGCATCTACAAAATAAATATATACCTTGTAGGCATTGTTTTTCTGTTTATTGTAAAAAAATCAATAAACCGTCACTTGACTCGACTGGACCGCTCCAACCTCCTTCATTGCGACAATTTATCAGCCGGTATCGTCGGCGCGGCCTTTATTACCGACAGCGACGACTAGCGAGCCTACCGTCAGCAGCCGGAACTAAGAACTACGGGGCGTAGTTCTTACGCCCCCGCTGGCTGATTCTTTGTGCGAAATACAATGGAAATTCGTGTTTATCATTGATCAAATAATAAAATTTGAATACCGCAGTGAAAATCCAACGTGGTCATAGCGCTGAGCGAGCGTCCCTGCATTTCGTCGGGTGACTGACAGACCGCGGCCATTTCGCCCGCCGGTCTGTCCCGCAAACGTTCCACCAGCCACATCAGGTCGCAATCGCACACGAGGGCGTTGCTGTCGAGTCTCAGCCTCGTCATCGGGCCAACGTTCTCGAACGCGTCGTCCGGGACGCGGCGCAGCTTGTTGTTGTGCAGAAACAGGCGTTCCAGCCGCGGCAGATCCTTGAATGTGTCTTTTTTTATCTCGCGCAAACGGTTGTGATGGAGATAGAGTTGTTCGAGTTTGCGGAGGCCCGTAAAGGCGCCCGGTGCAATCGCCTCGATGCGATTCTTGTAGAGATAAAGTATGCGAAGATTCGGAAGGCCGGCAAACGCGTTTGAACGAATGTTACGGATCTCGTTGTCGTTCAGCAGAAGAGTCTCCAATTTGGCGAGGCCGTGGAACGAGCCCGTGCGGATGTCGGAGATCTTGTTGAATCTCAGATCCCTGTGCATAGAAAAATGTCAGCTCGGTCGGGAGAATTTATTCATTGTTAGGTTAGGTTACGGTTGGCAACGAAAATCCCGAAGCAAAATGTCCGAGTACTATTATGACGATAATGGAAGATTATGAGCGTGTGGCCGCTTCTTTTAGAGTTTTGGAGTTAATGATGCTAAAGCGCGATGCAAAATGGGTGTAGCGCCATCTATCGTCGAACTATTGTACCGTGGGGTAAGACTTCCCGATAAAACGTTAGCCAGAATCCAACATTATCGGATCGGGATAAAAAGTAGCCTGCGGGTTAGTCGGGGCTATGAGCTGTTTGTGCCAAATTTTCATCAAATTCGTTGAGCAGTTTTCCCAAGGAGACTAGAGTAAAGGAGTCCAAACTCCCTATCCTACCTGCATGTACGAAGTTCTTTCAAGCGGTCGCAGAGGCGTAGTGCTCAGTTCCGCCGCAGGCGTCGCTAGTGTTCTTGGGAAACGATAATATAATACAAAACTGCATAAGGTCCGAGTTCCGCCTCGACGACCAATCGCAAAACTGGGGTGATTGTGTTTCTCTCTCTTACTCATTTGGAACAGTCATGGTGCGTTCTCTCTCGCACAGCCGAACGATAATACACCCAAGTGCGGATTCCTTCCATTATAATATATAATAATATTGTGTACATATATATAATAAATAAAATATAAATAATATTAATAAAGCACATATTAATTAAACAAACCGTGTTGTTTTATTCACATGGGCTTATTGTATAATAAGCACATTAGATATAATAATTATATAATAAGTACAACACAAGTAATTTAAGTTAATTTTGAAATACTCCCTGCTCCATCTTTACCGTTGCCGTCGCAAATAAATAATTAAATTCGCTGAAAAAGAATTCGCTCGCGAAGGTTTTATATAGCTGCTGTGCTGGTTTACACGACAAATATATTTGTGTTTGACAGGCGCAAACAATTTTGCCGCCATAACACGGTCAGTTTCACCTTATGCAGTTTTGTATCACTATATATTATCGTTTCCCAAGAACACTAGCGATGCCTGCGGCGGAACTGAGCACTACACCTCTGCGACCGATTGAAAGAACTGTTTGAGTAGGAAGTGTCGACTCCTCTCTAGTCTCCTTGCGTTTTCCGATGCGCGCACGTGCAAACATTCCAGAAACTATGGCGTTGAAGGGTGCACCGTTGGATCGCAACAGTTCTTTTTTACTTTTTAAATTTCTTTATTTTTATTATAATAAAAACTTTCTTTCATTGATCGAAGTCGTAAATCTCTACCGAAAACAGGAAAAATCATTTGAGTAATGTTCGTACCCTGAGTCAGCGAAAAAATGTGAGCATTCGAAGAAACGTTATTTTCCGTTGCATTCGAATGAGCGAACTCCAACATGAAAAATATCCATTCTAGCCTCTGTATCGTTAGTAAGCAACGCAACGAATACTCTTCTTAAAAATATGTATAATTAATTAAAGTTATATGTGTGTGCGGGCGTGCGTGTGCGTGTGCGCGCGCGCGCGCGTGTGCGTGTGCGTGTGTGTGTGCGTGTGTGTGTGTGCGCGTGTGCGTGCGTGCGTGCGTGTGTGTGTGTGTGTGTGTGTGTGTGTGTGTGTGTGTGTGGATGAACAATTCAATTCTTTTTCTAAAAAATAAATAATACTTCATGTACCGACACGATTTCGTTACGATTTTATTACGCGTATGTGCGTGTCCGCAAGCTGAAGTTTCGCAATGAAAATGTTCGAATAGTGCCATTTTCATATCGGAAAAAATCGTAATACGATAAGGTATAATAGCCATGCTGCCAGTAATACATTAAATAAAATGCATGATCCCATTTTATCAAACGATATTGACCCTCATATGTCGTCTATGCCTTCACATGGAATAGATGGTATCGAAGTTTGTATCGTAGAAATGCAACGAGAAAGTTCCTTTTGATTTTTACATTTATTTAGTTTTACAATAACACAACACTTTTCATTGCAGTTTTTGGTAACAAATTTCTACTAACGATTGTTTGAAAAATGTTTCGGTAGCTTTCGTAGCTTAAAATTACTAAAAAATACGGGAATGCGAAAAAAATACACTTCCATCGCATTCAAACTATGCAAACTCCGATGCCATTGGAATAAAACATTTTGACGCTGGATAATGCGGCCTCGATACCGTTTAACTTTTGTCCGAAACATATTTTCGTATCGTCAACAGTTGGAGAGATATTCGAGTGGGGATATTTAAGTGGAGCACACTGGGTATAGATTTTCGTCCAATTTTGTAGATGTATACAAAGGCGTTTTAATGTTCATGTAAAAACCTGCAGCACATGGCAAGGTATATACATATATATATATATATATACAAACACACATACATGCACACTGATGACGTGATTTATGGATAAACGGTGAGGCTTTCAGCGGTTCCCTTCGTAAAATGGTTCTCTATTTGTCTCTATTCGTCTTTCTCTTTTTTCGTTTTGCTCTAACTTTCGTCGTGCCTGTATACATTCGTTATACTCTAAAATAGATTTTCAGCGCGCGCGCGCGTAAATACGCGCACGAGAGCACACCGTGGATAACACACGCCAATAAACCGAAGAGCTTTGCCATCCGGCTCTCGTGGAAGTCGTTTGTTCGCTATACGATGTGTGTGTGTATATATATATATATGGGACATTCCACGGCATTTCACCTAGCGCGCGACCCCGACCATTTTTGGTTTTCCGTTTTTTTTTTGTAAAATTATTCCCCATAAAAGGAATATCCGCACAAATTTCTAGATTGTTATCTCTTCTCGTTTAGTAGCTATAATTTTCCTAAAAACGTCATTTTCGGAAGTTTTGGAAACGTTCAACGCTGATAACTCCTAAACTAATTGAAATATCGGCAAATATCACTACGAAATATCTTTTCATTTTGAAGCCCACTTTCGTTAAAAAATATGAAAAAAATTATCAATTATCAATGTCAACGTTTTTTGCTTCCAAAGTGAAAACTATTTTTTTTTAAAAATGAATGCCTTTTTCAATTTTTTTCAAAAAATTCTCCCAGATAGGGTGACCCATTCTATGATTTTTGAGACTAGACTCATCGTGGGCCCATTTTGCCTTCTATTTTTTTTAGAATTGATCATGTTTTTTTGACAAGATTTTTATCATTTTAATCTCCATTAATGCTATTATTCATTTTGTGATTTCCAATTCGGCTTCGTCAGGCCTGAAACGGTTTATTTTGAATTTGTGCTGAACTTAACGAAAAAAAAAATGATTTTTTATACAAAATATTTGTTTTAGGTGAAATGGCCCGGAATATCCCACGTGTGTGTGTGCGCGCGCGCGCGCAGGGTGTTTGGCGCATGGACCGACATATTTGGGGGGGTGGTGGTGATTGGGGGGTCAATTGCTAATTTTTCCACCCTTAGACCCTATGTCCTAAGTGTCACGGTAAAGGAGATTTTTTTTCGTTTTTTTTACATTACCCGAAATTTCGCTTTCAAATCGTCATAACTCTTTTTTTCGTGGTTGTAATAGCATGAAATGACTTTCGTTCATATCCTTAAATATATGTTCATTATAAATAAATCTTTATTTGATACAATTGGTTTCAAAAAGTGACTATTGCGCTTCGAGTCTTAAAAATGTGTAAATGTATAAAAAATTTCAACTCCTAAATTCGTGATAAACAAAACTTATTCTCTTTATTTTCACCGCATAATGAATGATTTCTATGACAAGTAGCATAATGTTGGAATGGGTATAAACTAGAAAACTTTTAAAAACACAGCTAAGTTCCAAATAGCTTTTGTTTTTGATAATGAATTTAGAAGTTAACATTTTTCATACATTCACGCATTTTTATAACTTCGGAATGTCGCGAAACATTTTCTTGAAACAAATTTTATCAAATATTGATTGACGACACTTTAGATAATTGCAAAATTATATTAGAATAATATAATGAATTTAATCGAAAGTTTAGGAATTATCTAAAGTGCTCGGACATTTTTGGCCGGTGTGTGTGTGTGTGTGTGTGTGTATAATATTTAGTATTGTACATGTCGAACTATCACAGACGATGCGTAGAATCTCGTCCCGAGAATGGACCGCGAGTCTCCATGAGTCATCCCTTGAATTAGCGAACGAGTGCACGAGAAAATCTAGCGAATACATAAAGTTCAATTGATATCGAAAGGTTTGCCCGAGAGACGAGGGCATGGGAATGAAAAAGCGAAAGAGGGAGAGAAAGAGAAGAAAATAAATCAGCAATTTTTCAAGATATTTTAGGAATAGTTCAGTTTTCAAAAATATTCCGAATATTCGAATAGATTGTCTGTAAGTCGAATACGAATCGAGCCAAACGGATGACGGATAAATCGGAAGGGAATATTTAAAAAATATTTAAAATATCGTGATAAATTGCAGTCAAACGAACAAAAAGTTTCGAACACGAGTTACGAAGTTTTATACGCGAAAAATTATTCTGTAATAAAAAACAACGGTTCCCATTTAAAAAACTAGCGTTGACGTTGAAGGAAGTTTGAAAATGGCCTGCGAATAAAGAATGTACGGCAGTATTATTTTTATTTCTTGAAACTGTGGAAGTTTGGTCTGTAAATTTTTGTTCCAAAACTCATTCCTCTCGAGATATTTCGTTCTGCCGATTTCAACGGTTTACCCCGCATGTAAATTCGGGACCACCGTTTTCTATACTCATCCTGAGTCTTTGCGCACGGAGAGACAGCAAAATTCGTAGAATTCCCGCGAGATGGTTTTCGTGAATTTATCGACGATCATAAAATTGCAGCGGCGAATTTGCCGCTTTCAAATATATGTTAAAAATAAAACTGCACAAATTTGTGCACACGTAAAATTTAACGCTATCGCGTTACGATTAAATCTAAATGTTTACAAGTGTTTAGTTTACGTTAATACGTTGCTAGAAATGCTTGATCTTGGCGCTAAATAGTCAACAAAAATAATATCACCCGTAGGGTGAATCTCGTCCCCGTCTAACCGCACGCAAAATTACATACATTTAACTATTTTTTATCTCCGGTGTTTTGTGACGGAAAATTTTCAAAAAATTTGTCAAGACTCAGTATAGTCTAAACAGGATAGATTAAAAAAAATTAAATCTTGGTTCGTGGCTAACGTTCCAGCCTCCTTAATTCGATATAAAAAACATTTTTTTTGCCACATCACCTATATGTGACTATAAATGCAAGATTGGGGCGTCCAACTTTTTAAATGTTTAATAGATTTGATTAATTCAGTTTCATTAACCTTATTTCATTTGGCATAATAGTTATTAGAGATACTATATTATCACACGTTTATACTCAGTTTTAGAATTTTTATTCAACCCTTGCCAGTCACACCTCGAAAAATTACGTAAAAGTCATTGTGGGTGAATTTCACCCCAATTATTTTGCAATGTGATAAATTGTTGAAAAATGCAAAAAATACTCCAACGTACTTTCAACTTTTTTCTACACGAGTATACCGATAATTTTCAAAAAGTTTGATTTTAAATATGCAGGAAAGATGTCCCATTTTCCCGAATTTTCTGGAGGGTATTACAGGTCAAAAAACGGCGGGTATTAAACGTCAAAAATGGGTACATTTCACCCGATGTGACCATTAAGGGTTAAGAAATCTAAGTTTGTTTTGCAGTTAATTAAACACAGTTGATAGGTTAACGGATTTATGTGAATTAAAGATTATATGACTAAATTTTGAGCGCCCTAAGCTTTCATGCATAGTCACGTGTAGGTGACTTGGTGAAAAAAAGTTATTACCGACATTTTGGTACATTAAATAAAAGCTTCTTTTAAAAAATATTTTTAACATATGGATTATTTTCTACTTCAATTGATTTTACTAGTTAGTCTGTGTTCAATTGATTTTACTAGTTAGTTGTTACTCGTAGTTTACTAAAACTAAATCCTAGTAAAACTAAAACTAAAACCAAAACTAAAGCCCAGTAAACTACTAGTTTAAACTAAAACTAGTTTACTAGGATTTAGTTTTGGTTTTAGTTTTAGCTTAAACTAGTTTACTAGGATTTAGTTTTGGTTTTAGTTTTAGTTTAAACTAGTTCACTAGGATTTAGTTTTGGTTTTAGTTTTAGTTTTACAAGTATTTAGTTTTAGTAAACTACTAACAACAGCTAACCAGTGAAATAAATTGAAGTAGAAAATAATTCATATGTTGAAAATATTTTAAAAAACAAGCTTTTATTTAATGTAACAAAATGTAGGAAATAACTTTTTTCTACCTAGTGATAGTAAAACTAAATCCCAGTAAACTATTAGTTTAAAGTAAAACTAGTTTACTAGTAAAGTGGTATTTACTTAAAAACTAGTTATACTTAAAATTAATAGTTTACTACGACTAGTTTTTAAGTAAATACCAGTTTACTAGAAAACTAGATTTTAAGTAAATACCAGTTTACTAGTAAACTAGTTTTAGTAAACTTTACTAAATCCTAGTAAACTACTAGTTTAAACTAAAACTAGTTTACTGGTAAACTAGTTTTTGAGTAAATACTAGTTTACCAGTAAACTAGTTTTAGATAAAATTAGCAGTTTACTAGGATTTAGTTTTGGTATTAGTTTTTATTAGGTTTTACGTTTTTAGGTTAGGTTTATTGTTTTACTAGGATTGAGTTTCAGTAAACTACTAGTAACAACTGACTAGTTAACTAACTAGTTAAAACTAGTTTACTAGTAAACAAGTTTTAGTTTAAACTAGTAGTTCAACTTACTAGTAGTTAAACTAGGATTCAACGTACGACTAAATGCTGGGTATAAACTTTTCACGTACAAACACAGTCGGCTACGAATTTGTTTGTATGTGTTAGTGAGATTTTATATGGATGATTAGATATCGCTAATTTTACGTGGAAAGTTGAAAGTTTCATATATATATATATATATATATCCTTGTCACCTTTTAGATGCATGTTTGAAAAATGTCAGAGCTCCAAGTAGTCCGGAAGCGGGTGAAATATCGATTTTCCGTTTTGCATCTCAGAGACAGTCAAGTTAAATAAAAGCTCGTGAAGAGCGTAGGACCGGTCGATGTTTTTTTTCAACTTACAGTACCGTCGTGTTCGTGGGTATCCTCGGTATCCTGCTGATGCTCTGAAACATGCATCTGACCGCGTTCACGAAGCACATACACTTCTGGGGACAATCGGGATTGCCCGCCGCGGGATTGACGCGTTCGAGACGCCGGCGCGCCTCGTAGCCGTTCGCACGTATCGGCACGAGAAGCAAGACGAGAACGAGCGAAGCTACGAGCATCCTGACGAAGACGAGGCCGCGGCGTGACGAGCCACATGGCTTAGTCTTCGATATTCCGATCATTCTTGATCGCAATCTTATAAATGCTCCAGGATAGTCCTCGGTGATGAGAGCAACGAAGATTCCGAGCGAACTAGAGAGAACCGCTGGGCAATAGTTCGCCGCGTTTTGGGCCACGAGCGTTTCCCCACGAGTCGGGAGTTCCCGGAGAAGACGCTGAACGTCCAGGCGTCGGAATCACCACGGTCTGTTATCAACAACGTAAATATGTATGTATTATTTTTTCTCTCTCATTATTTCGTTTTTTAACCCATTTGAAGTTTGCATCGTTGCAATGGAATGAAAATTATTTTTCCATCGCTCGATATTCTTTTTGTGAATCTTCGTTACGAAAATCCTCCAATCATTTTTTTTGTCGATTATTTCGAGATCGGAAATTCAAACGCGGAGAAAAATATTTTGTAAAGTAATAATGATGTGAAAATGAGTGTAAAAAAGATTTTTCGTTGCATTCAAGTGATGCAAACTTTAACATCATGTTTTATTTGAGACGTGAAATACACTGTTTTGAGGGGAAAAAGGAAAACCCCGAATATGGCGCATTTGGGAATCAACTTTGAGGGATTGCCAGTTTTTTTTAAATTTTTTAAAATAAAACACTAACTTTTCCTTTATTATGGCTTGAAAGAAATAAAAGTAATTTTATTCATTATCATTTTTTTGTACATGGTAATATAAAAAATTATGCAGCATCATTTTTTCGTACAGGGTGATAGAAAAAAATGTATAATGAACGGGTTCAAATGGATAATCCTGCAACAGTCGATAGGTCAGATCATGTCTTACTATATGCTGGAATTTCAGTTTAGTGAAAGTCATACGATTTTCGAGATTTTGGGCTTCATATTATTTTTCGAAAAAAATCACCTGCTTCTGATATTTTGCGTGCCATTTCTACAAATGATATGAATCGACAATAACTAAGCAACTTTTTTGAGTAATTGACACGATACGACTTGGACAAACCAAGTCGAACGATATTCTACTTGGTTTGTATGAAAATTCTGCATAGGATCTTTTTTCATAAAGTTTCCTTAACATTTAAGGTTAAAAAGAAAACTTTTCTAGATAAAACAAATAACCAAGAGTATTTTTGACAAAACCGAGTCAAAAAAAGTTTTCATTTGCAGAAATGGCATGCGAAAAACAAAAAGCAAATGATTTTTGTCTCGACAACCGTGGGACTTTTACGACACTGAAGTTTCAGCATGTAGTAGGACATGATCTGACCTATCGACAGTTGCAGGATTATTCAGTCATAACAGGGTACCCTGTGTGTATGTGTATATATATATATATATATATATATATATATATATATATAAGGTCATAATCTAATCTGAAAACTCAATAGATTTTTGTGACCAAAAACAAATTTATCGATTATCGAACGCCCTTTTTTATCGCTATGCGTTTTACTTGAAAAGCGAACAGCCGCCGTTTCGAGCAACGAAAAAAAACAGAATACCTAAAAATGGCTTGCAGCCAGTTTAAAATTCGACCTAGAGGCCCCACTCTTTTCGGAATTGACAAAAAATTCATATTTTAATTCTTTTGCTATGACTAGGAAGAAAAAAAATATCGATTTTATTTCTGGATCTTCTTATATATATATATATATATATATATATATATGCGGCAATCCATGTCACTTCAGCCAGTAAAAAAAAACTTTCCACAAATAATTTTGAAAAATCGAGTTACTTTATTGAAAAATATTCACCGTGTGTCGAAATTAAAAAAAAAATTTCGGACGGTCTCGTTGATTACCATTTTTTAACATTTTTCCATTCAAATGGCTGTATCTTTAGCAGGATTTAACGTATTTACATTCGTAAAAAACGAAAAGTTGCATCTTTTTGTGGCCTTCTAGAAAAAAAAATAATTTAGATTTTATTGAGCAGGTCAAACGTCCGTTTCAGGGTAAAATATCTAAAAATATTTTTTTTCTCAAGGAAAGACACTAGTTATTTTATTTTTTTAAATTTTCTCTACTTTCTCCTTTCTAAATTTTTAAAAATTTTCTCCACACTCTTCAATCGAATATTAATAAAAATAAAAAATAGCTGTTACTTCACGGTGTTTAGGAATCCCACAATGTAAAAAATACCAAAAATCCGTTTTTCGTATTCACAATTCGGGGAGATTCAAAAAAATAAAATAACAAGTGTTTCCTTGAGAAAAAAAATATTTTTGCATATTTTGCCCTGAAACGGACGTTCGACTTGCTCAATAAAATCTAAGTTAATTTTTTTCTGGAAGGCCATAAAAAGACGCACATTTTCGTTTTTTACGAATGTAAACACGTCAAATCCTGCCGAAGATACAGCCACTTGAATGGAAAAATGTTAAAAAATGGTAATCAACGAGAAAAAACGTCAGACATATATATATATATATATATAGAACAAGAATCGACATTTTTACAGGTTTTTACTTTTTTGCGAAGGTTTCAACAAAACATTTAAGAATTGTTTTATTAAAAAAAAGGTGGAGAATTCAACTTATTTGTCTACAGGTTGGCAACATGGTCATTTCGAAAATTTTGTAAAAGTATCTAGTCACTCGAAAGTTTTATTCTTAATCCTGAGTTTCTTTCATTGTTAAAGTCATGTTATTGTTATTAAAGTTTTTTCTGTTATACTTAAGTTTCTTTGTCATCAAGATTATATTGTTATTATTGTTATTTTAAAAGTTTTATTACACCTAAGTTGAATTACTATACATATTTATATTCTCCATTTCAGATGACCCTAGTTACCAAAGCCACCAACCAACCACGCAGCAGCGGCGAACTTTGTTAAAATAATAATGACTTCACTGTTTATCAATATTTTATCGTTAATAGTTTAATAGTTTATCTTAAAAATTAAAACAGAACCCCAAACTTGTCAAGACTATGTATGAATCGCCTGTAAAATCCCGACCTCAGCATCTCGATCCCCTCGACCGAAAAAAATAAACATTGAAAATCCGTTTTTTTCCCAGGCTAGGGCAGACCCGTGAGAAATATCGTTTGATGTGTTCACAGATCGGTTTCATTCCGACCCTCATGCATACACCCTCACATACATGCATACAAACGAATAAATCTGAAGTTGAACCTTCGTCGTCCTTTCGCTCCTTTTCTTGTTATTCTCGCCGATAAAATAACCGTCGAAGTTCCAGGAATCCTGGCTCTCTCGTCCGAATGCCAGTCAGGATTTTTATTTTCTCTATGCCTCTCTTTCTCCCTCGCCGCAGGGCTGCGAGAGTACAACAGCGCGCGCGACCTACGCGCGCAAAAAAAGAAAACAAACGACGAGAAAAAAGGACGATATCGTTGTTGTTGTTGTTGCGGTTGTTTGGTACGTTTCACTCGACTAACGACGACGACGCACCCACGCGCTTCTCGACACACTCCCGCGCCGTGTCCTCCTTCGACGCGCGCGTTCTCTCAACTGCAGTCTCGACACACGCGCTCGCGCGCCCTCCCTTTGTTGTACATTCGCTGCGAACGAGAGACGAAAGTGCTGCGCGCGCGCACGCCTTCGCGAGAGAGCTGTGCGACCGCCGCGGTGCGCGCTCTATGCACGTACGTCGTCGCGTGTCCCGCGCGCTCGCAGAGCTCCGTGCTGAGCAATAACCCGCGAGCGAGTAGACGAGCGAGCGCGCCGCGCTGATACGAACGCTCGACGCCGCAGTCGTCGCCTCCTTGGACCACCGGGATCTCACGTAGACGCGAGTATTTTGCGCCGGCGGCGCCCTGTAATCTATAGGTAGTCACACACATTCAGATCCATATACAGGGTGGCTGGAAAAGTGACCGAAGGAAAATCCAAATGCCTCGTACCCTAGAATCATCCCCGTGTCTACGATCTTTTTTACTTTTCGAGAAAAAACAAAGCTTTTATTTCTCTCTGCGTATGTACTTTCCTCGCGATTTTTTTCGCTTGTACTAGGTACTGTTACGCAAATTTGCAGCTTAAGGAGGTACGATCATTGCTACGAATCCAACTTTCGGATTTGACATTTTTATATGATTTTGACGAATACGTTACGCGCCTACTGCCAAAATTTGAGCTATTTTGACCGTTTAGTTTTTTCGCAATAAAACTGCAAAGTCGAGCACTTTAAGTTACCGAAGCACGTCGTATTATGGAGACGGTCAACCGGAAGTGCGGTGATCGTGGTTTTTCTGCTCACGTATCCAACTAAACCCGTTGGAAAACTGAAATTCGATCGATTAGATATAATAGATATTGTAAAAAATATGAAAATCAATCTTCACCGTGTAGTTAAAGCACTACATTACCATAAAGTTTCAATTTCCGGTTAAAAGTGGTCAGAACGACGAAATAGCACCCACAGGCTTAGCAACGTCGCGAGTAACAGCTGATGCGTTTGGCGAACATAACCCAGCTTTGTTTTGAAATTAATTTGAATAGAAGCCGCCGCAAAATATGCAAACAACAATTTATGGAGTTTTATCATTTATCACGTATCAATAATATGTATAATTATATTCTGCCTATCGTGTTAATTCCGCTGAGGTAACTCAAGCCTATTTTAATAGATTTCCGGCTGATTTTTGTTATCTTTTTAGTCAGTTTTTATGATGGATATGTTAATATTATTATTGCGAAGATTACTACCGAGTCGTTGACAATATAATTTTTCAGTTTTTATTTGTTCACGTGCAATAAATTCATCATTTACCACAATATTTGGCAGACTATAATCGATAATACGAATAATCAACATAAGTAAACATTAATCAGAGCAGCTGTGGGTAAAATAAATGTAGACTCTTTAGAAAATACACTATAGTGGTGCCACGGTGTGGCGTCCCATGTTCTCATCTTGCAGCTATGATGACACGTTCATTTTCACAGCATTGTCTATCTGGGGAAGTGCACTATTGGGCGGTAAATAAATGACCAACTGAGCATCAATGACTTAGATTTTGACGAAAAGTTGGAAAAATGGTCTTGAGAGGATTAGGCGCCAAAGTTCAGATGATAAGAACAAAATACTTTGCGACCTCTATTATCGGAACCTCCACGGATGCAACAGCCCCCTACTATGTGCCGAATCGCGATCGGTGTAGCGCATGGTGGGAGAAGCGCCAGGCCGTTGCGCGAGACTCGCGGCATGCTAGACAATAAGGGCGGGCCCACATGGCACTGCAATTTCATGTAAGAGGTTAGAGCGAAATGGCTAGGTTCACTAGTTTTTTGGTTTACATTGTGAACTACTGAAATTGCAGATCAGCTAACTTGACTAGTGTAGTATCTGCTCGCTCGCAGATTAATATATAGCTACGAGACTAGTACTCTAGCGTTACTCGCTTGATACTATCCGACAGTTCAACATTCCACCACCACAGTGCTGAGCGTTAGTAGTTCGAGGTGCTCCCCTCTAGATACTAGTTTGCTAGCTCACCGTCTTCTAGTTAGTAGCTCTGAGTGTGACCGCCATTCGCTAACAGTTTACTAGAACACTATCTACCAGTTAATAGCTCGCCAATGTTACCGCGATCTAAGAGAAGGTTTTGAGAGATACTGCTTATCAGCTAGTCAGTTGCGCACAGTTCGCTTGACTGGATGGTGCGCAACCTTCGCTTTTACAAGCACGATGCGGAGCCGATTCCGCCGCTGTGCCGATAATAGAGGTCGCAGTGTTTTTTTTTTTCAAAAAATATCAAAATCCGTGGGACTTTTGCTAAACTGAGATTTCACCATATAGTAGAACATGATCTGGCCTATCGACAGTTGCAGGATTATCCATTCATGACAGGACACCCTGTATATATATATATAAATCTTCTCCATACGCGTCACGTTACGACACACACGCACCCACATACACCCACAAGCACACACATGAGGGAAGGATATTTCAAACCCGTTATATCTATAAAACGTTGGCTATCAGCAGATCCGTCTGATTTTTGAGGACGGACCTCACAATTTGTCTCGGGCAAATCGTTGATTTCGGGAACTGGACGCTCCTCAAAGTCGAATGTCTTCAAAACTTCCTTGGCCATACACGTTCGTGTGTATGTTCATACGCGAGTGCAGAGGCAGAGAAAGAGAGAGGATAGAAACGGCGACCCCTTAAACGCGCGATCTATAAGCATACCGTCGATGCTGAATTCATCATCGATATAAATCCTGCGCTCCGTCCACCCGCGCGCGATGAGGCTCGCATACGTATTTCCCTTATTTGTTTTTTCTCTTCTTCTCTCGTCTCCTCATCTTCTGACTCTGCGATCCGTATATTTTTCAATTTATACGCAACTATATCCTCATCGTCCGTCGACGGTGCCGCCACAGCCGGGCGGTGAGAAAAAAAAATTTCGCCGTCTCGAGTTTTGTACACGTATTATTTATAGTTGGTGCCATGTGTGTATATACTTATGGGTACACAATTGGGCGTCGCGATTCTGCCGACTGTCTTGATATTTGTAGGGTCGTTTATTTAAGTATACATATATTAATGCTGAATTTATATTGCGGGAATTATAATATGTTATAGGATATATATATATATAGGGTGTCTCAAAGTGACCTGACATTTAAATTTATTAATAAAACGTATTATTTATTTGAAAAGTACGAATATTTTTATGTCGTCATAAGGTAAAAACATGGAGGTTATGTGTGGAACACAATATCCGATGAATGGCCACCTCGTTCCTGTTTGCAAACGTTCACTCTTTTGACGAAATTTTCGATAACATTTTGGCATAATTGCAGATTAGTTTTATATTACACTTTTATTCACTTTTTCTTTCAGAAAACCACAAAGTTAACAGTCCGCAGTGTGGCAGGTTGCGCCATCTTGTTGAAAGAATATGTCTTACAAGTCCATGCCGTTTGTACCTTACATTAAAATAAAAATATTCGTACTTTTCGAATATACAATACGTTTTATAAGTAAATTAAAATGTCAGGTCATTTTGGGACACCCTTTATATATACCATATATATACCACATATATATATATATACACATATGGGCCGAGTGAGAGTAATGAGAAAGAGAGAGGAGAAGGCTCTCCTTTCATTCACGCATCACGAGCATATCGCTCGCTGCTGCTTTTGCTACCGCGCTGCTTATTCCCGTAGATACGAGAGAAAGTAAAGGATATAAACTCTCCCGTAAGAAGAAGCATGCGCCGGATTAAGGGGTTAAGCCACTGTGGAAATGACGAACGCACGTTCGTCGCTTGAGGCGACTCAAAGTGAAGAGGCAGGTCCAACATATGGTGCAGGAATCGTAGGTTCAAAGTAAACTTACGATTACAACGATAGAACTGCTGGTAGAACTGATAAACAGGTTGCTGTCGAACTTATGTTTTTCAAAACGGTGTACACGATTCCTCGACATCTAATGAACGGATTGACTTGAAATTTGATAAACTTATTCAGTGTAATAGTAGTTTAGTCTTGACCGACGTATCTCCTTTTAACATTATTTCTTCATTAGTTGTTAACAATAATGACATTTTTCTTCGAAAAATCGAGAGAAAAAATGTACATTTTTTTTCGTGATGATCGAAACGCGAGAACAACAAAGTTAGGTTAAGTACAGAGATGTCCATACCTCGATACTTTCGTATCGAGATACAAAGAAGATACTCGCTACATTGATATCGAGTAGCGAGTATCGCTCGATACAAATTTTGGAAATGTATGGTTAAGTATTAGCCAATACTATATATTTTGAGAGAAAACTCGTTTGTTTCGTTTCAAATCGACCGGATGGCCAAAATGGAATACACGATAAAGATTTTCACGAGCGTTTCTTTTTTTGTATTTAATTTTGGAATTCTGATTTTTTTCCCGGCTGCTCAATTTTTCCTGGCAAACACTACTCATTACGGAAATATGGTCTTTTTTCGAAAAAGACTCGAAAAACCATGCATAATAATATTTTTTTCGATCGCGAAACACCCGCGCAAGACCCTTAAAAACACATGGCCAGCTTATAAGTGTTACCCTGCATATATACAATTCGTATGTTTGCCGATGAGTCCAATAGTAAAAGTTTATCATAGATACACAGACCATATATTTATTGTAACCTCATACTGATCGACATACTAACATATACACCTTCAATTCATACGTTTTTTGCACCGTAGAAAAAGTCTCAATTTCTACTTGTGAATTTTCTTTCTCTCTTCGTTATTCACCTTCATTTTTTTATTCTCTGCACTTTTTTCCGTCTCGACAAACAGTTGCATAAATGATGTCACTATACACACGCACACGCACATAGACTCCTCGCAATTTGCACTTTTATTAGCTAAGCAGCATCAGTAACAGAAACCAGTAGTACTTCAGCATATTTTATTATATTACCATTGCATTTTATTGAATTAAGAATATACCAGGTATAGAAGTATGAAACCGGAATTTCCCTATAGATGGCGCTAGCCATCAGTTCAGTGATCGTAATTTTTACAAAAAAATTCCGGTTTCATACTTCTACACCTGGTATGTATATACTGGGTATCCTGTTACGAATGGATAATCCTGCAACTGTCGATAGGTCAGATCATGTCCTGTCGTATGCTGGAATTTCAGTTTAGTAAAAATCCCACTGTTTGTGAGACAAAAATCATCAACTTTTTTAGCCCGGTGATAAAGAAACGCTTGGTTATGTGTTTTATCTAGAAAAGTCTTCTTTTTAACCTTAAATGTTAAGGAAACTTTATGAAAAAAGATTTCATGCAATTTGTAGAAACGGCATGCGAAAAACCAAAAGCAGATGATTTTTTTTTTTTAATAACATAATGCTCAATATCTTGAAAACCGTGGGACTTTTAGTAAACTGAAATTCCAACGTATAGGACATGATCTGACCTATCAACAGTTGCAGGATTATCCAGTCGTAACAGGGCACCCTGTATATATGCGGGGCTCACACAGCGAAAAATGGCCCACCACATTATTGTTCACGTTTTCATACACATATATATATATATATATATATATATATATATATGAGCAAGTTTCGTAACGATCTCGACTCATCAGAGTGATAAAGCAGATAATATACGTATCTACATTTGTGTCCATATATTACAGATAAATACGCGTGTAATAAAGCCGATTAGATGAGACTCGCGAAAGAATATTCGGTTGGCCTACTGGCCTCGAACGATACGCACATATTGTTGGTAATCTCTGCTAAACTTCTTTTGCTTTTCCGACTCTGTCGGTTCTCAAGCTTAAAGGGGTCATGCCTAGTTGTAAAAGTAAAAAAAAATCACTTTTGTCGAAATCAATCTATTTGGATACCATATCAACTTATAAATGTTCCTTAAAAATGTCAAGGTGATCGGAACAAAATTGACAGATTTATAGGCTGTTATGTCGACGACCGTCGGAACGCTCGTAGAGTCGTTCGAAACTTTACACGCTTTTTATTCTCGAAAGTACGTTTTCAAAGTTGGTGAAAAAAACATGTCAATAAGTACGAGATTGATTTTACTGAAACGTTTGAGCAAAGGGTCAAACGTTCCAATCCTTCGATCAAATAATATGATTCTACATCTAGAAATTTTCCGAAATATCAAATTCAAAAAAATTGCGCGTGTTAAAAATGGGTCTTGATTTTTTCGAAAAAAATCCACTCATTTTGAACTCGCGCAATTTTTTTTATTTGATATTTCGGGAATTCCTTCAATTAACCATTAGACAAACTAGTATACTAACGAAATCTGTTTGATTTATTGATATGAGATAATCTGGTTCAGAACACCACCTACAAATGGATTATAATAAAATATCTTTACACAAAAAAATTAGTGTTCTTCAGATGATACATTTTTGAACACCTAATTTTTGTAAAAATTTAACACAACGATTTTGTAGAAAAAAAAATTCCAAAAAATGAGCTATTTTCGATTGTTACAACTAGGCATAATCCGTCAAGGACGACTATATTTTGGCCCCGATCGATGCAACGAACGATACCGCGAAATCTTTCAGTACATCGATGGTTTTTTTTACCTTTAACATTTTATATACAATTTTATTTTTGTGACTTATTTTGGGGATGCTATCAATGGCTTCCGCCGTTTGACGAAGAATTGATATTTTACGCGTTTTCGTTATTCGTACGAACAATTTACCCAGATCGACGATGTGACAAAAAATCGCGGGAGAGGTGTAAGTATTGGAATGTCACTGTTAATATTATTTTTGCATGAAACAAATTTCGAATAAGTCTAAAAAAACTCTCACGTGTTATAAATTCAAATATGTACCTTTACCCTCATTGATATTTTCTTTGACACTATTTTGTCTCAAAGTAACGGCAAAAAATAATGAGACAAATCATCGACTACCAACCAAAAATAGTGTTACAAAAGAATTTTGGAAAGCAGAACTGAAAAAAAAATTCGCGACTCAAAAATAACAAAATACAACTTTTTACTCCTTGGACTAAATATTCCAAACGTCATAGTTTTCAAGTTACGCCGCATGATGACGGCTTTTTGGAAACCCGCAGTTTTTTCAAGAAAAAACTAGATCGTTTTTTATCGAAACTACAAGTAACGATGTCATTTTTTTAAGTCTTATCACTAAATAGTGAGATTACTATATTTCAAAGTCCAGCACGCGATTTTGCAAAGTGCGAAAATGGTGAAAAATCGGCATGTTCAAAATGACATATCGGGTACAAAAAAAATCGCAAAAATAAAAATAAAAGAGCAAAATGAAGCTGGCTTTGTTCGCTTGAGAAGTCCCTATTGGTAAAGTGGTTTACGGTTTTTTTTCGGTGAGATATTCGATTATATTCGCTGATATATATATATATATATATATATGTATATATGAATGCTGAATGCATTTGCACGTGCGACCCTGGCCATGTGGGCTTGGTGCTGCCGAAACCATCTCCGCGCAGTACTGACATAATATTATATATACATAACTGGCAAAACAATAAATCATTCATTCCAACAAAGAACAACCTTCGATTTCGTAACCACTCAGAAAATACGCAACTAGGTCTTTATGACGTTAGTAACGAACCCAAATAATCATATATCTATACGATTTACGAGTATTGATTATTATATAATAAAAATAGTAATAGCATTAAAAGTATCTGCGCTTACCTTGGAAATTTCCTCTAAATGGGCCAGAATTTTTTCTCGTTTTCCGATTCGAACAGTCTCACTAGAAATATCTAGTCACTAGGTCCGTTTTACGTGTCCTGAAAACCGCGCGCGGCTGCGGGCGCTCGAACGATGTACACGATTAAATTAGCGAGTGAGATCACGCAGTAGCGAGAATGTAGAGTCTGAGAAAGGAGAAATAGAAAAAAAGGGAACGCAACTGAGAAGTGTGTGTTAGATAGCGGGGAAAAATATGGGCGGATTGAACGAATTTTCTAACAAGACGAAAAGATCCGGATGTAAATTGTACAGGCCTAGAGAGGGCGCGAAGGAATATTCGAAATACTATTTGAATGGAAAACAATAGGATCAAAAGTGCTTTTTTACATTTTTTCGTACTTTTTTGTACTTCCCGGTTGACTTTGAACATGGTTGTTTTTTTGACGATTTTCCAACTTGTCGAGTTAGGGTTTGAATTAGAAAGTTTAGAATTTCTATTCTTTTCAACGATATATGGTCGCGAAGCCTTAAAGAGTGCCCATGTTTTTTTTGTGACATTGTATATGTATAGGGTGGCAGCGAGTTACGCGGAGAAATTCGTTTCTTTTTGGCACACATATGAGGACTGCCTGGAAGTTGTACACACTGCAGGCTCATCTCGCGGACTCGTTCCGTGTATAGTGCATTGTAACACGCGCTGGCCGAAAATAGCTCGTGACTCAATATTTGGGTGATGCAGAACCCTCCTGTTTCTTTTTCTCTATAACTGCACGCACAAAATTTTTTTTCCTCATTCGATCGTTGCGCAAATCATACAGTGCGTAACAGTCGCACTTTGCCGAACTTCCAACCTCCACGCGATTGCGAAGCGAAACGAGGATTTTCCATGCAGAGTATAGAGAAGTGGAAAAAGAGTCGCCGAGAACGCAGGAATGAAAAATATTTAAAAAATCCGGTGAATAACGCAACTGGACACTCGACTCGTCAATATTTTAACCGATAGAAAACCGATTGCTAACGCGAAACGATCGATATTCATGGAATTGGCTCTCGAGTGTGCATCCGGCGGCCGCGTTCGTGGCGACTCCCACGGCTGCAAAGCGAAACGAGGATTTTCCATGCAGAGTATAGAGAAGTGGAAAAAGAGTCGCCGAGGACGTAGGAATGAAAAATATTCAAAAAATCCGGTGAATAACGCAACTGGACACTCGACTCGTCAATATTTTAACCGATAGAAGGTCGATTGCTGACGCGAAACGATCGATATTCATGAAGTTGGCTCCCGAGTGTCCATCCGGTGGCCGCGTTCGTGGCGGTTCCCACGGCTGCAAAGCGAAACGAGGATTTTCCATGCAGAGTATAGAGAAGTGGAAAAAGAGTCGCCGAGGACGCAGGAATGAAAAATATTCAAAAAAATCCGGTCAATAACGCAACTGGACACTCGACTCGTCAATATTTTAACCAATAGAAAACCGATTGCTAACGCGAAACGATCGATATTCATGGAATTGGCTCCCGAGTGTGCATCCGGTGGCCGCGTTCGTGGCGACTCCCACGGCTGCAAAGCGAAACGAGGATTTTCCATGCAGAGTATAGAGAAGTGGAAAAAGAGTCGCCGAGGACGTAGGAATGAAGAATATTCAAAAAATCCGGTGAATAACGCAACTGGACACTCGACTCGTCAATATTTTAACCGATAGAAGGTCGATTGCTGACGCGAAACGATCGATATTCAGGAAATTGGCTCCCGAGTGTGCATCCGGTGGCCGCGTTCGAGGTGGTTCCCACGGTAAACGTCTGTATCATAAGCTTTCGCAGCACGACGAGACATCGAGCGCAATGACAAAACCAGGAGGAAGACGAAGAAGAAAAAGAAAAGGGAGAAATAAGACGGCTCACGGGCCGAGGATCCGGTGGATTCTCTGAAATATAAATTTATTGAAGTGTATCACGAGCAAGCTCAGCAAGTTCGCCCCGTAGCCACGTACAGCGTGCATACTCACCAACTGTCATGCCTATCTCTTTTTCTTCTTTTATTCTTAGATATACATAAGAACTTAATATATATATATAGCAGTTTATGATGTAGCGTCACCAACTAAAATCACCGTCCAAACAATTTAATACTCTTTCTTTTTTAATTAATTTTTTGTCCGCGCTACGACTGATGAACCATTGGTGAGTCAAGAAGATTAAATTTCTCGCCTCGTGTATAAACTTATAATATTTTCATTCGAGCACGGCATATGTATATATATATATATATATACAGGATGTCCCATTCAAGTTCGCACAACGTAATACCTCGAGAGGGATGCACTTTGGAAAAAACTTTTTCAACCAAAAGTTCTATAGTTTCTGGAAACAAAAATTATGGTTTTAGATATTCTTCGTTATAAGGCTATTTCGAAGTCGGCTGTAAGTAAAAAAAATGGAAAATACTATTTTTTACTTCAGAACAATTTTCCGCGTAATCGAATAAGTAACTTTTCTCTGAAAGATTATTCTAGCTTGACCTCAATTTCCCAACAAATATTGAATATTGGCCAAAAGCCAAAAGTGAGCACTATTCAAAATATCTTTAAAAATTGTAATCAAACAGAAAAAGGTTGAAGACAAAAGTTACTTATTTACTTACGCGAAAGATGATTCTCAAACAAAAAAATAGTTTTCCTTTTGAAAAACTAGCGTTGAAGATGGCAACTAAATAAAAAACGACCAACGTCATAATTCCAATTCCCCAGAGCCACGAAGTTTTCGTTCGAAACATTTTTCCTTGAACTGCATTGCCCTCGCGACATTTCGCCGTGGCAACTTACACGGAACGCCCTGTATAAAGACAATATCGACGCAACGGATTCTCCTCTTCGATTCGCGACCTTCATCTCCCGAGTTAAAATAATAGTCCCGCGCGAGGGTGGGACGTGTTCGTCGTGAATAGAATTGAAGACGAGCGAGTCCGTTGAAAAATCGCGATGTCGGCTTGTCATCGCAACCGGGAAACAGATTCAATATCGCATCGATCATACTATCCCTTGCGCACTTTTTCTCTCTATCTTTCACACAAGTGTATATGTACAAAGGAATGAGCCGATCTACATTTCAACGAGTCAATGTAACGTGTGGGTGTTCAAATTTGCTACTTACATCGCCGTACAATTTCTACACCCACACACGCAGGCTACGCAAAAAAAAACGTTCATACCACCGCACTTCGCACTTTCGTCACGCCAATCAATCGCGAGAGTCATCGGACTAAATATAGTTCTCTCGAGCCTCCTCCTCGTTGCGTCTTTTCTTCCGGCTCGCGAGCCTAGTTGGCTCGTACTCTTCACGTCGCTCCACGAAAGTCAAACTAAACTCACGTGGTTATCTATTGAAACCCAATGACTTCAGTACAAAAGAGAGAGAAAAAAAAGCCTTGGAGGATCCTTCCGTTTGTGCTCGTTTGGATTTCTTGTTCCGTGAACGTAGTTCTTACGTGATAAGTACACGGGAGAACGCGTCGGTTTGTACATACTCTGTACAAATGGGTCGAAGGACGAGCGTGTCCTTCGGGACGCGGCGGCCTTTTCGCTTACGCACGAACGGAAACGTGCGAGCGCTAATCGCGAACAAGTTCACATGTACGGACGCGTACATGCCGTATATCGAGGGTTGTTCGAAAAAAAAGTCAACGCCTGCGCCTTCAGACGATAGTAGGATTGAAAAAAAATGGGCTGCAGCTCGTCTGCAGCGCTCAATTTTTTGTCTCCCTGGGTCAACGCGAAATTTCATCTTCCCCTTCAGGCTTGATGCTCTCGACGAACTAACGTCACATCCGGTCGGAGATTCTTCAAGCTGCACTCAGCTTTGAAAAGTCTTCTCTTTTACCATCGATATTATTATTATTTTTCCACAAATCAAAGCCGTTGCAACGTCATCAATTTCCGTCGGAAAACGGGTATTTGCAAAGGGCTGCAACTTGTGCAATGAGAATGCCATTTATAGGGACATCTTTTAGCTGCAGATGTCAGGTCTAAGAATGTTCGAGAGAACTCGATGGTCGTCAAGTAGCCGTTGAGCTTCAAGTTTATACATGAAAGTGAACGTTCCGTCTAAGCCGGAAGGGAAAATATTCTTTCGCGCCGAATACTTTTGTTTGGCTGGCTAGGCGTTGAATTTTGTTCGACACGGTCCACATGTATCAATAGATCCGTGTGTGTGTGCGCGTGTGTTCGTATATACAGAAGTGTGTCTTTCCCAGGTACTCGACGAGATTGGATTTTTCTCCGTCATTTCCCGCTGGAACGTTTGTCCCTGGGGAGTATTTTGGTCGCATACGAGTAGTCTCGCTCGTCCGAGCACGGGTAGAAGAGCAGTCATCGTCATGACGTCGATGACCATTAATCTCACGCGATTTTCATGAATATCGTGCGATCGCGAACCTTGCAGTGTTGCAATTCGCGTAGGGCCCGTTGTGCCTCGTTGGGCGATACGAAGGCGACTCTGGCGTCGCCGGTCGGCATTCCCTTTTCGTTGTATCGCCTGATTACATTTTCCCGCTTGACGTCAAAGTCCCTGAAGAAGTCGATGATCTCATCGATGTCGGCCTTGAAGGGTACGTTCTCGAGGGAGAGTACGCAGCCGGGTTTGCCGAAGCCCTCGACGTAATCGGGATGTCGATTCATGCCCATGTGGCGTCCCATCGGTGGCATGCCCATCATGCCCGGCGGTGGTGGCGGGCCGGGTGGCCCGCCGCGCGGGGGTCCGAAGTTGCCGCCGCCGGCGCCGTTGCCGAAGCGCGGCGGATGATTCGGCATAGGTGAGAATCTCGGTCGCATGTCCGGATTGCCGGAGTAATGTTGATGATGACGCGCCTCGTTGAGTTGGGCGTCGGCTATGCTGATGGCCTCGAGCATTTTTCCACGTCCGACGAGCTCGATGCTCGGCACGTTCTTGCCGAAGGGCACGCCGTTCTTCGTCGTAGCTCTCGCCGCGTCCTCGGGACTGTCGAATTCGCAGAAACACTTGCCCGCCGGTTTTCCATTCGGATTGATCATAATGTGTACGCGATGGGGCACGAAGCCGATCCCGTCGGCGAACCAGTCGAGAACGTCGCGCGTCATCGCGTTGAAGGGAATGCCCCGCACGAGGAGGCACTCGGTGAGGCCGCTCGCAGCCTCGTCCTTGCCGCCGTCCTGCTCGTGAATCCTCTTCGATTGTACGAACTTGTCCTCGCTTATGGACGTTGCGGTGACAGTTTTCGAGCCGATTTTCAGGCAATTCGCAACGGCCGAGCGAGCGTCCTCCACGCGAGTGAATTGAACGTACGCCGATTTTGCGCTGTTGGAATCCTTGGCGGCGGGCCGAGTTATGAAGAGATCGTTGATCTTCGAATCGTGGAAGAGTTTTGCAATGTCCATCTCTTTGGCGAACGAGGGTAAGTCACTGACGATCACGCACGAGGAGTTTGCGATCAGTTGCTTGCCGTCGGCGAGGGTGCCGCTGCTCGGCGTCGTCGTCATCGTCTGGGGCGAGTTCATGGACGTGGTGGTGGTCGCGGTTGTCGTCGACGTCGAGGACGCCGGTGTCGTTGGAGTCGGCGATGTCACGGTCTTCGGATCCGCCTCGCCCTCCCTCTCGGGCACGTAAGAGTCGATCGCCTTGTCGAAAATGTTCTCGTCCAGGTGAAGCACCTCGACCTCGGAGCCCCTTATGAAGCGGGGCCCCGTGAGCGCGGCGTCCTTGCCCTCCCCCTTGCTGAACTTGATGTAAGCGATGCCGACGCGGTTGCCGTGCGTGTCGTTGATCAACTTGAGGCCGTCCTTTCTTATGTAGAGGCCCTGGAAGGCGTGCCGTATGTCACTGTAACTCGCGTCGAGCGGCATGTTCCTCACCTCGACGCAATTCCCGTCGAACGATTGGTCGCCGTTGTTACTGCTGTTGTTGTTGTCGTTGCCGAATCTCGAGCCCCCGCTGTTGTTTCTCGAGTTGCAGCGGTCGCGGGACATCTCGTTGTTGCCACCGCCACCACCGAAGACGCCGTCGTAGTTTTGCTGTTGTTGTTGTTGTTGTTGTTGCTGCTGCTGATTGTGGCTGCTCTGAAAGGCGTTGGGATTCCGTCGACTGTCGAGTTCCTGCATTTTGTTCATGATCATCGGATGGTTCGGTCGCAGGCCGCCGGGTCTGTACGGCGAGCAAGAGTTCGGGTTGTTCGAGTTGTTGGGGCCGAAGGCGCCGTAAGCGGGCCCGTGATTGTCCTGGCCGGCGAAGGGACTCGATCTCGACGGATATCTCGAGGGCTCGAGACGCGACGAGGGCGGCTCACCGGCCCAGGGCTCCCGGCCGCGGTTCATCGCGCCCAGGGGCGCCATGTTCGCGAGCCCGGGGTTTCCAAGATTCGGCGGTAGAACGGCCGTTATGCCGAGGCCGTGAGCGAGACCGTGAGGAGGGGGCACGATCCCGGCCACGCCGTTCAAGCCGTTCAGGGCGAATTGATTGGAGGGCAACATCGGCCCTTGGCCGAGAGCCACGGGGCCTCCGAACGGCAGCGACCGCTGCTCGGTGTCCTGCTGCGTCAGGGCCGCTACCCCGGCCCCCAGTATACCCGGGGCCAACATGACGTTTTGCATCTGATTCTGCGGGGGCACTTCCCAGACCCCGTTGTTGTCCGGCATACCGATCTTCTTCGCGTTCTTCATGCCGCCCGCGTTGCCCTTGTCCTTGGGAAAATGGCCGACGATTACGACCTCGCTCGGATCGTCGTCGTTGGAATCCTTGCGACGATCGTTCGTCGCGCCCCTCTTGCCGTCCCGATCCCTCGATCGCGTCCGATCGCGGGACCGCGACCGGTCGCGTCGCCTCCGACGGTCCCGACGGTCGCGCTCGCGATCCCTCGACCTGCTACGGTCACGGCGACGACGGTCACGTCCCCGATCCCGGTCGCGCCTGTCCCGGTCCCTGTCGCGATCGCGCGAACGCGAACGATCCCGAGAACGCGAACGATCTCGACGATCTTTGCGATCCTTGACCCCGCTCCCCTCGTTCTCACCGTCAGCCCGCTGGTCGCGCTCGCGCGACTTGCCGTCCAAACTCAACGCAGCTTCCGGCTTGGGCACTGGCGGCGCCACCATCGACGCTGCTGCGCTCGTCGCGACCCCGACCGGCGGCGTCTGCATGAACGACTGCAACGTCAGGGTCTGCTGTCGCGCCGTCTCGATCACCTTCTGCATCTCGGTACGCGAACTCAGCAACAACTTTATCTTCATCTCCTTGATCTTGCCGCCGTCGTGCATCATCGCCTGACGCGCATCCTCGTCCGTGCTGCAAATCGGGATCAACGTTTTTATACAACGAACGGTGAACACGGTCTTTTGTATCGCGAGGGAAATGTAGAGCGGTCGCTGGCGCTGGTGGCGCACTCTTTTGGTGAAGCCAGACCGGGAAGTTCAAGATTTGGCCGATAGGGTCGTCGTTATCTGTCGACTGAGCGACGTGAAGACGGAGCTTGATATTTGGGTTGCAGAGATGCATAAGATACGAGGTATAACCTATAAATTGTACATCTGTTGGCAATATCTTGAAGCGCTGGAGGTTAGGTTTGCAGAACCTTTGATTGGCCTTGTATTGAGATATCATGCAGCTCGACGGATTGAGGGACGATTTAATATTTTGACGTAACGACGTTGCAATTTTTATTTTGCTTGAGTTTGAGGGAACTGTATAGGCTTGAAATTAAAAAATGATGGATTTCTTTGTAGTTTTATAGACTAGGGGCTGCAATTTTAATGTGGCGAGGATTTTCGAGAAAAAAAATTAAAACTGACCGTGGTATGACGGTTTTTATTTTTAATAAAATCAAAAGCCTTAATACCTTTTTATCAGCGACAAAAGGGTTTAAGGGGAGAAACGACCCTCCAAAGAATGGCGTGTCATCCCTTGATAATTTTTTTTTTCAATACTTCTATAGTGGATGTTTTATCGCTTTACATTAGAATTTTACATTACACTTAGACTTTTGGTTTTCGTTTCATTAAGATCGTTGGACTGTTTGTAGGTGAAACTGCAAAACCACCCCTCAAGACGCCGCTCTTTAAGGGGTATTTTACCCCCTTAAAACAGTTTTTCAGCAGGTGAAAAAATACGTGTCTAATAGTTTTCAATGATTCGTTACATATATGAGTTTCAACTAAATCAATGGCGGACACTTGAGTGGTATTGTTGGTCGGAACCATAATCATTCCATTTTTCAATTGAATCATACATCGATTCAATTTATTTAATCTGTCAATACTTTCCGGTAAAATGTTATAGGTGATGCTCATGACGTAACACTTTTTTTGTACAAAAATAGTCCCATAGTGGGCGTTCGAAATAGGGTATTTATTCCGAGATCTGAAAAGGGCCAGGGAACTAAAAATATTTCCCGAACGGCTGTCACCGCCAAACTGACAAACATTTCGAAAAACGTAAGCTTCAATACCACGTGATCAATACAAAAATCCAATACCAAACATTAAGGGATCATCACAGTGTACAATTTAAAAAAAAAAAACGATTTTTTTTGCATTATCCCATCGTATAGACGATTATAAATATGCTGGTTTATGTTTGGGGCGAAATTCGAATAATTTCGGTCTGTGCAGGCTTTCTTAGAGTAAGTGATTTGTGCGCACTCGAAAATTCTAACGTGTTTTTCTCGAAATCTCGTTCTTCAAAACGGCGTACATTCTCAAAGAACGAGTTTTTAAGCTATTCGCCTCAAATGTTGCCACGACATCTTTCACGCCATTTTTCATCTTGCTGTGGTAGCTTTTTTGATTTCTTTGAAACCTTCATATTTTTTCAACGAAAAATTTTTTTCTTCAAAAATCTTTTTTCAAACCGCCGCCATTTTTTCAATTTCGATTTTAAAAAAGCTCCCCAGCAAAATAGCGGCTTTCACAGTGATCAATAATCTTTTTACAAATTTTGTTTCCGATAATATTTACAGCCACAATCGTGTACACCGTGAGGACTTCTTTTTTTCGAAGAAATTTTCAACCGATAACAAAAATGTAAAAAAAGAATAAAAATAAACGTTTAAAAATTTATTTTCTGTTCTTCACGAGTGCTTTCATTTGACATAAGAAAAATCAGACTGATTAGCGTATTTAAACCATCGAAAAAAAAAAATCGCGAAATTCAGGTATTTTTCGACCCGTTCACTGTGATCCCTTAAGGCCTTATATACGCGAACGATTTCAAAATTCTTCATTTTTTAAATATTTTCGATTCCATTAGCCTGAACGGTTAGGAATATTTTAAGCTTTACAGAATTGAAAAATGCCAAAAATTGTTAAAGTTACAGCATTTAGAGCTGAAAATATATACCGCGCGGTGCGCGCCCGACCGCCAACTTCAAAGCCGCTTTTCGACGATTTACTTTTTTGAACCTTGTGAAAGTTCTAACTCTCGAACGAAGGTTGAGATCGCTTTGAAATTTTTACAAAATATTCTTAGTATCATCACCTATCGTGTGAACCACAGAAACAAGAGTTTCAATGACACAAAAAAATATAAAAAATTAAATACTGGCAGAAAATTAAGTAAAAAAATGTTAAGTTTCGAATTTTTATTATAATCATGTTAAAAAACAAAATATTTTTGGTTCGCACTGAAGATACATTCATTATGCAATTATAAATATGTTCATTTTTTTCAGACACCCACATCGATGGCGAGAACTTTCACCATCACCGCGCGCGCAAAAAAAAATACATTGCTTTATTATGTGATATCTCCGCCATTTGTTAATATTTCTGATTTTTTTAACGTATACTTAAACACGTGCATAAATTATCTGTAAGAAAAATGTTGTCAATATATGCGTCATTTTTTTTAGCCGCGTCTAGAAAAGTACCTTCGAAAATCGGCGAAATCGCGTATATAAGACGACACAAATTTCGTCACGAGTTTGCGAAAGTTATTTTTTCCGAAAGTTATTTAAGGACGTTGAGTCCCAAATCGCAAATGATAATAAAATTCTGAAAATTTGGTATGTTTTTGTATGAAGTATGTCAGAGGTCGTGTAAAAATTTCACGACAATTAGGAAGCTCGTTATTGAACAATTAACATTCACAAATTAGATGTTGTCTTATGGAAACCGATGTAACTTTGCAATAAGTTTTTTTTTTGACCTCTCAATTTTGTAATATCTACAATATACTGAAAGCAACGGAAACAAAACGAAGTTTATTGATAAATTTTTTTAAATTTCTTTTCAAAATTGTTCTTAACAAAATGTTAATTTTTTAATAACGAGCTTCCTAATCGTCGCGAAATTTTAACACGACCTCTTAAATACTTCATACAAAAACATACGAAATTTTCAGAATTTTCTTATCATTTTTTATTTCAACCCTTAAGGAGGTTGAAATAATGATGATAGAATTCTGAAAATTTGGTATGTTTTTACACGAAGTATTCAGGAGGTCGTGTAAAAATTTCATGACGATTAAGAAGCTATTTATTGAACAATTAACATTAACATGTTTCATAGGGACTCAACATCCTTAAGTGACATCATTCCTAAAGTGACATTGACGTGTTGCGTCAACAGATTCATTTGCACTGATAATCTATCAATGGCAAAGTTAACTGCTCCCTGTCTCCCATTTTTACTCCATGCAATTTGCGAAATGTCCTTGAGACTCGTCACCGCTCCTTCCCGTCACGCAATTTCAAAATGATCCGACAATCGACGTCCGCGGGTGTTCCCAGGTGATTGCAAAAATAGAATAAACGAGGACAGACGAGCACTATCAAGCTGGAAAAGCCATGACGACAAATCCCAATTCTCGAGTGTATATCGAAAATACTCCAATTCTCGAAAATACTCCAAAAACTTCGCAACGACGAAACCCACGATTTCTTCCTCTGCTTTTCGTCCTGAATCAGCAGGCTCTTGACTCCGAGTAGGTGAAATAAAAATTACGAAGGCATCGAATTCGTGGTTTTTTTTTAACTAGCGAGTTGGACTTTCCACCGGTCATTTTGCAACGTCGAATCGACGCCGGGCAACAAACGCGTGGATCAATCGTAGGATTAGGCAAATTTTTCTGTCATTTTTTTTACTTCCCAGTTATATATATAAAGTATGAAAGGAAAATTAATAAATGGGTAATAAATAACGAATATATTATCACCGGGTAGATCGCTAGAAATAAGAAACTCAAAAATTTCCATTTATTTATTTCCGAGGAACAAGCGACATAGTTTTGCGAGCTCGTTTAGGTTTGTTCGGAAAATATTAATAATGCTGGAATGACAAAATCGAAGAATTCTCTTCGCAGATCAACGATGCAGAGTTCCAAAGCACAATGGTTCAGGTTCGTTTGCATTATGCTTTTGAATTGTGTTGGTGTGCGAAGAAAATTCGTTTTTATTTTTACCATTCCTGCGTTTTTAATATTGTTCGAACGAGCTCGAATACGTTAAAACAAAAAAACAAAAAAGAAGTTACAAAATTCGAAAGGTTTTTCCTTGGGTTTGTTTGAACACTGTTAAAAACGCAGTTTTGACGAAAATAAGAAAGTATCTTCTTTGCACATAAACGATGCAGAGTTCAAACGCCCAAAAACCCAATTGAAGGAATAAAAAAATAAAAAAGAATGAGACAAAAAAATACCAACGATGCTGAGGTGAAAAGCATAACCGTTTGGGTTGTCTAGGTTATGCTTTTGAATTTTGTGGTGTGCGAAGAAATTTTTTTTCAAAATTTCGTCATTCATGCGTTTTTAACATTGCCAAAACTAACCCAAACCCTTTCGGAAAAAGAAAAAAGACCCAGAGCAAAAATACAAACGATGCAAAGTTCGAAAGCACAACCCTATGGGTTTGTTTGGGTTATGCTTTTGAATTTTGCATCGTTGATATCATATATCACTGTCATTCGTTTTGATTATTTATTTTCGTCGTTCCGGGGTTTTGAGTATCCAAGATTTTGTTTTGCCACTCGGGCTGTGGAGCTTTCATAAAAACGGGAGTATAAAAAATTCGAGCACGATAGTGACAATTATTGACGAATTTTTCGGATGACGCCGGTAAAAAAAATCCTCGTAAACCATCGACGAGACCCAGAATTTCAAAATACACAAGTATGGAAGAAAATAACGTTTGAGAATCGTCACGAGGAAACGGAAACATGTTTTTTCCCTATACATCTCTGCTCCTCATCATCTGCGTCCTCATCAGCGTCATTTTGGTCATTGATCATCGTCATAGTCATCGTGTGCCATTATCGTAATTTTCGGTTGGCCTCGTTGCATTTTTCGGTGTACAAGAACAACACATTTTGATGGTTGGATGTGAATAAATGTTTACCTGAAAGCTATGAAAGCATCGCCTAATTCACCGCCAACAATGTGTACGCCGCCCTCCGGTATGCTCAAGCCCCTGAAGAACTGACGAATGTCGAGGGCGTTCGCCGACCACGCCAGATTCTGTAGTCTGATAATAACGCTCATTTTTGCGCGCGTTCTCGCCTATCTGTCCTGTAACCGAAGGGAGTGCAGAAAAGTGTTATTACAAAAAAAAAGAGACCGAGATAGTGAAAAGGAGAAGAGAGGAAAAGAGAGCGAAGGAAAAAGAAGGAGCTGAACATTGAGCGGTGACACCTACGTGTTGGGTTCGAAAAAAATTCATTTTTCCGTTCGAATCTTCGGGCTCGGGAAAAAAATATTCAATTGAGTTTGAATCGAAATCAAACGAGACGTCAAGTTTTCAAGTCGTTTTGATTTTATTTTACAAAAATCGGTGTACAAAAAAATTGTGATTTTGTGTTTTTTTTTTTGATCATCGCGCGATGGAAGTACTGAATTTTTTATTTTCGCCTGAACAATTTGTCATTTTTAGGCAGGATTTTTCGGTACATTTGTTCGAGTGGGAAAGATTTCTTTCGGATGTCAAAAATCGTTCGGCAATAAAAAAAAAAGAAGTTTTTCGATGAGAAAATACGATATTTTTCAAAAATTATTATTTAGAAAAACCTTTACGTTTCCGTAGTGTTATACAGGGGGTCGTGTTATGGACAGCCCTGCAGCTGTCGATAGGTCAGATCATGCCCTACTATATGCTGGAATTTCAGTTTAGTGAAAGTCCCACGGTTTTCGAGATTTTGGGCCTTGTGTCATTTTTTTAAAAACAATGTGCTTTTGGTTTTTCGCATGCCATTTCAACAAATGATGTGAATCGACAGTGACTAAGCAACTTTTTAAAGTAATCGGCACGATATGCGTAGCGTTTTTTGTACACCGCAGGCTATCAAAAACGTTCGAATTGGTTTGAATAAAAATTCTCCATAAGATCTTTTTTTCATAAAGTTTCTTTAACATTTAAAGTTGAAAGGAAGACTTTTCTAGATCAAACAAATAACCTAGAGTATTTTTTTTAAACCGAGTCAACAAAAGTTGTCATTTGAGAAACGCTTTCGTATTTTTCTTCGCATTCGGATGAAAAAATTGTAACAATTCGCTTCGAAGGACCTGCTGAGGGGCGGTAACTTTACGTTGAAAAAGAAGATCGTAAAAAATGTTTACTTTTTTGTGAGTACATTCAGATTGAAAGTAAAATTAAAAAAGAAATAAACAAGGTTTATTAATATTTAAAAAATCCGTTTGTTATTCTGTCTCGATGGTGTTATGTCTTAAGATCGAAAAAATGAAAGTTACGGGAAAGAAGCTCCATTTTTTTCGAGAATTCGAGGTTCGTCCTGGCGACGACATCTCCGCTGGCAGCAAAGATCCATTGATAAAGTGCATGAAAAAAGTCGGAGCCCCGTTCTTTTCGGAGCACGAGTCACTGACGATGGAGAGATGGAAAGTAGTCGTAACTGACGAGATATGCGAGAGCAATATAATTGCAAAAATATTGATATGATTTTCCCATCTCGATGGCTTCCGGCTGCGTTCGAGCAAGATACCGAGTTAGTAATTATAATCAATTGGTGCAATCGAGTGCCTCGAATCAACGGAGCCTCTGTTCGCGAGCTTCGATGCAAATTATTGCTTCGTCATTCGCACTCGCCGTACTTCTGACAGTTTTTCGTTTTTTGCAAGTAAAAAAACTCCGCGCTCAATCGATTTTTCAATTGTTTTTGCTTTCTCCGAAAGGACTTTTCGGTTTCGTAGAAAATACCTGTCCCTTTCAAAACCCCAGTGGAATTTGCGAAAAAAAATATCTGCATTTCGAAAAATTGTCAATTTTTCTAATTGCAAAGTATTCAGTAAGGCCCTAAGCTCAATTTTTGAGAAAAAGGACGTTTTTTTAGACAGAGTATTATGGAGAGATCGATTGGAAATCAATTAGTGCAGATTGGAAATCTGCGCATTCATTTCTCGGAATTTTAATTCGCGAGCGAAGATACGCCTGTGATGAAGACGCCGTTGAAAAATTTTCGCGCGATCATAACGGAACATTTGGGATAAACTGTTTTTTTCTTCTCCAAAGACGATTTTTCGATGTTTTTTGAACGAGAAGGTTTTTGAAGTATAGAAGGAATTAAGAGGTGTACATAAGGTTGAAATTTCCGAGACGATTTTTATATTGATCCGTTTTATAGTCTGGGGTTGTAACTTTAAGGGAGGTATTTACGTTGTTGGGCCAAATTTGTTTATTTTGATCCATTTGTTGATTAATTTGCTGTATCGGAAAGAAGAAGGAGGAAGGTATAGTCCTGGCATAGCAGTGTAGATGTAAGTATCAAACTTTTCATTTTATTCGCACACAAACTTAAGTTTAACTTTAAACGCGTTTTTCTCAAAACCACGTTTTCCAAGTTTGCGGAAGTGCTCCTACACGCCCTAGACGAGCAATCGTTATGAAATTGGGCAGGCACGCCCAACAAATTTCTTTATTAGTTGAACTAGAATTAGTAAAAAAAACATTCAAACGTTTTTATTTTATGAATAAAAAACTGCCATTTTTTTAAATGAAAACTAAACTTCCCCTTTGATCGCGCACTATTTTTAATATGCTTCAATTTTTCTTCTTGATTCTAGTTCGACTTATACATAATATTGTACGCAGTGAAAATATGTTTGATTTTTTTGCTTCCGATCACCTGTAAGCCATGTTTTGTCAAACTTTAAAAAATATCATCGCGTTCAATAAAGACAGCTTAGTGAACATACCAAATATCATTATTCTATATTAAATATTTTTCGCATAAAAAATTGGTGAATAATCGAAAAATGTTTGGCCCAACAAAGTAGAAACCCTCCTTAAGGTATTCCTTTCGCGGAGGGGCGTATTTTGTGGGGGCACGGGCCCTCCTATATCATTGGTAAATTACAGTGGCGCTTAGTAAAAATAAGTCACAATCAATTATACCAGTGAACTGGAATTTAAAAAAACCCGAAAATTTAGTAGATTCAGACATTCTTAAATTTTCTCTAAAGTCGCGGCACGAAAATTCTTCTGTTAGTGACATTTTTCTAAGTTTTATCATTAATTTTTTCATTAAACATTCGGTGACCCCCTATTTTTATCGTCGTTACGGAATCGTTACAATTTTTTACACGTGTTACCGGGGGATATACACCTAGGAGCCGGAAAAAGGGTCATTTTTGTGAATTTTTTCAAGGAAAACTATTTGAAATATCGCATTGGGGTTTTAATAATCTAAAAGTATATACATTCGAGAATATGTTTAATTTTCTTTATTTAAAAATATCAAAAATATACAAGGATATTGTATGATCCTTGGAGTTTCTCGAAAACCAATGAACCGATTGCCTTGAGTTTTTTTGTCGTTTTTCTTTACACCATTATCTAGTACATGTCATAGGATTTTTTTTCGTTACTTAGTTTTTGTTTTATAGGCAAAATAATAACTAATTTTTGGCCCAAAAATCACTATTTATGTTCAAATGTCCGCCATTTTGTCATAAATCGATATTTTCAAAATCGACTATGACAAGTACTAGATAATGGTATATAGAATCACCACAAAAAACCTCAAGGCCAATCGGTTCATTGGTTTTCGAGAAATTTTGGGTGCCGATTTTTTTACGACGCTCCAAGGACCATACAATATCCTTGTATATTTCCGACATTCTTAAATAAAGAAAATTAAACATGTTTTCGAATGTGTATACTTTTAGATAATTAAAACCCCAATCCGAAATTTCAAATAGATTTCCTCGAAAAAATTCACAAAAATGACCTTTTTTCCGGCTCCTAGGTGTACATCTGCCCTTAAGCAATTATTCGTATAAATTATCAGATAGAAATGTGACCAGCGTGTCGTCTCCATAAAGCGCCGTATAAACGAGACGATCAGTGGTCATTTTTCGTTAAAAGTTCGGTAACTTGCCTTGAAATTTTACCAGTATACTGCGATATATTTTTACTTGATTAAATACTACGAAAATCAGTCAATTGTTAAATATTCGGGTTCGTGAAAAGAATACCTTAATTTGTATACAAAATTTTGTAAAAATTCCAAAAATTGCATTCTTGGAATTTACACTTTTGCAAAAGTACATTTTTTATCTTTCATTTCAGATGACCCTACTACTTGCCAGAAATGCCTACACCAAATGGCTATACAGCAACGGTGGCGCTTTCTTTGAATAATAATAACTTCATTGTTTATCAATATTTTTCTACTTAAAAAAAACCCGAGCCTGTCGTGACTATGTATTAATTGTGTGTTAAATGCCGACCTCCTCAACTCAACCCTCTCATCAGAAAAAATATTGAAAGTTGACCCGTTTTTTGGGCCCCATGCCCATTCCTTTGGAATGGGCACCGTCTCGAGATTTCCTTAATCCACAGATTTGTGACCGTTTCGAATTATTTCGTGCACATATACGGTGGAAAAAAAAAGGATTTTTCCACCCCGCGCAGGTCATGTCTTTTGAGGATTCCCATTGACATACGATATTTATATGCGCGACAAGTTATCGAGAAAAATAATCTGCAAAAGTACCATTGTTACTAGAGTTATTTTGCAAAAGCAAGACGTGCAAATACTTTATTTGCCTCGAGTAATGTCCTCGCGGAATTTATGACTTAATTCGAGCGTATTTTTTTTTCTCATCGTGTGAGATCGAGCGAAATTCAGGCGTTTGCGAGCACAGCTTCAGTTGTGAACAAGAGAGCTCGGCAACAATTGCGAAGTATCCAGTCGGCGATAAATTCGTCTCTCTCAATAGCTCCCGAGACTTGAGAGTTAATCATCGTTTGCGTAGTTTCGGTCTGAGGAAGAAATATCACTGCAGCTTGGCAGATATCTTTTTTTGTCTCTTTTTTTTCGAGTACGTTCGAGCAATTTGGAGACTTCACATTCGAGGACGGCGATCCCTTGGGGGAGGAATAATTCAAGAACTAAATCAAGGTAGTATTGGAGCGAGAATAATTTTATCCTCGTTCTGAGTAGAGCATCAAATAAGAAGCGTAGTCATTTCTGTGTCAGTCTCATTTCAAAAAGAATCTTACGTGTACGGTTGCGTAAAAAATCTTCAAAAATTGACTTTTGAATCTTTAAAATGTACAGTATTTGAAAAGTATTGCGTCCGAAGTTGAAATCGAAATTCTGACCCGATAATGGGATTAGATTTCTCAGGGTGGACAAGCATTCCCAAAATGCAAAAAAAAGCTTGTATATTTTTTTTCCTAAGGTTTTTTTAAACTTCTGATGCAATGACTGCTCCAGTTATAGACCGTTGAAAAAAATTATTCCTTCATTCTTTTCCTAATCACTGCCGCGTGTACCAAAATTGTGCATGCGGGCATTCGTTAAAAAAAAATGTTTGTAAATATAATATTCACGCCGAAAAAGTCAATTTTTTCGAAGTTTTAAGTTCAACCTCGCGGAGTCGAACTCTTATTATAATAGTAATATGATTTTTTTCAATGAAATATTGAGAACAATAGTATTCTGGGGTTTGACCATTTTCTTCAGGTTCTAGTAAATTTCCTTAGGTTTTTTATAAAAAGTTATTTCACTTCTTTTGTACGTTTGAATTGAAAAAGTAATAATGCAAATGAAACTAGTGTTTGAAATGGAATAAAACACATTTCGAGGATAATTAGAATTTTGTAGATAGTGAAACAACCGATAATTTCTTCGAGAGCATTTTTTATTACTTGTTGAAGTTTTTTAGGGAGATAATAATCACGCCGAAAAAGTCCTTTTTTCGAAGCTTCGCGTTCAACCTTGCGTGAAAATTCACGAAATTGGTTTTTCGGCTTGATCGTAGCAGATAACGCCACACTCGTATTTTAATCATCTTGGATTTTCCATATCGGACAATTCTACCAAAAGTCGCGATGTATCAACGCGCTCCTATCTCATAACAAAGGCTCGATAAATATCGTCCAAAATCATTTTGTGTAGTTTAAATACGTATGAATCGTGCCTGCAAGACTTTCCCCGAAATCTACCGTAGAAATCTCGAAAAAAAACGTTTCGAGAATAACAGCATTTTTCGACCGTTCTCAGGCTAGGGTACCCTTAATTAAGGGGGGAGACCCCTTCATAGTTCGGAAGTCGCGTGAAGAGCTTATGGCCGAAAATGAGCACCACGAGGAAGCTGAGGGACAGCTTCATGGCCACGGAATCCCAGATTAATCAGTAGGTCATTTTGTGACGACATTTTGCAGTCTTGACACTCTAAGGCCTAAAGCCTTACACTTACAACGATCGGAAATCGATTTATTTGTTTTCCTCCCCCTTAAACAATAGAACTGTGTGTAGAATATTTTCCCAAAGTTTCAAAGCGAAATTCGAAAAACTTCAAACGTTCAGCCCGTCGACGATTCGCCTCCCCGCTCGGATTCGCAGCGGGCGTAAACTTCAAACGCGTATTTTTCTCAAAACTGCATCTTCGGAATTGGCGTGCAGGATTACCCAAAAACCATTCAGCCGATTGAGTTGAAACTTGGTAGAAATATTGATAATATTGCTACCTTCGACTTGACGAGAATTGTTTCTGAAAAATTATAAGAAAAGAGCGACCTTTTTAATCCAAATTTTACAGAATTTTTGCGTGAAATATTGATTTTTTTTTCGTAAACGCGTTCCATTCTCTTAAAGTTGCATTTTCTTTTTAGTGAAGTCAAATCGAAACTATACACGTTCTAAGTGAAAACATTTTTGAAATTGTTTGCAAATCAAAGTCGACGGAAAGCTAGGACTGCACACCGATTCGCCTTAAATATACTATTAAAGTATATTTAATAAAATTTTATAAAGTATATTTAATAAAAGAATATAAAATCCCTCAAAATTGCTTAATTTTTTCCGTCTAAATGTAAACGAAAAACCACTTTTTCGTGAACCTCGTACAAGATAACTCAAAAACTATCTGATCGATCATTTCGCAATTTTGCACAATTTTAGATAAAATCATCACCGTCCATGTGAACCTAAAATTAGTTGATAATTATTCTAAAAAAACTACTTTTTCGTCAACAAACGTTATAGTAAAAGTTTCACGAAAAATAGAACATTTTCAAACAAGTAGCATTTTTCGAATTATCGCTATTTTTTGGATTTTTTACGTCAACATAGAGCGTGCAGGTCTTAGAAATCTAAAACTGTGTGGCTCTGATGTTTCAGATGAACGCATCAGGTGCAAGGTTGTACGCCGTGGAACAACTCAGGCGGCAATCGTCGCTGGAAGTGTCGCGCAGCCGACATTTTTTAATATTAAAACAAATTGAAAATTTCAGAGATGTTATATGTAAATAAAATTTTGATTACGTAGAATTAATAGTTTCGACACAAAAAAGGCACCCTTTCCCCCTTAATAGCCGCGTACGAGTCTGCGTGTAAGAATTATTTCATATCGATGTATTCGACATAAACCAAGCGCTGAGCCGAAACGTCGTGGACCGAAAAGAAAAATTCACGAAGCCTCGTTCCAGCGGATAGTACGATGCGCATAATTCCGATGGCCCACGGAGGCGCGAATATTTCATTTTGCGATCGAACGCAAAGTGCCATGCGAGAAATGTCGACGAAAAACAACAAGGAGCATACACGCGTATCCATAATAATTTCTTATAAAATTCCTAACGAATCCTACAGTGCAAATTGCCAAAAATTTTCAGTGACCATACCGAAAGTCCCTCAGGACCGGTACGGAAAGAGAAAAAAGAACAAAAAAGGAGCTCACACGTACAAAAGAGCATAGATGAAAATCCTTGAAAAATTACTAAGATGCAACGAGCAATAAGAAAAAAAAAACAATTTAAAAAAACCAATGATCGTTCCCAGAGCTCTAATCTCCCAGTTTTTCCTCTCGGCCGAACGTTAGACCCTCCCGAGTCCCGGGTGGGACTGTCAATAGTCAATGGTTGCTGTGGACGGTTGACGAACGCCAGCAACGATCGTGGGGGCGAGGAGGACCGCGGGGTGTTCGTAAGAAAGCGAGAGAAGGCTACGAGACGATCGATCGCTTCCGGTGATCTCGTGGCTGCAATTTGTCGTGGCCGCGTGAGCTGCGAAGAAGACTGCACTGCGAGAAAATCTCTTTGATGGACACACTGCTGGAGATGATTTTTTTTCCATGTGTTATCAACACCTCCTCCAGCCTTGTCCCTTTCTCTCTCTCGCTCTTATTCACACTGCCGGGAACTCTTTTCGAGTTCTACAGAGCGACGGGTGATCGACGTTTCGAGGATCTCGCGGGAGTCACGAACGAGCTTGAGAAACCCAAACAAACCGAAACTCGAATTCGCTCTGTCTCCCTCTTCCTTGGAAGAAATCGTCGTACGGCGAATTCGCGTTAATCCTGGCTCGTGACGCACTCGCGTTTGCCTACGTCCTTCACCCACTGGGGTCCTCGGGGACCCCATTCTCATCTCTCATCGTAACTGAGCGAGAAAAAGGCATATCAATAATGTTTGTCTTTTCGATCCATTGAGAATCGATCAAGGAACACGTTCATTTTGAAAAGACCGTAAAATTAAGCAACTCTGAGATGCACGCGTTCGAAAAAAAAATAAGAGAGTGGGGGAGAGAGAGAAAGCGCAGAAACGCGTTAAAATCGAAATTTTTCACTTTGGGTATGGCTACAATTGGGTGAAGGAGAAAGAAGAAAAAAATGACTTCTAGGCAGTGTATATATATGTGTGTGTGTGAAATTTTAAGGGGTATGCAAAAGCTTGAAATTTTATAGATACGATTTTTTTATTGCAGAATTTTATAGCCTAGGGTCTTAACTTTATTTGGCCACAAAGATTTTGTAAAAATTCCGAAAGTTGACGGAGTTGACGATTTGCGTGAAGGGCCAGATCGCAAAATTTTTTACTATATAGCTTTCTAGCCTAAGGTCTCAACTTTAATTCGCAATACAAGATTTCGTATAAATTCGAACAAACAAAAAATTGATTCATTTTCTTTCGCGCTTTTCTCGGAACTGTTTTATGAATCTATTTTAAAATATTTTCTATTAAACTGTTTTAAAATCTATTCGTCAGATTCACTTCAAATTTCGCAATAACGAAGAATCACATGGATATTTTTTTTGTCGTTGTAAATCCATTTTTTGCTGCAGCTTGCCATTTTCGTAATTTACAAAATTTCAGTAAAGTATCCAGCCGTACGAGAGTTTTGCTATTATACTAAAAATGCAATTTTTATTTTCCATATCAGATGACCCTAGTTGCCTGCAACGGCGGAATTTAAAAAAATAACAATAACTACATTGTTCATCAATATTGTTTGATAAAGAAAGAACTTAAATTTGGCTAGACAAGGTATCGATTTTGTGCAAAATCCCAACCTCGTCATCCCAATACTCACATGATAAAAAAATATAGAAAAATCGACCAGTTTTTGTTGGGCCCCAAGCTTTCGCAAGCCCGTGAATACTTCATTTTATTCCTCCTTGCTCCTCCTTCAAAGCGAGTGAGCCAGAAACTCGATCCGACATGCTCGTGAACTGCATTTCCGATATTAGACGCGATCGAAGCCGCGGACAAAGACTAATTACTTAAAAATGTTACTATCAGAATGATTCAAAGACTGCGAGCAATCCGTGCGATTTTTTAGAATGCTCCCAATAAGGTTCGAGCGTATGCAGCAGAAATGTTTTTTTTTCTCTCTTTCTCTTTCTCTCTCGCAACTTACCTGTCCCTTTGCAGCTAACAATCCTAACAAGAGTAATGCACGCGGTAGGTTCGACTACTCGACACTACATCGTCAGTTGCGTCGTCGCAGTCTCGCTTAGGCCCAGAGAGGAAGAGAGCAGCCCTCGAAGGCCTCGGTCCGACGACGACTGCCAGCTCAGGTCCGACGACAACAGCGTGCGCGATGTCTGCGACGGCGTCGCGGAGTCCTTTCGGAGCCGAGACTTCTTGTCGCAGGTGAGAGGCATCGGCGCTGCGCACCGACGATGACAACGACAAAACAAGCGACGTCGACTCTTCTCCGTCGTTCGCTCTCTCTCTCTCCCTGTCTCTTTGTCCTAACGTGCCCTCCCAGAGGGCAGACTCACCCTAATGATCTTGTCGCAGTGTCACAACTCTTTATCACTCTCTCACTCGTGAGTCTCTGCGGATCCAAGTATCGAAAAAGACAGTGCACGATCAAGAAAAAAGGAGTTTCAAGAAACAAAAGACGCTCTAAATTCAGGACAGGCCGTAATTGTACGGCGTTTGGTATTTTTGGCGAAGTATGAAGTGTGCGAGAAGCAAAACTTGTGAATGTCGCCAAATTTTGATAGATCGCCTAATTATCATCATCCCCCGTCGAGGGAGAGGAAGGAGCGGTCGTCAGCCTGAGCAGCAAGCTCACCGGTCTCAGTCGGCTCTACTTACCAAGGTCTAGGGCAATTTGGAGGACACCTCCATCCTATCCCCCCGTGCCAGACTATCGATTGTCGAAACAGTAATTTTGAAGAACAATGTTAAAGAGAGAGAGTGAGAGACGAGGTAAGAGCGCAGTAGTATCAAAAGTTGCAATAATTGTTGGACGCTGCGAAAAAGGAAAAAAAGAAACCAAGGAAAAACAGTAAAAGAAACGAAGGACGAGAAAAAGGAGCAAGCAACGATGATATAGAAGAAGAAAGAAGGACAAGAGGCGGCTAAGAGATGCAAAGGAAAAGATTATGAGAAGACGAAGAAGCAGCTGAAGGATGAAGGAAAAAACAGGCGGAGACACAAAGGAGCAGGACATAAGAAAGAAGGAACCGAGACGGAGGACAAGAAACCTTAAGAGACTAAGGAGAAGATGATAGTGGAGGAAAAAAGACAAAGGGGAAGATAGCGGAGAAGATAACAGGCACGAAGATAAAGAAGATAAGGAAAAGGGGACAAAAAAGAAACAAAAAAGGCAAATGACATGGAATCAAGATGTTGAGGAGGACTAGGGAGACCAACGAGGAAGAATTTGAAGGGACGGAAGCCAAAGAAAACATTGAAGTGGAGGATGACGAGGAAGGAATCAGAGAAGGACAACGGCGAAGAAATGGGAGGAGAGCAAGATAAAGAAATCTAAGGAGCGGCGGTCAGAGCAAATGAAGATAAGGAAGACATAGAAGAAATTAAAGGAGAGGACGATAAAAACATTGCAGGAAAGAGGAAGAAATAAATATAAGCAGCATGGATGAAGAAGAGATTGAAAAAAAGGAAGACAAAGAAATTGAAGGAAAGGAACATTAAAAAGAAATTGAAGATATTGAAGAACAGGAAAAGAAATTACATGAGAGGAAGACAAAGAATTGCAGAAACAGAAGAAATCAGAGTTAGACGAAGAAAATAAAGACAAACAAAACATAGTCGAAGCATCTCACAAGAAGACAGCCCAATTAATTAAAAATTAAACACAATGTCCTTTTCCCTCGCCGCACAATTCCAAGTGCCTTTTAGTATTGTCTTGTTACCTAGGTGAAAGCACTTTCAACTTATAGGCTTCTCTCCTTTCTCTCCCTCTCTCAAATTCACAGCTCTTTCGCTCGCGCTCAAACTTCGCGCTCGAGCCCGAGACTCGGGGCAGAGGCCAAGCAGACAATTACGACGGCTGTGACGACGTTTCCTCTAGATCCGAGCAAAAGTTCCGCCGGTGAAGGGAACGGCTCTTGCTCTCGCTTCCTTCCTTCCTCTATCCTCTCGCTCTAAACTCGTTTCAAAATTAGATCCATGGACGAGACAATTTGCTTGTTCCGTGGCCTCGGAACTTTTTATTTCTCTGCAGCGTTTCAAGACTTCATTTTGTGTGTTTTGTAAAGCAAAGTAACGAATTCACAGGCTCACCTGTAATAGACGTGCGAATGATTCCGCGATGTTTTTGCGCCTTGATCGAGAGAAATTAATACACGGGACGGCGTGTTCCCCAACGCTTTTTTTTCCTTCTTTTATTGGCGTTATTAATACTGTCGATACTGGATTATCATTACGGTTCGTATCTAAGAATGCGCGGCATTTTATACACAGAGGAAATACGGGATGCACGATATATAGTGACGCATAAAATTCTCGTACTGTACCGTATCGTCGAGCACCTCGTCGAATAATTCGCGGGAAAAGTAAAAAAGACTGAAACAATTCTCGTTTAATTGAGGTGTACGATAAGGGACGTAAAAAAAATACGGTGAAAAACTTCGCTGTGCGCCGCTGCAGCTTTGAGGGGGGGGGGGGGGGGGGGAACATGGCGTCTGGCGTTACGCACACGTAACGTGTAGCGCGTCCCCCTTCTCTTTCTCACTCGCGCTCGGTGCGTCGTTCCTTCTCTCTCTCTCTCTCTCACACTCACGCGCGCTCGATAAATACGTCTCATTGATGAAAACCACACGAGAATACGCGATGTTTATTCGACAAGAAGAGACTCGGGGATGAGGCGTTTGGACTCACCCGAGGAGGCAAAAAACTTACACGATAAGGCGAGCGCGATCGTCCCCGCGTTGCGTGTACGAGAATCCGACGTAGCGTTGAATAGGCAGACGGATAGCAGATTCGTGTAGTGCTGCAGAATCGAGGCGGATATACGATAGCCCGCGAGTATATGTGTATATGTATGTGTGTGTGGGTGTGTCCGAGTCAGCTCAACGAGAGAACAGGACGGAAAAAGAGCGAGAAAAAAGGAACGAAAAAAAAAAGTGAAATAAAGTATAAGAAACGAACGATGGATGCGTTGAACGAACGGTCGTAAAGAAATCCACACGATGAGAGCGCGTCGTCTTCGTTGTAACGTTGGCCGATCAGCTCTCTCTAGCTCTTCTCTCTTGCCGTGTGCGCTTTCTCGTCTCGTCTCTCGCGCGACGTACAGAAAAACATCGACCGAGGCTTCCCTCCTGGGCGACGAGGTTCCGCTTTTCGGCGGTTCGACCAATGGCCGACTGGGTCTACGTGCTGCCACTGCGGTGAACCCCGTAAGTGTGGCGCGCGCAGCCTGCCGCGCGAGAGAGGGCAAGGCCGAGCGATAGGGCGAGGGGATAACGGCGGGACGAGAGAATCAAATAGGGGAAGCGTCCACAAAAATAATCCGCTACATGCGTTTCCAAATTATCCAAAAGCTTTGCTGTAAAAATCTTCCAACAACCATATTTCAATATCACAAAACTCGTAACGCGATTTTAAAAAACACGCCTAAAATTTCCCATTCTTCCGCTCCTCGATCCATCGACTCCGAGATATCGATCAATCGAAAGGCGCGACACGCGTCCCGGGTTTTCCGGGAGGGGAGCGAAACCGAGGGGAGAAAGCGCGTCCGCCATTTTTGTCACTGTCGCCGGGCGATTGCCGCGAAAGCGGAGCAAGTCGCCCAGTCGTCGAGTGGATTTCGAGGCGTCAACATACACGGTGTATCGCAGCGATATTGAGAGAGCGCGATCGCGATAGAAAAACATCACAAAAAGGAGATGGCAATGGCAACAACTCAGGTTAAGGGAAGCGGCTGGCCGAGGCGAGCTAGCAATAGTTCGTTCGAGGGCAAGGTCATACAGAATCAATCGGTCACGATCAACAGGACAGTGAATTTGTAAGTGATCGAATAATCCTAGAGCAACGGGGAGGGCTCTATACATACACACGGGCATTTCGTTCCACTTTTACACACGTATAAGCCTCGCGCCGCGTCTTACACCTCCGTACGCGCAACTGTCATGGCCGACTGAGCGACGCTGATTGTAGCGTGTCAATGTTGTACACACGCACACCTCACCCTTGTATCTTCTGTAAAAACCCTCGTCTCTTCCGCCTCATCGATGTTTACGCACTTTCCACAACGATACCCGCGTCTCGTTTCAACGATGATGAAAAAATCGTCCGCGCGATCTTTCGTCGTGCGGCTTTTTTTTTTTAACGAAAATAAACATTCACTTTTAATTCATACCAAATTTTCGTTGATCCGAGTCGTATATCCCTGGTCCGAGCGATCAGGCTCGAGCATGTCTGTCGCCCTCGCCTCGATTTATTGAAAATTGTGCATTTGGCACGAAGAAAGAGGGAGGCAGGGAACGGCAGGTGGCCCGAGCCTGCTTGAAGGAACGAACATTTTCTTGCCGCTGTCGATCGTTGACGAAAGTGAGGTCCCGTCGACGAAACTGAGGTTGCGTTGACAAAACTGAGGTCTTGTTGACAGAACTGAAGTTTCGACGACAAAACTAAGGTCTTGTTGACAGAACTGAAGTTTCAACGACAAAACCTGGATCAAGCAAAAATAATGGGAAAAAAAACATACAGAAAGATCCAACATAACCAGAGTATTGAAAATTGCATTAACACTTTTCAGTGCGGGTGCGCTCGACGAACTTTAGTCATGCCCAATGTCCTCATCGCCCAGAAGAAGAATGTAACGAGCACTGTTTCGCTCTAATGTTAATTTTTAGCTAGAAGCGTAAGTCGTTTAGAGTGCGCAAAGTACTCGACGGAGAGAGAAAATAAAACAATCGAATTAATAAAGTCGCAGGCAAAACCACGGTAGATTTACGTCGACGGCGACGGAGGCAGCTGAAACTGCTCCGAACGCTTAGGGATGTATGGGAGTCTTGAAGAAACGCCACCGAGACGATGAAATTCGGATGCGATATTGGGGATCCATCCACCGACCCCTTTCGGCATTGTAACACTCTTAACTTGCATGCTTTGTACAATGAGGAAATGCGTATCCGAAAAATGATACGGAATGTTCGGTTTTTGTGTGGGCGATTTATGTAAGAGAGAAACTTTTGAAAGCACTATACAACCAATGGCTGCGTTATTGTAGCGTAATTAATTGTAACATACTGAAATGCTGCTTGCGGGCGCGCTCTCCCATACATCCTTACCAAACTGTATGGCAACGCTGTAAGGAGTCGAGCGGGTCGATAATTGTAGCAGTCGCGCGGCATTTTCGCTCACAAGAGTTTTGCCCCTTCTCAAGGTGCATATTAACAAGCACAGGTGCAACGCCAGTGGAGAAAAAGACTTAAACTGGACATTCAAGGCTCGTACGTATTATGGCCAATAACGACTGATGTTACTTCGCGTCTGAGATATGTATTTCAGAATTTCTGCTAGTTTTGTCCGAGACCGTATCTCCCATACCTCCTTCACGGGTCCGCAAGGCTTGGGGGGCAAACAAAAGGCCTATTTTCAATATTTTTCTCTGACCACAGTATTGGAATGAGGAGATCGGCATTTTACACACAATTGGTACATAGGTTTGCCAAATTTGAGTTATCAAAAATGATTGAACATGTCCGTAAGCAACGAAGTTATTATCATTTAAACTAGACTCATGTGAAATGAAGAATAAAAAATGTACTTTTAATTTGCTAATAAAACTTTCGTATGACCGGATACTTTGTTGATATTTTGAAAATTATTACAAAAATGGCAAGCTGTGCAAAAAAACAGTTCGATTCACGACGAAAAAAATGACTTCGATAATTTGTTATCAACAAATGGACGAACATATCCAAGAATCATCCGGTCGTACGACAGAAAATGTTACAAACTATGCTCCGTCCGAATTTCAAGTGAATCGTACGAATAGATTTCGAGACACGACTTACACCGTCTCGAGAGCAGAAGAAAACGAAGCAGTCAATTTTTTGGAATTTTCACGAAATCTTTGTTGCAAATTGAAGACCCTCGGCTAGAAAACTATACAATAAAAAATTGTATTAAAAAAATATCCATGATATTTACCAAATAGCCCATGCAGACCCCTTAAGAGCGCTCTGCCTCTCCGTAAGTCCCGCGACGACTCCGCTTCCTGATCGATGTGGTACATTAAATCATTCAAGTCGTGAAAAAGCCAAAAAAAAAGGGACAAGAATACAGAGAAAAGACGGAGGAATATTTAGTACGTACAGGCTTGCGAAGAGAGGAGAGAAAAAATTCTGTAAAAAAAAATTGCTAGCCAAATCAAGACTGTATCCAAGATCTCTGGCCGTAGACGAGCCTACTGCGCGTCCTGGGATCCTCTGCGTCGCGCCCCCGACGACTCTGTAACGAACGATGTACAAAAGAATCGAGACGATCATGAGATGGAGGAAGGAGCAAAGATAATGTACGATAGCTCCGTTAAGAATGCAGAGTATCGCTCGATGCATATCCTTTTGTTTATGTCAATTGGCAAGCTCGAGATAGAAAGAGCAGCCTGGGCCAAGCCGCTGGGCGACGGTTTTCCAACTCCACGCAGGGCATTTATGTACCATTGTAAAGCTAACCGAACGAATGCAACTCGTTTATTATCATATAGATATCCTTTGACAAACTATACTTTCGGAACGAAAGAGCCGCTCTTCGAGAAAGATCCCTCGGTGCCGGCAAGATTTCAAAGGATGAGGGACGAATTCGACAAGATCGGTATGCGCAGGAGCGTCGAGGGAGTTCTCCTGGTGCACGAGCACGGCTTGCCGCACGTCCTGCTTCTACAGCTCGGAACGACATTTTTCAAACTGTGAGTTTTCCTCGTCTGCTTGGATTTTTTCGTTTGGGTCAACCTACACCAAAGCCTCGATTTTGCTTGCGTGGGTTAAAAACGATTTGAAGTTTATTAAAAAAATCTCAATGAACTTTGTGGAAAATTTACAATCTGCTCCTGGAGTTATACACAAAAAAGGGTACAAAAAAATGTGTGATTTTCGATAAATAGCGACAGACCAGCCATTTCTCGACACTGACTCACTCTTCTCTCTGTTTCTCTTTATCGCTTTACAGGCCAGGAGGGGAACTAAACGCTGGTGAAGACGAGGTAGAGGGCCTAAAACGGCTCCTTACTGAGGTAACAGTTAGCGCGACGCCTTTGACCCCCTCTTCCCCTCAAGGGTGGCTCGGCCTTTTTTGTTTAAGAGAAAGAATATGCAAAAAAAAAGAAAAATAAGAGAGGGCGATACAGGCAGAGAAAGGGGGAGAGAGCGAGACTAACTTAAGGCCAACAAGCCAAAACATGCACGCACATTGTGAACATCTGCTTTTCTCTCTGCCTCTCTCGCTCTCTCCGAGACCGATTTGTAGAACGAATGTAACTGGGCATGTAGCTGGCAAACAACAAAAGAGGATAAACCATTTTGGCTCATTGATATCGAGACATAATACCGAAGATACCGAGCACCGAATTATAACGACAAACTAAAATGGAAGAGTATTTTCGCTCGCTCGTTAATTCGCGGGCTGCATGCCCGGACACACCTTGATGATGTTCATGTATAGCCATACGTCTCGGAAAAGAAGACTGGAAATGACAGAACACGAGAGAAAGTGTAGCGAGATAGAAAGGAAAGAAAACGAGAAGAGAAACGAGAGTATATTCGTTTCGTGTGGTCCCTCGAGTTGGGGATAGTACGCTCATACGACTCAAGTTGAGAGTCATCCAGCGCACGTGACCAACTGGCAATCGATGGAAGCGCCTTCCGCGTTAAATTTCCTCCAAATTGGTAACTAGTGCCCTGCAGTTGTGACTGTGCATCCAGCATACATTTATGGTTGTCGGTATGCAGGATTGAACAGCCACGGCTAGCGAACCTACCGTTGAAAGCCTGAACTAAAAACTACCGGGCTAGAGGCCAATAGGGACGCGATTTTATTCTACAGATCACAGCTTTGGAATAAAATCAGTCGGAAAATCTTTAAAAGAAGCGCAGGTAAGTGCAGAGTCAAGAGACGCGGCAGGGTCTCGACGCCAAGCAATAAAAAAGAAAATTTCGTCAAATTTTCGACGACAAATCGAAACTCTAATGACATTTTACCAATCTAATGTGATTTTTCCTATCGATTTTGGCCTTTCTTTACAAACTTTTATTTAACTTGACTTTCTGTGAGATGCAAGATGGAAAATCGATATTTCACTCACTTCCCGACTACTTAAAGCTCTGAAATTTTTCAAACATGCGTCAAAAGGTGACAATGCATGATGTAACTTTAAAAAAGTATATGCATAAGATTTTCAACTTTTCATGTAAATTTAGCGAAATCTAATCCGTATAATGTAATTACAGTCTTTGTTATTTTTTACAAGCATTTCGGGTTTCTAACGTACAAACGCGTAAACTAGCGGGCTACTAGTAACAACCTCGTAAAATCTATTAAAGAGTAAAAAGTAGAAAATAATTTATGTGTAAAAAAAAATTTTTTTAAACAAACTTTTATTCCATGTACTAAGACGTAGAAAAGAATTTTTTTACCAAGTCACCTATATGTGACTATAAATAAAAGCTTGCGGCGCTCAAAATTTGGACACCTAATCTTTAATTTGCATAAATCCGTTAACATCTCAACCGTACTTAATTTACTGTAAAACAACCTTTTCTCGAATAAAAATCCTGACTGAGTATAAACGTGTGGTAATAATTTCTCGAATTACTATTGTGCTAAATTAAATACGGCTAATGAAACTGAATTGATCAAATTGATTGAATATTTTAAAAGTTGCGCGCCCCAAGCCTTTATAGACACATATTGGTGACTTGGTAAAAGAAAATAAGTTCCAACTTTTTAGTACATTAAATAAAGGCTTGTTTGGTGAAAAATATTTTTTTACATGTGAGTTTTCTTCGATCCTAACACTCACACGAAAACGTTTACCAGACTTTTCTCCGAGTAGAACGTTTTTCAGTTATATCGGCTACATCTGTAGAATAAAATACCTAGTTCTTGGTCATGTGACGCTTCGTTCCGCTGGAAGATTCTCAATCGAGCACAGATTTTTCTTCTCGTTTATTTTTCACCTCGTTTTTTTTTTGGTTCGTCCGTTGTTCACGTGGTGCAGCGCGTGGTGCGACAAACTGGGCAAATTTGTAGCAACTTTCTCGCGACCCAGGACACCTCCATCACCAGCTGCATCGCGACGAGAAAACTGTAACAGCTGTCATTGGATAGATATATCTTTACTGGTTACTTTTTTTATTCCTTTTTTTCCTCACCTGTCGATCAGATATGTACGTGTGCGCACTGTACGAGTGTCGAGAACGAAAAATTCTGCGATGTTCGCACGAGATTTGTCGTATTGTAAAAGAAAGAAAATGAATTGGATATCTCGTACGCGATTTGTAGAGAATTGATGTATATCGTGCTACGCGAGAGATGTACAGTCGAATAATCGGGGCTCGAACGAAGAAGAATGTAAAACCGTTTTGTATGCCCGCCGAGAGAAGGAGAGAAAGAGAGAGTGAGAGGGAGAGAAAAAAAGAGTTGACTCGAGGGAGACACTCCTTGAGAATAATCGCTAATTCGTTTTTTTCTTCTTTTTTTTTTGCTCGTTCTTATATTCCAGACGCTGGGAAGGCAAGACGGAGTCAAGCAGGAATGGGTGATCGAGGACACGATTGGAAATTGGTGGAGACCGAATTTCGAACCGCCACAGTATCCCTATGTTCCACCTCACATAACCAAGCCCAAGGAACACAAGAGGTTGTTCCTCGTGCAGCTCCAGGAAAAAGGTATTTTACGGTGCTCTTCGTTCGGTCCCGTCTTTGGGAGAACTCATTTGAGGGAGCTTAATACTCGCATACAAAAGTCCGGGAAAATACGTGCTCATTCTCGTATACAAGGTGTCCTGTTACGAATGGATAATCCTGCAACTGTCGATGAGTCAGATAATGACCTGCTATATGCTGGAATTTAAGTTTCGTAAAAGTCCCACCACTTTAGAGATTTTGGGCTTTATTTTTTTTTTAATCATCTGCTTTTGGTTTTTCGCATGTCGTTTTTATAAATGATATGAATAACTGAGCAACTTTTAAAAGTAATTGGCACGATATGAGTAGTATATAACTAAGTAACTCTTTTAAGTAATTGGCACGATATTCGTAGTACATTTTTCATTTCGTTTTTTGAACAAAGTCAGATGTTCGAATTGGTTTGTATGAAAATTCTGCTGTTTGTATGAAAAAACAAAATTAAAAAAAAACTGGGTGAAAGTCATTATTTGTAGAAATGGCATGCGAAAAACCAAAAACAAATGATTTTTATCTCGAAAACCGTGAAACTTTTACTAAACTGAAATTCCAGCATATAGTAGGGCATGATCTGACGTATCGACAATTGCACGATTATTCATTCATGACACCCTGTATATTTTAGATACAAATATGAAATAATTCTGACAGGCACTCTCTTACACATATATTGAAATGACTCCTCTACTTGATGGGTCGTGACGCGCTTTCCTTGAAATTTTCAGCCCTCTTCGCGGTGCCGAAAAACTACAAACTGGTGGCGGCGCCGCTCTTCGAACTTTACGACAATTCGCAAGGATACGGACCGATCATCTCGTCTCTGCCGCAATCTTTGTGCAGGTTAGATAAGTCTTGATTAATTTAAATAATAATTTGTATCATCCAAATACTTCCGCGCGAGTGCGATGTGATATTTAAAGGGCAACACCACCATTTTGGGCTAAAAGTTATGTGGGGACTACGAAATTGATTGAGAAAAAGTATTATGAACTGTATTGAAAATTTGCAACTCATTTCTTAAAGTATGAACGAAATGTAGACTATATTCAAATTGTATTTGGAAAAAAAACATTTTTCATAGATTTTTTTGATACTGGTGGATACCTTTGTGCCATTTTTCCAATTTTTGGGTCTGAGCCCACAGAAAAATATCCAAGCGTTTCTTAACGTGGATATAAATTACTGAAGAAGTGCTAAGAATTTAAAACTATTCGTTTTCAAAGAAGTGGCACAGTTTAATCTGCATTATATTTTTTTGCGAAAAGATATGTACGTAAAAATGTTAATTATCTAATGATTTTCCATTATTTCGGTATGATCGTTGATATTTCTCTAGTGCTTTATATTTTTATTGAGTAACACTTTGGCATTTTGCTCTGAGTTCAATCCGCAAAATTAGAAAAATTTCACCACGATGAATTTCGGTCGTCCTGCTGGTGCCCCGCCATTTTATATCGAAGGAATTCCCAAACTGCTTTTTGTGCTTTTTCGTGTGTACATTTCGAGGTCTCAATTGCAACTTTTTAATGAAGTTTAATCAAAAAAATATTTTACTAAAACAAATTAATACAAATAATCAAGGAATTTCATTATTAATATAAAGTAAAGTTTTATATTAAAATATTTTACTAAAAAAAATGAAATAAATAATTTCAAATTATTATCAAATTATTATTAAATTAAAATAAGGTTTTAACGAAAATTTCAATCTCTTTGAAATCAATTCAAACCTGTTCGTATCCATTTCAAATGAAACGGCCAACGATCCTATGTTTCGTTCTTTTGGCGCTTTCAGATTCAACTTTATCTACATGTGAAGCAGACGCGATCGGCACGCGGAAACTAAATAAGTTTCAACCGAGTTCACCCCGAGCATAGGACAGAAAAGAAGTATAAAAAGAAACCATCCAAGGAAAGGGGAGGGATGAAAATAAAATCAACCAACAGCTATTGTGTTATAAGGAATATATAATTGATGTGAGTGCCAGTGTGTGTGTGTGTGTGTGGGGGGGAGGGTGCGAGAGAGAGAGAGAGAGAGAGAGAGAAAGAGAGAGAGAGAGAGAGAGAGAGGAAGTGTGCGCGCCTTGACTGTATAAGCTCGAAAGGATCTCGATTCTCTGTATATTACGATGTGCTAAAGGCATGAAACAATTTTTCTAAGGAATTCCCAAAGTGTTCGTTTATTTCGTTCCTACCCGAGTCGAGGGACGTAATTTTCTAGCTCTTGAGTTGGAAAATGTTTAGTATGTTTTTTTACAGTGCATTTTATAGCGTTTCGTTAAAAAAAAATCTTATTTTAATAATTGATGTTCATAGCCTAATTTCATGTGTATATTTTTTTGGTGTATATGCGGTTCGGAGACATTTTTAAAGCGCGAAGATTTGTATAGCATAATGATGCTATACTTAATTAAGGTATTAGGCTACTGTGACGACCCAAAAATGAGGATTATCGAGAACATTTTTTGTTTGTTTGAAGTAACAGGTAAAATGATAGAAAAATCGTTTGGACATTTATTTTTATGTACATTAACAAAGTTGTGTACCAAAGTTAGTTAAAAATATTAATAATTAAAGAAGTTATAAACAATCTCGTGCAGGACCTTCGAACGTGAGGGACTCAACGGTGTACTTGATTTTGACCATCCGGTTGATCTGAAACAAAAACAGAGTTTCTTCTTAAAATAGATCCTATTTGCTAAGAATTGACCCCTTTTTTCATCGGTGCGGAATATGCACTACCAAAAAAGCTCGACTTTTTTGGTATCGGTTTTCAGTCATAAAAAAGAGGTAAATCTTTCGATTTTTTGAGGAAAAAGAAAAACGTCGGTCAAGACGAAGCTACTATTATCCTGTATAAATATACGAAATTAAAAGTCAATCCGTTCATTATATGTGGAAAAATCGTCTACACCGTTCTGAAAAACCGTTTAAAGTTTTACTAGCGGTTCTATCGTAATCATAAGTTTACCTTCAATCAGTATTCCGGCATCATATATTTCTCATATGTGGATCTTTCTATTTTATTTGAGCTGTCTCGCGCGACGGACGAGTGTCTCATTTTTATAGTAGATTCACCCCTTAATAATAACGACGTAATTATATCTGTAGGGGTATGTAGGCTAAAAGATACACGTGTGCGGAAATAGCGTACGATTAATCCGCAATCTGCAAACTGCCGTAAGTTCCTTGTTTTTCTAACGAGATAATTTTTTTCGATGAATTCATATCAAAATTGCTGTTTTTTGGTGGAATTAAAACCATGCGTTTCTATTTGAAAAATCGAAAGCCATTGCGATATCTGGTAAGCCCGTTGACGAAAAAAATAATTTACTGTACCTTCAAATCACAAAACATTGGTACAAAACTTTTCTTATACGACCTCATGTTTTCGAATTCTAATATTTAAATAGTACAGTGTATATATTTTAAAGCTTACATACGCCGGCAGAAACAAATTTAAAAATGATATATTTATTATTACATGTATTTCTATGCAAAATTAAATATTTTCCAAAAAAAGTAACACACTTGCAATCGTGTGATGCCTTCCTGCTCCAAAAGTCTTAGTTCAAAATGGATCCGCAACGTCGCTACGGACGTTCGATCGGGTCCACCGGTCGGCGCCCTAAACGTCAAGTCCATAAATTGAGAATCACGCTCCAATACGTAACGTGTTCGTAATTATCGAGCACCGTACGGCCAATCACAGCTCGTAATCTCGTGAATCGTTGTCCGACTGTCAATCTTCAAATTCGACCAAGAACTGCGGGAGGTTCGGAAAAAATTGTTCGCGAGAATTTTTTGCTAACCTCAAAACGATGCAGGAAACGACTGCTTGCGCGCCCGAGAACAAATCGGGGATCATGAGCGAGGTGAGTGCCTACAAGTGACAGATATTCGTGTTGTGCAGTTTCCATGAAGTTAAGTTGACGATAACTCGGTTGTCCGTGTCTCCTGAATTTTTTGATGCAACTCGACCGAAATAAATTTAATCGAAAGTTGTAATCCGATGCTGGTGCCCAGAACTCTTTCCGATTTTTCGAACCCTCGGTTGAAAAATTAGAGAGGGGGAGGGCACATGACTAAAGCAGGGGTTCCCAAACTTTGTTTATCACGTCTCCTTTCTACAACCCCCCCCCCCGCCCCCAAATCACATATATATCGATTGGAAGAAAAAACGCGCCCCCGCTTTAAAACTAATACTCCAAAGCTTGATATTGAGCAAACGGAGCGGAAAATGCAAAAACGTTAAATTGGAACTCAATTTCATTTTGCAAAACTTATCCACAGAGCCCCCCCTCGATGGGGTACGCAAAGAAAAAAAAGACGTCCCATTTTCGCGTACAGTGAAAGAACTCTAAGAATTTGTGGTAATTCTTTAGATAAGTGACTTTTCCGAAAATGAGCCTAAAATCATTTTTTTTCTATCCCCCCCATAAAGTTATGGGATTTTGAAGTTCGCGGTAACACGTGATAAAATAGAACATTTTTGAACATTTCGACGCCTACATTGGGTTTGTTTGGGTTGAAATGTCGAAAGTCGTCGAAATGTTCAAAAACCCAACCAAACCCAATAAATTATATTTTTCCGGAGAAATCGGATTTTTTTCGAGTCACTTATCTAAAGAATTACCGAATTTTTTTCTCAGGATGTTACCTCTCGTTAATCGAGACCCCCCATTTGAAGCATCAATTCGAACAAATGTCATGCATATAAGTGTAAACCTGTAGAAACTGCGAGGCCGTTACAAACGGCCGAACACGACGCTATTTCCTACTTGGTCTACGGAGCCTTAAAAAGAACAATTCAAAATAAAAATGAAGGGCAATGCTGAAATGATCTCATACACTTAAACATTGTTTTTTTTTACGAAATAATATCATGCGAGTTATATTTGTATGCAATAATGGCCCGTCTCAGATGCAACGTGTCGAGGACGTGCTCAAGGGCTCATTGCAGCGGGTGGACGGCATCGAGCGTAAGCTGCGCACGAAGTTGCTGAGCCTCGAGAATCGAGAGAGACTGGAACGCGAATTGGAAGACGTGAAGGAAATCTTGAGAAGCAACGAGGAGACACTCCGCGGCCTGAGAAACGAAAATACGAAGTCGTTCCTGGTGGCGGCCAGCCTCGTCTTCGCTTGTTTCCTCGCTTACGGCCTCTACTGCGTCATTTACAACATCAGGTGACCTCACAGTCGCCCCACTGCTCGTCCCCGTCCCAAGAACTTTCGAGCTGAGCCGAGATGTTCTTTTTTACGAATGTTTGAGCAGTTGCTACTTTCGGAATAAATACAGAGAAAAAACACTGTTTCTGGATCAGTTGGCATTTTTTTGAAACAATTTTGCCAAGGAGCAGATATTTCAACACGACTTCGGACTTCCGCCTGGAAAAAAATATCGTAGCTTACGAACGAAAGACTTCAATAAAAAACACATACGAGACGATTGGAATAATTTTCTTAGATGTATTGTTGCCTCTCTTCTGTCGAATGTCGCGCCACTCCGTCGGTAAGATAAACGATTAAAAAAAAATAGAAATAATATACACGTTACGCGGCGAGGAGATCATAGTCCGGCGTGCCGGCCATGCGACTTCTCGTGTACTTGGCGTGGACTTCCGGCTCGAGGTAGCTCACCTTCACCGCCGCGTCTTCCTTCATGGCGGATTTCCATTCGATCTACGAAAAAGTTATCAATGAGGATGGAAAGTGGCACTTTTTGTAGGTAACGATACGCAAAAAAAGAAAATACAATATTTTTTATATGAAGTTCTTTCACAGTTTTTAAAATTTCAATCTCGATTTTAAAAAATCGCAACGTTCTTGAAGTTCTTACATTTCCGCCGATTGCCGCTAAACTGTATATCAATATTTTTATTACAATACTCTACCAGTGAGCAAAGAATCCTTCAAATATCTCAAGCTTTGAGAAAGTTATGTAGTTAAGTATGAAAGTTATGAGCCTGTCGTCCTTCTTCCCAAAGTTTTATTTGGGCATAGCATGCACGTTGTTTTATTCCTTGAAAATGATTAAACAATTAAAGAATTGAATTTAATCGATAAAAATTGAAATTAATTAGAAAATTAAAGGATTAAAATCATTAATAAATGTAATTAAAATCAATTATGAACACGACGAATATTGCTGAAAAATTGCATCTCCCTAGATGAATACTAGACCGATTTTTCGGAATAAAATGCTGAATTTTCTACTCAACGGGCCTCCATCCATAAAAAAATATCCGGCCATTTTGAATTTCGGTAAGTTTACTTCCTGTGAAGATTTTAAAAAATTCGAAAGTCCTTTTGTCGCATCCGGAGAATTTTTTTCTGCTCTATCTCTACGAAAATTCAGCCAGGTATTGCAAAAATCTTTGAGACAACAAGCACAAAGGAATATTTTTACGGGTGAAGGAGAAGATTAAACGTTCGTAGCCATGCTCGTACCAATCTGGGAAAGCGATCTCTCGGTATGATGTATTTCTCGCCACGAAGAATCCTCACAATGTCGGCCCTTTCGCACCAGGGCCATATCATGAGGTCCAGCATTCCAGGCTTGGCGCCGCCAAAGAAGGCCTTGCCGCGCCGGGCAAGCTCCTTCTCAAAGACGGCGAGGCCTGCGAGGGCCTCCTCGAAGAGATCGCGGTCCGCGTCCGGAGTCGTGTACATCTTTGGATGCAGAAAACGCACGTTGAGCAGACATCAAACATAGATTTCGTAATGATATTGTTACAAATTTAAAAAAAGTGTCATTATCATAATAGCTGTAGGAAGCTGCAAAGAAGATTGCTTTTCCTACGGTACCTTGTACATGGAAGCAATGACGGTGTTGAATATCTCGACGTAGAGCTTGTCCTTGGCCTTGAGAAGAGGATCGTCAGGATAGAGATTGTTCTGCGGATGAGCTTCGTTGAGGTAGTCTGCAATGACGAGACTCTCGTACAGGACGTCGCCGTTCTCGAATTCTATGCAGGGAACTTTGCCTCGGGGACTCTTGTCCTGGAGCCATTCCGGCTTTTTAGTCAGATTCACAAAGACAACATCGTACCTGATGCGTTAATACGACGAGAACAAAAAGAAACGATAAAAAAAATGGTTTCTCGTCGATGCCACCTAAAAATTGAGGCTTGGCGGATTCGAGGATCGTAAGGTGCGTGCGAAAGTCATAATCGACAGTTTTATTTGTCGTGCATGAGTCACGAGAATTGAGAGGGTTTTTTTTTCTTCTTGCTATAGGACTTTGCGGACACGCGAACAAAAGTGAGCGGCGAATAAATTAAAGTGAGATCGAGCGAGAGAACGTACGGTATTTTCTTCGAGTCGAGTACGAGATGGACTCTTTGGGCGTAAGGACAAAACCGCATGCTGTAGAGCCGGAGCTTACCCGGCACGAGCGGCGGGGCGGTAGATCCTTCGGAAAATTGAAACGAGCGCGTCATTATTGACCAAAATTCTCGATTAATGTGAGACGGAAAGACTTACCGGTACTGAAGTGTTTCGCATTCATGCTGGAGGATGCGTGTTGGAAGCGCGTGTGTACGACTTTTTGTCAAATCAAGAAAACAATAGCAAAAGAACGTCACACAAGGAAGAACGTTGTCACACTGAGGCGCGACCGGCCTTTGTCCGTATCGCGACCTGCTGCGCTTCCCCCACTCCTGCGCCGCCGCCCGTTGGGCGCTCGAGCTCGCCAGTACGCAGGCGCGCGGTGCTTAGCACCTCGCAAAGGCGATACGTCCGTGGATACGATAAATACACCTTATCGTCGCTTTATCGGACAAACATTTTTTTTACGAGGCAATAAGCTCGTTGGGATTTCTCGTCGGAAGAATTGATAAGCAATTGGTTGATTGATTCGCGCTACGCGTTACCAGCGTGACGCAAACGCGCGCCATCTGTCGCCGACGCGAAACATCCCCGTCGATAAAAAAGGATCTCAATCCGCTTATGAATCGAATCGAGCTGTATCGTTGCATTTATGAAAATTCAAGGCCAGACGGAATGTATGAGCTAAAATTACCGGTGTTTTTGTCGATAATGCAACGAAGTACAAGTGTTGCCGCAATCGCTCGGCAGTTTGGCGATAATTACACACTCAAGGAACATTTTTTTATCGCGAGCGTTGCACGGCTCGCGCGATAAATGTACTAATCGCGCCCGTGTTCGGTCGATAAAAAACCTGTCACGCGGTTCCAAGGATATCCGCGGCGGCGCTGCAGTTTTATGTACTCGGATAATCGTGCTGACACTTGTCGATAAGCGGAGAAAGGCGACAGTCGCCTTCAACTAACAGGATGCTGGTACTCGTGTCGAGTAAAGATTGAAATAAAAGAAGTTCGATGAAACGCCTTTACTTTCTTCTATTTCGACGTTTTACGTGCAAAAAACGAATTCTTCATTTCTAAAAAAATGGTGCATCTGTTTAAAGTCATTAAAAAAACATATTGCCTGTTCAATAGATTATAAGCACCAATAATCGTGTCGCTTAACCTTTGGTTTTATCATAACGCTGAAACCCGAATATGAATCGAGGTTAGATATGTCAGCTGTCATCTGTCATACCATCGGATACATTGTTTTGTATACAAACGTCGTGGATATAGCAAATTCGATTTAAACGACGGCAGCGCTGCCGCCACCTTTCGGAATTTTCCTTTCCTCTAATTTTTATGGTCCACCCAGATCCTTACAAGAGCCTCCGTCAACTTTCGAAAGCTCTCCCCTCCCTTTTCCCTTATTTAATCTTCGAATCACCCCAGCGCTAACATTCCTCATGATCGAAATTTAAAAAGCTTCAATCCTCATCGCCATTTTTTTAACCTATCTTAGCGCCATCTATAAATATGAAACCATTTCCTGACTGATTCGTCACGCCGAGCCAAAACCGCTGAAGTTCATAACATGACGTTTTTATTTTGCTTTTGTGACGTAATAACCCACTAAGAAGAGATTTTATGAAATCCGTGCCCTAAAGGGATAAAATAGGGGATGAAAGTTTGTATGAAAATTCGTCGTTTTTCAAGTTGAATGTATGGAAATCGGTACTTAGCCTTAAGGTTAAAAATAAAGAAATACATATTTCAGTATTCTTCGAACGTCATCCCCTGAGAAGATTAAATAGGGGACGTAAGTATCTATTGGAGTTAACTTATTTTTCAAGTTACAACCTTGAAAATTAGTGTTTCTCGTTTCCGTATAAAATAAAGAAGGACGTGTTTCAGGATTTTTCGAAATTCATCCCCTAAGCGGGTTAAATGAGGGTTGAACGTTTGTATGGAAATCGGTCAGTTTTGAAGTTTGAAAATTTAAAACTTGGTATTAGAAACAGAAGTGTTTAGCCACAGCTTTTTTCGAATTTCATTCCCTAAGAGGATAAAGTAGGAGAAGAACGTTTTATGGAAGTCTTTCAGTATTGAAGGTAGAAGTACGAAACGTGGTATTTAAGCTTCGTTTTAGTAACTGAACATCCCTGCTTGTGCAAGATAGTTCGAACACTAATCGACCGATTTCATTCAAATTTAAATCACATGTACTGTATACTAGTCTCTATTACATATACTAGAGTCAACTCGATAAAAATATATTAACTATTTTTAACATAATTTTTTCGACTAATTTTGACTAATTTTTTTCTCCCTTTTTCTCTCTTTAACTAATTTTTAACTAAGTAAATTGAACTAATTTTAACTGATTTTAACATTTTAACTAATTTTCTCTCTTCAACTTTAAATAATTTTGTTCTCCTTTTTTCTCTTTTCAACTACTTTTAACTAATTTTTATTAAAAGTAATTTCAACTAATTTTAACATAATTCATAATTATTGAATGCTAAAAATCGTTAAATACGGTAACATCGTCGCGATTAAAAAAAAATAATTGTTTTCTTTCATTCGAGTAAGCGTAATAGTGACATGCTTACAGATTATAAAATTCTTCAAGTTTATTGTTTCGTGTCACTGGCAGCTGATATATGTCCAAAAAATAGTGGTATCCATTTTTTCTAGCCACATTGATATACACGTAACTTTGTTTATAACTAACATTTCTTCAATCTGTAAAAACGTATGTCCATTTCTTGTTTAATAAACCACACAAAATCCGAAATGTGTTACCTCTGATGGTATTGAGAAAAAAAATCAAAGAATGACTGCGTTTCTCTATCTTCAAAATGATTTTTTTTAAACAATCTGTATATCTATATATCGATGAACTTGGAGGAAGGTGAGGATCCGGGTGCTCAGCCAATCTGGCAGGATGGCGTCGATGTATTTCGCGTCCGGACGGGGTGTAAAAGACGGACGCGGTGAAGAGGAGAGGGGGAGAGAGAGAGAGAGAGAGAGAGAGAGAGAGAGGACAGACGAGATGGTGGTCTCGAGTGCTGTGATTGGTAGAAGGAATCGATTACCCGGTAGCGGGTCGTTGGCAAGGGGAAATGGTCGCCGGGAAGAGCAGCTAAAAGGAAGAGGTGTCTAAGTCGAGTGTAACCCCCCCCCCCCTCCCACCCCCCACCCCAACAACACATAAATGGGAATATAACTCCAAAGATATTCGATTTCAAGGACACTACTCAACGTGACATCAATTTCAACGTCTTCAAAATGATGTGTAGCTGAAATTAGTCTTTAGGTGCAAATTTGAATCAGGAACTGTCATTGTCAACTGTCAAAGTCAACTTTTCGTTTGAAAGAATTCAAAGTTTGTCCTCGAAGAAGCCATATGGTGGTATGGTAGCCGGTATTGAATGTATACAACGGGCTCAAAATGACCTTCCCCTCAAATACGTAGTTACCTTTATCTCTCCCTCTGTCTCTCTTCCTTCACAAAGCGACTGTATCTCCGATTCCCACACGAATTTCCCGGTTGGGGGTTTCCCGTTGGTCCCGCCCCCGACGTCACATCCGGATGCAGAGGGCGATACGTACGTGTACGATAAAGCCCCGTATATCTATAGACGGCCTGGTTAAGCAGGGGAGGTTTGGAGGACAGAAGGAGCGAAAGAGGGGCGCCCTCGGGAGGGGGAGGGGGCGGGGGGGGCAGAGAGGGAAGGACGGAGAGACAACCAGCCCTTCGGCGAAAGCCTACCCTCTTTCCAGGGACATGGCGATGCTGGTGGCGGTGGTGATGGTGATGGTGGCGGTGCGGCCGATTCCGCTACCACCCCAACACCGTTCTCCATGGCAACCCGACAAATTCGCCAACCGCCGACGAGGACTCATCCGCGCACCGAGCAGGCAACGGAGGACGGACATTTTTGCGAAACGGCGGTTTCCACTTCCACTCACAGACGTCTCCCTCTTCGAATTTCGACGTACCTTGTATGGGCACCTTTTTCGCGTGGATGTGCACGCGGATGGCCCGAGTGAAGGGGGTGGGTGACATTCGGGGATTTGGTTTGGGGGAGAGATACAGCGGGAAAAAGTCAGAGGGAACGGATATGAGGAGTACGATAGCAGTGTGGGGTGGAGGGGGCGAGGCAGAGAGAGAAAGGTTGATTAATAATGTTTATTATGTCATAGAGATCCAGCGGGGAAATGAAACAGATGAAGAGAAATGCATTGAAAAAAACGATAAAACAAGTATATTGTATATAAACGAATCAAAATATAAGGAGAGAGAGAGAGATACCGAGGTAGACAGACAGGAAGTGAGACGGAGAGTTGGTTGATTAATAATATTTATTATGCGCTGGTAAAACCACCGGGCAAATGTAAAGTTACAGACGAGATATGAAAAAAGTATTGATAGGAATTTAAAGCAATGCACATTTCATATCAACCATAAATAAACAATAATTAAAGATATAGAGATTTGACATGAAGCAAAAATTAAAGAGAAACTAAAGAAACAAGAATTCAATATGAAACAAAAGTGAAGAGAAATTAAAGAAATAAGGGTTGAACGTAATAATAACAATAAACAGGAATTGAAAAAGTAAGGATTCGATATAAAAACAAAAATAAACAGAAATTACAGAAATGAATATTCAATAAGAAAAAAAGAACAGTTATTTAAGATATGAAGATTTCATGTCAAACGAATATAAAGGAAAATTAAAGAAATAAGGATTCGATATGAAAACAAAAATGACCAATATAAAATGCTGTGAGATAGAAAATAAAATATGATGCAAAAATAAAATATAAAAAACGAAATCGAGAAGTAAATTTCAACAAAAGTGAAACTCGATATAAACAAAAATGGAATGATGAATCTAAGATTAACTTAAGACCTTAGGCCACAGTAACGGGTATAAAATCACATGCGAAATTAACAATTTTTTTTTCGTATGATAAAGTGATTCACTTATAAAATTAATTACACATCTATTTAGTATGAATATAAAGCTGTTAAAAAATATTTGTTTTTTTTTCGATGTACAAAACGGCCGACTGCTCGAAACTTCTCGAAACAGTTTTTTTGCAATTGGAGTGACAAATAACTTCAACAATTTTCACGCGAATTACTTCAAATGTAAAAATTATGTTCCTAATTGCATTTCGCAGTGAAGTACGTACGGAATTTCTGATTAATCGAAAATTTCATTTTATGAGCAGTTTATGAGCAGTTATAACGAAATTGTTCACTGAAAATTCATTTCTTAAGTTGAAATACCTACAACTTTTGAATGAAGCAATATTTTTCAAATTTCGTATGTACGTAGGTATTCCAACGTAGATTGACGGGAATTTTTGTTTTTTGTTGTAGGTAAAAAATTGTGGATGCTAAATGTCACGACGTGGGGCCCCCAAAAAAAAAGATAAAAAAAGAAAATATTAGTAGTCGACCATTTTGTACATCGAAAGAAAAATAAATATATTTTCTAGCAACTTGATATTCATACTAAATAGATGTGTAATTAATTTTATGAGCGAATCATTTTTTCATCCGAAAAAAATTGTTAAAGTCGCACATGATTTTATCTTTTATTTTATACTGTGCCCTAACGCCTTAATATATAAGGTTAAGAAAGAAATAAGAGAGAGAGAGAGATAGGGAGGGAGGGAGAAAGAGCACAAGGATTCCGGCTTTTCTCAGTCACATTGATTTTGCCGACGACTGATACAACCCCGTCGGCATGTTTAATTAGAACACGGCGACTTCAATACAAGCGCACGACAACAAGAACAACAACGGCCTACCCCCTCGTCATCGTACGAGAAAAAGAAGAAAAAAAAAACAGGGGCGCCTCGAAGGTCGGCGCGGGAGAAGGGCGGGTAAAAAGCCTAAAAGTAAAAATAACCGGAAAAAATTTTTTGAAAAAAAGAAACACACACGCCTGCTCACATACACTTTTCGTCCCTTTTCTTCAGTCTCTTCCGCACAGTGGCCGCGTTCCAGAAATTTCCGTGCCTCGCACATTTTTTTGCTCCTTTGGCGCGAAATTCGCAGTCGAGGGGGTTTGCCCGCACATAACTGAAACACTATATCGTTAGTCATATAAACATCTTGCACCCCTTAACCCCCGCCCGCCCTCCTCCCCACCCTCGTCTCATTCGTCCTCGAGGAAGGACGCTTCTTCGGTTTTATTGTTACCTTGTTTTTTTTGTGCGTTTTTTCTTGCATCTTTTGTTTTCGCAGTCGTCTTTTTTTTTTCGCAGTCCTGTCATTCGCCCCGTCGAACGCGACGCGATTTTCCTCCTCGCTCTTTTTCACACACGCGCGACGCTCGAACGCACGTATACAATGGTTTTTTGTCACGGAACCTATATATATATACAGATACAAGTATGCGTCAGGGCACCTACCGAAAAAAAGACGCAACTCTCATTCTTTCGAACCATAGTTTCAGTCGTAAAAAAAATCGTTCCAAATTTGAGCTCAAGAATCCGAGACGATGCGTGAAATTTTTTTTTTTGGCCACTCGATGTACCTCGAAACTTAGCTTTTTATCGAAGATTGTCGGCGCTTACTTTGACAGCTTTAAGAACCTTATTTGAGAATGTCGATATTATTTTAAAGGGAATGATAGCCTGCAAAAAATCATTACTGTGGTGATAGGAAAAAAGTACATTTTTCAAATAGCTGTAGATTTTGGAAAAATGGTGGTATCGAGAATTTTCTTTGCTTTTTATCGAAGACTGTCGACGCTTACTTTAACAGCTGTAAAAAGCTTATTGGAGAATGTCGATATTATATTTAAGGGAATGATAGCTTGCGAAAAATCATTATTGTCGTGAAAGAAAAAAAATATATTCTTCAAATAGCTGTTGATTTTGGAAAAATAATGGTATCGAGATTTTTCTTGATACCAGCTTTGCAGCTTTTCAAGGTTTAAAATGACAAATTTTAAATGTTTTTTTTAAACTTGTAAAGGTTAAGTTTGAGAATCTTTGGAAGGATTTAATAAATGTTGATTAGTTGCTGAGCTATGCGATTTTGGAAAAAGGGGGAGGCTTTGGTGTGAATTCAATTGGGGGAAAAACTACGTGGGTTGGACAGCTCAAGTTAGGTTCGATTTTTTATTTATTTCTAATACCATCGTCCGAAGGTGTAAGAGACAATTTTTTTTCGATGCACCCTTATATATATATATATATTCGCTCTTTCGTTCGTACATTTAAAATTGTTAATAAGACTAGACTGGTCTACGCGCTAATAATGCTAAACATGAAAACACCCTATCTACAAACGGTGCCTCGGCGATCCAGTGTCGAACGATCGCGGATGAACTCGTTTTATTATTAATTTTATCATCGTTAATATCACTCCGAGGTTTGGGTTTACTGTCACCGTCTAAAACCGAAACAAGTGGTTTCGGACTGAAAAAAACAGAGCTGGAGCTGGATAAAAAAAAACAATTTTTTATTTACAAAAAAAACTTCTCATCTCCAATTTCACGAGAAACGAGTAGAAAAATTAAACTAAATACGAGTAAAAAAATGAAACTAAAGAAATGAAGAGTTCAATTGGATTAATTTTATTCATTGATCTTTCATTCGTTCAGTTCATTTTCTACTTGCGTTGAATTTCATTTATTTCGTTTGTTTTCTACCCGTAATAATTGCCATCTATTCAGTCAATTTTTGAAGTGATCTTTTGTTGACGAGTTGAAATTGATCTGGAAATGAGAAAATTCGCTTTCGAAGATTACGAAATACCGTTGTGAAATTGCTAGACTTGCACGCTATTTTTTTTTGGCGAATTAGTTTACGTCAAAAAAATGTCAAGTATTCCCCTCAATTAAAAAGGAACGTTTATTGTTGCGCCTTGTTTTTTTTTTTCATTCGTTTATTGTGAATTCTCACGAGGTTGGTAAAGATGATTTTGAAAAAAAAATAATACGTGTTCATCGCCGCAGACGATGGACGAGTGTCCGTGTTAGTTCTTTTTTTTCCTCGCTATCACCCCCCTCGATTTTTCTGAGGAAAATCTTTGTTGAGTTCTTTCGGTCTCGTGGACATGAACGAATTTTCATTCTTTCGCGATTAGCGTTCAGGATGACAAGCGTGGGAGGGGCTTGAAAAAAACGGACACTCGACGTTCGTGGTCGCGATCGTTTTCGGTCACAGGTCCGAGCTCTCTATTGCGGTTACTCGATCTACCTCTTAATTCTACGTTCTCAACGTATCTCCGTCTTCGTTACTTTTTTCTTTTTTTTTCTGTCTTTTTGGTATGATACATCAGATGTCGCAGGATTTATTATCTTTGGGATTTCAATTCCCTTCCCCCTGGCCCGTAGACAAAGTTTCGCGACCTTCCGACCGGTCTTCAGGCTCGAAAATTTTTCACACTGCTATTTACAATTTGTTTCGGTTCATTTTTGTCGCGCGAAAATTTACGAACTTTTACGAAATCTCGGCGATTTCGGTATTTAATAATTGCCAATAAAATTGAATAATTCGATCGCCAGTTGTGCAATTGAATTGAGGATTCCAATTTAAATTGTATTTTCGTCATGGCAATCAATTTTGAGATCCGTTATTTTCAATTGTATTAAAAATTGAAGAAAAAAACAAGAATTCTCCGACATATCTTGGTTGTTGGAATTTCGTTATTTCGCAAAATAGACTGAAAATTTCGTAGGAAAAAAACATACGCAATAATAATAATAAATAATTGTACGTAATGCGCAGAGTGTCCTGCAACGAATGGATCATCCTGCGACTGTCGATAGGTCAGATCATGTCCTACTATACACTGGAATTTCCGTTTAGTAAAAGTCCGACGGTTTTCGAGATTTTGGGCTTTATTTTATTTTTCGAGATAAAATAATCTGCATTTGGTTTTACGCATGCCGTTTCTACAAGTGATATGAATCGACAATAATTAAGCAACTTTTTAAAGTAAGTCGCACGATATGCGTAGTACATTTTTGCTACACAGCAGGCTACCAAAGTCAGATGTTCGGATTGGTTTGTATGAAAATTCCGCATAAGACCTTTTTTTATGAAGTTTCCTCAAAATTAAAGGTTAAAAAAAAGACTTTTCCAGATAAAACAAATAACCAAGAGTATTAAAAAAACACTGGGTCGAAAAAAGTTATCATTTGCAGAACTGGCATGCAAAAAACCAAAAGCAGATGATTTTTCAAAAAATAACATACAGCCCAAAGTCTCGAAAACCGTTGGACTTTTAGTAAACTGAAATTCCAGCGTATGGTGAGATATGATTTTATATCTGTATATAATTGAACAATTTTTATACAATTTACGTATGATTATTTATTACTATTGCGTACTTTTTTTCATAATAAAAAAATCGCATCAATTGTATATGTAACAACGTGAGTAAAATTTATAAAATGCATCATCAAATAAAACATTTTTATTAAAAATTATTTATAAATAAATATGATATATATATACATAGACATATATATATATATATATATATATATATATATATATATATATATATATATATATATACGGAGTTGGGCGTGATTCTACTTATAAATACGAATACGAATTTATTCACATCGTGAATTTCATGTGAATATAAATACAATTGTATTCACAAGTATTCTGAACACACAAATAAATTCACAGGAAAAATTGTGAATATTCACAAAAAATGTGAATATTTACAAAAAATCCTGTGAATTAGAAAAAATTCACATCAAAATCTGTGAATGCAAATGTATTGACCAAAAAATCGTAAATTAAAAAAAAAATCACAAAATAAGTTGTGAATTTTTTCGTATTTAAGACATTAAAATCAAATTCACAACGATTAGATTAAAATTTACACCAAAAGTGAGTTCTTACGTATTTTGAGAGAAAACATTGCGTCGAGGCAAATAAATATTTGCAAATATTACTTTTTGTGCAAAAATTTCTTTGCCTCAACACAATGTTTTCTCTCAAAATACGTAAGAACTCACTCGTGGTGTAAATTTTAATCTAATCATTGTGAATTTCATTTTAATTTGCCTTAAACACGAAAAAATGCATGACTTATTTTGTGAATTTCTTTGTATTTACAATTTTTTGTGAACACTTTTGCATTCACAGATTTTGGTGTGAATTTTTTTTTATTCATAGGATTTTTTGTAAATATTCACATTTTTTGTGAATATTCACAATTTTTTCTGTGAATTTATTTTTATGCTCAGAATATTTGTGAGTACAATTGTATTTGTATGCATGCATGTAAATACAACAAGTGAAGTATGAATAAATTTGTATTTATATTCACATGAAAATCACGATGTGAACAAATTCGTATTCGTATTTATAAATAGAATTACACCCGACTCTGTATATATATATATATATATATATATATATATATATATATATATATATATACAAAAGAAAATAACGATAGTAAAATAAAACAATGACAATTACACGATTAAAATGTCTCCTTGTCAGGGATTGGAGGGGAGGGGGGGCTTCCTTCTTCAGCTCGTGGTCGAGCGAAGCCCCATAGCAATAAGTTAAAAGTCATTTCGTATTATACACACATTATTTATAGCACGTCGTCGAATGTTCGACGTCGATTCGCGAAGTTCGTGATCCCCGACAATCGGATGGTCAAAAGGGAAACAACCAGAACGCGACGTTTCATCGACCCCAGCATACACCCACACACCCATACACGCAGACACCATTTTCGTGCTCACTTCTCGATATTGACGAGATAAAAAAGAAAACTGCGAAGATCGAATAATAGAATCTCCATGATGCAGCCTTCGTGATAAATTCGTATGTACAGTGTTTTGAAAAGTTCGAGGGTGAGTGGCGAGGGAGTGGCGAGGGGGTTGCAAAACGCGCGTGCGTGTGTGTGAGTGTATCAATATCGGGGATTATTCGCAACCGATCAAAGGCTCATTAAAAAATCCCCTTAAATTTCTCAAATTCCAAAATCCGAGGATCGTTTTTTTAAAAACTCACACCGCTAGGGTTGGGCCTCGAAATCACTATCACGTTTCCCCCTTCCGGATATTACAAATAAGTTGAGTTAAGAGATGTTTTTTTTTAAATAGATGTTTGTTTTTTAAATTTTTTATACACGTATTATTTATAGGTCATTAAAATCGCGATCGTGTACTCCGAGGGTTGGAGAAGCCCCCGGAGGGGGGGGGGGGGGGGTTGGACCGCGGTGTTTCCTTATTGCATACCCCCGCCCCTTGCCACTCAATCACCGAATCACTTGATAGATCGCGCAACACACACGCACACACGTCGCAAATATTTACAGAAATTTTCGCCCTGCGGCAATTCGCCCCCCCCCCCCCCTTTGACCCCTGCATGATCTGCGCTCGGTACAATTCCCACAACGAGGTGTGAATTATAGGAAGAACGAAAATTATTGCACGCGTTGTTTTTTCTATGGCACTTCCCTGTTCCCACGGGGGGCGCGGGAGAGGGGGGGGGGGGTAGCTCGAAAGGACGTTTTTCACTCGTGTGGCGGGTATCATTCGCTTTGACCGTTGTCGCAGATGTCCGGCGGGAGCTCGAGACGCAGTCGATCGTTCACGCGAGTACGTGGAAATCTTTCTCGAGGAAGTTTTCCTAAGGATCACCTCGCGGGGAAACGGCACTCGCGGGGAAGAAGGGACGTCTGCGTGCACTTCCGGTTTGCCCAGCGCGCACACTTTCCCTTTTGGTACCGGGACACGCAGGTTGGGCCACTTCCGGTTTGCCCAGCGCGCACACTTCCTCTTTTGGTACCGGGACACGCAGGTTGGGCCACTTCCGGTATGCGGTACAGCGCGGCGGGTCACTTCCGGTTGAGGGAAAGCGCAGTGGGTCACTTCCGGTTGCGGAAAAACCCACGGGGCCACGTTCGGTTGCGAGATAGCGCGCTCGCGGCACTTCCGGTCGCGTGATGGGGGCACCGGGGGGCACTTCCGGTTGCAAGATAACGCGCGCAGTGGCACTTCCGGTTGCGGGTTCGGGCGCAGGGGCACTTCCGGTTACGGGATGGCGCGCAGGGGCACTTCCGGTATCTGGATAGCGCGCAGGTCCACTTCCGGTTGATGCGCGTCGATACACTTTCGATCATGAGTCACGCGAGCGTCCATTTCCGGTTGAGAGAGAAGCACGCGTCTACTTCCGGTTGCGCACTACCCGTCTGTCCACTTCCGGGTGGTCGTCAGCGCTACGTCCACTTCCGTATTGGCGCCACTTCCGGTTTATCGCAACTTCCGGTTTATCGCAACTTCCGGTTTATCGTCACTTCCGGTTTATCGCCACTTCCGTTCTACCTTTGGTCTATTCTACAACCGCAAACATGACTAGCCTTCGTCCAGAGTCCATTTCCGGTTCGGCGTTTCACTTCGGTCTCTGAGAACACCAAACCCACGTCCTCGGAAGGCCTCACTTCCGGTTCGCGCTCGAGTTTATCGCTGGTGGCTCTCAAGACACTCTTGGACCACGGAATGGCGAAGGGCCCCAAGGTCCTCACAGAAGGCCCATCTTTTTCCACTTCCGGTTTGCCACGGACTCACTCGCTATTACACTCTCTCTCTCTCTCTCTCTCTCTCTCTCTCTCTCTCTTATCCCACTTGTCCTTATGAGACTCGACGTCGGTTCCCCAGTTTTCCGAGCCACTTTCGTCCTACTCCTCCTCCTCGTCCTCCTCCTCGTGTCCACGTAGTACTCGCCGGGGTGATGATGATGATGGGCCGCAGGACGCGCCTCAACGCGGCGTCCCCAGGGCGCCCCAGTGCTCCGGGGTGGGTCATGCGTAATGCGGATACGTGCCAAGATGCGGTGGCACGTGACCGGACGCCGTGTGATGACCGGCATAGAGATTAGCGCCGGGACTCGACCAGTAACTCGAGGCCGACTGGAAGAGGCCACCCGGGACCGAGACCGAGACCGAGGCCGCGGGCGGTGGCATGAGATTCAACTTTGCGTGACCGTAACCCGACATGAACAACTCGCTCTGGTACTTGTACGCCGCTGGATCCGCCGCCGCCGGTTGCGTCGCCGCCGCCAATCCTTGGAAGTCGAACTTGTACGCGTACCTCTTCCCATGCACCTTCGTCATTATGTTCTTGTCGTAATAGTACCTGAGAACACGGGACCGTACACAGGAAACTTCCTCAGTGCTTTGGGACGATAATCGCAGCGAAAAAAATAAATAAGGAGTCAAATGGCGACGATTTTGTAAAGCCGAAATATCGAAGGGTTTGTGGAAGCTTGGAATCAAAATTTATATGTAAAAAAAATATTTAAAAAAACAAGCTCTTATTCAATGGACTAAAAAGGTGAAAAGAATGTTTTATTCGAGTCGCCTATATGTGATTATAAATAAATGCTTGGGGCGCTCAACTTTTCGAATGTTTAATAAATTTGATTAATTCAGTTTCATTGAACTTATTTACTTTGGCATAATAGTTTCAGAGAAACTATTACCACACGTTTATACTCAGTTTCAAAATTTTCAAAATTTTGCAAAACTATCCGGTCACACGAAGGCTTCATCATACTACGAAAAGTAATTTTTTTAATTTTTTATTTCGGATAACCCTAATTGCTAGAACCATCTGCGCGAATTGGCCATGCAGCAACGACGGCACTTTGTTTAAATAATAATAGTTTCGTTGTTTATCAATATTTTCGGATTAAAAAAGAACTCAAACTTGGCACGACTATGTCTCAATTCTGTGTAAAATTCCGACCCTGCCATCCCAATAGTTCGATCGCGAAAAAAATATTGAAAATCTACCTGTTTTTTGGGCTTCAGGTTTATGCAGACACTTTAAGGACATCGCGTTGGGTGATCAACGGAGGCTCGAAAAATCGTTTTTTTACTCGTATCTTTGAGTTATTGTACGATTGATCGAAATAAAAATTGGACCGTCTATACTCGTTAATTTTGACGATTTCAATCATTAGGCGAATAATCATTAGGCCTCTTAATATTTCCCCTCAAATTTCCTGTGCAAGCTTGTGACCTTTGGGAATATTACGTGGACGGAAAAAGCGAGAGCGGACCATGCGACGGAGAAAGAGAGAGCGAGAGAGCAAGAGTGAGACCGAGAGAGAGAGAGAGAGAGAGAGAGAGAGCGAGAGGGTGAGACAGACAGACCGAGAGGGGAAGGGAAATCACGACGGGTGGATAATCCAATTGGGGAAACTGATCGAAAAATAATAGCGGGGCTTTCGTCGCCGTCGCTTCCTCGTGGCATTCGGAACGTTCCCGTATCGATATTTAGTATTTGCTCCTCCGCATATACCCTGTATGTATTTACTAGAGGGTACATTGCGTTTCACTGATTGAACATTTTCCCCGCCTCTCTCTCCCTCGCTCTCTCTCTCTTCCGTCTTTTTCCTCCCGTTTCCGGAAGCTACAGAAAATAATGTATTCGTATCCAAAATTGCATGCATGTATTCCTGTCAAAAATTAAAAAATAAAAAATAAAAACAAATACATACATGTCTGACGAAAAAATTATGAAAAATAAATGCATATACTTCTGACACAAAAAAGTATACAATTCCGACAATCTGTTAAAATGTATATATTCCAGTCCAAAAGAATAATAAATGCATGCGTACCTGTCAAAAAATAAAAACTCCTGCTTATATCCTGTCAAATATTCCTGTCAAAAATTGAAATAAACGCATTTATTTTTGTCCAAAAATAAAAATTAAAGCATGATAAAAAATAAATGCATGGAACTCTGTCAAAATTGAAAAAGAAAGTATATATTTCTATTGAAAGGTGAAGTAAAAATGCATATATACCTGAAGAAAAAAGAAAATGCATTCGTTTCTATCAAAAAGATTTAAAAAATAATGATAAAAATAAACGCATATATTTCCGACAAAAAATAAAAAATAAATGCATTGGTCTCTGTTAAAAAAAAAAAGAAAATGCATGTATATATTTCTGCCAAGAAATAAAGAATCAATGCATATATACTTGTACCTTTAAAAAAAATAAATGCATATATTCCTGCCAAAAAGCAAAAAATAAAAATGACGCCACTAGCATTTCTTAAGCTAAGCTTTAATAATTGTCAACAGGATTCGACGAATATTATACTTGAGTTAGACAGCTCAAAATTGGCACTATTTTTAAGAATATTTAATCGTATCCTTTGAAGGATTAAGAAAAAAAAATCCACAACTTCCGTATTTTTTTTGTGCTGGAATGATTAATCCTGTTACGTAGGTTCGTTTTTTCGAACCTTTCTCCTCGAGCGAATACAAAGGCCATGTTCTCTTCAAAAGTAACAAAAACCAGCACGAGGTAAACGCGTCGATGTTGCAGAGCAGAAAAAAAGATTTTAGATTTTTTTTTCGTGACATAATATCGGGAGGAGTGTATCGTCGAGGGAAATAATAAAGGAGAGACAACGTGGACTGTACTCACCTCAGTGCCCTCGACAATTTGTCGTAATTCATGTTGGGCTTGGACTTCCTTTCGCCCCAGCGTCTTGCGACTTCGTCCGGATCGGTCAGCTTGAACTCGCCGTTCGTGCCCTCCCACGTGATGCAAGCGGCGTTACTCGAGTCCGACAATAATTCGAGCAAAAATTGCCACAGTTGGATCTGGCCGGATCCGGAACTCGCGAGTCGGCTGCTCGTCGCTCCGAACATTTGATATGGATCTTGAAACAAAACAAAAAAAGAAAAAAAAAATTTTTTGCAGACTTTTACAGCCTAGAGTCTTAACTTTAATTTGCAACAAAGATTTTGTAAAAATTTCGAAAATTGACCGAGTTATAAAGATTTTCCTAAACGGTCGTCTACTATTTGCGATTTGCCCTTTTTTATTTTGCGTTTGTCTCGAAACTGTTTTGTGAACCAGTATGAGTCGTATCTCAAAATCTACTTGCCCGGTTCACTTCAGATTCGGACATAATTTATAACATTTCCTATCCAACGACTGATTTTTCCATACCTTTATCCATTTGGTTATAATAAACGATTAAAGTTGTTCGTTTTAATCAAAAATCGAACTCTTTCTCTACATCCCGGCATTTTTGCAATTTTCAAAATTTCAAAGAACTATCCTGCTATATGAAAATTTCATCATAATAAATTTTGTTTAAAAAATTATAGCCTCGTTGTTTATCAATATTTTTCGATTAAAAAAAAACTCAATCTTGACAAGACTATGTATCAATTGTGTGTAAAATCCCGACGTCGCCATTTGATTATTCTCATCATAAAAAAATCTTGCCCAACGACCTGCTTTTTGGACCCCTTGCAGTCCTGCGAAAAGTGTTAGAATTCTTGGAGGGGTCAGTGGATCGAGCCAAAATTTTGCATACGGTCTTGGAACAAACGAAGTAATAACGCATTTAATTCTAATCGCCCTACCATTTCCAAAAGACTCACATGGATCATTGATGCTTGCTTGAAGGGATACCTATTTATTACTTGCTCCTTTCACTGCCCCCCGCCCCCCTCCGCCCCCCAACCATAAGAGGCGACCAAATCCTCGCAACAACGTACCCCTATGCGATCGGCATGCGTTGAACACCAGGGAGAGAGAGGACGATTTGCGTCCGCGTATAGCACCCTCGAAGGGCGGGAGGGAGACGGAAAGCGAGCTTTACAATGCGTCATCAGCGACGCTTACGGGCTCATTCGAGGGCCCTACAATCCCTTACAAAGGACATATAATCGTCTCTCCCTCTGCCCCCTCCCTCTACTCCCAGCCCCAACCCAACGATACCCAAGTTCCCTCGTATCGTAATAATTTCGAGATTCAAGTACAGAAATAAGAGACATATACGTACGTCTACGCGAGCAGGACTGACTCACGGACGTTACGTAGGAGACTGCGCTCGTGACTTCCGGTTTCGAGCACTGGGGTCAAGATCACCCGGGACCGATTTTTCCATAATTTTGGTCAGCATTGGAGCTTTTTAAATTTCGATCGAGAGGAACATCAGCGGCGATTCGGAGGAGAATTGAGGGAAAAAGGGGGTGAGAGGGAGGGTGAGGGGGGCTCTTGTAAATAAATGGGTGGACCATGAAGATTAGAGGGAGGATTTCAAACTCAGCATTGTAACGAAAGTCCAAAATTGCGAAAGGTAAGGGCGGCGCTGCCTTCGATCGATCCCAGCTTTCTATATCTATTGTGACAGTTGACAGTTGACACATGACATAATAGCTGACATATCTAACCTCAATTCATCTTCGAGTTTCAGGCTTTATAATGAAATGGAAGATTAAGGAGTTTTGGGACAATTGATGATATGCTACGATTTGATTAAAGTTTTTACAGTAAATTTCTTGTCATATACCGAATGCACCTTCGAAATTTGAAATCGATCGTCTATAGTCTTTCTATAAAATTTATAATTAGAGAAACACTTTTTAACATAGGGAGATACCTACGCTCGTCGCTGAATGGCAGTTTTACGCACGAAATAGTGTGAAAAAATGTTTAACATGTTATGGAAAACAGTATATTGTAACTATACTATTAGATAGGTATTTTTTTTTCATCTGCGGCAAAACGGTTCCAAAGGGGGAAATGACCACTCAAAGACAGGTGTGTCACCCCTTAATTTTATTTTTTCCCAATTCTTCTATACATGTATAGAATATATTCTATAGATTTTTCATCGCTTTACTTAGATGAATTTTGGTTTTTCTTTCAGTCAGATCGGTGGACTGCTTGGGGGTGAAACGGCAAAACCACCCCTTGACACACCTTTTTTTTGAGGGTTTCCCCGCTTTAAAACGTTTTTCCGCAGATAAAAAAAATACGTGTCCAACAGATTTCGATGCTTTATCACATATATAAGTTTCAACAAAATCGACGGTGGACACTTAAGGGATGTTCGTTGTGAGTGAAGAACTGTCAAATCAGGCAGTACATTATGACCATTTCGTCCTCCTTCACATTATGACCATTTCGTCTTCCTTTACATTATGACAATTAGGCATCTCCCTACGTTAAAACGTGTTTCTTCAACTGTGAATTTCATAGAAACGGTGCAGACAATCGTTTTAAACTTTATAGGGTGCATACAGTACGACAAAGAATCTGCCGCATAAATTTGAATCACATGGTAAAACATATCGGCAATTGTCTCGAAACTCCTTAAGTGACACGATTATTGGTTCAAGTACGATATTGAACAGGCAATATCTATTTTTCAGTGACTACAAACAAATGCACCCTTAAAAAAGGAATTGGTTTCTTTCTTGCACGTAATACATTGAGGTAGAAAATGAGGTACGCATGCGAGAATTTGCTACTGCGTGTATTCTTAAATCTCTTGAAAAAATAAATTTTCGAAAATAATTGCATATTAAAGAAAAAAAATACGTTTTTTATTTCTATGGTATTAAATATTTTTGTAAAAACTGCAGTAGACCGAAATTCCATCGCCTTTATCGCAAAACGAACCCTAAACATACCCCATTAACCCAAACAACCCTCGACAATGTTTCCCGACTGGAATGAGCCTCTCACTCGTTCGAGAACCACGCGCATCCGAACTCCTGGGAGTAAAAATATCCCAAATAATATAATTTCGATCTAAAACGTCCTATCGAGGGAATGGAAGCGGCTGGGTCGAGGGAAGGGAGTGGGGGTGGGGAAATCGTCGCTAAAAACGTTCCGGAACGGTCAAGCGCATGAGAATCGGAACGCGGGGGTCGAAGAACGTAGCTACGGGTTTTTATTATTATTTTTTGTCATTTGGGAAGCATCGACGAACTTATGACCCCCCTGGAGAACGGGAGGAGTATACACGTCTGGCGAAGGGGAAAAGACATGACCGCAACGATGAATTGCCATCTATATATATGGACAAATGTGAAATGTCTTCGATGGTACTTTGCGAGTTATTTCGATGTCCCGATATAAATGGGACACCCTGTACATATACATGCGGCAATGTACAAATTCTCCGAAAGTAACGATCAAACAAATGTTTCACACAAAACTTAATTGTCTTTTCACGTAAAACATGAGTCAGCCATAAAACATGTAGGTTCCTATTTGAAAAAAACCGAGTTGACCTTGAAATCACCTTGAGGGCGTTCACGAAATACAAAATGAAGCATGGAATGGCACTCGCTCTTTGAAAATATTCGACACCTATTTCAACGATTTTTATTTTGCTTCTTCATTTTCAAGATATTTCGATGTCTCGGTGTGGATGGGACACCCTGTATATATATATGGGAAAATGTACAATATCTGTGAAAATAATGACTGAATAAAAACGTGTGTTGAACGAAACTTAATTGCCTTTGTACGTAAAATATAATTCTGTCAAAAACATAGCTTCCCAATTAAAAAAAAAACAAAGTTGACCTTGAAATCACCTTAAAGACGTCCTTCACACGAAAAACGAATTATGGCATTCTACTCGCTCTTCGAAACCGTTCAATACCTATGTCAGCGATTTTTATTTTTCTTCTTATTTTTCGAGCTATTTTGATGTTTCTGTGTGAATGGGATACAACGTATATATTTCCAGTTATAGAAAAACTATATATATATATATATATATATAGTTTTCCTATAACTGAACCAACAGAAAAACGATATATATATATATATATATATATATATATATATATATATATATATATATATATAGTTTTCCTATAACTGGAACCTCAAAGCTCGTTTAAACCAGAGACAGGAACGACCCTCTCAAAATACTTTCTATATATGTGTATATATATTTTTCTACGTATATATACGTGTATGTGTGTGGATGTGTGTGCCTGTATGGATACGAATGCAGGCTTCGCGGCACCAGTCGATGATCGTCTCTCGATCGAACGGTAATTCACTTACGAGTTAATAATGACGACCGTGGCTGGAAAGGGGAAATAGGACCTTCTGTACGCCCATTTACCGGGCCGAACGAAATGCCACCGCGTCACGTATTGTACGCAGGGGTTTCGCAATATCGCGCGCTTCTGTTGTACACTCTCGAGCAATTTCGGCCCGGTATATTCCTACGAGTGCATTGGACTCGTTTTTTTGCGTAGAATATGAATCTGCCATAAAAAATGTAGGTTCCTGTTTTAAAAAACCAAGTTGATCTTGAGAAATCATCTTGAGCGCGTTCACCAAATGAAAAACGAATTGCGACATCGTATTCGCCTGTTGACACCGTTCGACACCTGTTTCAACGATTTTTGTTTTTGTTTTTCATTTTCGCGTTATTTTGATGTGTCCATGTGAAGAGGACACCCTGTATATAAATGGGAAAATGCACAATATCTCCGAACATATTGACCCAAGAAAAAAGTGTTTTGGACAAAACTTAACTGTCTTTCTATGTAGAATATAATTCTGCCATTGAAAATAGAGGTTCCTATTTAAAAAACCAAGGTGACCTTGAAATCACCTTTAGAACGTACACCAAATGAAAAACGAATCGTGACATTGTACTCGCCCTTTCCAAACGTTCGACACCTATTTCAGCGATCTTTGTTTTTTTTCTTCGTTTTCGAGTTATTTTGATATCTCCATGTGAATAAGACACCCTGTATATAAATGGGAAAATGCACAATATCTCCGAAAATATTGACCCAAGAAAAAAGTGTTTTGGACAAAACTTAATTGTCTTTCTATGTAGAATATAATTCTGCCATTGAAAATAGACGTTCCTATTTAAAAAACCAAGTTGACCTTGAAATCACCTTGAAAATGTCCACCAAATGAACAACAAATACCGCCGTTGTACTCGCCCTTTCAAACCATTCGACACCTATATCAGCGATTTCGATTTTTTCTATTAGTTTTTGAGTTGCTTCGATCTGCCAACGCTAACGGCCACCCTGTATACTATACCCGATCGTTTCGACAATGCGATACATCCAGAACCTGTCTCCAGAAGCTATCTCGACGAGAAGCAAAAGAGTGAAATAAATTATCGCCGAAACAAAGCATCCTCGACGAGGAAGTGAAAAAAGACGGTCGGTACAGGAGCATTGACGTTCTACGCAAAGGAGGAGGGCTAAACGAGCCTTAAACATCGCCCGGATAAAACGAGGCCAGCACGAATACAACGAGGATAAATAATCGGAGGGGTCATTCCGTGCAGTTACCTCCGAAAAGCACCGCCTTACAATTTTCGGCCACGCGTCAACGCCTCGACGTCTAAACTCCATTAAATCGTCAGCTTGTCATCGAAAAAAAGAGAGAAAATTGCCCTGAATAGAGTGTCACACAAAACGGCGCCACGATAACGGAACCTTTATTCCAATACGTGAAAAATCATCGATTCCTGTATTAACCCGAATGGAAAAGTTCCAATTTTTTTTTCCATTCGGACTAGCATAATTTTTTTTTCGTACGGAATTCGTACGGTAGTCAACTCACCAGGTTGTCTGAGATGAGAGTGCGAGTCGAGCGCAGATTTGGAAAGGCTGCTCCCGTAACCTAAAAAAAAAAAACGAGCGATTGTAACAATAATTTATTAATTATATGCGGCAGCATAGACTCCAAAATTTATGAAGTTTTTATATATTTGTGTATATATGTATATGTATATATATATACAGGGTGTCCCTCTTTTCTCTGCCACCCGAAATAATTCGGTAATTATCGACGTCACAAAAAAATGTTCCCAACTAAAGTTGTACGGTGTGAAGGGGGCCATCAAAAGCGACCAATTTTTTTTTATCTCGGTGGAGGCGCTGACGCACAGTGAAGGTCACTTCCACTTTTTAAAATAGAATGGTACATTTTTTTCAACCATCTTGTGGAGCACCTCAAGCCGCATAAAAAACATTAGGGGGTTAAAGTCGTTCAAGGTCATTCAAGGTCAGTATCGATTATACAAATCTAAATATTTCGTTTTCGACATAAAAATCACCGGCTTTTGGTTTTTCGCATGCTATTTCTACAAGTGATAACTTTTGTGACCCGTTTAAAAAAAATACTCTTGGTTATTTGTTTTATCTGGAAAAGTCTTCTTTTTAACCTTAAATGTTAAGGAAAGCTAATGAAAAAAGACCTTATGCAGAATTTTCATACAAACCAATCGACGTCTGACTTTGATAGCCTGCGGTGTAAAAAAAAAAGTACTACGCATATCGTGCCAATTACTTTAAAAAGTTGCTCAGTTATTGTCGATTCATATCATTTGTAGAAATAGCATGCGAATAACCGAAAAGTAGATGATTTTTTTCTAAAAATAACATAAAGCCCAAAATCTTATAAATCTTACTAAGGATTATTAATTCATAAAAAAACACCCTGTATATATATATATATATATATATATATATATATATATATATATATATATATAGGGTATATACATACCCTATATATGTATATATACACATTTTCGACATTCTTTTCATTCATTTCAATATTTATTTTATTATTATTATTATTATTATTTTATATATATATACACAGATAATAATAAAGTAAATATGACAATAAAAAATAAAAAGGCTTAAAAATACATATTGTATGGGAATAATACTGGAAAATATTCGTTGTCATTCTCAAAAATGTAATATATATATACACATATATTTTCAACATTGACAACGAATATTTTCCAATATTCTTCCCGATATGGTACATAGATATATATTAATGTGTATATGGGACATACGCCATAGAATCCAGAGGAAAAAGTGTGAGCGTGAGTGGCACGGTGTGATTTATTGACGAGTCGGTCAACAAGAGACGGACGTTCGTTAAATCGAATTCGCATGGAACGTATGCGAAGTAAAAAGCCAAGAGGATTCGCAGGCTACTTGGGGACAGAGGTCGATGTGGAGGAAAAGTAAAAGGAAAAAAAATAAGTAAATGAAAACAAAGAGGAGAAATGAAACGTAAAAAGAGTACGAGGCCGATGGAAACGTGGACGAGGGAGGAAGAAAGAGAGAGAGAGAAAGAGAAGCGTTCGAGCGTTAGAATCGGTTAGAGAGGATTTCCGTGTAGGCAAACAGCCGGGGACTTGACAAGCGCCTATATATAGGATTCTACAATGCGTTTGGGCCGTCCATAATTTGCTCTCCCATTTCCAGTCGATCGCCAATATTCGAGGGGGGGGGGGGGGCAGAAATCTCTCAGCTGGGTCGTATAAAGAACGAGAAAAAAACGGCGTACATAAAGAAGAAAAAGCCCGACGAACGAAAATCATATCGACGATAATACGATCCGAATTCATATATATCCGCGATTCGCCATGAGCCCTAACGAGATCACGTACGACCTCGATTACAGTTGCGATCTCCAATCTACAAGGTATTCTTCACAATACTCCCTTAATCACGACTCGTTCCCAATCGTCTCTGTTCCAACCCCCGTCCCTCTCCGTCTATTGCAGAGGAGACTGCGATTAATTACATTTACATTCGACCAATTTTCTTGCTTTTTTGTAATAACTACGTTTTCGAGATAATTTTTTTTTTAATGGGAGCTCGTTCGAAATCCTCTGAAACGTCGAAAAGTCATATTTGGGGAATCGTTTCAAACGTTTTGATTTCTAACGAAACATTTTCACGGTATGACTCCGAAAACCTTGAGGCACTAGGATTCATTTTTGCGCGCGAGTGGAGTATGATAAAAGATACGCAATTACGTAGCTTAAAATTGAAAAAAATTGAACTCGTAATTATTTAAGCAAAAAAAAACAATTTTATAATTATTGAATTTAAAATGAACTTTATTTAAAAAATATTTCATCGTAATTAATTTTTTTGTTTTATATTCATTGAATTAAACATTTCGGTATTGCAGGGGCATTTAAAAAATAATTTATCGTTGAAAAGGCTGGACAATAGCGAAATAATGTTGTATTAAAAAATTACGCTAAATTTTGGTGTACCACTATAATTATGCTAATTAAAATTGGGGTCTTGGTTTAGCATAATTTTTTTGTTACGATTAAGCAGGAATTATGAAATAGTTTGTAGATTTTTCAACCCTCTTACTCGCTCTCTTTTTCGGTCACGTGTCAATTTGTCATTAACACAATGGCAGATGCTTATTTTAAGTAGCAGTTGGTGTCTGATAGGTCAAACAATTAGATTTTCGAGCTGTGATTGTCGAGTTTCGTATGTATCGTCCCCCGAGCTACGAAAAGGCTTTTTCCAACATATATATATATGTGTGTGTGTGTGAATGGGGTTGCCGCAATCAGGGCAGCCTGCGGGCTCCTCGCACGTGGTCGGACATCTACAATTGTTTTACCCTAGGAAGCCCTTGCAACACGTTGTTCCAATTCTATGCCTCGAGGAAAATCCTTTCGAACCCTCCGAGTTCTCTACAAATATATATTTAACAGTGCAAAAGCCACTGGTAATATAGCAACGACGAGAGAAATGTTTCAATGGACGGTGACAACTGGAATTTCATTAACACTTTGCTCGTTTCTTGCTATCGGTGCTTTTTATCTCCCGAATAAGAGGTGGAAACGGAAATACAAATAACTCGAGCACATATAGGAGTTTTATCGAAATATTACCTGGCGTATACTACGTGGCGATAAAAAATAAATACATTGTTACTCCGTTTGTTTCACGCCTGTATGCAAAACGCGCGGTCGACCGCCTACGACGTTGAAGAATTATGACACTTTTAATTTGCAGACTGATGAGAAGAAGCGCAATGAAAAATCGGTGCGAAATGTTTTTGATTTTGTGTTTTAGAGCGCTTTTGCACTATCTTTGGAAAGTTTTGAATTTTTTTTGGAATTATTAAGAAACTTTGGAATATTTTAGAAAATTGGGAATATTTTAGAAACTTTGGAATATTTTAGAAACTTTGGAATATTTTAGAAACTTTGGAATATTTTAGAAAATTGGGAATATTTTAGAAACTTTGGAATATTTTAGAAACTTTGGAATATTTCAGAAACTTTGGAATATTTCAGAAACTTTGGAATATTTTAGAAACTTTAGAATGTTTTAGAAACTTTGGAATGTTTCAGAAACTTTAGAATGTTTCCGAAACATTAGAATGCTTTAAAACTTTAGAATGTTTTAGAAACTTTAGAATGTTTTAGAAACTTTAGAATGTTTTAGAAACTTTAGAATGTTTTAGAAACTTTAGAATGTTTTAGAAGCTTTAGAATGTTTCAGACACTTTAGAATGTTTCAGGAAATTTGGAATGTTTTAGAAACTTTTGCACATTTTAGAAGCTTTCGAACATTTTAGAAACTTCATAGTGTTTTAGAAACTTTAAAATATTTTAGGAACAATGTTTTAGAAGCTTTCGAACATTTTCAAACATTTTCGGGTGTTTTAGAAACTATTCACAATGTTTCAGAACGATTCGAAATGTTTAACAAAATTGATGGTGTACTTCATAATCTATTGGGAATATATCATAAGGTTTCAAAATATATTAGAATTATTTGGCATGTTTTAGAAGCTTTTGGCTTGTTTTAGAATTTTTCGATTTTTTTTTGGGTGTTTTAGAAACTTTTTGAATGTTTTCTATACTTTTAGGCATATATCACAAACTTATTGGTACGTTTTGAAAACATTCGAAAAATTTTTCGCATGTTTTCGGAACTTTTTGGTACACGTCACAATTATTCACTGCATAATTGTAGTGTAACTAATTTTACCGCATTGGAAATAGCTTATCTTCTCGCTTATTTGGGGAGCTGTCCATTCGAGGAATTATGGATTCAGCAAATTGAAAGAACAATTCGGGGAATTGTTCTTTCGAGAAATTGTATTTGAGCAATTGTTCATTGGGGCAATTGTTGTCGAGAAATTGTCGTTTGGGCAATTGTTTATCGAGAAACTTTCCGCAAAGCGCAAAAATAGCGCTACAATTGCGCGATGACTTCAGTGTGTGCTGATCCGGTGGGTGCGCGCGAGCAGTGGTGACAGGAGCAGTGCAGTAGAGACCCTCTTCGCGAGCCTCCCCCCACCCCCTTGCCGCACCCTAGCGGTCCATCGGTCCACGCTCCCCTGGGCCTATTGTCGATGCCGCGCGTGTGTATATCTGCGCGCATTCACGAGCAATTACCGTACGGGCGGGGTAATCCTGTTACACAGCTTGGGATACGCGCGGCGCAGGGGCGAGAGAAAACTCACGAGGTTGTGTACCGTCGAAAGGCAACGACGGATAGAGCGAACAACATCGAGGGAGGATCAAAGAAATCGTTCTGTGCTTTCTCTTCTCACTCTTTTTTCTCTCTCTCTCCCTCTCTCTCTTTCCGTTTTCTTGAATTTGTCTCTCTCTCTCTCTCTCTCTCTCTCTCTCTCTCTCTCTCTCTCTCTCACACGCACACACACATTCTCGCTCTCTACAGTTTTATGCTCGCTGGTGGCGACAAATTGAAAAAATAAACGCGATTGTCAAAATGAAAGAATTGAGGGAGGAAAGGAAAAAGAAAGCGGCGGGGCAGCGGCGATAAAAGAAAATACAAAAACTAAAAAATATAACAAAAAAAGGAATTCCAGAAAATAAAAAATAAAGAAATATATTCATTCGCTCCTGCAGCTAAATAGGAGAGAATCGAATGCAAAAATAATAGAATAAATATAACGTTGGTGCAACAAAAAATTATGCACAAAAATAAGGACATTATCCAAATGGAAATGAATATAAAAATCAATAATAACTGAGTAGGCTCGTAAAAAGGAAGTATAAAAGAGTGAATAAATAAAGAGTATATAAAATGATTAAAATCAATAATAGCAAAATAAGCTCATACGAATAAAACATAAGGGAAAAAACATTTTTTAACACGATAAAAAGACCGCAAAAAAGACGACGCATAATATTCCAAAAAAAATATGACGTGCAAGTAAAAAATAGTGAAAAAATACCAAAAAAAAACATAAAAACATAAGTTCGAACAACACAAAAAATTCAAACCATCTCGCAGCAACAAACAAATTGACGATACGTTTTGCAAAAAGGGCTTCCATAAAGGATTAGATAAAAAGCAATAGAGCGAGACTAAAAAAAATCGGCGAAAAAGGGAGATTCGCATAGTAACAGTCAAAAGTCGCAAAAACGTTCGAGCAAAGACAAGTTCCCCTGACCTCGCACGCCTGGGAGGACGCAAACCTCCGGGCGTACTTGACAGTCAAATGTCGCGTGTAGTTTGAAGGCGTTCAAAGTGAATGCCCCACCGCAAGATTCTCCCTATAGTTCCTAATTGCTGTAGCGAGAATAAAAGCGACACTTTAATGTCTCCATCTCTCTCTCTCTCTCTCTCTCTCTCTCTCTCTCTCTCTCTCCCTCTCTCTCTCTCTCTGTCTCTCTCTCTCACACTCCCTCTTGCTTTTTTTTTACCGCGCGACTAAATCGCGTGTTGCGTGTCGTTTAAATTCTGCCAAGCACAACGAGATTGATAATAAGAGCGATCGCCTGTGATCTTTCGCGGAGCACAAAATACTCGCTGTATCGTCGACGAGAAGGGACTTGCAATCGAGGATTTCTGTCTCATTTTTTTTTCTTTTCTACCCCTCTTATTGCCATTATTATTGCTGGCTTCCATATGTCTGTCGTATTCAGTACTGCAATTTCTCCGTCTCTCCCTCCCGCCCTCTCTCTCTCTCTCTCTCTCTCTCTCTCTCTCTCTCTCTCTCCCTCTCTTCTTTTCATTTCTGATGTATCCTTATCTGCATGATATTTCCTTTATTATGAGTTCTTAGTTTTTTATTTTGATCAAGTAGAACCTCTTCAATTCCATTCCAATCATCATTTTTGTTTTGAAGGTAGAGCATGATATTAACATTTTGTTGATGTAGTATGATTATTCGTTTATATATTTCTATACTGATGAACTTATTATTTATTTAGTATACAAGTACATTTAATTTCCAATTAAAAAGTCTAATTTATAGATTAAATCATAATTTTAATATTATTAATAATAATAATTCTTTTAATAATTTTTTTTTTAATAATTATAAATTATTACTTATCCCCCCCTAAAAAAATACTCCGAGAAAAAATATCCCCATTTGAATGTGGATTTGATCCATTTAACTCTTCACGTCTTCCATTTTCTATTCAATTTTATATAATTAGATTAATTTTCCTAATTTTTGATATTGAAATTATTATCTTTTTCCCATTAATCCCCTCGTATTGGTATTGTTATTTTTATTTCTCCTTCTTCCTCTTCAGTTATACTTTTAGAGTTTTTTTTTTATTACATAGAACGTTTTCATTTCCATTGTATTATTTTTGTAAATATTGTTATTTTGATTTCTTATCATATACAATCATTCCATTGCTATTGCATCATCTACTGTACACCATCTGTTCATATGCTCAATCACATTTGCCCGATAGACTTCCAGGGCAATTATGTAATATATAATATATAATATAATAATAATATTAATATATACAAATATATTAAAATGAAAACGTTCATTTGAATTGGTCTCTAAGTTTGTCGAATGGCGCCCGCCGTATTTCTTACGATGCTGGCGATATCTTTGGATTTCATTTTTTACTGTTTCCGCACTTTTTCTTTCTCTCCTGACCACGTCTTCACCGGAAGTGACTCGATGTATTCAAGCATGGCCGATTATTAGGAGATTGCGCATGCGCGTTATTACACTGCTACCAACAACAAGGAAACCAAAAAGAGAGTGGGAACAAAGAAGACAGAGACAGAAGAAAAGATACGAAGAAAGAATGAAAACAGACAGAGACGTAATAAAGATTATGAAAGAAGGAAGATCGAAGCAAGAGAAAGAATGAAAAGAGCTAAAGAAATTTTAAAAAACGTTACGGAAAAAAGTAGAATGACAGAATAAAAAAGAGACCGTATGAAGAAAAGTCGAAAGATAAGGAAAGCAGAAAGACAGAGGACCCAAGTGGCACAGAGATAGGACGAAGAGGGAGAGGAATATAGATAGAGGATGGAGAAAATAAATACAGAGAGAACGAAATAGAAATAGGAAGATGATATATAGACAGAGGAAGATCGTTGCAGACCGCAGAGAAGAAAAGGGCGAAGAGAGACGGGAAAAGCAGAAAAATCGCAAAACAACGAGAAGTAAAGAAGGAGATAAAAGGGACGAAAAAAGACCTATGGGCGAAGAAAGACAACAGGTACAGAAGAAGGAAGACAGAAATAAGTCAGAAGAGATACAGAGAAGGAGAGACACAAAAAAGTGAAGGGAAGAAAGATAGAATGTAGACAGTCGGAAAGACAAATCTCTCTCTCTCTCTATCTCGCTCTCTCTCTCTCGCTCTCTTTTGAGACACGTATTTAAACCGTCGTGAAGTATCGTGCGAGGAGAGATCGGCGCATTGAGTCATATACGGAAATCACGGGCGTCGGAGTGTCGACTACAAAATATAACTACAATAAGTTTTATGTCCCGAGCTTTCGGGCTCCCCGTCCCTCTCGCAACTCACTCTTTCTTAATAGTGGCGGGCGAGGCTGACTTAGAGAGAGAGAGAGAGAGAGAGGGAGAAGGAGAGGGATATATATATATATATATATATATATATGTATGTATATGAAGAGGAAGGAAGAGTGAGTGAGTGAGAGAGAGAGAGAGAGAGAGAGAGAGAGAGAGAGAGAGAAAGAGAGACCAGAGGTCGTCACGCACTCGACCTGCACACGCGAGCTAGCCACAAAACAGTAAGTAGATATGTCTTTCTCTCTCTCTCTCTCTTTAACTCATGATGGCCCAGCGCGCACACCCCTTTTCCGACTTTCGCCACCGTATGACCGAAACGACCTTATATATGTTTCACGATACGTTAAATCGTAGACGAGAGCCCGTTAAATCGTAGGAGAGAGAGAGAGAGAGAGAGAGAGAGAGAGAGAGAGAGAGAGAGAGAGCGAGAGAGAGGGAGCCCTTGCCTGGGGACGAAAGGGAACGAAAGGGATGAAGGGTAGAAATGGAGGGCACGAGGAAAGTGCCTTCGAAACACACAGAGTGCGCTTGAACATGATTCTCCTCCCTCGACGAGCGTCACAATCGCCGGTCCATCTAGACGGAGAGATAGAGAGAGATTGCGAGAGCGAGAGAAATTCCGGTTGGACCCACCCTTAAATTCTTCAACTTTAGCACGGTCTCAATTTCAAAATCTCATTTGGATCCTTGGGAGTAACATTTTTTTTTACCGAAGATCCTTAACCCTTCAGCGACACACTGGGTCCTTTCGACTCGGACGAATTTGAAACGAATGCTCACTTGCCGAAAATTTAAAGTTTTCGACAACTTTTTACAAGTATTCAATTTTATATTTTCCGAGTTTTGATTGTGCAGATGTATTGAGGAATGTTTAAAGTGTATCCCGGATTTTTTTCGATAAAAACCGACCGATGGGTTGTTAAGGGCAGGAGGATCTATCCGGGTCAAATTGACCCAGTGTGGCAAAGCTTTGGCCAAATGTAAGTGTGTCAAGGAAGGGTTAAGAAAACCGCACGTAAATCTTGTTACTAAATTATTCAACAATTGTTATGTTAGTATGATAAAAATGATAATATATGAAAGTAAATTATGTGAATGGTCTAAAAGAAGAGTTAGATTCGAAAAAGAGCAATAGTAGGAGTAATGCACATTGATATTCATACTCACAACTTGATATTCATACTCAATAGATGAGTAATTAATTTTATGAGTGAATCACTTTTTCATACGAATAAAAATTGTTAAGTCCGCACACGATTTTATACCCGTTACTTTGGCCTAAGGCCTTAAACATGTTGTGCCAAACATTGTGTCAAATTTTGTGCCAAAAAAAGAGTATTTGCAGAGAATTTTAGTGCACTACTTTATTTAAAAAAATCTGCAGCTGAATCTGTTGATCACACAACAGTTTCGAAATGTTTGAGAGCATTAGGAATGATTTTTTAAAATAAAGCATTCGTTTTCAGGAAAAAAAAACAGCGAGAACTCATTCAACATGATAATAATTATTTTTTCGTACGTTGGGCAAAAAAAGTTTCTTCACACAATTGCTCGTCATTCTGTTGCCCTTAAATTAAAGTGAAGGGTTTAGGCCGAAACTGATGGTAAGTTCGTGTTCGGAGGATAAAAATACGTCGAAATAGACAGAAAAAAAGTTTAAAAATCGAACATTTTTACGCCTCTCGGCCAAAAAAAAGTGGTTTCACTGCATCATCGATCATTCCTTTCCCCTTTGGATTTGGAATTCCACTCTATGCTCATTTTCTTCGTTATAGTTTTCTAGAATTTCAAAATCGAACCATCGATTTTTGCCATTTTTTCCAGACATATAGTTTGTCTCTTTTTCGGCCATTTTTCAAGTGAACTTTCCGGGAAAAGTGACCGGGATATCAGGATGAATCCACCGGCACTATCTAAGTCAATCAAAATCCTCTCCAAAACCTCCCAATAAATTGCTGTCACTCAAATAGAACCGTGGCTACGGTTGTTTGAAATTTAGCGATGTCAGCGGTTCCGAAGAAGTGGCCAAAAGGAGCAAAAAATATTTTTTTCGACTTTTAAGCGTCTGACGGGTCTGTCCAATGGCAAATTTTTCGCTGGTCATGAATATCACCGACCGTTTGCCGAAAGCTCAACATTAAGGCAGCTGAACGAGAAAAACGTTTTTCTCCGAACATCTGACGGTTTTGCATAAAACTTAAGGGTTTCTGGGTAAAGGAGTGATCAATTCATATTCAGAAGGTCAACATAGATTTGGACTCGTGAAAAAAACTTCCAAAAATTTCAAGACACCGCAACAAAAAGAACTCGATCAGAGAGCTAAACCTCCGAGAACGTTTACGGGTCTGTCCCCCCTGCCCCCTTCGCCGCCCGAAAAAAGAGCATCACGAAAAAGACTACCGCGAAAGTGGCAAAAATCCTGAAGGATCCGACTCGCGGAACAGTCGACGCGGAAACGAAACATACGACGTTCGTAAGGATGGGAAAAAAGATTTGGCTAGGGGGGTGCGGGGTGAAGTGACATAGTGGCAATGATCGAGGGTGTGCTCGGGGGTGGCGGGCGGCGCGTGTGTCGAAGCGTGTAGCATATTGGGTATGCTACTGTATGGAAAACGAGAAAGAGAATGGGGGACAAAGTGAACGGCGGGGGGGGGGGGGGGGTTGGGGGCATTCGGATGACGGAAAGGGCGATAGACACCGCCGCGGGGGTCTATTCGTCCCGGTTATATTATGTCTTCGGTAGTACATACACGGTCACGTGCCTATGCGTGACACGTTCACGCATCGTCGGAGCGGGCTTTTTCTTCACTCTCTCTTGCTCTCTCTCTCTCCCTCGTGCTAAAGCGCCACGAGCGTTTGCCGATTCGCAAAAAGCCAACTTGCACGTCTCTGCCCATGAGATACGAATACTATATATATATATATATTATCACATATATACATACATATGTATGTATGTATATATGTGTGTGTGTATCTATATATATTCGCTCGGCTTCAATGAACTGTCAATTCTTTTTTTGGACTATTTGTGAAAGTCTATTTTAAATGGGCCTCAAAAAAGTTGACTTGCTTTTCCAGGTGTACTTAATTCTCTCCCTGCATTTACATCGGTCTATTTCATTTTATTGGTTTGAATATTCCCTATACCTTTATCAATAATGCGTACATTTGATATATGCATATATATATATCAAGTTATTAATATACTAATTCCTGTACTTTTATATACATACATACATATACACACACACACATATATATATATATATATATGTATATATGAAAGTACAGGAATTATTTTAATCAATAAAATAGGCCCATCATCTTTGCACCGCTTGATGGAGTCGTTTTTCAAATAAAATTACCAGATTTTCATAATGAAAATCTTGTATTTTTATGAATAAATTTTGGACTTTACAAAAGAAGGCAAGAAATGAATTTGTTTGACGAATGTCTATAAAAACGTATATACAGGGTCTCCTGTTATGAATGGATAATCCTGCGACTCTCGATAGGTCCGATCATGCCCTAGTATACACTGGAATTTCAGTTTAGTAAAAGTTTCACGGTTTTCGAAATTTCGGGCTTTACGTTAATTTTAGAAAAAAATTGTCGGCTTTTGATTTTTCGCACCCCATTTCTACAAATGATAAGAATCGACAATAACTAAGCAATTTTTTTAAGTAATTGGCACGATATGCGTAGTACATTTTTTTACACCGCAGGCTATCGAAGTCAAATGTTCGAATTGGCATGTATGAAAGTGTTACACACGATCTTTTTTTATAAAATTTCCTTAACAATCAAGGTTAAAAAGAAGGCTTTTCTGGATAAAGCGAATAACCAGGAGTATTTTTAAAAAACCGGGTCCAATCAAGTTATCATTTGTAGAAATGGCATGCGAAAACCGTGGAACTATTACTAAACTGAAATTCCACCATATAGTAGACATAATCCGACCTATCGACAGTTGTAGGATTATCCATCCATAACAGGACACCCTCCATGTATTACGTGTATTGATTTTCCGGTTTTTTGTCAAGATCAATATCTTCTTTTAACTAAAGTAAAACCGCAATTTTCATAACCCAAGATTTCCGGTAATAAAAAAAATCCGATACTTAACAATAGACGAAAAAAAAAACATTGCCTATTTTTCTATGTGCTTCCACATAGGCACTTACGAAAAACTTGCCGAGAAAAAAATTTAAAAATCAAACACTGAAATATCATCGCAGCCGAAGGAGTCCGACGAAATTCAGGCGCTCGATCGATAACAAAACTAAGGAAAGAAATAAAAATATTTCGGACAATTCGAGGGGCGGAGATTATTGCGTGACTTTCCAGCACATAAAGGCAAGAGTGGCGCGTGCATTGTGGGGAGAGAGGAAACGAGTATTTTTTGAGCCTCGATGATGCGAGTCTCTCCTCAAGCTCTCTGCCCCTCGTAATTGTTACGTACTCTGAGGCTATGCGCGTGCTCCCTTCGTTACGTGTATATGGTATATTTCTTGCTCTGGTTAAGCCGCACCTTGCGTGACTATCTTTCGTGTAGATATACCTCGATCGTTCGGCGCTGCAACGATCGTGAAAAGAAAAGAGACAGAGAGAGGGAGAGAGAGAGAGAGAGAGAGAGAGAGAGAGAGAGAGAGAGAGCGAGAGGAGGGAGTGGGCGTCAAAAGGAGATAGAAAAGCCTCTTTACCTTGACACCCTTGCTAATAACTATTCACCAATCGGAGGGTGGTCTGTCTGCTGAGATTTTACAACGTTCCTTTTCCGTCCACTTTTATCGTTGCATGACATGGCACGTGTTTTCGTGCACCATAAAAAATTAAATTAACAAGCACAGGCAAAACCAACCTAAAAGTATACAAGGATCAAGTTTTCAGATTCCAATTTTTTTTTTAACCTTATTGCAGAGTTTTTCTTTTTTTTTTATTGTTTCACTCGTTTCACATTTATTGGTTGTCAACATTAGTGCATAATTTTGAAGCACGAGTAATTATTTCTTCCGCGTATGTCGAAGAAATGAAAACGAAAAATAATCGAAGCTTCGACCGTGATGAAAATCACCGAACCGCGTGAGAGCTTTGTCACGAGTATATTCAAGTGTGGAGTAGGATTGAACGTTCAAAGCGGGCTATCCACCTTGCGAATCTAATTTCGCGGGGCATCCAAGCGCGGTTCTTGATATCTGACGATGGACGGGTGGAGATAAAGGGGGTGAGAGAGAGAGAGAGAGAGAGAGAGAGAGAGAGAGAGAGAGAGAGGGAAAGAAAGACGGGAGGTGTTGACAGACGAAGAGAATGACAGTGAGAATTAGAGTGAGAGCGAACGAGGAAAGTTTAAATTGAGAGAAACATAGTGATGTAAAAATACAGTGAGAAAGAGAGGGAGAGAGGGGGGGGGGGAGGAAGAGGAAGAGAGAAAAATATAGATATAAAGACGGAGAGGGGGGGAAAGACAAGGAGGAAAAGAGAAAGAGAGAAAAAGCAATAGTACAGTGAAAAGGCAGGACATATACAGAGCGGAAAGAGGGAAAAAATAAGAGCGGGTGAGCAGGTGGGAAATAAACGAGGAGGGAGGGAGAGTCGAAGAGGAATAATATATGCACGACCGATCAAAAGTTTTAAGACGCGTCAGATAATTGCAAAACTCTCGATCCAAAGTGATAATTGCAGAATTATATTAAAATAATATAATTCATTATATAGCGCTACATAGTATCTTCGTAAAATAATAATTGAAATGAATTATATTATTCTAACATTACTCAGCAATTATCAAGTGATTGGAAATTTTGCAATTATCTGAAGTGCCCAAAAAATTTTTGTCCGCCAGTGTATATATACAGGGTGTCCTGTGATAACTCGATAATTCTGCAACTGTCGATGGTTCAAATCATGTCCTACTATATTCCGGAATTTCGGTGTAGTAAAAGTCCCACGTTTCCCGAGATAAAGATCATCCGCTTTCGGTTTTTCGCATGGCATTTCTTTGAAATTCATTGAAAAGGCTCCTTTCTAACCTTGAATGTTAAGGAAACTTTACGAAGAAAGATCTAACGCAGAATTTTCATACCAACCAATTCGAACATCTGACTCCAATAGCCTGCGATGTAAAAAATGTACTAGGCATATAGTGCCAATTTCTTTAAAAAGTTGCTCGGTTATTGTCGATTCATGTCATTTGTAGAAATGTCACGCGAAAAACCAAAAGAAGATGATTTTTTTCGCAAAATAGCATAAAGCTCATAATGTCGAAAGCCGTGAGACTTTTACTAAACTGAAATTCCAACATACGGCAGGACATGATCTGACCTATCAAAAAATAGAGAAACGGAGAGAGTGCGATGAATATTGGAGAGAGAGAGAGAGAGAGAGAGAGAGAGAGAGAGAGAGAGAGAGAGAGAGAGAGAGAGAGAGGGAGGGAGAGCGAGAGGGGGGCAAATACAGGAAGGGAAAGACAGAGAGAGAGGGAGAGAGAGAGAGAGAGAGAGAGAGAGAGAAAGATAGAGCGAACAAGCAGAAGCCGTTTATAACAAGTTGCCCACGGGCACGGCTCTGATCTCTGCAATGATTGTCCCCCTGGGTCTCTCCCAGTCCTTTCCCTACTTGGCCTCCCAGTGGTTACTGCCTGGCCGCGCTGGCGCATATCTCTCTCTCTCTCTGTCTCTGTCTGTCTCTCTCTCTCTCTCTCTCTCTCTCTCTCTCTCTCTCTCTCTCTCTCTCTCTCTCTCTCTCTCACAGCCCGCGGGGGTGGTTTTGCTCCTGGCTCGGCTTGCGCGCCGCGACGACAAAGGGGCCGCGGTTCAACGCGCCACAAAGCGCCGGGACGCCCACGCCCTCACTCTCTCTCTCTCTCCCTCTCGCCGTCCCTTATTCTCAAGTTTGTAGTCCGGCGAACAAGCCCCTCTCCTCTTCCGACCGTATACGTATATGTCAACGAGCCCGCGGCAACGCGACTTGCCGAGGCCACGACGCGTGAACTTGCACCCCTTGCTCCTCGACCGACCCCGTCCTCCGCGCCTTGTCACCTACACTATTTTCAGCCACATTTACGTACCGATCTACGCCTGCATACACGAGGAGAGAAAGGGAGAAAAAAGTGGGCGAGAGAGGTGAAAGGTGGGCGAAAAGAGAGGCTGCGGAGAGAGGGTACACAAAAGGGGTTTGACGATTGAGAGAGCTTCTCGATTTTACGAAGCGAGAGATAAAAAACCGTCCGGCGCTGTCGCGAGTAGAGAGGACAAGAGAAGAGCAGAGGAAAGGAGGCGGCAAAAAAGTTACACTGATAAGCCTCCGTTCAGCCGAAAAAGGGGCGCAACACCGACGTTTTTATCTTTTGCCGGGATTTTCGTTTTGTTTCGTTCTTTTTAATTCATTTTTCGACAATTGGTATTTTTTTTTTTTTTTTTAGGATGAAGACTTACCCGGTCCGGGTGCGGGCGAGGTAGCGTGGCTCCAGCCTCCCTTGTACGAACTGCTGGCATCTATAAAAATTCAATTTACACAATTTGAACATTTTTACTCCGATAACATATATTGGTGTGTGTGTGTGTGTGTGTGTGTGTGTGTGTGTGTGGGGGGGGGGCGCATGTGTGTGCGTGTATGATTTTGTCTCGAAAATCGTTCACGTGTTCACAAATTTATTAGAATGTAAGGAGGAGCAATAAAGCCATTCGCAATGAAGTGTCCGATTAATTTCATTCTCTTTCTCTCTCCCTCCCTCTCTGCTGCCCTGTCTCTTTTTCTTGGGCTTGCAATTTTTCTTCGCTGCTCTCTCTCTCTCACTCTCTCTCTCTCTCTCTCTCTCTCTCTCTCTCTCTCTCTCTCTCTCTCTCTCTCTCTCTCTCTCTCTCTCTCTCGATTTTCCTGTCTCGTGTTACATATCTCAATCGAAGACTCTCGCGGCGTACGCCAGGGGCAATGTTTGCCAACAGATATATTTTCATTTGGGGCGTTATTGGCGCGAACGAGGGAAAGATCGAGCAAACCTGAGAAGATTTTTATCCTGGTAATGTATATATATATTCTAGTGAGCGCTCTCTCTTTCTCTCTCTCTCTCTCTCTCTACTATTGAGGTCTCACACAACAAACGCGAACAAACACATTCCCATTCACGATATATTCTCGGGGGTTCGATTATAAGTCTGCTTCTTGCAGCTTCGAAATGAACTTCAATCTATACACATGTATATATATCATTCTCACATGCTTGCATGCGCATATATACATGTATAGAAAACAAGGAAGAGCTCTCTCTCTCTCTCTCTCTCTCTCTCTCTCTGTATATATATATATATATATATATATATATATATATATATATATATATATATATATATACACATATATGTATACTACTCTATATACAGGGTGTCCCAAATGCCAAGCAACAATGTGCATAAGCCATGCATGTTAAATGTTGCGTGACATTTGGGACACCCTATATATACTATAGATTTATACCACTCCCCCCGTATATATATGTGTAGACTCGCGTATGTACAGAGAATGCGAGTTTGTGGATAAAGTAAGTTATACTTGGAGTCTAGATCAACCCCTCGTTTGACCAAGGCCACGTCCATTAACTGCCCAAAGTTTCGAATTTCACATGTTATTCTGATCGACACATTAGGTCTTCCAAACCCGAACCCATAAAATCGTCGACTGCCGTCGCGAGAACCTCGCGCCTTTTTCTTTTGCTGGGACTGTCAGCAGAAATTGAACAGGACGACAAATGAATAACGAAAGAAACGACGGGATTAAGGATGTTGAGTTCCAAATCGCAATTGATGATAAAATTCTGAAAATTTTGTATGTTTTTGTACGAAGTATTTCAGAGGTCGTGTAAAAATTTCACGACAATTAGGAAGCTCGTTATTGAACAATTAACATTCGGAAATTAAATGCTGTCTTATGGAAACTGATGTAACTTTGCAATAAGTTTTTTTTTTGACCTCTCCATTTTGTAATATCTACAATATACTGAAAGCAACGGAAACAAAACGAAGTTTGTTGATAAATTCTTTTTCATTTCTTTTAAAAATTGTTCTTAACAAAATGTTAATTTTTTAATAACGAGCTTCTTTTTAACACGATTTTAAAAATTGTTCTTGACAACATGTTAATTTTTTAATAACGAGCTTCTTTTTAACACAATTTTAACACGACCTCTTAAATACTCCATACAAAAACATACCAAATTTTCAGAATATTCTCATCATTTTTTATTTCAACCCTTAAGGAGTTTGAAGTAATGATGATAGAATTCTGAAAATTTTGTATGTTTTTACATGAAGTATTCAGGAGGTCGTGTAAAAATTTCATGACGATTAAGAAGCTATTTATTGAATAATTAACATTAACATGTTTCATAGGGACTCAACATCCTTAAACATTCAGAAATGGAATGCAAACAAGTCGAAGTTCCGCGAGCGACGTTGCTAGAAAATTGGAAGTCTGATGAGAAAGAAAGGATAATAAGCGAGAAATGTCTTGGAGATATGGGAGCATAGGAAAAAACAAGCGAAGGAGAAATACTGCAAAAAGGAAAATTGAGAGAAGAATCAAAGGGTGAAAAATTGAAAAATGAAATTCAAAGAAAAATGCCTGGACAGAAGAGTGGATCGGAAGAGAAAATGTGGCGGGGGATTGGAGTAAAAAAACTCGGGCGGAAAATTAAAAGAAAAATCGTACATAAGAGACAATTCACCGGAAACTGCGTCAAAAATGATAAAAGTAGGAAACCAGTTAAAAAAATTTGAAGGTAAACTGACTAGTACGGATAATTCACTAGAAACTTCCTAGAAAAACATAAAGTCGAAAATCACTAGATAAATCGAAGAAAAAATCGCCCAAAAATTAAAGACCCCAGAAACGCTTTAGAAAAACGATGAAAATGAAAAATCACTCAAACACTTAAAGGAAGAGCCGCCCAGAAGAATAAAATTCACGAGAATCTCCCTAGACGAACGATAAAGGTGAAAAAATCTTTCAAAAACCGGAAGAAAATTGAAAATTCGACGAAGAAACCGCCCAAAAATAAAGTTCACCATGAACTCCCTAGAAAAAAGACTAAAAAAATTCCTCGAAAGAAAAAAACTGTCCAAAAAACAAAATCGCTCGAAAATAAAATCCACCAGAAACCCCCAGAAAATCAATAAAATAAAAAAATATCCCCAAAAAATGACGGAAAATCGTTCGAAGACGAAGTGCACAAAAAATTCTCTAAAAGCAATACAGGGCCAAAAAGCCCCTAAAAAAATCAGGGAAAAACCGGTCCGAAAGGCAAAATTCGCCAAAAACGCCGTGGCAAAAAAACGGAACAAAAAAATCGACGAAAAATCGCTCAAGAAAGAACATACAAGCAAAAAAAAAGTCCCCAAAAGAAAAGAATCCATCAGGGGAAGTGAATCTGGAGAGAAAGGATTCGTGGTTGAACGTACCGGCGAAAAGCATCGAGAGATTCGTGAACGCGGTAGTACGTGGCAATTCGGCGGCCGTGGTACCGCCGCCGCTGCTCTTGAGGTCGAGCATCCTCGGCCCGGGGATCCTCGAAGGATCCACTAGGATCTGGTCGTTCTCCAAATACGTATATAACAATTTCCTCAACGATTTCCCGAAGCCTTCCTCTTTCTTCTCACCAGAGGACGCACACACGCATAAATTTTTGTTTTTTTTTTAACCAGAACAAACCCAAACAAATTTTCCTTCAACGCGGACTGTTTTTGTCTCTCTCACCGACTCGCAACAGCACTATCCTCCCTCTCTCCCTTTCTCAAGTCCTTCCAGTCTTTCGTCCCGAAATTCGACCGTACTTCGCGAACAATCATAAAACGAAAAAAAAAACAATAAAACAAACAACAATAAAAACGCGAGAAAAAAAATCGCCCGAATCGTTGTTTTTTGTTCGTCCTTTTTTTCCACAATTTCAAGGCAGGTACTCTTACCGATCCTCGTACAAATTCGCTCCGATCAATCTCGTCTGCCCCTCTCCCTCTTTCTTTAAAAGTTTCTTCTCCTTTTATGTACTCTTAGCGATCGGTTTTTATTATTCTTCGATATGGTTTCATTTATATTTTTTTTTCAATTCGGCACCTACGAATTTTCTCGTCCCTCGTAACTCGGGTCCCATTCTCCGATATATTTATCGTCGCATAAATTTATATCTGTACATATATATATATATACTATATATTTTTATACACATATATATTCATATGTGTATACGTATATACAATTATACCTATGTACATATATGAGTACACATGTATATTAAAAATCTATTTCTATATATATGTATATATATATGTATATTATATTTATTATTACGATATTATTATTATTATTGTTATTATCGCGTGAATCCGTCAATCTGACGATAAAACGGGAAAATTCCCGTGGTGGATTGGGAGGACGATCATCGTGATACACGACGCCGTGGCTGACTGGATGCTTTACAGTAGAAAAGGTTCGGTCTTTTGAGGGTAGGATTGTAGATAGGTGGTGGTGGTGGTGACGATGGTGGTGGTGGGTCATCGTCGATCACGATCCCGGTCGTTTCTGGCGCCCTTCTTAGCCCCGTTTTACCCCTCATCCCTTCCCCCATGGACGACGGTGGTGTTAACCGAGCACGGGGGTGGATTTCCCGTCGACGCGTTTCCCCGTTGACGCGGGGGTGGGAGAAATTTCCGGTGTACCCGCCCCGTCCCGTTTCAACGGGGACACTCGCGGCTGACGTTGCGCGATGCGCGGCGGGGGTTGTTTCAACCCCCGTTACTCGGTCGGGTCGCCCGGAGGAGCCCTGGGAGTCGGACGCGAGGGCGGAGCCGCGGATGAGCAGCCCCCTTGGTCTCGCGAGGGGTGCGCGATATCGCGCGAACGAAAATCCCCCGAAGCGGGAGGGGAGGAAAGAGAAAGAGAGGGGCAGGGCGGTTGGGGCGGGAGACCGGAGTTCTCCGCTGCTTCTGAATCTTTTCCGGCAACGCGGCGAAGGGAGCAGGGGGGTGGGGTGGTCGGACTCACGGACGCGAGAATTTCGAGCTTGTCGTGCTTGGAGTGCCGGGGGGCCCTTTAAGGTCCTCGTGTCCGAATCCGCCTGGTATTCGAGAAGACTTGAGACTCACGCCCTTAACGACTATTTTCGGTCAAAGGCCTAGTTATTATCCTCCTCGTTATTATCCTTATTATTATTATTATTATTATTATTATTATTATTATTATTATTTTAGTATTATATTATAGTATATTGTAGTATATACTATTTTATATATTATAGTATATAATATTATTATAATAATTATATCCTTATTATTATTATTATTATTGTTGTTGTTGTTGTTGTTGTTGTTGTTGTTGTTGTTGTTATTATTTTAATGGTTTTCGTTGTGATATGACAATAATAATAAAAAGAATAAAAGTAAACCGTTACGAAAACAACGACGATTATTTTCATTATTAATGATATTATTCTTCGCTTGATTTATTTTTGAGTTGTTTTTGTTGCGAGCTAATAATAGTAACAACAACATTTTTGTTGTTATGATTGTTATTATTATATTTGTGAAAAGTATGATAAAATGTATTCTGCAACAACGAGTTAAATAACCTAATAATAATTTTTGATTGTTATTATAAGAAAAGTGCGAAAATTGTACAATTTGCATTGAATGAAAGTAGAAAAATAAAAGCTGCACCGAAAATAAAGACCCCGAACTTGAGAAGAATTGACAAAGCCGGGAAAAATCTCTGGGGTGGAGCCATTTTCACTTCCGCGATTGACCCGATGTTCCGGGTCAGGAGGAACACGCGTGCCTCTTTCAACGGGGCGACGGTATGCACACCGCACGGAATGACAACCATGACGCTTTTGTGAACGTCAAAGCCTGAAACATCGCTCTCTCTCTCTCTCTCTCTCTCTCTCTCTCTCTCTCTCTCTCTCTCTCTCTCTCTCTCTCTCTCTCTCTCTCTCTTTTCTCTGTTTCTCTCGCCTGTTATCGCCGGCTTTCTAGGGAGAGAGCAAGAGAGGGAGAGAGAGAGAGACCCTCGCATAATTCGCTACGTGCAAACGACTAACCTACGCACTTCTACAATACCCAGCCAAACTTACGTATTGCGTATAATATGACGCGACGTAGTGTGCGGTTTTTTCTTGAACCCGGAAGCTCGGCAATGCACGGAACATGTCCGTGAGAATGACACTTTCCATGCAAGAACTTTTCTACTTGGCAATATCATTGGCACTTGTAGCACGCCGTGCTCACATATATATATATATATATGTATGCACACAGGGTGTCCGTTCTGAATGGATAATCCTGCAACCGTCGATAGGTCAGATCATGCCCTACTACTATAGGCTGGAATCTCAGTATTAGTAAAAGTTCCACGGTTTTCGCGATAAAAATCATCTGGTTTTTTAGCACCCCATTTCTACAAATGATAACTTTTTTTGACACGGTTAAAAAATTCTCTTGGTTATTCGTTTTATCTAGAAAAGTCTTCTTTTTAACCATAAGAGGGAATGATACCTTATCGCAGTCGGTATGGTAGAACGATTATAGACTCCCACGAATCTCTGAAACGGCTCTTCAGATCCCGTCGAAACTTTGCCAAACGACGTCAAATAGATAGATGTATGGCTCTCTTCTTCTCAAATTTTCTGATTGTGAGAAAAAGAATGTAGATTGGGTTATCATAAGCCAATCTACATTTTTTTTTCTCAAATTCGGAAAATTTGAGGAGAAGACAGCCGTTCCTCTATCTATTTGACGTCGTTTGGCAAAGTTTCGACGGGATCTGAAGAGCCGTTTCAGAGATTCGTGGGAATCTATAATCGTTCTACCATACCGACCGCGATAAGGTATCATTCCCAAGGAAACTTTATGAAAAAAGATCTTATGCAGAATTTGAACACACACACACACACACTAATTCGTACATCAGACTTTGATGGCCTGCGGTGTGAAAAAAAAGTACTACGCACATCGTGCAGATTGCTTTAAAAAGTTGCTTAGTTATTGTCGATTCATATCATCTGTAGAAATGCCTCGCTGAAAACCAGAAGTAGATGTTTTTTTTCCAAAAGATAACACGAAGCCAAAAATCTCGAAAACCTTGTGACTTTGGGTAAACTGAAACTGCAGCATAAAGTGTATAAATATATGAATAAATTTATATAGATATTTTCATTTCGATGAACTTATACAGATTAGCAATATTCCCTATGATATTATTATGATAAATTAATATTATTATACACAATGCAAACACACATACACACTCTCTCTCTCTCTCTCTTTCAGTTTGGACTCATACGCTCATTCATTAAGTAGATCGAATTATTAAATGAGGGGGAAGAAAAATGAGAATAAATTTGCAGCAATTGGGACGATCGCGTGGAGGAACCGCTGAGAGGAAGCCGAGGAACAATTTCGGGAGTAAGAAATGTGCATATATATATATATATATGGAGTGGAATACCGTGAAAGCTTAAGGAGAGGACGGATAGATTTTCGCGCGTGTATATCTTCGAGTATAATACATCATGTGTATCGGGAATAGCGAACAACCCCGGACATCGATAGAGAATCGGAGAGAGGGAGAGAAAGAGAGAGAGAGAGTGAGAGAGCTAACGGCACGCGTACGACACGCGACCTACGTACGCCCGACGGCGCATTTAACGCGCGATCGCACTCAAGTGTCAGTCGCGTGTGTGCACCGAGAGAGTGAGCACTCTGGGAATAGTTCCGCTATATATATATATGGGGAAGGATATTTTAAACCCGTCATCCCTATGTGATGTTGGGTATCAGCATATCTGGCGGTTCTGAGGACGGTGCTGAAATTTTTTTGAAACACAATTTTTTATTTTCGATAATGAACCTTTAATGTTTTATAATGAATCTCTGAATTTTTTTAAATGAGCCCTTCAGTCTTGAAAAGTAAATCTTGTAATCTTGAAAAATGAAATTTTAATTGAAAAAAACAAATCTTTGATTTTCGCAAAACGAATCCTCCATATTAAAAAAATGAATGAATACATTTTTAAAAATGAATCTCTCTCTCTCTCTCCCTCCCTCTCTCATTGAGAGAGCTCCCACACTCATTCCATCACTCTTTTTCTCTCGAGATGTTTCCATCTTTCTATCTCTCTCTTTTTTGCTCTCTCTACGTCACCATTCATCATTCACGTTACACATCGCTTTACTCCAAAATGTCTCATCACCAATTAGCCGAAAAATTGAACTAAGGCATAACCATCGTCGCTCCATCGTCAAACGACCAAAACTCCATGGACATTTACCCAGCAGTATTATAAACGAGGGAAACCCTTGGCGCGCGATACCTTGGAGAAGCATTATTGAATTCATCGAAGACTTCACGAGCAAGTATAGGCCCGATTTGGATTTTCGATTTTTTGGCTTTTTTTATTTTCTTTTTTTTGCCCGGCGATGATTGTGAGGTAGTCGTAGTATATAATAGTAGAAGCGTTGCATAGGGACAACGTGCTGCCTCGAAAAAACCGTGCACGCGATATGTATATAAAGCGACACTTTTAATTGCGCATTGTTCCGCGCGCTTTCATACACAGATACTTGAAATACGTTCGCACATGGTATTCCCATATACATGCAGACGACATACATACATATATATATATATATATATATATATATATATATATATATATATATATATATATATATATATATATATATATATAAATGTATATATATATATATATAAATGTATATATAATATATAAATGTATATATATATATAAAGTATTCGGAAGGTCGATGCAAAACCTTAAGGGGGTGATAGGTTACCTCGTTACGGTACGCCTAAAAAAAGATAACAAAAGAAAATATTAGTAGTCGGCCAATTTGTACAGCGGAAAAAAAAATATTTTCTAACAGCTTGATATTCATACTAAATAGATGTGTAATTAATTTTATGAGTGAATCACTTTTTCATACGAAAAAATTTGTTAAATTCGTACATGATTTTATACCCGTTACTGTGGCCTAAGGCCTTAATGTGTATTCAATCGACAAACACCAATGCAATCATCTGTATCCACACAACCAACTAGATGGGACGTGTTGAATAATTAAAAACTTATCAAAAAAATAAAAATACCTCTCATGTTAATGCTATTTAAAAAAATAGCAATAACATAAGAGTTTAACAAGTTAGTACCTAATTTTGGGAAATTGTCCAAAAATCATATTTACTTACCATGATAACTCGAAATCCTTAGATTTTGGACTAAGGTAAGGTTAGATATGTTCCTAATGAGGTGATCTGTCACCCCCTTAAGGCTTTGCGTCGATCTTCCTAACACCCTCCATGTGCAGGGTGTCCTGTTATGAATGGATGTTCCTGCAATTGTCGATAGGTCGAATCACGTCCTACTATATGCTGGAATTTCAGTTTAGTAAAAGTCCCACGGTTTTCGAGATTCTGGACTTCATTTTATTTAAATAAAACATCTTATTCGTTTAAATAAAATTCATTTTATTTAAATAAAACATCTTATCTTATATAAATAAAACATTTTATTTAAATAAAACATCTTATTTTATATAAATAAAACGTTTTATTTAAATAAAACATTTTTTTACACCGCAGGCTATCATAGTCGGATGTTCCAATTGGTTGGTATGAAAATACTGCATAAGATATTTTTTCATAACGTTTCCTTAACATTTAAAATTAAGATGAAGGCTTTTCTAGATAAAACAAATAACCAAGAGTATTTTTTTCTAAAACAGGATCGAAAAAAGTTGTCTTTTGTAGAAATGGCACGTGAAAAACCAAATGCAGATGATTTTCATCTCGAAAACGTTGGGACTGTTACTAAACTTAAATTCCCGCATATAGTAGAACATGATTTGACCTATCGACAATTGCAAAATTGTCCATTCATAACAGGACACCCTCTATATAAGGAATTCCACGTGAATCCGGTGGACTTTTTCCCTGACCCCCGCTAATTCGATTTTTTTATAATCTGATTCCATTGACTCCAAAAGACACCCTGATTTTTTTTACATTTTTCGAAACAACCCTCCATCAAAAGAAATTTTTTTTTCCGAAGACCAAAACGCCGCGAATTAAAAATCTGAAAAAATTCCCAAAAATACGTGAATATACGTAAAAAATGTCAAGCTATTACCCACAGTGGATGATTTTTTTTGTGCTGAAGACGACCTCAATTGAAATTAATACCAGTCCTTGTTGACTGCTAACTATTCAAGGTCCATGATTCTAATTTGGTTATTCGAAAGAGGTCAAAAAAATTCATTGTCGGTATCAAAATATTTAAGTATCCGCCCGAAGTAAGCGCTCCATGAATTTTTCGGATTTTTTAAAACGTTAATCGCTCAGAAAGCACAGAAAAAATCATACTACCACTGCGGGTGAAAGCTTGAAAATTTGTCCATATAATCACCCATCTTTGGGCATTTTTTCAGATTTTTAAATCGGGGCGTTTTGTTTTTCGGATTTTTTTTTTCGCTAAGGGTTGTTTGGAAAAATGTAAAAAAAACTCAAGATGTCTTTTAGAGTCCAAGGAATCAGATTAAAAGGAATAAATCGAATCGGCGGGGGTCAGGGAAAAAGTCCACCGGATTCACGTGGAATACCTCATATATATATATATGTATGTGTGTGTGTGTAATAATGCACCAAATGGATAAAAGACGAGTGCCCTAATCGAAGCCTTGGATCTCTGTACAATCGTTAACGAATTTAAAATCCCGAGAACATCCATATATATATGTGTGTGTGTGTGTGTGTATATCCATATGTATATGCACATGTGCACGTATACGTATAGTGTACGGAGTACGCCTGGAGTAGAATAGTGAAGCGGGAGTAAAACGTGTACCGTCGGGGCCGTGATTCGCGCACATTATCTTGAGATACGGTTACGGGCATTACGGGCGGTACTCTGGCCGAGTAGGCAAGTCGAATCTCTCTCTCTCTCTCTCTCTCTCTCTCTCTCGCATTTCGCTCTCTCCGGTGGCGCTATATAGAGCAGTTATATATGAAGAAGAGGGCGGAGGGGTGGAGTGAGAGTATCATTGTGTACACCGCATGAAACATGACAGGGCGGCCACGGCTATTGTACAACCGAGACGTATAGCTTGTGCGCGACGCTTTCATATATGTATATATATATATATATACATGTATAACTGTGGTACCATGAATACAACGCGAACTCGGTGTGCAGGGGTGGAGACAGTCCATCCAGCTACACCCCCCCAAAAAAGCAACTACTTATATATATATATATATATATTGTCTCAGACCTGTAACGCGATAAGAACCTATACCCGCCACTTTGTTATACGTTCTCTGCTCTCTCAGTACAGGGGTCGGTTTAAGTGCTGCGATGATGTATCTCTCTCTTTCTCTCTGTCTCTCTCTCTGTCTTTCTCGCTCTGCTTCCCCATATCGCAGTTCATGTGTGTATGTATGGCCACAGGAATAGATAATATTTCGTATTCAATTTGTACAATATGCTTGATCCACTCGGGATTTGTGTGTATGTATATAGATAAAAGGCATATCTGTACTAGCGATAGAGGGTGTGTCGTACGCGCCCCGTTGATCTAATCGCACTTTTTTGAAATTTTTCTCCTCGTAACACGTTTTTCTTCTGATTAGAAGCACGCTTGAGTGTATGTACGTATATATGGACTTTTATGGAGTGTACGTATGTATATGGAGCGTATGGACTTTTAAGAAGTATGTGCACATAAAGATGCGGATGATTGAAGCATTTTTATTGTTTTTATTTGGCGATTTGATGGCGCGTTATTATTGCAATATAAGTATAAATGTGAATGCACATGTGAGTGATCAGTGCAACAGTTTTCGAACGGTCAGCGACGTTTAACGTGCGTTGCGGTATTTTTTGGGTACGTGCTTTTTTTACAACATGTATCCAGGTCGATGTGATACGAAGAATCCGGAATACGAAACTTTAACTTTTTAAACGTATTTTTTATGTTTTTTTTTGTATTTGTGATATTAACATTCGTTTATTTTTCTATTGTATATATATATATATTCCATTTTGATAATATTAAACTTCGTTTTTTTTCGATTATTTTTTACTATTTATAATAATAACCTTCGGTTATTTTTTCAAATCATTTTCTATAAATATGTATATTTTTATATTTTTAGTAATAATCTTAGTTCATTTATTTTCTCGATGCAAAATGAAAAAGTAAAGCCAATTAACGAAAACTTACTCCGCTAGTGCGAAAGTCAGAAAGACGCGGGAAAACCTTCCAGGATGGGGTGGACGAGGACGGGACTGATGGAAGCGTTTGAGCGACAAAAGGGTTGTGTGAAAGTGTGGAAAGAACGTCTCGTACTCTCGATACGCTATTAGACACTTGAGGGAGGCCACTGAACGAATAAATAGCCCAGTATATATATATATATATATATGTGTGTGTACGATGATTTGCTCCTGCTCTCTTTTTTTTTTTGCATGCGACACACATGCGACGAAGAGGAGAGAAGGAGCAGTAGAACGTGGAGGCGAAAGAAGACTCTCGGATTCTTTGCCTAGCCATTTTAAAGTGAACATTTGCCAAACACGTACCCGGCTGACATGTTTGCCTGGGCGTGCGCGAGGCAGCGCGACAAAAGCGAAATTTACAATGTTAAACTCGGTAGGTTTTGGTGTCAGCCCCTCTGCACCCGTCTGCTCCTCTTTCCTTGGCCCTTGAACTGCACATTTTTTCTTTATAAATATACCACTATGTCCAAAAAAAAGATGACTTTGTTTAAAAAATTAAAAATATTTATTTATTCTTTCAAATCAATTTCGTCGCGTTCAAAGTAATCCCCGCCCGATAGAATGCACTTGTACCAACGTTTTTCGAATCCTCAAACCAGTCTGAAAATTCCTTTCCTGGTATTCAATGCTTTCGTCGATTCGACTTTTATTTCCTCGATCGAGTCGAAACGGTGGTTGCGGAACGACACACTGAGAGAAAAGTGCATAGTATTTACAAAAAAAGCGCATGGTAAAAGAGAGTATAGTCGAATTCCCTATAGTTCATTGTCACCGTAATCATAATATCGTTAACACAACTATAAGCGAAAAATATATTTAAACATGCAACTTTGGTGGCGTGCTCGACTATGTATTATCTCGGAAAAAATACTAACTATTGTAAAAATATTAATTGAATTAACTATATCGATATTGTAAAGACTTTTACAGTAGTTAATAGTTATTTCAGGGATACTAGATAAAAAAAACACACTACCAAAGAGGCATGATTAGATAGACGCTTATAGTTGTGTTAACCATATTATGATTGCGGTAGCAATAAGCTATATGAATTTTACCATGTCCACTTTTACCATGTGCGTTTTTTAAATATTATAAATACTATGGACATTTTTCTCAGTGCAAGTTTGTACTATTTATATGGTTGACATTAACACTTGTTGAGTATAAACTGTTACAAGATTTTACGAAAAGTGACTATACGAACAGCATTATGGTAATCGTATAGTAAAGACGTAAATCATTTGTCAATGGAGTAGAGACAGCGGTGGCACGCTATGATCGTTATAGATATATTACGGATTCATTCGTCAGTTTTTAGAATCCGATATTTCAAAAACTATTGGACCGCGCCAAAAATCCATTTAAGCAGTGACATATATTATCAAAAAAGCAATTTGTGCACAATTTCACCTATATCAGAGGTAGCAGCTATTCGGAAATGCAGCTGGAATTACTTTTATCCGTTATGCCAAATCTACGATCGATATACCATAAATACCCGGTAGCATAGTGGCAGCGTGCCTGAATATAGTTAGGTAGGTCGTAGGTGCGAATCTCCATGTATGTGAAATATTTTCTTCGATAGGAATCATTTCAGGAGGTCAGGGAATAACAAATCATGATAAACAATCATACAGGTAGTACTCTCAATTGAAAATTTTTGAATTTATGAAATATCGTATACATTTAGTAGACATACCATTCAATATGGTGAAGATCACTATTTTCACCATATTTTCACAATATCACAATATCACTATTCACAATAGTGATATTGCGAATAGTGAACAATATCATTATTCACAATATTGTGATATTGTGAATAGTACACAATATCATTATTCACAATAATTCACAATATCACAATATCACTATTTTCACAATATGGTGAAAATCACTATTGTTTGATAGTGTACGGAATCATCTATTTTATGAAAACCTACTATATTATATAGCATTGACAAACAACGTATCCTTGAAAGATTGTTGTTTGCGGTTAACATATGATCATAGTTAACACAACTGCTAAAATATCACAATCATTACTATATTTTCGGCAGTAACCGTGACTATGAAATATTATTGTCCCCTCAGGGTAATATGAAATATGGTTGAGATTACTATACATTTCTCTCTGTGGAGAGATTGATTGATCGACTGATTATAGTATGCCCTCGTAACACCTTGAGGCAATGTATAATGAGAACATTAACAGAGAAAATAGAAATAATAATAGTCATAATAAAGTATGATATAATGATATTATATAATAATGATAATAACAATAATAATAAAGTATACTATAATATAATAATACTATCTAATAATGTTATCTAACAATAATAACATTAATAATTGTTAGAATGAGGTTATAATAATACTAACAGTAGTAAACACAGAAGTTTGGGGTAAAACAGAAAATATAATGTTAAATAAATCATAAGTATATGCCAGCTCAGAGGTAAGGGAGAGAGAGGGAGAGTGAGGGAGGGAGAGAGAGAGAGAGAGAGAGAGAGAGAGAGAGAAACAAAAACGGCGGGATATTCCCTCTGAGAGACAAACAGAAACACAGAGCGAAAAAGAGAGACGGATCAGAGAGAAAATAGGGGGTCGGTTTATGACTATGAATCGAGAGAGTTAGGTCATCAATTACGTTACGGAAGAGCGAAGTCGTGGGTTCAAACAATGTGAGATCTTACCCCCTCCACTTCTCCTTCCGACCGTTGCTTTTCTTCTCTCTCTCTCTCTCTCTCTCTCTCTCTCTCTCTCTCTCTCTCTCTCTCTCTCTCATTCTCTCATCTAGAACGACCCGCGATAGTCTCTATCTCGGCTCATATAACGTTGTGCCTAATTACGAGCCTGTAAATTTGCATATTTTCATTGGTAAATCGTTGGCTCGTGAGCGAGGCCGTGTCCGGACCAATTTTACGTACATACATATATATATATATATATATATATATATATATATATATATATATATATATATATATATATATATATATACGGACATATAGGTATACATAGAACTTTGTGCGGTCGTAGTGGGTTCCTTAGTTATAAATATGTATAAGTACAACTATAAACGACGGATGACGTCGAACGAAGCTCCCAGCCGCCCCCGTAACCCCTTAACCCCCTTCGACGCTGGATCTTTACGACTCTCGCGTTGCAACAAATTGGATACAATTCGAATTAACGAAATTCGCGCCATCCCAGCGAAACTCAACGCAATACCCGATCGTGGATTCATTTTTTGATTTAAAAAAAATCAAATACGAGACAGTTTCGAGCTACTCTCCTCGTGTGTGCACGCCCTCATTATTATTGGTAATTTGATTTGTTTCGAGTGAGCTCATAGGCAAAGAGTTTGTTGATTGTTTCATTGAGAAATGAGCGGCGATCGACGAGAATAATGAGAATTCTCATATCAACTGACTGAGCAATTAAAAGTTGTAAATAATTATTACTCTCGTTAAAAATGTTTCTCAAACTAATCTCTAAAAACAATTGTCAAACGTAAATATTGAAATAATTATTAAAATAATAATTCATTATTCTGGATTAATTATTGTTTTAAAATTCACGAGAGAGAAAGAGGGAGAAAATAATTATCATTTCGGGCGAAGTAAAAAATGTGACGGAGAAAGGAACAGAGGCAGAGGGAGAGAGGGAGAGCGAGAAATAATTATTTCGTGCAAAATTAAAATTTCTCCGGAGAGAGAAAGAAAGGGAGAGAGTGAGAAAGCGAGATGACGGGCCTGAGCTAAATTTAAAGAGCAACGAGTAAATGCCCTTTAACTGTGCGAGAAATGAACGAATAATGAACGTAAAAAAAAATCTCCGGCACGGAAAAGGTGTGAAGGGGCGATAGGGAGAGGAGAGATGGCGTGACGGTGTAATTTAGTGCTGGACAGTAGAATTTCGCGGCTGGTGGAAAAATGAAATGATGGAGGATGAGGTGAAGGAGGGGGTGGCGAAAAAATGTTGGGCTTTACGTACTGAAATTACTTTCGTGATCTGGAAGAGAGAGAGAGAGAGAGAGAGAGAGAGAGAGAGAGAGAGAGAGAGAGAGAGAGAGAGAGAACGCAAGAAGACCAAAGATCGAAGATCGAAAAACGTAAAGAGAGTCAGGAATAAAAAGAGAGAGTAAAAAGGAGAAAGAGATAGAGAAATGGACAAAACAAAGGAAGGAAAACGAAAAGAAGGAAGTAGAGTAAAGAAAAGGGAGAACGAGATAGAAAGAGAAAAGTCAAGATGATCGAAGAGAGACTAAGATGAGATCGGAAAATTCGAAAAAACAGAGCATGGCGAACAGAAAGAAAGAAAAAGCAGAATGAGAGGGAAAGAAAGAGAAATGGTAAGAGAAAAGAAGAAAAGGTAGAGAGCAGAAAAGAAGAACTGAGACAACAAGAGTAAGAGAGAGAGAGAGAGAGGGCAACGGAATCAAAGTGAAAAGAGGTCGACTATGGGAGAGAAAGAGAGATACAAAAAGACAAGACAAACGAAGGGAGAGAGAGAAAAGAAAAGACAGGGCGAGTAACCTCTCTCTCTCTCTCTCTCTCGCTCTCTCTCTCTCTCTCTGTGTCTCATTGAGAGAGTACGAGAGATAAAGGGAATCGTAGCAGAGTGAGCGTGGCACAGAGCAGAGAGTACAGGCATCCGCGCGCTCATTTCCGTTTTGGGGCTGCGTCGAGCACGGGATGAGTCCGGGGTGCTTCGGGGGGGGGGGGGGGGGGGTGGGTTTGCTCGTGGGGTGTTGGCCGGGCTGTACGCGAGAGAATCGCGGCGAGTGGCAGACGGAGTAGGACGAGAGCACGGCGTTGATGGTGCTGCCGGTGGTGAAGGGCGAGGAGGGTGACCACCCACGGCGGGGGTGCTAACTCGCGAGATATTAATTCCCTGTTAGAGCTGGAGCGAACCAGCCTGTACAGAGACGGAATGAATGAGAAAGAGAAGGAGAGAGAGAGAGAGGGAGCTACGTGCAAAAGAGCCGGCAGCGTGTGCATTGCTTTGGGGTGAGGAACTCACCCTCTCTTGCTTCTCATTTTCCAACCCCCAAGGAACTACATATATATTCACTGATATATATATATATAAGTAAAGTGGAGGGTGAGAAGTAGGCGTTACAAATCAGAGATTAGCCATAGTTAACTCGACGTGCGCAAGTCAAACAGTTAATCAATAAATGATTATTCAAATCGCTACAAAATCCTACGAATTACCCACACACATCTGTGAGTGTGTGGACTGAGAAGAAAAATAGGAGCGAGAAAGAGGGTGGGACACAGAGTGAGAGAGAGAGAAAGCGGGAAATTGATTGATTGTTATTTATACCCTAGCGACATAACTTATGGTCGAAGATTGCTTGAAGCAAGATTATATCGACTTCAGTTCTCGGCTACACAACATAGCGTAATAATAAAAATAATTCACGAAACAAGCGATATAAAATGGGAACTGATGAATTGAGAACTTGAATTCCGTACGGGAAATCTTACACTGAATCATACAATCAATACAAGAAATTTCATACACAAAATCACCATGGGTACGAGAAATGATGCACAATTATGCCTGCGTGTATAAACATCAACAGCAATAATAATAGGTATGGTGAATACGAATAGTCATAATAATAAACATTCATAATAGTAATTGTAGCAAATACAAATAATAGTAATAAGTACATGATAATCATTAATGCAAATAATAATAATAATAGTAATGATAATCCAAAATGTAAAATTGATAAAGTATATCGACATCTCACTCATCGCAATGATACTAAATGAACTGAAAAATTCTAGACGATCAAACTATAGTCGGTATACCGAGATGAAGTGTTTAAGAGCGAGAGATAGGGAAAGACAGAGATAGCCATAAATTCTAAGCAAAATTTGCGTCTGTAAACACGTCTTTCTTTTTCAAAATTATTCCGATATTTACGTTAGGGAATGCTTTTGAAAAATCGGAAAGAATTGAAAAAAAAGACAATTTTCTTTTGGTCTTTCAATTTCTGTGAAATAATGCAATATATATTAGGTGTTTCAAAATGACCTGAGGTTTTAATTTATTAATAAGACGTATTGTTTATTCAAAAGTACGAATATTTTTGTTCTAAGGGGGTATCCCTCTCCGGAAACTTCAAAAAATCGTTTTTTTGCACATTGTTATAGTGTGAACTTTCAAGAATATTTTAATACTAACCGGACCCTGAAATTCTATAAATTGACGAAGTTACACATATTTTGGTGGACCAGTGTGCGTCGGGTTTACCGTGATTCGTTGACTTTGAGCGCGATTATCTCGTAACTACATATCTTGACACGGCGAGATTGATATCTTGAGTAACTTTCACACTGTTGACTCGAATTTGCACGATCGAATTTTTAAATTGAACGAACCATTTGTTAATAACAATAGCATGCTGTTTTTCAAGCGAGAAGTGAGGTTTTCTTTGGAGAAGCTGTCATTGCCCGTATTTTTCGAAATATCGAAAAGTGTATCGTGAACTCATAGCCAGTTGGATATACTTGAAGAAAAAAATGTTTGTTTTCGTTTCAGATTACATTTGAGCCTGGTAGAGATCCCGCCGTTTCGGGCCTCGCCGCTGGAGGACTGCAACGCCAACTGCCGCACCACGAACACTTTGAAAGATTTTCTGGCGAAAAAATGACATTATAACCACAAACATGTGTACAACGTGCTGGGAAAAAAATAATTTATTCCAACTAACGTGTTACTAGAAGAAAAAATCAGCATTCTGTCCCTTCAAATTGGGCTCCCAAAGAGGGATACCCCATTAAGGGGGAACATACCTTTGGGAGGGCCAACCCCCTAAGAATCAGTATTGACAATTTATTTAAGAAAAACAAAACAATATTTTTAGATTCGGTTTTTTATACATGTTAGTACATGTCTCAAAGTACAAAAAAATTTGTTTTTTTAAAATTATTTTGAAACAAAATGGCTTTAAACGCGTTTTTCTCGAAACTATATTTTTAGACACGAGCGTATGCATAGCGCCTCGAGTTTTCAATCGATTGACTTGAAATTCTAACTGTAGCTTCTTGACAAGATTTCATAGTCCAGTACGTAGGATTTTTTCGACAAGCCGAAATTTCAACATTTTATGATCGATATTTGACCGATTTTGTTACGATTTTGTTTGCATATTAACGCCATTTTTTTTTTAAATCAATATTTTGAAAAACTCCTACGTACTGGACGAGTTTTTTATATCTACTTTCAAAATATTTTTCGTTTTTTGTTCTAGCTTGAGAATTATGACCTGTGCGAATACGCCCGTAGAGGATTATGAAAAAGAGGAGTTTTCTTTCATCGACTACTGCGCCGCAATTTTATTTGAAAATAATTTTAAAAAACATTTCTTTTACTTTAAGGATGTTGAGTCCCAAATCGCAAATGATGACAAAATTCTGAAAATTTGGTATGTTTTTGAATGAAGTATTTCAGAGGTCGTGTAAAAATTTCACGACAATTAGGAAGCTCGTTATTGAACAAATAACATTCACAAATTAAATGTTGTTTTATGGAAACTGATGTAACTTTGCAATAAGTTTTTTTTTGACCTCTCACTTTTATAATATCTACAATATACTGAAAGCAACGGAAACAAAACGAAGTTTATTGATAAATTTTTTTTTATTTCTTTTAAAAATTGTTCTTAACAAAATGTTAATTTTTTAATAACGAGCTTCCTAATCGTCGTGAAATTTTAACACGACCTCTTAAATACTTCATACAAAAACATACCAAATTTTCAGAATTTTCTTATCATTTTTTATTTCAACCCTTAAGGAGGTTGAAGTAATGATGATAGAATTCTGAAAATTTGGTATGTTTTTACATGAAGTATTCAGGAGGTCGTGTAAAAATTTCATGACGATTAAGAAGCTATTTATTGAACAATTAACATTAACATGTTTCATAGGAACTCAACATCCTTAAGACTTGTACTAACATGTATAAAAAACCGAATTTACAAATGTTGTATCGTTTTTCTTGAATAAATTGTCAAAAAAGGCCCTTGATTTTGTCCTCACAAAGGTATATTCCCCTTAAGGCCCAAACATGAAGGTTATGTGTGGAACACATTATTCGATAAATGGCTGCCTCGTCCCTGTTTGCAAAGGTTCACTCTTTTGACGACATTTTCAATAACATTTTGGCATAATTGTGGACTAATTTCATTAATGGTCCGTCCAATTGCTTCCCCAAGCTCCGGAATGGTCTGTGGATCATTGGCGTACACTTTTGCTTCCAGAAAACCCCAAAGAATGAAGTCCAATGGCGTCGAATCGCACGATCCTGGTGGCCAATTCCCATATCCGCGGCTCGAAATAATACGACTATGATCGTCTGCAATAACTATGCAGTAACAATGCAGCAAATAACCATTTCTACGCATTGCACGATCGTGTAATCCTCCATGACTAAACCTCAATGCTTCCTGAAGCCAGGTGTCGAAGTTTAGTACTCTATGTTCGCCACAAAAGAAATGGCGCGCAATTTAAAATGTCAGGTCATTTTGAGACACCCTTTATATGATTGAGTCATAATACTCAATATTTGCGTTGAGAGGGCAGCTTAAAGCTCTTCGTGGATTTCTATGTACTATTCTATTGGATTATAGTTTTGTATTTATAGTTTTATAATGTAGTTGATTGTATATAGATATATATATATATATTTCGGTCATAAGGACGTAATAATACTTGGGACACGATGGAAAAATGAGGTTTCGTGAAGTTCTTTCGGAAAGCCGAATATCCGATCCCCAATTACGGGTTTCCTCGGCGGAAGAGAGAAGGAAACGTGGAAGGAAGATCATGGTCGAAAACCCATACAATTCGGATATATACATATACATATATATATATATATATATATATATATATATATACATATATATATATATATATATATATATATATATATATATAAACATATATATGTGTGTTTAGGGGGGGGGGGGTGAAATATATATATACATACTAAAACGTATTTTTTCTCTCGCTCCAACTGGTAAAGGTACACGAGCGTGTGTGCGTACGTACACGCCCGGGTTTAGGTGGTCAAGAGGCTCGTATCGGGGCGGCGAGTGGCCGACGAAGTTGCTGAGACCTCTGACGTTCCCTCGCAGTACCGGGGATACGCTTTTCCCGGAGGGTCGAGCGTCAAAAGGGCGGATCACAAGTCATTTAACGGCTTGAACGATCTCGATTACACCCTTTTGTACTTCCGCCCTACTGTGCGTGTGTATATATGTATATGGGGTTAGGGGATGAAAAGGGTGGTGGTCGGTAACAAAACGTAGATGGGGTAGTGTGGAGGGTTAGACGGTATAGTTGGATGACTGGCGGCGGAAGCGTCGTCATGGCGACACATCGATCAGCCACCACGGTTGCCACCACCACCACCACCACCACTGTGGCTATCAAGAGTGAGCGTGAGAGAGATAGGGAGAATGAGAGAGAGAGAGAGAGAGAGAGAGAGAGAGAAGAGAGAAGTGCAAGAAAGGGAAAGAGAAAGAGACAATTCAAAATTGCGAAACACATCAAGGAGCCGAGGAAACTCGAGATTCTCTCACATTTACATATGTGTGTGTGTATATATTTATTTCCACCTAAACTCTTGTATACCCGATCCTCCAAGATCATCGTGTTCTTATCCAATTGAATTTACTTGGAACAAAGAAATGAGGGAAATTTAAGCAATACGGGACCGAATCATTGGATAAACAAAAATATGTTAGGCATTATATACAGTAGACACACACACACACTCATAGATATACATGAATTTATGTATTTATTCATTTATTCATTTGTTAATCGATTTATTTGTTTATTTAGTGGGTGATATATGGGAATATATATTTCACATTACGCGCGCCATTATAAATAAATAAATAAATGAATCATTATATATATATATATATATATATATATATATATATATATATATATATATATATATATATATATACGTATATATATCAGATTTGCACTCGGCCAATCTTGACACACACGTGACAACTGTCAAGGGACCGATACCAACGAGACGTGTGGGCAGCTTACAGGCCGAATTGGCTCAGATTTCCTGTACAGCGCGAGCCTGAGAGAGAGATGTGCGCAAGGGAAAAGAGCGCGAGGGAGAGGGGATACCAGTGGGAAAGTAGTTATTTGATCGCGATTTGGCTACGCATCGTTATGCCATCTCTCGTCGGCCTTCTCTCTCCTCCCACCAATGTGTGAAAGTGAGAAAGAAAAAGAGAGAGAGAGATGTCGCGTATAGAGATTTTTCGCACGTTGACCCAATTATAGGAATGTGAGATATATTCTCTACGGATATACGTATGTACGAATGATTATATAAATTTATAAATAAATATAAATATTTGTATTCATGCGATGCAATTTTATGGGAATGAAAATATGTGGGTATATATATATATAAATTTTTTTTTTTAATGCAGTCATATTTTCCGCCAGAAGTGTATATACACTATGAAAATAAATATTGAATTAATATTACACACAAACATTTGAGTACATTTTTCAGGAAATTCTCAGCAACTCAAGAACGATGGGCTGTATAATAAAATATGCCGAGACGATAAAAGCTCGATTAAAAGGCAAAAGAGCAAACGTTTCGGATACTGAAGAAGTGAATGTTCAAAAAACTTTATTCCTGTGACTTCCGGTCGAAAAAGCGCGAAAAGTATGCTCATTGATTTACCCTCGTAGTTTTTAAAATCATCTAAATTTTCATTTTATATTTATATATTTCATTAATACATTATTTATATTTACTTACTATACGGGTTAAAAAAGCAAATTACTTTTTCTATCCCATACTTTACATATTTATTATATCAATTGTGATTTCATATTCATATATTTCCTTGATATATTAATTTTGTTTATATATTAACCGACAAAAAAACACATTACTTTTTCCCTCACATAGTTTATGTATATTCATTGTATAAATTTTAATTTCATATAGGTATATATTTAATCAACATATTATTCAAGTTTATTATAATATGGTTAAAAAAAAGGATTTTTTTTTTCGACCACATACCAGCATATGTATGCGTTTAAGTATATTTCTACTTTGTATACAAAGTCCTATGACGTTTAAAGTGCCCGATTACGCGGGTAGGTATATATAGGAGGACCGCGAAGCTAGAAAAAGCTCGACGGGTCTCGGTCGGGACGGCGATCGATTCAAACGGTGTAGAAGTCGACTTCTGCGCTCGCGGAGAATCCGCGAGAGGCTATGTGTATATATATATATATACATGTATCTCACTCTCTCTCGGGTAAAATCCTCGTGCACATCTACACGGCATTCTCCGTTCAGACCTCGGCACCGTGGCTGAATACCACTGATTGTCCGCCCTCGCACTCTCCGCGTTTTCCCTCTTTCTCAATCTCTCGCCCCTACGCGACTACCCCCCCCCCCCCCCCCCCCCACCCGGCTCGATGTTCCTCACGCCCTCACTGTTCCTCCAACGGCGCGACAACACGGAGGGCACAAAACTATAGTCGCTGCCAACCGCCCTTATACCTCTTTTTCTCCAACGCTCCCCTAGGGCCTCTGTTGCAGTTTACCTTAACGATATACAGGGAGGTCCGAGAAGTGACGTCCAAAACGTATATCTATACTGCGTTCAACGAAAGAACGACACAACGCCGCGCAGCTTTAAGCGGCCTGTGGGTCGGGTGGGGGGTAGTGTCGCTTGCTGCTCAGTATCGTATTGGGTCCTGCACTGACGTGGTAACGTGGAGAGGGTAAACGCGGCTGCGCATTAGGAGAGATCTGACCGTAACGGACGAATTTAGGTTACGAAGCGTGTCTCTCTGTTGTTGAACGCAGTATTGGTGCCCCGTATCAATACTCATCCGCATCATCCCCATGCATATTCCACAATCTTTTTTAGTTTTCGAGAAAAAGTGCTATTTTTCGCTTTTGGGTATGTACGTTCCTTACGATTTTTTACTTGCCTTAGATATTGATCACAGTTTTAAAAAACGGGTTTGAGAGGATCGTCGCTAAAGTTCAGATGATTAGTAAAATGCTTGTACTAGGCTGAATGACTCCCAATTGCTTTTAAAAACTTCTTAGAGGAAAGTACATCCACAAAAGACAACAAAAAAACCTATGCTACAGGAAAACTTGAACGAAAATTCAATGCTTTTTTTTCCAGAAAAGTAAAAAAAGATCGTAGAATCCATAAGGGTTGTTGGGGTAGAATACGAAGCATGTAGATTTTACTTTTGGACGTCACTTTTCGGGCCACCCTGTATTTATATATATACATATATTGTTTTTTTTCTGATGCCCTTTTTCGCTTCTTTTCGCTCTGTAGTCAAGCTCTACAGTCACTCCTCTTCTCCTCTTCACCCCTCTTGTGCTTCTCTCCCGACGAAACAATCCTCTCCGTGAGCGTTCTTGCTCGTAAGAGAGAGAGAGAGAGAGAGAGTGAGCGAGTGCGGGGCAGGGGGGTGGATGGAGACATAGAGTAAGAAAGAGAAGAAGAAAGGCGCTCGCGCGTTCATCCACTCGGCTCACCCACTCCACGATAATGATGGCAATCAGCCCCTCAAAAAGGATTTCAGGAAATTCTCTCGCCTTTTTGTCGGCTGCCGGGGCGGACGCCACAAACATCGATGCATGTATCGGTTTGTATGTGTGTATGTGTGTATACGTCTGACTGTCTGTCTCTGCGTTGGCGGCTCGCGTTCAGGCTTCCCCGTGTGGGAGAGTGATTTCATCGGTCTTTGCTTGCACTCGTTCCTGTTCCACCTTTTCTTGTTCTTGCTTACTCTTTGTTTAGGTCATTCGTCTTGTTGTTTTTGTTTTGGATCCGCTTGTGCTTTGTGATGTTCTTTGTCTTGTTGATAAACTTCTTTAGGCTCTTGTTGCTGTTGTTCTTTTTGCTCTTGCTCTATTTCTGTCTGTTATTCTTCTTGGCAAACTCCTGGCTGCTCTCCTCCTTCTTTCTGTTGTTGGTGTTCTTCTTCTGTGTTTTCTTCTTGCTCTTCTTGATCGACTTGCTTCTGCTCTTTTTCTCTATCGTGTTCCTCCCCCACTTCTTGTGTTTGATTTTCGTGCTCTGCTTCTTCTTTCTGATCGGCTCCTCTTGTTCTCCTTCTTCCAGCTCTTCTTGCTCTACTTCTTCTTTCTGCTCGACTTCTTCTTGTTCTTCTTACAGTTTTTCTTACTTACTATTACTTACTACTATCTTACTACTATCTACTATTACTTACTACTACTTATTACTTACTTACTACTTACTTACTACTACTTATTACTTACTACTTACTTACTTACTACTTATTACTTACTTACTACTATTACTATTACTTACTATTTCGTTCTTATTCTCCCAGCTCTCCTTGATCTAGTTTTTTCTCCCTGCTCTACTTCTTGCTTGATTAGTTGTTCTGCTCTTCTGAGCATTGGTCCTTCTGCTTCTTGTTCTACCTGTTCTTTGTGCTTCACCGGTCCTTGGCATTCAACCCCTCCTTCTTGTTCTGTTTCCTCTGGCTTCAGTTATTCGATCTGCTTGCTCTTTTCTTCGTCGTCTTATAGGTCTAATTCTTTTTTCCGCGCTTCATCTTCTTCCTCTCCTAATCCCTTTGTTGCTCTTCTTCTTACTCGGCTTCTTCTTTCTGCCTTTCCATTTTTGTCTACTACATATGTCTTTCCGTTCTTCTTTTTTCTCTCATTCTTTGGCAATCTCCGCGATTATACCGCGCGAGACGACGATTGCTCCGGACCCTCCATTCCAAGGCCCAATCGCATCTCAATGACTGCACACATCATCATCATCATCATCCCCCGCACCCTTGCAAACACAAAAGAGCGAAAGAAAAAACGCACCCCATTCGTATAGCGCTCGGCTAGGAGTACGGCTCGGAATGGCCCGAGTGTTTTATTGCCTCGAGTGTGAACATCGTCGATTAGCGAGCGGCACGGCGAGAAGTAGTAGGGCAACGTTCGGATAGGCAGAGTGGGGGGATGCAGAAACTGTGGGCTAATTATTCCGTGAAGGATTCACCATTTTTTCGCCGCTACTGTGGCTGAATTTTCATGTCCCTACCGGCAGCTCCTTCCAATTGTCACTAATTGTACTTGAGGGAATTTAGTGTGACCTTAGTAACGTAGCCAGCTTGAGGGTTTTTTGTACCTCCAAGAACTACAAGAACTACCGCGCAGAACGACAGCAGTGGAAAGGGCATTCAGTTATTTAGTGAGAACGCGGCTCGATAGTTTATAATTGTGATATACAGTCGTACGGCTGAGCGAATCTTGCAGAGTTTGTAACCGAGTCCATGTCGAACGAAGAAAGGCATCAGTGAGGCAATCGCTCTGAAATCGGTTGCATCCGGTTGCCAAGGCTACTTCCGATTCGTGCGGAACCAAGAAATAACTGGGAGGGTTGTTCCGTACACGTCACCGTTTGGGATACCGTAATCCTGTGCTTGGGGAGATTGTGTTCATTGCTCCTCGGGGATGAAGCGAAAGGTCAATGACGTTTCAGAATTTGTGCCTGACCTAGTACAAGTATCGGAGTAGAGTGGAGACGTCATAGGCGAGAGCGGTGGTTGCTCCTGGTGGCCTTTCCCGTCGATAGTGCATGGTCCACGGTTGATCCGTCGGACGCTTCGAGCAGGCGGCGATATTGAGTGGGAGCCAAGAAATACGCAAAAAGACGATTAGGTGAAGGTTGTGGCATGGTACAGTGAAAGTGTTAAACGGCATCCGGATTGAGCCAATACTTGGATGGATGCCCGCTTAACCGAGGGAACTGGTAATAGAGAACTCTGACAATGAGTAAAGTGGAACCGGAAACAATGAGGTGATTCTCTGAAGAACTGTTAATGGCAAAGTGATTCTTTGAGGTGCTGACCATCGTAAAGTGAGTTATTGTGGAACTGGGAATCGTGAAGTAGCACACTGGGAAACTGGAAACAGTAAAGTAACTCTCTGAGGAACTAGAAATAGTGTAGTGATTCTCTGAGGAACTGAAAATAGTGGAGTGCCGCTTTGAGGAACGGAAAAAGGTGAAGGTAGTCATTGAAGAACTGTAAACAGTGAAGTTTACGTCTCTAAGGAACTCAAAATAGTGAAATGTCTCTCTGAGGAACTTGAAATAACGAAGTAACTCTCTTAGGAACGGGAAATGCTGATTTCACTCTCTGAGGGACTGTAAATAGTGAAGTGTCTCTCTGGGGTACCAGAAATAGTGAAGTGACTCTCCTAAGGAACTGGAAATAGTGGAGCGCCTCTTTGAGGAGCCGGAAAAGTTGAAGTGACTCGTTCTGGAAATAGTAAAGTGACTGTCTCAGGAACTGGAAATAGTAAAGTACCTCTTTGAAAAACTGCAAATGGTAAAGTGATTCTCTGACCACCCGGAAATAGTAAAGTGAGTCATTCAGGAACTGGAAATCGTGAAGTAGCACACTGAGGAGCTGATAATAGTAAAGTGGTTCTCTGAGGAACTAGAAATAGTGAAGTGATTCTCTGAGAAACTGAAAATAGTGGAGTGCCACGTTGAGGAACGGGAAAAGGTGAAAGTAGTCATTGAAGAACTGTAAAGAGTGAAGTAACTCTCTAGGGAACTCAAAATAGTGAAATGTCTCTCTGAGGAACTTGAAATAACCAAGTAACTCTCTTAGGAACTGGAAGTGGTGATTTAACTCTCTGAGGAACTGTAAATAGTAAAGTGTCTCTCTGAGGAACTAGAAATAGTGAAGTGACTCTCTAAGGAACTCAAAATAGTGAAGTGTGTCTCCGAGAAACTCAATATAATGAAGTGCCTCTTTGAGGAACTGGAAATAGTAAAGTGACAAGTGTGCATGGACACAAGTGATGTATTCCGAAAAGGGATGTGATCCGAAAGGTCCGCAAGAGTGAACGAAGGAACATGGAAAAGAAAACCAGCCCTTCTCCGATGAACCTCGGTGATTTTGCGATCTTCTCACCCTCCGCGCCCAGTTCGAGGTCCAGTCACTCCTTCATCGACGGAACATTGAGCACACACGATAACGCACGATTAACCGGGTAATGACTTTCTCCCGTCTCCGGTGTTCGGCTTCTACGCAACACGTTACGGTGTGTGTACATTGGCTACGTATAGATTGTCCGTATGTGCGTGGGTGTGTACACACGAGCCATCCCCCCTTGCCGTCGGGGGGACTATCATCGATTACACAGGGTGTTCCATCAACCCCGACTCGTAAGCACGTCAAGTACGTCCGGGAACGTTATTCGCCACTTCGAAGCTTATTATTTCTGCAAGATCATGACTCCGGTGGGTTCCTTAGCTGCACCCTCCTCTCCAGGAGCAAATTCTCCTTGTCGGATATACTGGGAAATTCCTGATCCAGGCACGATCGGCAAGATTTGGACTGGACTGCACCCACCCAGCCCACGATCTTATATGCAGTTCTGGGAAGTCTCATAGTAGAAGAAGAGTCGGTTGGAGAGGATCTTCGCTTGGTTAACAGTTTGATGAAGGATTTGCCTACGACAGAAACTGCAAACTCTTTTCTTGGAAGACTTTTTTCTTGCATCTGATCAAAACAACATCACCGTCGACAGTTGTGAGCTGACTATGTATCAGTGAATTCAATATGTCTTGTTGCGATAAATATGCTGTTCATCTAGGTTCATTCAAGTCAACTGTATCCAGAGTCTGAGAGATTTTCAGGTAGTGGCATTTTAGTGATTTTCTGTTAGTGGCATTTCTTAGAGGAACCAAGTTCAAGCTTCGGCCAGACTGGTCTATTACTCTACTTTTGACGTTTGTTTGATTCAAGCGAGTCCAGTAATATCCCGCAATGCACCAGCACACTCTTCTGGAGTTGTGACTGCAAAACTGATGGATTTACGGTTTTTCCAGATTTTCCCGATTTAGCTCTTTGCGACTATTACCTGTTCCCCAATATGACGATGTGGCCGGCGGGAAGGAGATTTCATTGATACGAGGAGGTGATTGAGGAAGCGAATGCTTATTGTGCAGAGATGGACCAATCCCATCTTTCGGAAAGGATCAACAAGCTGGAGGAGCGTTGATCCTTTCCAACAAGCTGGAGCAAGTGTATAAGCCGAAAAGTAGACAAGGTTGAAAAATAAAAAAAGATTTATCGCCAAAAATAAAGTAGTTTCCATTATTGCACAGACTTTGCAAACCACTCTCAGACATATGTGCTGTTTGGTCAAGTGGTGCTGCATTGGATTCGTGAACCCCTGTCAATGGATATAGGATCGCATAATGGCCCAAACAAACCCAAACGGAATGCAAATGGAATGTCATTACTGTACAGAGAATTAGTGGATCGGTCCAAAATTTTGCAGACATCCTTGGTACAAACGAATCAACAACGTATTCAATTCGCATCGCCATGATAGCACCTCGGCAACACCCCTATAAATTCCTACCCTACGATGTTATCCCCCCCAACATCGTAGGGTAGGACCCCCCCAAAACTGTCATCACCCATGAGGCGGTTCCTATCACTAAAAAATCCTAGTTACTCCAGATATCTGTACGTATAGGACCGTGACCTAGCGCCATCTCTGCCACGGCTTGCCCAAGCTCCCGGCTCTTTCATCTGCCGCCACACGGCCCTTCGTCCCGTCTCGTTCCAGAGCAGGGGTGGAAGGATTATCGACCCTTCGCGCATCAAGACATCTCTCCCAAATGCCAAGCTAGGGAGGAAACTCGCGAAACTTCGTGGCGCGGTCTTCCTAACCGATGAGCGGTTAAAAGATGCAATAACGACTATGAAAAATTTGCCGTCCTTGGATCGTGCAGGATTCATCAGGCGGCCAAGGAAGTAAACTCGATCGGTAAGCATGGAAAATGAAACGGTGTAAGTTGTATCTCAAATCTATTCGTCCGATTGACTTCAAAATCGAACAGAGTATAGTTTGTGTTATTTACTGACGTATGACCGGATGATTTTTTATATGTTCATTCGTTTGCACAAATGCCTAAAGTTATTTTTTGTTCGGAAACTGAACTTTCTTCTACATCATGCTATATTCGTAGTTTCTCAAACTATCGAAAAGTATCCGGTCATACGAAAGTTTTGTTGTATACTGAAAGTAGAATTGTTCATTTTTAATTTCAGATGACCCTAGTTGGCAAAACCACCTGCACCGATTGACCAGCAAGCAACACTTTGGTTGGATAATAATAACGTTCTTGTTTATCAATATTTGTCGATTTTAAAAAACTCATATTTGGCAAGACTGTGTATCAATTGTGTGTGAAATCCCGACGTCGTCACCCCAATACTCTCGTCAAAAGTTTTCTTTAAAGATCGACTTGTTCCGTAGGCTCCAAGCTTATGCAGACCTGTTAAGGGGCTATACCAGTGTAAACGCTGAAAATTCGGGTGATTGCCGAGAATTTTTTGGAAGAAAAGTACTGAATTAAATGTTTCGGAAAGTTAAGAATATATTTGGCTATATTTGACCTATATTGCATAATTTTTTCATAGAAAAATATTGAAATCCAATCGACTTATGCGCTGCCGTTGGAGACGCAAAAAAAAGTTCTTCCACTGCTGACATGACTCCGGCCGATTGAGTAGCCGAAATCAAAAAAGGAAAAAATGTCGTTAAACTGGAAGGTATTTCCTGTACAATGACGTAGGATTTTCGAAAAATATCAAAATGTAACAAAATGACGTAGTTATAAAAAAAAGTCCGTTTTCTTGCCTATAAAATGGTCGTTTTTTTCAATGCCAAATCGTCAATCGTCATCCAATCAAAACTACCGTACGTCATTGTAGAGTACATATATTCAAGACTACTCAGTTCAAATTTCAAGTCAACCGGATAATTGCTCTTTGAGTTACAACGTCAGCAAATTTCAAAAATCTCATTTCGAGAAAAACGGCTTTAAAGATTTAACTGGGCCATCTTATACCTACGAGCGGTTGCTCTTTAGAAGGCTGCCATTCGGGGAGTATTAGAGATACGGCCTTGACATTTTTACAGGATATTCTTGAAAGTATAAACTGTCAAAAAAAAGCAAAAAATGGATTTTTTTTTAGTGTCACACTGGTATAGCCCCTTAAAGAAACGAAAGTAACCTCCATATCTTCGAGCAATCGCACCAACAAAAAAGCCGCCATGACCCACATTTTCAAAGATATTAAAGGTCCTGACAGTCCCTGGATCATTTATCCAGGGTGTCCTGTAATTAATGGATAATCCTGCAACTGTCGATAGGTCAGATCATGTCCTACTATTTCTGGAATTTCAGTTTAGTAAAAATCCCACGGTTTGCAAGATTTTGGGCTCTGTTATATTTTGAAAAAAATCATCTGCTTCTGGTTTTTCACATGATATTTCAACAAATGATATAAATCGACAATAACTCAGCAACTTTTTAAAGTAATTGCCACGATATGCGCAGAACATTTTTTTTACACCGTGGGCTATGAAAGTCAGATGTCCGAATTGGTTTGTACGAAAATTCTGCATAAGATCTTTTTTCTTAAAGTTTTCTTAACATTTAAGGTTAAGAAGAAGACTCTTCTAGATAAAACAAATAGCCAAGAGTATTTTAAAAAATCGGGTTAAAGAAGGTTATCATTTGTAAAAATGCGAGAAACCAAGGTAAATATTCAGAAGTGGGGCTCCTGCTAGAATCAGGCAAAATTTGGTTTGGGTTTGTTTGGGGCTGTTAGGGGTTGTTTGGGGTTGCATGAGATTGTTTAGGGTTGTTTAGGGTTGATTGGGTTTGTTTCGGGTTGTTTGAACCCGAGAAGAAAATTAGCCTGATCCCAGCAGGAGCCCCACTTCCGAATATTTACCAAAACCAAAAGCAGATTATTTTTATCTTGAAAGCGATTGGACTTTTACTAAACTGAAATTCCAGCATACAGTAGGGCATGATCTGACCTATCGACAGTTGCAGGATTATCCATTAATTACAGGACACCCTGTATATGTATGGACGAATTCCTGCCGTGTCACGTACCTTCCGGAGGGTTGCCGGTTATACCGATGTTCAGACCAGTAACGAGGCAGTTTTTCCACAAACGCCCGAGGTAAAGCCTGATATATAAAGTATATATGAGGCGGGACAGACACGCGCGCACACAACGTGGAGCAACGATCAATCGGGAGTATGTGCATAGCACAAAAGTGTTATGAATCAGGCTCGGGCGTTAGGATGAATAATGATTGTTGTACACGGGCGTGCCGGCTAAGGGTCGCACGAAACGCGATATCGACGTTCGACGTAAAAAGTTCCGAGGGGGTGGTGTCGAATATAGAGAGAGACACACACAGACAGAGGGAGAGAGAGAGCAAGGAAGGAAAATGAAATTAACTGCGAGAGGGAAAGTTAGGCCGAGAGAGTGCCGGAGTGCTAATTTTATCCTGTCGGATCTCTAATCCTTCACTTCCAGAGTGCCAACTCGATCCAATTCGAGTTGCGATTTTTTCTCGTCGTAGTAAGGATCCATCATTTTCCCGATAAATGTGCTAAGGGTGCTGATTGTTTTAGACGTAGCAACGTTCAACAAAAATTCGAATTGACATTGTCTGCACGTTACCATACCTTGTATTGAGGATCAATGATAATTGAGATTTATTAGCAATTCAGCACGGCCTCTAATAAAAATCGTGAAGTTGGACGCAGTAATACCTAACGTTTAGGCATTAACCGGACTCGTTGACTATCAAAATGGACCGCAACTCGCGGGTCTTCATGAGAAACTACGTCGAATTGTTTGGACTTTTATTTGTTTTATCAGATTATTTGTAAGGATTTTGTATCCTTTTGAATTTGAAAGGATTTTTTGGCCTCTTGGATTTATGAAGATTTTTGTTTCCTCCTCGATTTATAAGGATTTTGTGTCCTATCGGATTTGGAAGGATCTTCCATCCTTACGGACTCATAAGGACTGTTTATCCTTTTGAATTTACAAGGATTTTGTCTCCTTTTTCATTTATAAGGATTTTATATCCTTTTGGATTTATATCCATTTTTATTCTCTTAGATTTACACGCATTTTGTATTTTTTCATATTTCTAATTATTTAAAAACCTGGATACGTCGAGAAAAAAATCGCAAAAAAATGTCGATCTGTCAAAAAAAAATCCACACTTTAGTCTAATGCCGATTGAATCATTAAATTAAAATCGCGGCGTCTCGATGAATTCGATTGCACCCGATATCTTTCTTCCGCACCCAAGAAATTTCGAAAAATTTCCTAATACATTGAATTCACATTCATTTTCGACAATTAAAATATTGAACTGCCCGATTCGAACGCAGCTCAGAATACCAAGGCTAAAGAGGGATACTCGTCGACCCGCTGATGAAGGGCTGACCCGTTTCACACAGTGGGAAAAATGAGAGCTCATTATCCGGATCCCGCACTGCCGGAAATAATGCTACCGGGGTTAGAAAAAAAAATCAGCGAACAAAAACCAGTACTCGTTCGACTCGTGCTCGGTCTCGGGCTGTACTTCGGAACTGAGATTTGCAAAGGGAGATAAGAGGGAAAAGGAGTTGTGGGTAGACCTTCGGGATATCGGAGAGTGTTCTCTCTCCTCTCCGTCTCTCTCTCTCTCTCTCTCTCTCTCTCTCTCTCTCTCTCTCTCTCTCTCTCTCTCTCTCTCTCTCTCTCTCTCTTCACCTCCTCAACCTCCTCTCTTCCCCAGACTGGTCATACCCCATTTTCGCGACGCGTGGCTTTGTGGAACGCGTAATAATTGCATGGGAGGGTGCACAACGAAACTGGGCAACACGGGGCGGCAGGGGAAGAGGGGGGTAAGAGAAAGGGAGCAGCGATGGTTACTTGCTCTTTGCTTCGTGCGGCTGGGGCGAGGCTGTCGAGCCTCTCTCTTGCAGAACCGAGGGTTGAACGAGCACGCGCCGGAACCGGAACCGAGAGAGTCGTGTGTCCCCGCCGTTCCCAAGCGGAACTATCATGATTAGTCACGGGGCCTGCAATGAGTTCTCTGCCTCCCGCTCTCTACTCTATCTCAATCTATCTCTCTCTTGCTTTCTCTCTCTCTCTCTCTCTCTCTCTCTCTCTCTCTCTCTCTCTCTCTCTCTCTCTCTCTCTCTCTCTCTCTCTCTCTCTCTCTCTCTCACTCTCTCTTGGAGCATGATACCGCGAAACACAAATCTGGACAGTCTGTGTAAGGTACCTTCTTGTATGATACTTTTTTCGCCTTCGTAGCGTCCTTAGTCCTTCTGACATTTTTGGAGGTCTCCTGGCGTTTCTAGTGACATTCTGACATGCCTAGGGCATTTTGGCAGTTTTTGTAACGCGTTTAGCATTTCTAGTGACACTCGGACATTCCTAGGGCTTCTTGGCAGTTTCTGTAACGTTTTTAGCGTTTCTATCGACATTCTAAAGTTCCTAGGGCCATTTTGGCAGTTTTGGTAACGTTTTTATCATTTCTAAAAGCTGCTTGGCGTCTCTAGGGGCTTCTTGGTCGTTTTTGGAACTTTTCTCTGGAGTTTCGGAACTTTTTAATACTTTTCTAGAACCTTCGTGGTGTTTTTAGAACCGTTAGATATTGCTAGAACCTGATGGTGGTTTTTGAAATCCTCTTGGAGATTCTAGACTTTGCACAGTTTTTCTTAAACCTTTCTGGCGTTTACGAAACTTTTTGGACATTTCCTGAACCTTTCTGAACATTCCCTGAATCTTTTTGATGGTCATCGAACACTCTTGGGGTTTCTAGATCTTAAGAAAGATTTCTAGAACCTTCCTGGAGTATCGAGACGTTTTCGAAGCTTTTCTGGAACCTCCGTGGCGCTTTCGTTTCGCATTTATAGAACCTGTTGGGGGTTTTTGTAACCCTCTTGGAATTTCTACACTTTGTACAGTGTTTCGAGAGCCTTTCTGACGTTTATGAAACTTTTGAGGCTTTTCTGAAAACATTTTGCTGTTCATCGAGCCTACCCGAAGTTTCTAGACTTTGTACCGTCGTTCTAGAACCTTTCTGACGTTTATGGAACCTTCTGGGCGTTTCTGGGACCTTATAGCCGGTGGTCCAATTTTCTTGGAGTTTCTAGACTTTTAGTAAGTTTTCTTGAACCTCCCTGGAGTCTCCAGATCCTTTCTGCCTGTTTTAGAACCTTTTGGGTGGTTCTTGACCCAACGAGACACTTTTAGAAACTTCCTGGATTTTCTAGAACCGTTTAGGCAGTTCTTGAACCCCTTCTCCAGTTTCTAGAATCTTTCTGGAGTTCTGTAGAATGCTTCCAGCGTTTTGTGGAAGCTTTCTTACGTAACTAGAACCCTTCCGGCATTCCAAAAACTTGCTTGGCGAGATGTCGCGACGTCTGGAAAAGACGACGAAGCAGCCTGCAAGTTTTTAATTTATTTACATTCAATTGGTCCATCAATGGCGATAGTAGATAGGACTCGCGGGAGATCACGAGACTGGGTCGTCCCACGAGAAAAATCGCGTTCTCGATGCTGGCTCTCCGGCGGACCAGCAAGAGTCAGATAGTACCATAAACTGTGAGCATGGTGTGGCGTCATGCCTCGGTGATCGTGTAGACCCTTCGACCCTGGGCCTCGACCTTCTTCATGGGTTCTCTGGTCGCGTGAACCGTCACGACCCCCCTCTGACTCGCCACTGTTACTCTCCAACCCATACACATATATACTCCGCGTCAACCCTCCTCGCGGCACTCTCCACTTTTACTGCCTGCCCACCGGATATGGGGATCAACTCGTATCCATCTTTGTACAAGTGTGAGAGCGAGCGTGTTTCGAATGAAAAGAAATGAGAAAAAAGCGCACGCACAGACACACGCGCAGCAACGAAATCGCAAAGTCAACGGGGTCGAAGACCTGGGGAAAGTGTGCTTGGCGTGGGCGAGACATTGGACGCGATCGTGGGAGTCTCCTCATGCAGCTTTCGACGCGTTCGTGAAATCATCGACGTTTGACGTCACACGTCGTCCAGGTGTTTCACGAGAGCTACGAGCTCCCGCGGAACCGTCGACTTTGCAGGACCCTTCGGTATCCTGGGAAGGCTTTAACGGACTTTAACAGTGTGACACTTTAAAAAAATCCATTTCTTTTTGCCTTTTTTGACAGTTCATACTTTTAAGAATATCCCATAAAAATTTCAAGGGACAAATTTCAAATGGCCATTTCTTTTTGCCTTTTTCGACAGTTTATACTTTTAAGAATATCCAATAAAAATTTCCTCCGTCATTTTATCTTGCAAAAATCGATAGTTGAGTCTTTAAAAGCGTTTGTCTCGAAATGAAATTTTTCAAATTTGCTGAGATAGTAACTCAACGAGCAATTATCCGATTGACATGAAATTTAAACTGAGTAGTCTTGAATATATTTACTCTACAATGACGTAGGATATTTTTGATCGGATGAAAATTGACGATTTGGCATTGAAAAAAACGACCATTTTATAGGCAAGAAAATATACTTTTTTCATAACTACGCCATTTTGTTAGATTTTGATATTTTTCGAAAATCGTACGTAAATAAAAATCAATTTTTTGCATCACTTATATATATATACACACAAGTGATGCGAAAAATCGATTTTTATTTTGCTTCGTTGCAATAACAATAAATATTGCAATATAATAAAAAAATATTAATCAAAAAAGTCAAACTTTAGACAGTGTATCCTAGTTTTTGCTTAACTTTTCTTACTTTTAAGAACTCAAATTACGAAAATACCTTAGGTATGTACATTAAGGTGGCGGACAAAACTTCGTTATTTTGTGCTTCGTGCCAAGAGCAACAAATGTTACCACATAGAAAAAAGAAATTCTCGTACAATGTGAGTCCTATAGTTCAACACGAAGAAGTGTTGCCTAATTTTTATTTTTTACAAACTCGTTTTGGATATACAGTTCCGAAATTTTTTTGCTTTACAAATAAATAAATTTAAAAAAAATTTATATTTTAATTAATGTGAATAAATACACATGTATTTATAAATTTATAAATGTATAATTTACTGATGACGTAAACCTCTTTAGGGATTATATTTCCGAATTCTGTTTGTAAAAAAAAAACAAAAATTAATTTTTTTTTAAATTGACCTTTAGGGACCTACTTTGCTTGAGCATTTCATTTCTCCGCTCTATGATAACATTTAACACTATTGCAACGGAACGAGAGGGATCGATTTTTTTACATCCTCGTTATCAGAGGAATGAAAAAAAAACGATGTCTCTCAATATAATTAAATCGATATAAAAAATCGATGTACGTAAATAAAGTTTGTCCTTTTTAGGAAACCTGCATTTATTTATATACATTTATATATTGGAATAAAATTGGATGATAAAAAAAAAGACATTTTTGGCCTCGTCGCAATAAATCATACCCCTAAATGTTCCTGTACAGTAGATTAAAAAAAATACTAATTCTCCTGCAAACCAAGGCACACTGCTCAAATTTACAAAGTGTTGTAAACTATTTTCACATACTTTGCTATTTTTTTAAATTATTTTTAGGAACAAAATGAAGAAAATACAAAAGGCTCGCTAACCCGAATATATATATATATATATATAGCCAGTGGAGTTGATATATGGAAAGATTCACCGGAAGCTGAGGGGCGCGCGAAGGTTCCCGGTCCGTCCTTGCGTACAAGCGCCCGGGTTAAGGGGAACGGGCACTCAGGGGCACAAAAAAAAGAACAGTCGTGAAAGGTCTAAGGACGAGTTCGCGCGCGCGAGGGCTCCCGGATCGTTTTCTATCACTGTTTGACTCCCGTCGTGCCATCATCCCCCGCGTTAACCGATACCGGCAATTATCAACGCGTCGTGGCCACCCTCCCTCTGTGCCATTCATCCCTCTTCTAAGCCATGCACAAAAGACACACACACACACACACACACACACACACACACACACACACACACACACACACACACACACACACACATCTACAAACTGATGAAGATACAAATAGATATGTGTCCGAAGGCCTCGTACCATTGCCAAATTCAGATCTCCATCCATCAGCGTACGTATGGATCGTTCGACCACGTTCATCGTCCCCGGCGTCGGATACAACGCGTCATTGGCTTTCAATTTACGTTTTCGAGTTTTCGTGAATCAAAATGTGACGGGGAGAAAAAAAATCGCGTCTATCGAATGCTCCAATGAGCATTTCGTACTTAAGGGGTCCGCACGAGCTTGACATTTCAAAAATACGATGTTTTTTATCGCCTCGTTTTGGAGCTTCACGGTAAACGATGAAAGCCTCCGCGTGGATAGGGCGCGATCGGTATTATGGGGTGGATTTATGGAGCGTGAGTATTGAAATTCCGCGTAGATATCGGGGGCCGAAAGAAGAGCGGCGGGACGTGGTCGTCGGCGAGAACGAGTTTCAGCGTACACGGAGCAACATCGGTCATTACGTTTCTCGTCAAACATCAATTACCAGTGTAAACAGAGACGCGGGGGAGCGGGGGAGCTAGGGATAGGAGCTGGGCTCATGTGTTGTTTCGTATATATATATTGGCATATATTTTTCGTGGAGGTATATAGATTCAAAAAAAGTCGAAGATTTTGCGAAAAAAGCGATCCTTCTATTGTTCTACTTAGTGTACATATTATATATTTATATAATGTGTTATTTTATATATAATATATATTATCAATTTATATAATATGTACACTATATATAATTAAATAATACATATTATATATTTATATATGTACACTATATATAATAGATATTATATATTTATATAATACGTACAGGTATATTTATATATATTCCACAAGCCCACTGAAAATTCTGAAAAATTCGCTCGCAATTTTGATATTGCAAAGATAGATTTTCCACTCAGTTTCCAGATAAAATTGTGCATTTCAAAAATTAACTGGAAAAACCAAAAATCCTCCAATCTGGATGTTGAGGGGGGTTATTATATAGCGGAAAATCTTAACCCCCAAATTTCTATTTCCCAACATTTTTGTGGTTTTATACGTATTGATTTTAAGTTTTTAGGTATAGTGCGATTTTGAAACATAGAAAATCAAAAGAAAATCTAACCCCTCAAATTTCCATTTTCCATAATCAAACCATACCTAAAAACTATACCGTAAATAAATTATACGTAAAATCTCCCGAAAACATCTAAATCTAAAAAAATATAGTGTTTTGTGTCGTATTTATATATATATACTTTTATCTTTCTATATTTCCTGGGTTCTAACGAATCCCCGCGCGGGTTTTTACCTGTTACCCTTCCCAATTGAACCCTCCCCTATCCCTCCCTTCCGGCACTTCGCTGACCCAACCTAACGTTCCGTTGCGTCCACCGCCGTCTCAAGCTCCACTATACCGCAGTCGTCGAGGGGCACGGGGAAACTGTGGAAAGCCCGTAGCGATATGGACGGCCCCATATTCTGCTGACTTGATTAAAAACGTTGGTAGCTTGAAAGTGAAAATGGAAGTTGTAGAATCGATCATTTCTAGCTAAGCGAAACCTTAGTATTTATTAACAAAATCACAGTTTTTTATTGAGATCTTTATTTATTTTACATTTCAAAACATACTCTGCTATGGTCTTCAATATAACCCCCCATAAGGTAAATAAACGAAATAAAACAAAATAAAATAATCAAATAAGCAGTAAGCAAGCGAAATTAGAATTAAGATTTTTTCCGCTAGTTAGCGTAGTAGTAGGCATTATGGTAGGCACCAGATTGCAAAAAATGGCATATCTTGTGGCAGGCAGGCAACAGCATGGTCGCTTCATTAAGGATGTTGAGTCCCTATGAAACATGTTAATGTTAATTGTTCAATAAATAGCTTCTTAATCGTCATGAAATTTTTACACGACCTCCTGAATACTTCATGTAAAAACATATCAAATTTTCAGAATTCTATCATCATTACTTCAACCTCCTTAAGGGTTGAAATAAAAAATGATAAGAAAATTCTGAAAATTTGGTATGTTTTTGTATGAAGTATTTAAGAGGTCGTGTTAAAATTTCACGACGATTAGGAAGCTCGTTATTAAAAAATTAACATTTTGTTAAGAACAATTTTTAAAAGAAATAAAAAAAATGTATCAATAAACTTCGTTTTGTTTCCGTTGCTTTCAGTATATTGTAGATATTATAAAATTGAGAGGTCAAAAAAAAAACTTATCGCAAAGTTACATCAGTTTCCATAAAACAGCATTTAATTTGTGAATGTTAATTGTTCAGTAACGAGCTTCCTAATTGTCGTGAAATTTTTACACGACCTCTGAAATACTTCATACAAAAACACATCAAATTGTCAGAATTTTATCATCATTTGCGATTTGGGACTCAACATCCTCAAATCGATATTGTTGTAACAATGACCACAAAAAACAGAAGGCATCTGAAGTTTCGTTTTTCAGCAACGACCTTACTGCAGGTGTAAGCCGCGGAAGAAAAAAACAGTTCCTGATTGCACATTCGTGGATAATTAAGATCACACTTGTAATACATTCAATGTAGGTAATAATATTTCAAGGTTGTTAAACGTAATTAAAAAAAAAACAAGTAAAAGTACCTTAAATAAAAATAAGAACAATTGTAATGATATTTTAATTTTTTCAACTCCGATATCGAAATATCTGTAGTAATCGAGTCCAATACCGATTTTTCAATATCGGATTTTCGGTCCGATAGTCCGGTTCTTTCGATATCATCGAAAACCGATATCCACGCTCTAATCCCGTCACCGGATTCATAAAACGCTCTATAAAAAAATACGTACACGGGTATTTTTTGAAAAAAATTATTTTAAAGAACCACAAAATCGTCCAATCGGTGAATTCTCCCCGTTCTCTCTGGCGATCTTTCCGCCGTCTTTTATTTTCGTTTTCCAGTACAATAATTGGAAGATCGAGGCTGGAAATAAAGATCGCGACCAAGAGTTCGAGGCTTGGCAAAATAATGTGAACAAAGACGAGCGGCGGTGGTCCGACCTGTCTGTGAGCAGGAGACCGGGTGGGTGGACCCGGAGGGTAAGGGGATAACGAGGAGAGGGCCGAAAGTAGAGAAAACTCCCGAGGGGTGGAATGGAGGGGAGAGGGTCGTCGTCTTGGAGTCTAAGTAAGTAGTTTCGGTCGTCGGGAGTCGTCTTGTCTTCTTCGCTACGTTTGAGATATATAAGGGAGGTGAACCGTACGATATATATATATACACACACAAACACCCATATATAGTAATATTATACATAATAAATGTATATATATATATATATATATATATATATATATATATATATATATATATATATATATACAAATATTTTATACATAATAAATGTATATATATATATATATATATATATAGTTTTGTGGTGGTGGAACACACCCTTTAAGCAAGAGGGTTGCCGGTGCAAGGAAAGGGGAGATAGTTGGGAGTATGGATGCTGTGGAAACGAGAGCAGGAAGAGCGGAGAGAGAGAAAGAGAGACGGAGAGGGAGGGAGATACCGAGAGGGTTGGTTCGCAAAGGGAGCATCCGGGATCCCGAGGGTAGTTCCGTACGGGGCGGTCTGTCGTCATGGATACCCGGCCAGCTAACCCCTGTAACCACTCCTCCCTCATCATCCGAGGTTACCAACACGTATATCTGCGTTTCTCTCTCTCTATTTCTCTCTCTCTCTCTCTCTCTCTCTCTCTCTCTCTCTCTCTCTGCCTCTCTTCCTCTTTCACGCCCGCCATCATCGACCCACCATCTTGCCATAATCGCCGAGCGCTCTCCCAGGGAGGCTGCACGAAAATTGTTCACCACAAAACCGTGAAAAATCCTCGCGAGCTCCGCGGCCAAACGAAACATCAATGATGGAAAAAAGCGAAGAACTAGGAAAAAAATAAAATAAAATACAAAGAAACCAAGAAGGAGAGATGTTGGCGAAACAATGGACACATTTTGGAATGTCTGGAGAAAGGAGAAGGCGAATGGAAATGGAAAATAAAATTCACGAAAAGCTTTTTGAATTTTCTATCGAATTTAAGGGACTCGCGAATTTCTTGAACTTGTCAATAAAATAGTTTCGATGAAATAATGTTGATGAAATTAAATAACAATTATTCCCGAGCCGCGGTCTCCTTAAATAAACAAACCCTATGTGTGTGTATATATATATATATATATAGCTACTGGTTATTGGTCACGATCTCGTAAAAGGGTTGTAGGACATGTTCTCCGCTATCCAATAACCCAGAATCTAATGTTTTATGTAAATGTGAACCATTTTTGAGGTATTATTATTTTGATGATTTTTTTATGCGAGAGGTAGGCATCTTCAACAATTTATTTAAAAAACTATTGTATGAAATAAAACGTTTTTCCTTATTTGTAGTTTGAGGACACTGTAACAAAGAACTATTAACAATAAAATTGAAATAATCTGCAAACATTTTTCGATGAGGGGTCCAAAATTCTGTTAACTTGAAGATGTTTGCAGATCATTCTCATTTTGATGTCGTTAATTATTTCTTACAGTTTCCTCACACTACAAACAATAACAAAAACTTTAATTCCATAGAAGAATTTTTTAAACATATTTTTCAAAGTTGACTATCCTTTACTTTGAGAAAAAATAATGAAAATAATATCCCGTAAATGGTTCACTTCTGCATAAAGCATTGCTGGGTTATTTGCTAGAGGAAAACAAATATTTCCCCCACCACCGTTGATTTTAGATTTTCATACTGGAATACCTCAATCCCAGGGTCAAAAAAGCATCTAATTTTTTCGAATTTCTTGCACCACCTCTTCCGCGGCTGCAAAAAATTGAAAACTTCACTCGAGCCATTTTGTAAATTCTGAAGAAATCTAGATACCTTTCAGACCTGTATTGTGCATTTTTCACCAAAGATCGACTTGTGCTTCCGATACTTCCTATTTCTTTTTGCTACGTTTCGATTTTGAGGAACGACAGTTCGAAAGTCAGAGAAGCACTTTTTCGGTCTTGCGACTGAACAAAAAACTTTCTCTCTCTCTCTCTCTCTCCCTCTCCCTCTGTCGCGGTTGTGTCGTCGTCGCCGTATCGGAACAAATCATTTTTACTGCTGCACGGGGGGACGAGAATGGCAAAAGAAAAGGAAAAAAAATGCGGTACAGAAAACCGCGGAAAGCCACCGAACTCGCGACTACAATGACATAAATAATAATTTGGGTTTGGCGCAAAAGCTGGTCACAGTCTGCCGGCCACCGTTTCTCAATCTCTTATATATCGACCTCTCTCTCTCTATTTTGTCTGAAGAGAAATAGAGAGGGAGAGAGAGAGAGAAAATATATATACCTCTCTCTCTCTCTCTCTCTCTCTCTCTCTCTCTCTCTCTCTCTCTCTCTCTCTCTCTCTTTCTCTCTGCATTATTATCTACATATACTCATATACATTTCCCGATTTTCATCGATATGTTTTCCATAGTCAGCCCAGAGAGAAAGAGAGAGAGAGAGAGAGAGACCGGATATTGGCGTGGGTTATGGTTGGTCCCGGTACTCCCGTTCTTTGCCAAACGGTACCGATTTCATTCTTCATACATACTCAAACATTACTCTCCCTATAAACACACACACACCTACACCCGTGCACAAGTCAGAGTGAAAAATCGTGGAACGTTGAGTTAAAGGGCACCTATGGGGTTGGCTCGCTTTGCCAGATAACGTGATTTATGCCAGGACTGTAATTAATGTCCTCCCGCAAAATTGCCTGCGCCAGAGAAAGGCGCGAGGAAAAAAAGGCGTCAGGAGGGTTTTACGAAAGAAGATAGAGAGAGAGAGAGAGAGAGAGAGAGGGGGGGGGGAGAAGGAAAGAAAGATGACAATAAATAACGATTACAATAAAAATGAAAGTAATAACGATAATATTAAATGGGAAATTGACGGGTCTATCGGGCTGGCCGGGAATTCCAAGTCCGAGGAACGACAAAGGACGAGGACGTTTTACTTCTTCCGGTCTCGCAGTATCGCGGTCTCTCTCTCTCTCTCTCGCTCTCTCTCTTCTTCCGACAAATTGATTCGTCGAGCTGATTTTTTGTCTTTGCCTGCCCACTTAATTTTTTCCGTCCTCCATTTCCATCGCGATATATTTATCGTTTCGTTCTCCCCCTTAAGGCGGCTCTCGTCCCAGCGACCCCTGAGGCGGAGGACGTCGGATATTTTAACAAAATTCTACATTTATCAGAAACTTCATCCCCAAAAACACCGAAATAACTAAAGACCGAAAAACTCGCGTTCCGGACGAAAAAATTCAGCCCAATGACCTCTGGTGCATTCTTCAAGGTCACGCAAGTCGTGGCCGAAGATCCGAGTCGTCGAGAGGGGGCGGGTCGTTCGGGGATCGGCGATCGGCAAGAAATCGACAATTGGATCGACTTACCGGTGATGGAGGCTGCGGTACCGGGAGAAATGGCGGACGGATTTGCCCGCGGGGGCGGTGAGAAAGCACCCGCGAGATAGCCGCCGCGGTCGACGAGCGCCTGCTTCGCCTTTTCCACGCTCTGCTTGAGCTGCTGAAAAGTGCTGCCGCACGCGAGGCCACGATAGGGCCAGTTCTCTTGCTTGACGCCACCGCCACCGCCGCTAGCGGTCACCAACAAGCCGCTACCACCCGAGGACGCCCCCGTAGTGTTGTTGCTACCACCGGCGGACGATGCACCCTTCAAGTCGAGCGCCCCCGTGTACGAACAGCTCGCGCTGTCGTACATCACCAAAATCCCCCTGAAAAAAAAACGCCCCACCCCGATCATCGTCAGAGGAAGCAGCTCGATCTTCTTAATTCGCTGATCAAACATTGGACGGAATATCGGGGAAAAGTTTATTTCATGACGAATTTTTTAGACCTGGGCGGACCAGGGGCCCTGACGACTTCCTCGTGTCCGACTTTCAGAGCCTCGCAGTTTCTATCGTTTTTAACCTTTGTGCTTGAATTTTGTATGGCAGATGCTTCACATAAGGATCTCAATTAATATGCAGCAAAATCTTGAAATACAATTTTTTGGGGGGTTTCCCCCTATGGTTGAAATGGGGACCAATGTTTTTTCCTTCGCACACACCTTTGAGTGGGGCATCGTTGGATAGGTCTTTCGAAATGACACTGAGGTTCCATTTACCGTTTTTCATTTCGAAGGCCCGGGTTCGGAATATCGAGCTTCGAATTTGGACAGGTTTTTTGATATTTTTTTGTTTCTGTTTTTTTTCTATGGGATGTTAGTATCTTAAGAATATGATAAGAAAGTTTGAAACGTAATTGTATGGTACCGGAATTCCCTCCGTCGCAGCTTGATGCTTAACAGTTACTATAAATGACACAAAATATAATTAGATGTTTAACAATTACCATAAATAACAGATTATTATAAAGAAAAAAACATAATTTAACATTTTCCAACGTTCTGAAGAAAGCGTTAAAAAATGTTGATTTTTTTTATAAAATGTTAGTATGTCGTAAGAATATGATAGAAAAGTTTGAAATGTAATTGCATGGCCCCGAAATTCCCTCCTCCAATGTTTGATACTTAACAATTATTATAAATAACAGAAAATATAATCAAATATTCAACAATTACGATTAATAAAAATTACCATAAATGACAGATTATTATAAATAAAAAACATAATTTAACATTTTCCGAACGTTTTCTAAAGAAAACGTTCAAAAATGTAAATTTATTTTGCTCATAAATTGTTGGCATGTTTGAAGAAAATGATAGAAAACTTCTCAAACGACATTGCATGGACTATTATGGCCCAGAAATCGCAGACTAGGAGGTAAGTTACAGAAACCATGTAATTGCCATTTATCAAGTCTCTCGACGCGTATTTCTCAAAACTGTATTTTCGAAATTGGCGTAAGCAATAAACTAAAAATTATTGACCGATCCCATTCAAACATTACACACATTTTAATAACAGTATTCCTTCGGATTTAAACCTATAGGTTATAATAAAATAATTTGTGAAGTTTTTTTTATTGCAGCGTAATTCAAATTTTTTATAAACAATCCGATTTTTTTTAATGCGTGCTGTTTCTCGTATTTTTCGTCTCTTTTTCGCGCAATGCACAGCACATAAATATTAATGACAAAAATGGCCACCCTTTTATTTCAGATCAATACGTCGCAAGCTTACGCCGTTTTACAACGCACGTCACAACCTTCTCGATCGATAGTGCCATAATGTCGCCATTTTGAATTATGGTGTAAACAAAAAATACGTTCTAACAGTCAAAATTAGTACTAAATAAGGTCCCACGTTAAAAAATCGTCTTTTTTTAAAATAACCTAATTGGTATATCACAATACAATTAACATTATTATACTACCCCTCCTGAAGCTGCAATGCGCCCCCGTATAATTTGCCAACCCTTCATTCAAAAAATCTGAATAAATTCCGAGCACTAGCATTCGATCGTAACTTTCGTCAAAAATTACTTCGGTCAAGTCACATCGCCAAATTCCCGAGATAGCCCCCCCCCCCCCCCCCCAGGGTACAAACGATAAAAAATTAAAGCACGAGGAGCATGATCCTACGTCATTCGAAGTCACGAGCCACGATGGAGTGCCTTCTGTTTCGTCCGATTCCGGCCCTTCCGCCTAAAGAGAATACTTCTCCTCCCGGAAGAACACCGTCCAAAAATTTGTCCTCCCAAAAACACTGTCCGGAGTATCGGCGCACTCTTCGGAGAGTCCTGTCTCCACGTAACCGGAAGTGACACAGAAAAAAAACCACAAAGCAAAAAAAAAAAGGAGGAGGTTCCTTGGCGATCGTTTCCTCCGCGTTTGCTTGGCGTTCGAGGGCCCCGGGCAAGCAGGGCCCAGGAAGAGGCCCACGCCGAGCCAAAACTACCCCTCCTCGCGCTTCAACCCCCGCAACTACGCGTGTCCCGGCCACGCGCTCACTCCGGAACGAAGTACTCTGCGGCCCCGGAAACAAGTCAAAATCGAGACGCACGTTTTATTTTGCAAGAGAGAGAGAGAGAGAGGGAGAGAGGGAGAGAGAGAGAGAGGGAGAGAGAAAGAGACTTGTCAAGAAGGTAATATACGCGTTTGGAAAACGGTGCGGCCGCGGAGGTTCGGAGCCAGTGCAGGTTGCGTCTCTCTCGGGCAACTGCGAGTGCCCGCTCTGCCGCGCCGTGCGCGGTCAGCAAATTGTCTGCTTCCGGGCCTCATTACATCACTCTGTTACTCTGTTAACGCTCGCCGGAAACCCCTCTGCGCCTACCTCTCATCTAACCCAACGCTCACTTGCCATATATGTACGTTTGTGCGTGTGTGCGTGTTTATGTCATTTTACACACGTATACAGGGTGTACCCCTCGAGTACGCGCGACGAAATATCTCGACGGGGATGCATTTTAGGGAAAAATGTTTTCGACAAAACTTGCACAGTTTTGGGGAAGTAAAGCTGTGGTGCTGGACATTTCTCAGTTGATGGCCATTTTCAAGGTTATTTCAAGGTCAACGTTAGTTTTTCAATGGGAACGAATGTTTTTTGGTTCGGTATCATTTTTCGATTGATAAAATGAGTAAGTTTTGTTCGAAAGTTTTTTTGCTTCGGCTTCAATTTTTGAAGATATCTTGAATGTTTGGGGAAATATTTGGGTAATGTTTTTTTAACGATTTCGGGGGATTCGCTGGGGGTTTAATATTTAGAATGTCTTCAAGAATAATGTTTATGTGTAATTAGCATGTATATGTGTATGTGGAGGTGAGTCGAATTGCATGCAAAACGATTTTTACGAGATAAAAAGAAATGTGTAGATAAAGTCGCTATTTTTTTTCTTGCAAAGATCGTATGTATTCGTATTATGGTAAATATTTACAAGTAAATATGTACAAAATGATGGTAAATATTTAAGAGTGGGGCTTCAGCCCTAATAGGCTCGAAAGATTTTTTCACGTGTTCGGGGCTATTCTGCAGTGTGAAAATATGTTTTTTATGATGCGAGAGGGGTATTTTATTAAGGAAAAAACAAAAAAACCCAAAAAACCCCAAACAAACCCGAACAAACCCATATCATTTGACCCATTTGATGTCACCGAACCCGTTTCCTCCATACCTTTAAAAAAGTATTTAAAAAAGCGTCTGGGGGTTGAAATAAGGGTTGGAAATATGTTCCCGCGACTTAAATATTACAAACAAAGTGCCCTGAAATACATCGACTCGGTACAAAATTTCTAAACCCCTTTTCTAGCTGGAGCCCCACTGGTATATATTTACAAAAATGATATTTGGATATTTAGATTTAAGACCAGAGTTCCATGGGATACGATGTTTACATTATTTTTAAAGATATTTAAGTATTCAAATTCGAGACCTAAATTGCATTCAGTACGATATTGACGAGAAAAAAGGGGTGGAAAAATGAATGCGCTCTACGTTCTTGTAAAAATAATATATATTTACATTTTTCGAAAATATTTATATATTTAGATTTAAGACCTGAATGGCATGCACAACGATTTTAATGACAAAGAACGAGATTCGAAAATACATGCGTTCTTTTTTCTCGCAAACATCGTATCTATTTACATTATTTTAAAGCACAATTCGATATTTAGATGTCTTACCTAAATTCCATGGAATACGATTTTTACGATCAAACAAGAGCACATTTATTTATACATGTACAAATAAACGTTTGTGCACATATAAATGAACGGGTTCTCTCTTTCTTGTAAAAATCGTAATGCGTGCAATTTTTTAAATAAAGATATAATAATATACCTAAAATCGTCAAGACAAAACACTTTTTTGGACCAATAAATAACAATCAATAAAAAAAACTAACCTCTTGAGAAAATATTGAAATAATTTAATTCATGCAACTAAAATTGCTCGGTAATATTATACTGTCTTCCAGCTCTCCTCCTCCTTACTAATTTACTTTTCATATCACGTACACGTGTGTTTGTCCGTATATACGATTTTATAGGGTTTTTTTTTTTTTAATTTCATTCGTTTGCCGTACGCGTACGTATTTTGGTCCTCGTCGCAAAAACGCACGCGAGTCGAAGCTCGTGCACAAATTCAACACTGGACGAAGCGACCGATCGAGTACCATTGCCCTGTGGCTACTGTCAACCGACTCACAATGACGTCGGTGTGACAGACACAGGAGCGTGCGTACAAAGGAGGAAAGAAAATATCGAGATGATCGTTGGAGCAGCATGGCTGTGGCTGGAGAACGTATGGAATTATTGAAATAATTTTACGCGCCTTTATGTATGCATTTTATTTTTAATACCCTATATATATATGTACAGGGTGTCTTGTTATGGATGGATAATTCTGCAACTGTCGATAGGTCGGATCATGTCCTACTAAATGCTGGAATTCCAGTTTAGTAAAAGTCCCACGGTTTTCGAGATAAAAATCATCTGCTTTTGGTTTTTCGCATACCATTTCTACAAACGATAACTTTTTTTAAGCCGGTTTTGAAAAAAAAAAATACTCTTGGTTATTTGTTTTGTCTAGAAAAGTCTTCTTTTTACCCTTAAATGTTGAGGAAACTTTATGAAAAAAGATCTTATGCAGAATTTTCATGCAAACCAATTCGAATATCTGACTTTGATAGTCTACTGTATAAAAAAAATGTAATGCGCATATCGTACCAATTACTTTAAAACGTTGCTTAGTTATTGACGATTCATATCATTTGTAGAAATGGCATGCGAAAAATGAAAAACAGATGACTTTTTTCTAAAAATAACATAAGGCCCAAAATCTCGAAAACCGTGGCCCTTTTACTAAACTGAAATTTCAGCATATAGAAGGACATGATCTGACCTATTGACAGTTGCACGATTATCCATTCATAACAGGACACCCTGATATATATATATATATATATATATATATATATATATAATGGAATAATTAAAATGAAATAATAGTAAAACAATAATAGCAATTATTATTATTATTATTATTTGTATCACAATAAGGATTTCGTATATGTATTTTTTTATGTCCATACATATATGTCAAATAATTATTATCATTATTTTCATTGTGAAAAACATTATCATTTTTTTAGAAATGTTACTTTATATATAAGGAGCACGTTACATATAATAAAATAATAAAAATTAAATAATCGTTTCTTTATTTATTGTCTTTATTCTTTATTTATAATAACTTTATTATATAAAAGGGTTACTTTATATATAATAAAATAATTAAAATTTAATAATAGAAAAACAATAATAGCAATTGTTATTATTACTATTTGTATCATAATAAGGATTTCGTATATGTATTATTTTTACGTCCATACGTGTATAAAATAATTATTATCATTATTTTCATTGTGAAAAACATTTATATATATATATCTAGAGTGCAAGAAACAAATTATGAACTTGTACATTACTTCCTTTTAATTTTTTCGCTCCCAAAGCTGGCCATATGAGGAAAATTAATTTTTTTCTCCCCACAACGCTATCCCTCACAGTAAGTCTCATTCTTAATCGTAAGCACCTTGAGTTCGCTGAACGAATAATAATCGACCAAGTCAGCCGACTCTCACAGCGTGAGGAAAGCTCCCAACGCTTGCTCTCCCGCGTCGACCGACGGATCAAATCGAAGCACAAATGCATTGGGCGCAGTTCGGGAGTACGCGACACGCACGGGCTCGTGCCAGGCCACAGGTGAAATAGTTAATAATAATCACAATAGTAGAAATAACAATGATAATAATAATGAAATTTTGAAGGGGAAGAACCCGGAAGTCTCCTTGGGCTCCGACGAACGTCCGAACAATAATAATAATAATAATAATACTAATAATAATAATAATAATAATAATAATAATAATAATAATAATAATAATAATAATAATAATAATAATAATAATAATAATAATAATAGGGGCAATGAAAAAACAAAATAATCATAAGAATCCTAATGGGGCACGATCATTCGTTTATCAGAATTAGAATCAAAAGCGCCCCCACATTCACCGTTTCACAGTCAACCCGGCTGGTACTTGACCCTCGTGAATAATAATGACATTCATTTTTATTTTTAATGCACGGCAGTGATACAACCCTCCGCGTGTTAACCTGCCCTCCTTTACCGTTCCTCGTAACACGTACCGGCCGACGGACACGAGCTCAGGGGCTTTAAAAATCGAATGTTTCTGGTGTAATTACGACGCGAGCCGATAATTAGCCGATAATTTTTCACTCCACGATATGCACGAATCTGCGTCCCGAAATGGTTCAAAACAATGAGCAAGAAACGGCACGAGTGTCATCAATACGGATAAAAATATTTGCAAGGCAGAATTTGTTTATATATATATTTTTTTAATGAAAAAAACTAAATTTTTTTACTTTTATGTTTTTATAAATTAATATTAAATATAAGTTTAATAATTAAGATGCGGTTATATTGAGAGATACTTGATTTTGTTTGGGTTCATTGTTGTTTACAGTGTTAAAATAATAACGATTTAATTTAATAACTGAGATAATAATAACTATATTTAATATTATAATAGCTATATTCGGTTTATATTTATAACTATATTTAAGATAATAATAATTTAATTTAATAACTGAGATAATAATTATTATTATTATTGCTATAAATAATGTGGAATGAAAGAATTTTAAAATGCTATTTAAAATTGTTAAGTATCATCTCTTAGTTAGTCGCGCACGCCCTTCGATAATCGCGGGATCTCATTTGATATATTTTTTATTCGCCGGTCTGTTCGTGATATTGTGCGAGCACGAAGGATAGTAGTTTACGCGGGAGCTAGAAGAATTACACCGTAAATGTTTATTAAAAAATAAAATGTAAAGAGGGGGTGGCTTTTGACAGGTTATGGGAGTTTTTTGTAGGTTACTTTTTTTAACATCCTAAATTCGTACTTTTTTACTCCATTAGAACGATGTGTCTTTTGGCTATCAAATGTTCAAGAATGTGAAGCTCCACCAAAGCCCACAATTTTATACATAATTTTTTTTTAAAGTGTCAAAGTCACCTCGATTGTGGTGTTTCTTTGAGAAAACATTGAAATGCAACCTACATCAAAGATTAAGCGTTACTTTGTCATCATTTTGATAAAAAAAAATAATAATATTATATGCATTATATATGGAATTTAACGAAAAACAACGATTTTTTATAATGAACTTGTCATCTTTATTAACCGTGAATCCGTGAAGGTTTTTGAGGCACCTTAATCCCATGAACCTGGGTCGTTTTCGTTTTTGCACTAACAAATCAACAATTGTCAATGAAAAAAAATCTGAAAGAAATCATGATGAATCTTCAGGCCGAACTTCTCAAGGAAAGATCAGTTTTTTTTCTTTCTTATTTTTAATATGTTTTTTTCATTAAATATTAAGCAACCTGTGAAGAAAATGATTTTGGGCAGGACGAAAATGGCCCAGGTTCACGGCTTAAGCGTTAAGGAAACATTTCACATAAAAATGTATTAACTTACATGAGTATAACTAGAGAAATACGTAGGGGATTTTCAAAATCCCCTACGTGTTTCTCTAGTTATACTCATGTAAATTAATAGAAATTTTTTAAATTTTCTTCCAAAATTGAATTTGCGTCAGTTATACTGCGTGCCGCAGAACGTCTCAAATTCGACATGCCTCGCGAGAATATCTCCAGCGTCACCATCTTGTATGATTTATAATATAAATCTTCTTTTGTTCACTTGAAAATATGACTAATAACATCCGTGAGCATTATTATCCTCTTACTCGTCCTTCCACCCAAAAAAATCGCGAAAAATCACTTAATTTTAGATAGATAGATAGATAGATATTAATTAATATGTGTTAATTAATTAAAAGTGTATATTAATGTACACTTTTATACACAATATACTAATAATAATTACTAATAATAAATAATAAAACCAATAATAATACACTAATATACACAATAAATTAAAAGTGTATATTAATATACCCTTAATTTTAGACCTTTACAGTGGTGTAAGCCCTTAACTCGCTGTCTTGTCTGTCTGTTAGTTCGTCTATTTGATACTAATTTTGCAATCGATTTTAAACTGACTTCCGGATGAGCTAGAGACTTGACACTTTCAATATAGCTCGCAACTGAATGACAATGCAATATTAACCCGCGGTCTTGTCTGTCTGTTTAGAACAATTGTTTATAACAGTTTTCTATTTCATATATAATCAGGTCAAAGGAAACTGAAATAAGCCTGAAATGAAGCCTGAACTGAAGAAGCTACATGTCACTGTCATAATCTTACCAAGATGTTTAAAATCGATTTCAAAATTCCACACGCACAAGACTTAAAAGCAGAAAATTATTATTTACAAAAAAATTGTTTACCCTCGATTTTAAAATGAACTAAAAAGCATCAAATAAATTCTCCTAGCCCCAGACAGATTACTAACCCGATACAGATTGTCCTGAAAATTTGTGATTGTGAATTTTTAATAGCTATGGAAATACTGGTAAGATTTAAAACGAAAAACGTGGTGGAATAGATAATAGTAAGGAGTGTAGGGAGTAGCTGTCGTTGAGAAAACTTACACAACAGTTCATATCATTTGCAGTGCAATAAAATTGTTAGTGACTTGGGTGAACTATTCATGCATCGATTAACTATTGCATGCGTCCCCCCGCCCCCACGATTTTCGTTTCAAATTTGACACGTAGTTCCAAAGCTATTGCAAAATTACAATCACAAATTTTCAGGACATTTTGTATGGGGCTACGAGAAATTATTTGATCCATTTTAGTCCGTTTTAAAAACGAGGTTTAAAAATAAATTATTTAAACAACTTTCAATTTGTTTTGTTATTCGAAATGGGTAAAAAATAACAGATTTTTTTTTTAATACAGTTCTTCATCATGGACGAGGTGCTCCCTTTCTTACACTCTTATTCTCATTATAATATAAATAATATTGCAATGATGCACAATAAACAAATAAAATGATGACAAAAATGGTACTAAAATTGCAAAATACAGTCGCAGTTTGTTTGAATTTTTTTTATGTTTTAAAAATGGGTGAATAATAATAATCATTTTGAAAATGTGTAAATAATAAAAAGTTTGCTTGGGGATGTGAAGTGGAACATGGTGGGGAATGTAATAAGGGGAGGCAATGGGTAAATAATAATAATCTCGTGCTTGAAAGTGTAAATAATAATAATCTCTTGTTCAGATGTATAAATAATAATAATCTCTCGGCAAAATTTGTAAATAATAATAAACATGATAATAACGGAATGAAAAATCCTGAAAAAGTACAACTAAAATACTAATGACGGTGAGTTTAAGCGCGTAAAGGAATATCACTCAAAGCGAAATATCCCGACGAAAAATTCCACGATCTTCGTGCAAAATTTTTCAATAACACGCGCGCAAAAGTTGCCAAAAAAAATAATGTTAAAAACAGTCGTAAAAATATACAAAAAGAACCAGATTTATTCAATTATTCCGAATAGGTAAATAAATAACCAAATAAGAGAGTAAACGTCACTTACCGTCAATGCGGGGTATCGTGACGTATCCGATCCAGGCCGCGTCGAGTGTGATTAACCCCTTAACGAAGTGGAACACGAGTCGCAGAGGTAGCGACGGAACAACAAAACCAACACTTTTCCTTCGCGATGTCGTCGATTGTCACTTCTGCGTGGAAGAAATACGTTCGAGAGAGGAAGGATAGAGTAAGAGAGAGGGAGAGGGAGAGAGAGAGAGAGAGAGAGAGAGAGAGAGAGAGAGAGAGGACGAGGGAGGCGTAAGCAAAAGAGGGAGAGGAAGAAAAAAAAGAGAGAAAAAATTGTCGCGGACGCTCGATTATCGATAAGCAAATCGGCAGGACCAAATGACGATAAGGGCACGAGGATCAATGTGCAAAAAAACGAGACAGGGGGGGGGGGAGGGGAGAACAAAAGATTCCAGGATTAAAAAAAAGTGCAAACGTAAAATAAAGTCGTCAGGCGAAGAAGGGTTACGCGGATCTCAAGGACCTTCGAAACCTTAAGGGAGCGATATCGTAAACGTGTATATCCGCGTAGCTTCGAGGGAGCAAATTTCGTAGGCGCGAGCGCGCGGGCTTCTTTATCCCCCGGTATTACGGGGTGGCTTTGGGGCTCGTACTCGGGCAAAATCCTGGGTGAGATGATGACGTTAAGGAGCGCGTGGACCGGCCCCGACGACGGACGCACATTTGGCAGCGTCGTTATCAGTCGCGGTCCGACGATTGGCTGTATCGGAGCCTGCGCCCCGACGACAGTCTCTCACTCTCTCTTACACACCCTCTCCCGCCCTTTCCATTTCTCTCTCTCTCTCTCACTCTCTCTCTTGCGGTTCGTCCTCTCGCTCGCGCATTTCCCATCCAGTGGATCTTCCCATTTCTCCCTCTTAAACGCGGTCCCTCTCTCTCTCTCTCTCTGGATCGTCCTGTTTCTCCCCCTTAAACCCGATATACATATCACCGCGTCCTCTGTCCCTTTCACTCTTATACCGGAATACTCTTTCGGGCTCCTTGGAGGCGGGATCATCCGCGCAAGGGTGAATCTACCTCTCTCTCTCTCCCCCTCACGCCCCTGGAATTTCTCTGCCCTTCTCGTCATTTTATTCCTGAGGACCGCAGGGTTAACATACTGATATATATATATATATATATATATATATATATATATATATATATATATATATATATATATAAATCTCTCGAATCAGATATTTTTTTTTACATTAATTATTTTCCTTTCTGGGGGCAATATAATGAGTAAAAATATATTATTTATACAATATACAAATGTTTATATATATACGCAGGGGGTCCTCTTTTGAATGGACAATCCTGCAACTGTCGATAAGTCAGATCATGTCCTACTATATGCTGGAATTTCAGTTTAATGAAAGTTCCACCGTTTCCGAGATTTTGGGCTCTGTGCTATTTTTTGAAAAAAAAGAAATCATCTGCTTTTAGTTTTTCGTATACCATACAAATGATATGAATCGACAATAACTCAGCACCTTTTCAAAATAATTGACACGATATGCGTAGTACATTTTTTTACACCGCACGCTATCAGTCAAATATTCGAATTGGTTTTTATGAAAATTCTGCAGAAGTTTTTTTTTCATAAAGTTTCCTTAACATTTAAGGTTAAAAAGAAGACTTCTCTAGATAAAACAAATAACTAAGAGTAACTTCTAAATACCGGGTGAAAAAAAGTTATCATTTGTAGAAATGACATGCGAAAAACCAAAAGTAGATGATTTTTATCTCGATAACAGTAGAACTTTTACTAAACTGAAATTCCAGCATATATAGTAGAATATAATCTGAGCTTTCGACAGTTGCAGGATTATCCATTTATAACAGGACACCCTGTATATATATATATATAGCCCGAAAAAATTTCAACCAATACACTGGAAGTTTTAATTGGATATTTAAAATTATTTAGTATTTAGAATTACATTTTCGAAGGGACTGCATAGGATTTTTTAATTATATTGCATAGTTCCTTTTTTATAAACAATTTTCCAGCGACTTTCTCATGGCATTATATACGTTTTTTTTTAGAAATGCGCCATTTTGACAAACAACAATATATCAAAAGAATCCTATGTACTTCGATAGCTATTCTCATATATAATCGAAAAAACTATAGCGTCTCATTATAACTCAAAAATTATAGGAGCTGTTGTTCCGGCGTTGACCTTCCAGAAATAAAGGCGTCATCGTAAAAATGCTGCACAGTCGCCATTTTGACATGTATCACTGTGAAAAAATAATTTCGTGTAGTGTATAATAAAACCCCTATTTTGTAATTCCGATTTATTTTATGGTTTCACCGAAAAAAAAACAAATCACAAACTATGCCTTTTTTGGCCTCTAGAGTGGCCTAAGGCGCAAAGGCCTTAAGCAGCACGGCCGAGATTCGGATCGGTGATCGCTTAGATGTATAAACATTACGAGAATTATACAAAAAAGGAATTATGAGCAAACACTTTTTTTTATTTTCAGAGCTCATTTTCCAAAACGCCCCTGAGCGCTCAAAAACATACTAAACAGTTTTGACGGTGAAAATTGCCATTTGGAGTCGATCAGTCCAGTCGTACAAAAAATACACAACGACCTAAGAACTGCCCGCGTAGAAATTTCTTAGGGTTAGCCTAATTCGGAACAGGCCCCGATCGGGGTGTGGTACGCCTAACACCTAGTACGGACATCCTGATCTGGCCCCGATCAGGCCGGAAGTATTTGGCCTGAAATCGGGCAATACTAAAATGGCCCTATTGCGGCCGTCCCTGATAAGCCCTACTATGGCTGTCCCTGGTAAGGCCTTACTAGGACTTTCCCTTACAGAGCCCTACTTACTAGGGCTTCCCCTGATAAGGCCATAAACAGGCTTGCCCTATTACTGCCTCAGCATACATAACTACTTTTATTTTTGACGTGAAAACTTCGATTCGACAGCATCGTCTTTTGTTTTTCAGTTTCGATGTATTTCTGATTTGTATTAAAAAACGGTGTTATGTCACACTGGTATAGCCCCTAATTGAGGTTACTTTCAATATGCAGCCATCTACCTTCGGTCAAAAATTATAATTTTACGCTAGAAGTGCTGGATTTTCGTCTCATTTACATAGCTATCAGGCTCTTGTCTATTCTGATACTAATTTTATTCCAACTTGGCCTCTCTCCTTTTCTCTTTCTCTCTCTTTCTGATTGAGCGATCGTTGCACAGCGGAGGTCGTGCTGATCTTCGCTAGATTTAATCCATTGTTCGGCGTTAATGGAGCGCGAGGAATCGCGTTCCTATGCGAAATGGAGAACATCCATTGGGGCGAGGGTTGTGTTTCTGTTTGTCTCCTCGCGTGTACGTCGATCCTGGTGCGTGTTTTCGAGAGGCCCGCCGCACGATGGTGGCGCGTGCCCCAACGTCATCGACGTGATTCCGCCCTCTGTGCGCCGGGTCCTCGGTATACTTCCGGCCGAAGTGGCCGATCTTTTCTACGCTTTACCCTCCAGTCGTTAGCCCCGTACACTTTTCCGATCGACACCCCCACCCCCCCCCTCGCCGTAGAAATAACATCTTTATTCTTAAAAATCGAGGTTGGGGTACGTGTCGAGAAAAAAAAAGAAACAGGTGATAAAAGAAACACACACAAAATGTGATTGTATGCAAAATAATGAAATTGTGACGTATCGTTAACAATAACAATAATAATGGTAGGGAATTTTGCATCATTGGAACGCAACGAAAGTTCTTTTTTAAATTTAATTGCCATATTTTTATTATAAGAAAAGATCTTATTTTTTAGACTTACTTGTATATCGTAGATCGCAAAATGAATATCTTGAAAAATGGTCGAAGAATTTTGGTAGGGAAAATCTGTCAAAAGTAATGAAAACGGGAAACCAGTTTAGAAGACTAAAAAAATTGAATTCTTTTTATTCCATAAATTGTTAGTGAAACTGTTCAAGTATATGTTCCCAAAGTAGTATAAATAATTCATTAGTGCGTTGAATTTTTTGTTTTCGGTAATATTTTTTCAAACGCGTTTTTGTCGAAACGATATTTTTTTAAATTTTGTGTACACTCTGGCTGAAAAAGTTTCTAACCTTTAATTTTATAATGTCATAGTTAGTTTTTCTGTATAATTACGCTCTATTTGAACCCAAATTTGGGGTAATATCATTGTTTGAAGTATACTATTATAGCAAAAAAGTTTATAAAACAATGGCAAAATTTATACCCTTTGGTTAAAATATCTCTAAGAAAGGCATCTTCAATTTTCGGTCAAAATTAGGTTCATATAGAAGGAAAACGTGTTCTTAAAAGAATCTTCAAACCGAATTAATTTCCGATGACAACTGTAGCCTCCAGAGTGTACACAAACAGCAAAGTCTGATGACGACCTACGATGGGCCGCAGGTTATATGTTCCATATTTACAGAGGAAATGCTTCGAAAAAACTGAAATATTTGTTTGAAAATATGTATAAAATATTTCCAAAATTGGAATAAATTCTATTAATTCATTCCTAGTAAAAAAAATCATCAAAATCACTAACAAAAAAAAACGGACTCCTAAACGGGTTTCCCGCCTTAAGGGAACTCAGAAATATTCATTTTTGTTGCGTTTGAACGATGCAAACTTCAACCTCATCACTATTACACATGCAAGCGAATCAAAACGGCCCGAGAGAGCCAGAGATCGTTACGAATGCACTCCCTCGCGGCCTATCTATCGACGAATATTCGCCAAACGTCGATGAATCACTATTGGCCAACGGGTTGTCGAGGCGAATGGCAATAAAAACGTAAAAAGAAAAGAAAGAAGGAAGAAAAAAGGAGAAGTGAAAGAGGCAAAAGAGGAAGCGTGAGAAAGAAGGGAAAAAGAGGCGAAGGGACGTGGGGCCAGGGGGGCTGGGGTAAAGTAGAAGAGGAGGAAGAAAAGGCCAGGATATAGGGATATATTCGAGGCAAGTGGCCAACAAACGCAATCACCGCTTGTCACGAACAGAACAGTGAGCAACAGGTTAGTGCTACGTTATGAGAGTTTATTTCGCGTGCCACGACGACGAGTCCATTCGGGTGACACATTTCTACCCCCCACCTTTTTCCCCCAGCGGAAGGGGGTAGAAATAAAGGGGGGGAGGGCTCCCCCTGGGTATTCCGGTATACTGAAATATAGCACGGGCGAAGGACAACTACCACTTGGCATAATAGCCCCCCGCGACAGTGCCCCCCGCCAACCCCCTCGGCCTCTTCAGATGTCTACGAGGACCAGCGACCTCTTCGAGAAATATCGCCGCGCGATGCATAATACATGCGGCCAAATTTGCACGGGACAATGTTCTTATCGGGGACGATCGAGGCCCGAGTGACGTCTCTATCGCAATTTCTTTCCTTTTTTTTCTGTTTTTATATCCTCGGCCCCCTCTTCTCTAGGCGCTGTTTTATCCACGCCGGAAGTACGAGGGTTCGAAGGATGATTTTCTTGAGGCAAAAAAGCAAATCGCTAGAAAAATACGCGGTATAGTAGGTCGTTATGTATTAGTAGAGAGTCGTTGCAATGTTTAATTAAAATGTGATGATTTTCAGAAAAGTTTGTTTGTTACATTTGTATTTGGAATATTTGACGGATAGTGGCAATTGTTGATATCGTACATTTATATGAATATATCGGGATAAAAAAATCGATAATAATTACTATTATTATGTACCGATAAAAATCAATGTTATATAATATTATAATATTGATACGTGCTCCGAATGTAATACAACAGAGTGCGAGAATATCGCAGACGGAATTTCATTATATTAGAAACCTTTTCCTTCCAGCTGATTAATTATTTCGGGGTACAGAAACTATTCCGGTGCACGCCACTGTCCCCTTCCCCCTTCCCCATTTTATTGTTGCAACCATATGGTATAAAAATCTGAAATAATTTTACTTGAAAGTCCTAACTAAATCCTATGCTCAGAAAATATTTCAGATTTTTCGGCCGAAGCGTTACGACAATAGAGCGAGGGGGGCAATCCGGCTGCCCCCTTCGTTTATACTTGCTATCTTTTGATTTAAAAATCTGAAATAATTTTATTCGAAAGTCCTAACTAAATCCTATTATTAGAAATTATTTTAGATTTTTAAGCCGCAGCGTTACAACAATAGAGCGAGGGGGGCAGCCTGCTTTCTCCTTTCTTTATACTTACCACCTTTTCATTTTGAAATCTGAAATACTTGTCGATTATTCGATTATTGAATATTCGACGGTAACCCAAACAAACTCCCTGTCTTCAAATTTCGAAGCAACTGGGTACCCCAAATTTCGTAGGTTCAGGGGGGGTGTTGAAAGAAAATGGCTTAGCACGCGTGACGAGGAAGATTCCAAAAGCGAGATTGTATGCTTGAGAGCGATCGTGCGGGGTGGTGGCCCTTATCGATTGTTCAGGGAGGGGGGTTTGCTATGCTATCGACGTGGCGTGATTTAATTTGTTACAATTAGGGCACGTGGTTCTGCATGCTCTCCTACGGGCAGCGCACAACGCAGGGCAGGGGGGCGCATGTAGGAGGCGAGGGGTTGAGGGTGAAAAAGGGTGAAATATATGGCGTAGCAATGTATAGACGACATATACCGGGTGTCCAAAGCCATCGTGGCAGATTTAGAAAAATCTATTTGATGGCTTCGTAATCATGTTTGACCTAAAGCTCGGTCTATGCCAGTAAGGCCCAGCTTTCAAAAAATAACGTCCCATTTCTTACTGCAAATTTATTTTCAGGAGTTTTTATCAGTTCCAATATGTGCTCCCTATTTTGGAATTGGGTCTAGCTTGAAATTGATTATCGATAGTCAGAGCGTCATCCTAGAAAATGAACTTGGGCCTTAAATTGGTATTTAGCTGAAATTAGGCCCAAGAATAAAATGGAAATCACATGTTCAGATCGAAAAAAGACCTGAACACATATTTTCAATAGAAAAAAATGGTTTTGGGTCTCGCATTGGTCCCAAATCAGGCTTGGGTTTCAAAGTGGGCTTGGAATAGATGAGGTCCAATCAGAATATGAAATTCACATGTTCGGACTGAGAGTTCCTAAAAATGAATTTGCGGTAAGAAAAAGGAGGTCACTTCATTGAAAAAATGGAATTAGGCCTCATGGACACAAACTGGGTGAAAAACCACAAATCCATCAGATCCATCTTTGTCAATCTAACAACTTTTTCATCGCAGATACTTTACTATGACGCAATACCACCGAGACATTGAGGTGCCCCGATACTCGCTATACACCCTGTACGTATATATAACTGGAGAACGGTGCAGGCGTACCGCGCCCTGCTATTAATATCAGTTAACGAGCCGATATGATCGCTCGGTTCGCTCGACACGGTTCCCGGTCGGCTGCTGGTGGCCCTCTCTCTCTCTCTCTCTCTCTCTCTCTCTCTCTCTCTCTCTCTCTCTCTCTCTCTCTGGTGGTCTCTCCTGGCGCACCAGCAAAACCGAGCCGCAACGGGCTAACCAACCCTGTCACCCACCCGCGTCGAAACCACCCCCAGCCCCCTTGGCCCCCCTGGCCACCCCTTCCATCGATCGTTCACGTTCGGCTGACTCACCGCGCTCCTGCAACTCGAATTTATCGGATCGTATATCGGCCCTTATCTATCATTGTAAATCAACGAATAATCGAGCATTCTAACGCCCGATCCGCCCCTCCTCTCTCTCTCGATCAGAGGAGCCAGGAAACGAGCTTGGCCAAATTTTTCAATCCTCATGCACTTTTTACTATTCCTCAGCGGACCGGAAGTCCGCTTCGACATCACTTCATATCGTCTCAGGCGAAACGAACAATATCGCATATCGTATACGTGCAAAACGGCGATTTTTTTTTTCGCGCCAAGCCAAAAAAGACGCAAAGCTGAAAAAAATGAAAAAAAAAATTGCTTTTTACTTCGGATACAATGTCGCGATCGTATATGTGCAAATAGGCGATTTTTTTCTCGAGCCAACCAAAAAAGACTCAAAACTGATAAAAATGAAAAAAATTTGCATTTTAGTTCAGCTACAACTTGGTGTATCGTATGTATGCAAATGGGCGATTTTTTTTCGAGCCAAACTAAAAACGACGCACAGCTGAGAAAAATAAACTCAAAAATTGCTTTTTATTTCGGATCCTGTCGATTACGTGGGGTATGATAATGCTCGGAATGTATGTCGCGTTATTGTTGTACACTTTGCCAAGCAGTAAGAGAGAGAGAGAGAAAGAGAGAGGCTCCTGTACCTGGCATCCCCAATATAAATCCCAATGTCTTCAAAATCTACTCTAGATTAATGTTATCATATTTATGTAAAGGCCATTTTGAGGGCCGTTCTCAATATAGTCATAGATGTGTTCCGGAAGTGTAAATTACATTCCTAATTGAACCCTTTCCTATCACTTTATATCCGCTCCTCGCTGATCCAACCTCACGCTCCGTTGCGTCTACAGCCGTCTCAAGCTACACCATACCGCATTTGGTGAGGGCACGTGGTAGCTGTGGACAACCTGTACCGGTATAAATAACCCGATATTCTTCTGACTCTCCGCTGCACAGACTTTTTTTTATTCCAGTATCTATACGAAGGTCTCGGAAGTATTGGCCTTCCGGTGACTGGTTGATGCTGAACCCTGCACAATGCTGCTTGAGGGGGGAGATTTGGAAAAATTTGCTGATTTTCATGATTTTTTTTTAAGGAAAGTTTTCTTCACCATTTTTGAGACTTGGGTTATGTTTTTTGCTACTTTTGGCTACTTCATAGTATTTTTGTTTAATTTATCTTTTGAAATAGCGAAGGTATGGTACGGTCTACTAAACTGCATTTTTAAAATTGGCGTAACGTATAGTTAAAAAACTAATCGATTGATCCCGATGAAATTCGGTATAAATCTTGCTAACCTTATTGCCTATACCATCATCCTAAATGTTTTCGATAATAAAAATCAAAAGTATTTTTTTATTGCAAAATGTAGCTATTTTTTTTTTGGAAAATTCAATCCTGTTTCAAAGCGTAACACTTCATCGATTTTCAACATTTCTCACTTTTTCTTGGTCCATACACTGCGCAGAGTGTTAAGAAAAGGTAAATCTTCGTTGGTTTTTTTCTTCATATTAATACAGATTAATTATAGATGATTTTTTTCAATAAATAACATACAGCCGAAAATCTCGAAAACCGTGGGTCTTTTACTGAACTGAAATTCCAGCATACAGTAGGACTTGATCTGTCCTATCGATATTTGCAGGATTATCCATTCATAACAGAACACCGCGTATATATACACGGCATGAACCTTTAATTTTTGTAAACGGAGAGGCCCGATTTTTATTCTTCAGGAAAATAGCAAATTTTGACACGAATCCAACGGGGGGGGGGAGAATCTTCAGCTCAAAAATCAAGAAAGTTATGGCGGTTTGGACTTTTTAGAACCATCGCACGCAACATTATAGCTATCTATATATATATTGATTGGACGAATGGTTTCAGTCCAAAGACGCGTCTTTTCATCGTCGCGGTATTTATGTATTGCCAGAGAGATGGCAAAAATGTGTAAATAGCGAGGGACAATACTTCGAATGAACCATTTTTTGTATTTGTCTTGAAATTTTCGATTTTTCATTGGTCAAAAAAAAACCCGGAAACTTAGTTGCGCATCTACACTGAAAAAAAAACAATTCGTTCATCCATCCAAAATTCAGTTGGTTTAAGAAAATGTATCTTTAAGGATGTTGAGTCCCAAATCGCAAATGATGATAAAATTCTGAAAATTTGATATGTTTTAGTATGAAGTATTTCAGAGGTCGTGTTAAAATTTCACGACAATTAGGAAGCTCCTTATTAAACAATTAACATTCACAAATTAAATGGTGTTTTATGGAAACTGATGTAACTTTGCAATAAGTTTTTTTTTGACCTCTCAATTTTATAATATCTACAATATACTGAAAGCAACGGAAACAAAACGAAGTTTATTGATAAATTTTTTTTTATTTCTTTTAAAAATTATTCTTAACAAAATGTTAATTTTTTAATAACGAGCTTCCTAATCGTCGTGAAATTTTAACACGACCTCTTAAATACTTCATACGAAAACATACCAAGTTTTCAGAATGTTCTTATCGTTTTTCATTTCAACCCCTAAGGAGGTTGAAGTAATGATGATAGAATTCTGAAAATTTGGTATGTTTTTACATGAAGTATTCAGGAGGTCGTGTAAAAATTTCGTGACGATTAAGAAGCTATTTATTGAACAATTAACATTAACATGTTTCATAGGGACTCAACATCCTTAAATACGTTCAACTTGATTTTTGATTGGCATAACAAAACAGTATAGTTGGTGGTAGCAACTATACTGTATAGTTGGTGGTCAGAGCAACTATACTGTATAGTTGGTGGTCTGAGCAACTGTTAAAACAACAAAATTTCGCGACAACAAAATGCATATTGAACATTCAACGATTTCTTTTTCTGTGTAGTACACATATATATATATATGATGGTTTATCGATATAATCTGCAATTTACACCGGCCCATATCGGTTATCGCTGGTATCCCTCCTAATATGCATGCTCCATTCTATACTCATGTGCATATATATATATGTATCCTAATATTGAGTCTCCGTTCTCTATTTCTGAGGCGGAAGTGGCAGAGAGCCGGAGGGTTTGGTAAGCAAAGTTGGCCGGAGAACGTGGCAAGGTGGTTGAGCGGTGAGGTTTCTCTCTCGCAAGTGGAAAACGAGCGTGCCACGGCTCCACGATTTCCATAAGCATTCATATATGCACGTTTCGGGCGCATTATACTTGCATACCGAACGGACCCTCTGCTCGTACGCCGCCGTCCGAGAGGGGGTGAGAGGGCGCCGGCGGGGCCGAAGGGGGACGGAGGGAAGTCAAAAGAGGGTTAAGAGGGACGCAAGGGTGGCCGAGAGTTTGTTTGGCCGGACGAGTAACGTTGCCCCCGCGGCATTTGGGGCTTCTCCTCCACCTTCGTTGTTGCTGCGACGGACGTATATGCGAAATCCCGTGAAATTATGCGCGTGTGTGTATATATATATATACGTGGATAGATAAGGTTATGGACAGGAGGACTCGGGGTTGTACAGCTGTGGGAAATGGCTCACGAGCTCGTGGCACGCAAGAAACACGATTGACTTGTAGATGAGGCGAAGCGTCGATACCGAACAAGAGAGAGAAAGAGAGAGTGAGGGAGAAAGAGAGAGGGGGGAGGGAGGGTGAGGGCGTATAAGTAACGGGGTACGCGGGGGTTAAGAACGTCAAAATAGGGGCTGAAAGGTGTACTCAATCGAGGGAGACAGAGAGAGAGAGAGAGAGAGAGAGAGAGAGAGAGAGAGAGAGAGAGAGAGGGACTGAGAGACTTAAACTGCTCGAGCCTGTCGTCCGTACGGCTCGGCAAACTGTCACTACTACTTACGACCCTGTGACATTACCTTTGAGTATGAAATTCTCCTCTCACACGGTTCTCAAAATTCCGCCGAAATCGTAATCGCTTCTATTCAATGAGGATACGACAGTGTACACTTCGGATCGGTGAATATGGTATTGAAGTGTCGTTGGAATGCAACGAAAATATTGTTTCGTTCGTATTGCCGGATTTATCGGGCACATTTAGGCTGCGAAAACCACTGAGTCATTTTTGAGAATACTTGTGAAAGTTTTATAAACAAAAGCTGCAAACAAAGATGTTGGATATTAAAAAAATGAAGAAATAAAAAATCGGCAAGACGTTTTGGTGCATTACAACGATGCAAACATCAATGCCATTCGGCCAATTTTGAAAATCTGCTTAAACGAAATTGAAACGTCATGCATAAAGCATAAATATGATATATATATATATGTATATAATATTTATAATAACTAATCCGATAGATAATAATTTAGTTAAGAATCCTTCTTACTCGTAGGTAAAAATGCCTAATGTACGACTATTATACACATTTTAACTGAAATGAATGTTTACAGGAATATAAATGTAACAGTCTTTATAATTCATAGCAATTTTACTTATAAATATATATATTTATATATATAATTTATTTATGATTTGTGAATGCAATGAATATATATATATATATATATATATATATATATATATAAATACATATGTATATGTACATACGTGTTCCTAATGTTTCATATATAGATGCATTAAAAATGACAGCTCGCTCTTATCCAGTCTCCCTCATAACCACCCCTCCCCCGCTCCTCCCGGCCCTCCTCATTCCCAGCTGCGTTATACCCTCGAGTATTATGATACACGGGTTTGCCATAGGTTGCTCTCCTGCGGTTGCTACGAGCAGGCCCTATAGGCCGGGCTTATCTAGTTAATTAATCTCGGCCGCCGGTGGCAGCCGAGCGGCGAACTATACCGTCTGCATCCAGGAGAACGACGGGGGGCGAGGACGAGGGAAAAGGTGGTGGAGGGTGGCGGAGATACCGCGGGTCCTGCATCTCGAGGACCCGCTCACGCCCTACTCGGTCCTTCCCATGCCGTTGGTCCTCTCGGCCTCGTCATTGAAACGACCTGCCGCCCTTAACGCCGAACTGCGCCAACGGCACGTGGCCACAAGCGAACCCCGGCAGCAAAAGATCAACCCCCATCGATACGGCGTATCGGCGAGGTCATGATTTTTTTCTGGTTTTTTTTTTATCGAGAACCTTTTTGAACAATACTTGCAATTGTGAATGTATTTTTTTTTCTTGCGAGGTTTTGGGAAAAATAGGTACGGAATGTTTCACAAAGTCGAGAAATCACTTTTTTGAAAATTGCGCGAAATTAGGGGTGCTTATACGTGTTTTTTCGGCGGTGCGAAAATTTTTACAATTTTTTTGGGGTCCCGGCTGACTTTTCTACGGAGAATATGGTAGAAAGTATGTTTCAAATTATGGTATGGAAAGTATGTTTTAAATTGGGTGAAAACCGTTACAACGGTTTATATTTTGAGGAAATTTGAGTTCTCATATAAAGGTTTTTTTCCACCATCACTTTCGCAATATTAGAGATAAAGGTAGTAATTTTGTTTGAAGATATCGGGAGAAATTTTTGTCTACGAGCACAGCGTATCATATAAGGAGTGGTCGAATTGAATTTTGCGAAAAACCGATGAACGCTTTAGGTTTCGATGAACAATGAATTTAAAGAAATATAATTTCCTTGCGTCTATCGCAAAATTTGAGATATCGAACTACATTTTGGCACAATAATAGAGTATTATAATTTTTGGACTAAAATTGAGTTTCAAATATATATTTGAAGATTTTTCGGAAATGTAGCGAACGCGGTACCTTTTTCAAATTTCGAGATACAGTGGTTTTTTCAAATCTTACTTCTGTATAGTATCACGGAGGGCTATGGAGAAAAAAAAATCGCGATAATAAAAATCTTGCATTCTGCTGCCTTACTATCAGGTTTTGCTCCTGTACGAGGAAAGCTTCCTCTATGAGGGAAACTGATTCCAAGGAAGTGAAATAATAATCCTTTAATTACTAATTCAGTAAGTTATTAACTAAAAAAGTAATTATCCTTATAATTAGTTTTTTACAAAGTAATTATAGTAATTATACTTTTTACAAAGTAATTACAAAGTAATTATCCTTATAATTACTTTTTTACACGAGAGGTCAGAAACCAAAATAACCAAATAGAAATGAGTTAGAATTTTCAAGCTTTAATGTATAAAGGCTCTATTAACTGTAAGTGTGAACCTGGCTTTAGTTTAATAAAAATCCTAACTAGCATGTGTCTATTTTTATTTTTATTTTGGACAAGTCCCACTTTGAATGAGGATGGTGAACAACTCTGCTGTTGAACGAAAATCTTATGGACATATCCGGTTGTGGAATGAAATAGATTCTTTGAATTGAATATAAATTTGTTTTTTATAATCAATTTAATAATCCTACATAACCTCTTCCATGTCTGGCACAACAGGCGCATTCAATGTCGTCATCGTCATCAACTGTGGTCATCTATTACTAATTTTTTATCCAGCCAGCCATGGACAAGTTTGTTTCTGCTTAAAAAGGCATTTTTAACTAATTGTAAGGGGTTTAATTTGTAGGGGTTTAATTGTAAGGTGTTTGAAAAAAATGAAAAAAAAATGACGCAAATGAATCCCCGATTTCCAAAACCCAAGCAGCATCCAGTCCAATTTTTTCCCTCTTTTCTCACGAACTTACCACCTACTTCAACGATGTCATCTTTCCATTCAGTGGATTTTCCAACGTAGAATAAAATTCGCAACCGATGATAAGCCGTGCCTATATTGGCCGCGGATATTGAAAATGCCTAGGTTGTCCCCCGGTCATTTGCCGACTGTCGACGGCAACCACGACACACGAGATGAATTTTGATAGCCCATTGGAAAAAAGCAGTCGATTTCCAGCCTATCGCATGTGGCAATTCGGACTGCCTCTTTGCCCAAGATTTTCATTTTTGCCACCGGTCGGGAAAGCTTTGCCGAGCCAACCGTCGATAATGCATCCCCTCGGGACTAGGGGTAGCGGAACTACCCCCTTTTGCTCGTACCACGGCTCCGAGTTCGATCATCGAGCGTTTACCCTTCCAGTCCCTCGATAATTTACCGATGGAGTTCAACGTACCAATGTTGGACTCCACGGCTGTAGGTAAATAAATATTTTAAATAGATAGATCTGCGGAAAAATCATTGTCAACCTGGTATATCCATGCACCGTTCGTTGTCAGCACATCAGGCCATTTTAGGGACGGTCCTGCCTTTTTTCTACCTATCGTAGATTTTGTGGACCAAAAGGTTCTCGAAATGACCTTTATATAAATATGCACACGTTCATTTGAAGGGGGTCGTAACATAATTGAGTTTTGCATCATGTTGATTATGGGGACAATTGGCTGCTATGGGGACTGTCCTCGAAGTCCAATGACTTCACAGTCATCTTGGTCTATGTCTATATATGGACATATCCACATGTGTACGTCCATGGATATCGCATGTACATGTACTCATGGTGGAGGGTGTCCCTCGTTGGTGCTGCCACTGGCGGTGGTTGGTTCGTGGTATTGATTATATGCTTTAATGGCGTCGTCGGCGTCGTCGATTCTCGTCACACGACGGCGACGACGAGGAGAGGTGCCCTCGTCTGTATGAGGCTTGGCGCCGTTGTAATATTTTCGGTATCGCGTTGATTCTCGGTCGCCGTTGGCCCTGTCACCATTCTGCATTTCCTTATCATCGCACATACAGGCATACTCACATCGAGCCTTTTACTCCTTGTCCGGCGCGCTGGCGTGTGTAATTTTTGTTCGATCAGGCTGAAACGGTGGGCTGACAGAGGAAGAGACAGAGCGAGAGAGCAATAGAGAGGGAGAGGGAGGGCGAGGGTGAGAGGGAGTCGGGTGAAGCGAGTAGGTACGAGACTCGGGGCTTTCGCCTCGTGTGCACCGGGGGTGGTTTTTGTCTTGCGTTATCAGTGGTAGCGGAGGTTGCCTGGAGAGCGTGGCGGTGTCTCTCCGCGTCTTCAACCATGGACTGATCATCATCGCCACCATCGTCAGCACCCCGCTATTGTCGTCGCGATCCATTCTCGCCAAATGTCAGAGAAAGAGAAGTGAATAATCGAGGTGGATTCTCGAAGCTGAGTCGCGACATCGCCGAGAAGACGGAACACCTTTCCTTTCGGTCATCTCGACAGAGCCATTTTTTTCTCCAGCGCTGAAGTTGCCAAGGACTGGAAGGCAAAGGCAAGAACCGAGGGAGAAGAAAAGAACGGGGTTTCGAGGATAAAGTGGCGAAAGTCGTGAAGAAGACGGCGGTCACCACGAAGAACGGTAGGATCGTGGTCGCCACGACGAGGTGGCCAAACTCGGCGAGAAGGGTGGCGGTGGTGGTGGTGGTGGTGGTGGTCAGAGTGGTGTCGGTGTCGGTGGTCGTCGTGTTGGTGGTGTTGGCCGACTCAAGACGCCGTGGCGATAGGCTAACCGCCAACAGGAAGGCGGTTGTCGTCAAAAAGAAAAATTTGAAAACACGAAGAAGAAAAGATGGTCATGATGGCTGGCATGGACGACCACGAGAGAAAAGTGGTTTTGGAGTTTTGCCACCTGCTCGAGAAGAGCAAGCAGCTGTTCAACGGTCTACGCGACCTACCTCAGTATGGGCACAAGCAGTGGCAGGCCTACTTTGGACGTACCTTCGACATATACACCAAGCTGTGGAAGTTTCAACAGCAGCACAGGTCAGTGCCGCCTGGCCTTTTTTTGGCTCACCGTTTTACATCTATCTGTCCTTTTGTCATGTGATCGAAACTTCAATGAAACCACTTAAAATGCTGCTTTGTGTTCTTTATCCATATCCAAGCTGACTTGTCTGAACATCACGATTCTGCTCCACTTTCTCGTGGTCATCGGCAGATGTGGCATTTTCCTGGGCTAGAGTCTTGTGCATCCCGCTTACCATCTATGACCCTTCAACGGCACATGTATCCCACTAATTAATTAGGTACTCCGTCTCAAGGTTCTCAAGACACGTTCTCTACTATTTCTCCCTTCGCCTTCGCTTCAAGACGAAACGCAGACCAACGTTTTTACAGCGAGCTTTCTCGTTGGGCTTTGCGTTCCTAATATTTCACCCTATTCGTGCCGCACCATCTTTTAAAGCAATGAGGTGAATGTAACCGGGTGGCGAGAAAGTGATTCGCGATCTTGGGAATAAGTATTCATTCAGGCGGTTACATGACTAGATTGATAGGAACAGATGATAAGCTATCTATGGTTCAATAAACACATCTACAGTTTGTCTTGCCGATTTCGACGCGGTATAACGTTCTTACGAAATGAAACGCCAAAGTGTAGCTTTTTTTGTGTCTTCATCTCCACCCGTCCATCGAGCATAGCTCGGGCTCGTCCCGGCACTTGCCGTGTCAAGTAATATTCCAACCTGTAATACTAAACGAGAAAATATTGTAAATTTCTGTATCTCTTCTTAAAAATGGATCCCTCGAAGATTTTTCTTCGAGGCATCCATCCTAAACTCATCTTCGATTGATTGATGATCTCCATGATCTTGACTCCGTATTCCAATTTTTTTTAAATAGCATAGACAAATATGCAACTTTGTATATCCTGTGCCCCCTAATTATCTGTTACGAAGGTCCATCGATCAAATCTTTCGATACTCAGTTCCTGCAGGCTTCATAAAACAAAACCACCTAAAGACAGGCAAATCGTAGAGATTGGGGCGTGCAAACTTCAGTCAATGTTTGGTGGAATGTTTCATACACGTCGGGGAGAGTGCACATGCACTCTCTGTCGCGCTCTGTCTCGTGGCTTTTATAAAAGCACGCCCTACTTCTCACGGAGCACTTCGCCCACGCTTTTTCTTTTATTCTTCCCCCGCCTACCTCTCTGCCTCATTCTCCATTATACGTTCTCTGGCGCGGTCAATTCTCACCACGCTGCGATTTCTCGTATCGTTTCATTCACTCATATCCTCCGGCAGGATCCTGACAGCCAAACCGGAAATAGAATCAAGCCTCTTCGTCGCGGCTCGTTAACAACAAAATCCGATAAGCCCATATACGTCTACATTGGCCGAGGGGATTCGCAACTTCCGTTATGCATCGCTTCTGTCGTCAAAACGTAAAACCTGCATCGTGCCACGTGATCCAGAAAGATTAACTGCACCCAAGTGATCGAGCCAACAAGGTTAACCCTAGCTAGCCTCTTCGTATTGATGACTCAATGTTATCTTGGCATTTGGTCATCCAATCTGGTAAGGTTGGAACTCGAGATGCCGGGAAAGTTTAAGCATTTTCGGCAAGTGGCAATTCCGGAATGATACTAGGATGGCATTCGAATTCTCCGACATTCCCAAAGGTTGGACCTCACGTGCCATACGAACAGGGCAGAGAGAGAGAGGTAAAGGGGGTTGTAAAAATGGGATGAGATTGTCTCGCGCGCTTGCCCCGCGCCGAGGCTTCTAGGACACTTGGAATCCGACCAAAGTCGTATCCTTGTCCCTATCGCAATCCGGAAGGGAGTTCAGAGACAGCGGGCAGATGACTCTCCTTCTCTGGTGTATACAAGTGTACTAACCACTTTGGACGGAATTTGATCCTGGCTACTTCCGACTCTTGGGAGACCGCTAATATCGCAAACAATCTGGGGAAAAATGCGCTTTGCCAGAGTCTACAGGCAGCCAAACTGGTCACCGATGTAGAACATTTTTGCTCTTTCTCTCTTTCTTCGTTGGCACCAACGTGGCTTTACTGCTCAGTTATGGCAGCCAATCTTCCGTAATCCCCTGGACGACTATAAAACGAGCAAAGTGGGCCCCCGCAACTTCAAGGGGGCGGGGGTGCAGGGCTCCCTCGAAGGCGTCACCTTGTAGCCAAGTTGGAGACTTGGCTGCGACGCAGGAGGGAGGGGCTGAGTAAAGAGTTTGTTGCACAAAGCTCCAGGCAACTGGGTATGACAACACTCGACACTTGTATTTCGCGTGCAAGCGACGAGTAACGATCGCCAGGCAAAAAAAAAGTGCACGGGTACCCACGACGGCTTCGAGCCTCGTTCCTATCCCCTCCATCTTTTCAAACCACCTTTTTCACGACACAAATGCTATTTTCTTTCGTGTATATTTATTCCATTTTGCAATTAAGTCCAATGTTACTTCTTATGCGCTGTCAGGCTTTTACGGTCACATCTCGTCTATGTTCTACCTCATACTTGTCACTTGACTATTTCCAGCGCTGAGAGATCTCTACCCCCGCCCCCTCCTCATCAAGTATTGCTCACAGTCACGCTTTTTCTAGTGGAGTGCTGTATAGGATGTACACACGATAGACATAGGTCAACTGTGGAAAACCCGTGCCGATACAAGCGGTTATATTTATCACTGACTTTCCGATTTTCTTCACCATGGCTAAACTCGTTAAAGTTGCCTCTCACTTGTCCAGTCGCAATTTGTGGCACGGCCAAGCGATCACCCATCCAAGTATTAGCCGGGGCCAAAGCTACTTGAGCCGCGAGATCGCAGAAGCCACCTCCGGGCTGCGCATTCATCGATGTCGCTGCTTTCATGTGTGTATAATATAACGGCGTACTTTGTCGATTTTGCAGAGCTATATTGGACACGAAGTACGGTCTGAAGAGATGGCAGATTGGAGAAATAGCGAGCAAGATAGGACAGCTCTACTATCACTATTACCTGCGCACGAGCGAGACTTCGTATCTTCACGAGGCGTATTCGTTCTACGCGGCGATACGTGGACGAGCTTATTACAGTCGGGCCGCCAAGGAGGACCGTAGCGATCTCATGGTGAAGAAATTGCGCTACTACGCGCGTTTCATCGTCGTATGCTTGCTGCTCAACAAGATGAAGCTCGTGAGAGAATTGGTGCAAGAATTGGATGCCCAAATAGCTGATTACGCCAGTACGTACGAGCCGGAGGATCAAGTCGAATGGAATCTCGTGTTGGACGAGATCAAAGGTTTCGTCAAGGCCGAATCAGCTGTGAGCGTATTGAATTCGGACTCGAATCCCGTGATTTTGACGCATCGTTTGGGGCCCGTAACGTCACCGCCGATCGAACGCTCGCCACCAATGTGCCTCACCCTTCAGGAGATTCTCATCATTGGCAATTGCCCCGATCAGGTGAAATTCAGCGAGTTGTCGGTCGACATGTTCCGCATGCTGCAGACACTGGAGCGCGAGCCACGCGACGATCCTACGCATCTTCACGATGCCTCGCCAGCCGGTAGATTGCCCTTCAGGCCGGGCCCTTATCCACCCGAGAACGGTATGCCGCGTCGCGACAATCCGCACAAGTATCTACTCTACAAGCCGACCTACAGCCAAGTGCAGGTCTTTCTCGCGAGCGGCTTCAAAGAGTTGCCGGCCAACGGGGCCCTTCTACTGTATCTCTCGGCGGACGGTTGTTTCTCCACGGTCAAACATCCCGAAGAGAGTGAGTTGCTCGTACTGTGGCGAATTTTCGTTTGCTTCAATGTTTTCCGTGCAGAACTTAGCATCCTTATTCATGATCCTTGATGCAGAAATGAGGATTCCCTGTTCCGCGTTTCATAAACATTCGACTGAATGAGAAACTTTGCAATTCATTGTTTCTAGAGTGTGCATTCCTTCTTCCTCGACCCGCATTTCATAAGCCTTCTTTGCCTGAATAAGAAGCTTTGTAGCTGCATTCGTAATCTTTCCTTGATTGATGAGCAGTCACGCACCCATATTCATAGTCCTTCCTTGAGGAATGAAGACTGCTTGTTCCTCATTCCGCGTTTCATAAACCTTCTTTGACTGTACGAAAAGCTCTGCACCCAAATTCCTAGTCCTTGTGGAATAAGAAACTTTGCACTCACATTCATAGTCTTCTGTGGAAGACTATGAATGACTGTGGGGGAGACTGTGGGGGACTGCTTCTTCCCTATTCCGCGTTTCATAAACCGTCTTCGACAGGACTTAAAGCTCTGCACCCACATTCATAGTTCTGCGTTGAGGAATGAGAACTGCTTGTTCTTTATGCCGCGTTTCATAAACCGTCTTTGACAGACAGAAAAGCTCGACCTTAAAATTCATAGTTCTTCCTTGAGGAATAAGAAGCCGTGCACTCCTATCCTTCTTTGAGGAATGAGGACTGCTTGTTCCTCGTTACGCGTTTCATAAACCTTCTTTGACTGTACGAAAAGCTCTGTACCCAGATTCCTAGTCCGTCCTTGTGGAATAAGTCATAGTCCTCTGTGGAATGAGGACTGCTTCTTCCTCTTCCCGCGTTTCATAAACCTTCTTTGACTGTACGAAAAGCTCTGCACCTACATTCAAAGTTCTCCGTTGAGGAATGAGCACTGCTTGTTCTTCATGCTGCGTTTCATAAACCGTCTTTGGCTGACAGAAAAGCTCGGCCTTAAAATTCATAGTTCTTCCTTGAGGAATAAGAAGCCGTGCACTCCTATCCTTCTTTGAGGTATGAGGACTACTTGTTCCTCATTCCCCGTTTCATAAACCTTCTTCAACTGAACGAGAAGCTCTGCACCTACAATCATCGTTAGTCCGTGAGGGATGAGGACTCACTTTTTATCATTTCCCGTTTCATGGACTTTCTTTCACTAAACGAGAATCTCTGCACCCGCATTCATGGTCCTCCCTTGAAGAATAAGGATTTTTTGTTCCTCAGTTCCCGTTGCATAAATCGTTTTTGCCTGAACGAGAAGCTTTGCACCCCCATTCATAGTCCTTCTTTGAACGAGGACTCCTTGTTTCTTGTTATACCTATGATAAACGTCTTGACTAGGAGCTTCATTCCCCCTTGTGTTACGGAAGGTATCTCCGATCCGTTGTCGCAAAGACCTTCTGCTTATCCATCTTCGATTTCGCCTCGTGTTCCTTCCTCTCACGTCCGGTACGCTTCTTCTGCTCTCCACCCTCCTCCGTGACTGTCTAAGTGTGCTCCTCACATCGTAGCTGCTTCACGTAAACTTTGTGGTTCCACTGGATTTTCGTACTACTTTTTCCAAGTGGGTTACGACCTCGGCGGCGTCACAACCAGCAGCAAACGCGATCCCGAGCACGGTAAGAGGCCTGCCGGTGGCAAGGAGCCCCACTGCCTCTATCCGGGTGATCTGTATCCGTTCACGAGGAAGCCACTGTTCGTGGTAGTCGACTCGGACAACAGTTACGTGTTCCAGGAGATACCGAGATACTTCGGTCAGCCGTTGATGGTGCTCATGTCACCGCAAGAGACGCCCTCGGGACTTAGAGACCTGCGTCACGGTGGTAGCCTCTTCACCCTATTCCTACACGCCCCACTCGCCGCCTTTTGCCTTATATGCAACGTCGGTAGCTTAGCCGTGCATCACTGGGAACGTTGCCAGAGCTACGTCGATCGTTTCCTCGTCGAGGCCAGTCGTCTCGTCCTACGTTCCAGATGCGGTTAGTACATTGCCTCTCACCTATCATGTTGTTATCGTGCTATGCTGCTCCTTCTTATCGTGACTTGCCGTTTACATCTCGAGGAGTCAATGAGACCACAGTGAACTAGAGGTTTTATTTGGCCTGTGGAAGTCAGCCAACGGGCAACCCAAAAAAATCGCGGCTAATTGCATTAAGGTGATACACTAAAGTTTTGTACCAAAAAGTCGGTGCCACTCTAGGAAATGAATTATAAAACAAGTACGGGCACCATGTACTTTATTTTTGGTACATGACTTATTTTATTAGTGGATGTTTACAAACATAGCTGTGAAATTTGATGGATACATATGAGTAAACTAGCAGAGTACAGACAGCTCCTGTGTCAAGCAGCCCTGGCCTGGGCCAAAACACAAACGGGTGACCACTTAGCCGCACACTGTCTTGTAGAGTACCGAGCAGGAGACACTTTTTCCGGGTTTGCGATGGTGAACACAACCGGAATGAGGCTTACGCGAAAGCTGGAAACAGTGATGTGTCCAGTGTAGGCTAAAAGTAAAAGGCATGAGATCGTAAAACCCCGACGGGGCATACAAAGCAAGATTGGAAACGATCCAAACCTCATTGAATCTGGAGTCAACGGCCCCATTCGACCCAAAAATTATAAACCATAAAAAGTTTCTCTTTTTTTATTCTTCAGAAAGCAGCGTACTTCAATTCTTCGGCGACGACTTTCTGAGGCTGCTGCTGGTGCGCTACGTGTTTTGCGACGTGGTACTACATCTTCATCGCTCGTTTCGCGGTCGCCATCAGCATCCCTGTTGCCATCCGCCATTACCGGAAGCCGAGGTACTCCAGCATCCGGCCTTACACCACATCGTGCTCGATCTCGCCGCGTCGATAGACGCTCGCGATCACTTTCCCGACAGCAACGAACTCGCCTGACCCAGGCATCAAAGCCGCCAGGATCACGATAACGTTGCCTCGTCATCCCCGTTAACGACTTATCACCATCACGAGTACGATTACGGAAATTACAATTACAATAAAATCGTTACATTGAGACCTCATTAAAACGCGTCTCGAACTTCATTCTCTCTTATCGCAAGATCAAGATATCTCTCTCTCTCTCTCTTTCTCTTTCTCTACGATTAATCTCTTTAAATCTTTCAAACCATTTCTTTTCATCCTGCTGTACGTTCTCGCTCACTGCACTCCAAAAATGTCTGTTTAAAAAGCACTTTCCTCTCGCTATTTGTCTTGTTCCTTAAGGACATGGGTCACACGTCCAGTCGGTAAAAATCCTAGTGCCAAGTTCGTTCTCAAACGAATCACATTCCGGGCAAGCGAAGAGAAAGACATTGTTCGTCTTTTCTTTTTCCATCAAATCGACCATTTAGGAGAACACTGGGAATCTCAAAATCAGCTATCTCTCTCGCACTCGTGGCCGCTCGGTCGGTGTGACACTTGGCCTTAAGGGGGAAAAATCCTTTGATACCAGCGTCAAAGTACATATCCCTGAAGCTGGCCGACGGGAAAAAAATGAGCGTGTATAGCCATTATATTTTTTCAAGAAGGCGACTGATCGCCCGTGATAGAACGACGACTTACGCGATGAACATTTCTGTATGAGAATGAAAACGAAAAAAAAGCAAAGTAATGAAACAAAAATCCTCAAGATTCTAACCCAGTGTACTGTCAAAGTTTGTTTGAGCTTGTTGTTTTTTCGTATGGAAATGAACAGAAAAAAAGGGACATACATCGGCCAGATTCGAAGCCACTGTATCGTCAAAGTTCGTTTGGGTTTGCTGATTTCTGTATAAATATGAAAAAAAGGAAAATAAGCAAAATTCTCGAGGTTCAAACCCTGCTTACTGTGAGCATGTTTGGGTTTGTTTTCTGTGCGAAAATGAAAACGGAAAACAGAAGTCATCAAGATTTGAGCTCAACCATCATAGTTTGTTTGGGTTGGTTGTTTTCTGTATGAGAGTTTAAGCAAAAGCAAAAAAACAGAAGTCCTCAGGATTCAAGCCCGGTGTAGTGTCGAAGTTTCTTTGGATGTCATTCATTTTCTTGTTTTCTATATAAAAACCAATGAAAATAAACAAAAATCTCCAAGCGTCAAGCCCAGCGTGCTGTCAAAATACATTTGGATTCGTTTGGGTTTTCTGGTTTTTGTATGGAATTGACAAAAGAAGGAGCAAAAAGGCACCCAAATCCTCAATATGAAAACCCAATGTACCGCCAAAATTCGAATGTCCGATGTGTAATGATGAAGGACCGAAAAAGGAGTTATTCTGCTCGTCGGTTAACCTTCGAGACTGGTTTTGGACGATCTCCAACGATATTTTTATGGGCTAGGTCAGCTTTTAAGGGAACACGTTGTAGCCAGTTTGGCTAAGGAATATCGTTATCCATGGGGCACTTTTTTGGACAGTTTGTCTGGTAATTGTCTGCAGTTTTTCTGGTAATTTTCGCACCTCGTAGTTTTCATTGTTTTGGCAGCCCCTTCACCACCGAGGCAGTTCGTATCCCGGAGTGACCTACAATTTTTAAGAATTCTTCCGAACCATCGAGCTTGCGGTTAAAGCTTTTTGAAAAGTCCATCCATGCAAGCTGGAAAAAACTCCGGAGCCTTCGAAATATCAGTCCAGTGATCAACCGACTGTGCTTGCTCGCTCGATATTTTTATTGTATCACGTTGGTATATAGCGGCTAACTTTCTATTGCGCAGGAAGCTTCAGGTGAGTAATTCGATTGCACAGACAAGTTTCTGGCATTCGATCATCGCTGATTACACTTGACTAGCGCTCTCTCTGACTCTCTCTCTCTCTCTCTTCATCCTTCTCTTTCCCTCTACGCTTCGTTTCTGTCACTCTTGTTCCTTTTTTCTCGTCGCGATGGGAGCCAGTGAGCTTGCGAGGAACGCGCGTTTTATTTATAAACAAAGCCGAAATGGATCGCGTTGGGCTTTGCGAGGCCGTCAGGCGACGTGGGCGAGAAAGAGAGAGGGGGGGAGAGAGCGAGAGAGAATGAGAAACAACGGGGAAAATGGAAGTTTAAGATTGGGGAGCTTGTTGGGAGATGAAAAAAAAACATTCCCGATGAAAGAAGAAGAAAAAAGCACGGTAACGATTTTAGTGACGCTGTTACGGGCCTACGAATACGCAAGCGTTTCTAGAGGGATGAGATAAATTGAGGCGTAAAAAAAAGTGAAAACAATTTATGGATGGGTGAGCGCTGGTCCAACGACCTTTGCACTTTCCGACATATTCTCGCTCTCTTTTCGCCCTCTCCTCCTTTTCTCTCCTCTCTCTCCCTCTTTCTTCCGCTCTCGTCTTCTTTGTCAGTCTCGTAGGTTCAGCTGGCGAAAAAAGTGTTTTTGGCAAGCTCGCAAGAATTGGACCCGGTCGATGCACGAGTCTCTCATCGGTGTCGGAAACTTCGAAGCGGAGCTGGATCAGCCATGTGAAATTATATTATTTAAAACCACTACTCGTTCACTGCTCTCCCGATATTTTTCGCCGACGAAAAACCCAAACAAACCCAAACGTTTGATTTTCCCTCCGTCCAAAAATCGCGGAATTTTGAAAAAATTGCTTTTCGTTGCACATTTGCGAAATCAGTGCAAACGATCAAACCAAACCAACAAAAACCAAAATTTAAGCGCCCACCTAATTTTTCGGCTCAACATGGGGGTGTCATCCCTTGCGACAAAGTGATAGCCGTGATTTCGATAGAAGTGATTTCGTCTCCTAAATTTTGAAAAGCCAAAAATGCTTTTCGCCAAAAAATCGCCAAAAAATTGCCAGAAAATTCGATATCATTGGAGAATAATATTTGCTCGAAAAGATTGCGATGATTTTTTTCTCATGGAGAACTTCGCATCTCGGCATCGCGGTCCGCCGATCGTGCAAAGATCCGAGTCGCGCCTAGGCTAACAATTGGGTGCGCTAACGAGTTACCGGATCGTGCAGGCCTATAAAAGTAGCCAGGCCAGGGAGGGGGAGGGGGAAGCGAGAGAGAGAGACGAGGGGAGGCAAAGCAGGAGGGGGCGAGACGAGCGGAGTAAGAGAGGGAACCATGCAGCCAGAGCAACGGGCTGAAGTAAAATACGACTGAGAGAGAGAGAGAGAGAGAGAGAGAGAGAGAGAGAGAAAGAGAGAGAGAGAGAGAGAGAAATAGGCGAAGTGCTTGAACTAGCAAGCATAGTTTTAATCAGAGCCAAATAATTCGTGCACACACACATGCACACGACCGAAGAACGACGAAAAGGTGGTCGCGATATGGTTTTGGTACCAAACCGAAAGGATGATGCCAGGATGCAACATCACCTATAAATAATCATGTAGAAAACCTCTCTCTCTCTCTCTCTATATATATATATATATATATATATATATATATATATATATATATATAGCTCTATATATATATATATAGAGCAAGAAATCCTTTTCATATATATATATATATGAAATCTAATATATATGTCAGCCCATCAGTCCATCCCGCTGTTCCTACATTTTTCAAAAATAATTTCAAAAATATTAGTCACAATCATTCACACAAAGTTCAGTACCTGGACTATTGGCTGCTATGAGGAGCGTCCTCAAAGTCAAGTGTCTTCGAAATCATCTTTTCACACACGCACACACACACACACACACACACACGCAAACACACCCAAACAAACCCATATATTTTTACAAAAATAAACAAATTTTCCCAATAAATCGTCTTTCCCCAAATAAAGAAATTCTCCTTACAGGTGCTTTTTCCTGAAATAAATACATTTTTCCAATGAATCATTTTTAAAAAATCGGATTTCTCTTAGGAACTCTTTCTCCCAGTACAAATAGATATTTTCCAATAAATAATTGTTCCCCAAATAAATAAATTCTCCCAGTAAATAATTTTCCCCAAAACTAATTCTTCCAATGACCAACTTTTCCCAATATAAATAATTTTTTCAAATAAATCACTTTCCTCAGAGTACGTACATTTTTCTTGCAAATGCTGTTTCCCAAAATAATTAAATACAAAATAAATAAATTTGTGTGTATATATATATATATTCGAGGAGTTCAATTTCCCTCTACCACCCTTCGAATTTCTGGCCGGATACAACGACCCGAATAGGTGCAATATACATATGAATACATAGACACAGACACATATATTTTGGACCTATTCGCGTCATAGTATTGGGCAAGAAATTCGGAGGGTGGAAGAGGATAGACGAGGCAGCAGCAGCAGCAAAGCTCGTCAGCACAGAGAGAGAGAGAGAGGTCTGGCTTCAGCCGCCGAGGGCGGCGGGCTCTCCTCCAGAGCTCACGGTCCTCTCTCGTGTCCGAGGCGACCCTCGCCACGACCTCCTACGGGGTCTCGCGTATCTCACGGCGACGAAAAAGAAGAAGAAAACAAACGAAAAATTCTCCAACTTTTATCCCCGGTGTCCTGACTATCGTTCGATAAATATTCGTACGGTTTTTCGTGCTCACTCACCTCACTCGTGTACATGTGTGTGTATGTGTGTGTGTGTGTGTGTGTGTGTACCAGAACGAGATTGCGCGAAGGGCGCGCATCGAGGAAGCTGTAAAAAGGACGCGAAGGGGTTGGAGGCTTCGGGGGCGAGAGGGGGGGAGAGAGAGAGAGAGAAGTGATAGGCTGAGGGAAAGGGGAGAGGGGGAGGAAAATAAAATCGTCGAAAGTGCATTGAATTTGTGTCGTGCATTCACCGGATCAAGTTGGACGAACATTTCGGGCTTATACCCAACCAAACGATATAAAATTAATTATTTTTTGCCAAATCTAATACATTTGTACAAACCTTTTTTCTAAAAAAATAAATAAAAATCCTTTGTCTTCGAAATAAATCATCTTTTTACTACAAAATAATTTTAAAAATCCACAACACAAATAAATATATATACCCGTTCACTAAAAAGCTCACCGAAGCTGACAACCGAAAGAGCAGGAAATAAAAGAAGAAAAAAAAATAGGAAGGAAAGAAAAAATCGAACTGCATGCTTGGTGAAAATTAAAAAAAAAAAAAAAAAACGCCGGACGGAAAAAAATTCCGTCTACCCCCAAAGTGCGTGCATTCTAATTGTTCATTTTTTCTTGCCTTCTTTTTTTCATCGCTGTTTCGTCAGCAACTGATACTCGGGAAATTGGCCCGATGGCCCTCTACCGGTGCGAACGGTGAGCCAAACGTGTTCGCGTGAATACGAACGAAGAAAAATTGACCATCCGGAGCTCCGGCCTCGAGCGGAGCGGTGGCTCCCGGCGGACTCTCTCGGGAAATAATTTTTTTCAAACGGGCTCGGCGAAAACGAGGGAGAGAGAAAATGTGATTTTTTTTACAACAAAAACGAATATGGAGAATTTTGAAAATGTTAAATAGTAAAGACAATAATAAAATGCGAATAATTTTTCGCGACGAATAAATACGAACCGAGGCAGTGCTAGCGTTTTTTTTTTCCGATCGAAGAAGAAAGACACGGAGCGGTAATAGCGCAGGGAGGCAGATTTCTGATGGTAGTTGGAAAGAATGGACCACCAAGAGCGTGACCGAGGTCGGACCTCCCGAGCCTCGTCGACCTCGAGCCTCGGTCGCGAGGTCCGTTGCGCCTGTCAATTCTTCCAGAGCGACTCCCTGCTACCCGAGAGACGAGCCATGCTCGGCTCAAGGCCATCATCGAGGAACGCGAACCAACCGATCGTCATCGATTGCCGAGGTGACGAAGATCCAGCTGCATCGGTTACACAGTTCGTATACTTATTCTTTTTTTTGCCTTTTTTGGTTTTCTCCGTTTCGTTTGGGTTACGACATACCCTCAATTTTTTTTTTCTCCATTTCGTTTGGGTTTGAAGACGTTATTTTCTCCATTTGGTTTGGGTTTGAAGACGTTTTTTCTCCATTTGGTTTGGGTTTGAAGACGTTCTTTCTCCATTTTGTTTGGGCTTGAGGACGTTTTTACTCCATTTCGTTTGGGTTTGAAGACGTTTTTTCTCCATTTTGTTTGGGTTTGAAGACGTTCTTTCTGCATTTTGTTTGGGTTTGAAGACGTTTTTGCTCCATTTCGTTTGGGTTTGAAGACGTTTTTTCTCCATTTTGTTTGGGTTTGAAGACGTTTTTTCGCCATTTTGTTTAGGTTTGAAGACGTTCTTTCTCCATTTTGTTTGGGTTTGAAGACGTTTTTGCTCCATTTCGTTTAGGTTTGAAGACGTTCTTTCTCCATTTTGCTTGGGCTTGAAGACGTTTTTTCTCCATTTCGTTTGGGTTTGAAGACGTTTTTTCTCCATTTTGTTTGGGTTTGAAGATGTTCTTTCTCCATTTTGTTTGGGCTTGAAGACGTTTTTGCTCCATTTCGTTTGGGTTTGAAGACGGTTTTGGCTCCATTTCGTTTGGGTTCGAAGACGTTCTTTCTCCATTTTGTTTGGGTTTGAAGACGTTTTTTTCGCCATTTTGTTTAGGTTTGAAGACGTTCTTTCTCCATTTTGTTTGGGTTTGAAGACGTTTTTTTCGCCATTTTGTTTAGGTTTGAAGACGTTCTTTCTCCATTTTGTTTGGGTTTGAAGACGTTTCTTCTCCATTTTGTTTGGGATTAAACACGATCTTTTCTCCATTTTGTTTGCGTTGGAATACACTTTTAACTCCATTTTGTTTGGGTTTAAATACGATTTGTTATCGACTATTTCTCCATTCTTTTCGGGTCCGAGTGAGAGTCTACTTGATTTTTTCTTTCTCTTTTCTTTCTTTTCTTTCTTACGAAACTTTTCTTTCTTTTCTTTCTTACGAAACCGACCAAAAGGTCGGTTTCGTAAACGACTCTTTTTCGTTTTTTTCTTTCCTACCATTCTGTTTGGGTTACGATATTCCCTCAATTTTTATCTCCATTTATCTCCGTGGGTTCGAATACGATTTTTCCTTGGTTTTTTCTCCATTTCGTTTGGGTCAGAAGACGATCTCCATTTAGTTTGGGTTTAAATACGACTTGTTCTCCATTCTCCTTGGGTTCGAATAAAAGTTTACTTTACTTTTTTCTTTCTCCATTTTGCTTGAAATGAAGTTTGGTTTTTTTTATTTTTTCTTCGTTTTCTTCGTTTTTTTTATTTCCTTCCATTCTGTTTGGGTTTGTTTGGTTTCCGTTGCCTCCTTCCGCGATTTTTCTTCTTCATTTTATTTCAGGTTAGTTCGATTTTGCATGCGTTTTTCGTCGATCTGTTTTCTCTCGGTTCCCCATTCCCTCTGGATTTTCATTCGTTTCGCCCAAATTTTTTTTTCCTCCCACTTGTCTTCTTTTTGGGGCTGGGGGTTGTAAAGTGGCGATTCACGGGGTGGCTGGAGACCCGGCCGATTGGCTGCCCAAGGCAGGTGAGTTGTTTTGTTTTTTCTTTGATTTTTCTCTTCCTCAAGGAGGACCGCGCGAGCTTTTTCGACCGTCGAGTGCCCGGGAAGGGGAAGACGACCAATCAACGTCTAACCTGGAACGAGAGTCATAGAGAGAGAGAGAGAGAAAGAGCGCGTTCGGTGCTTTTGATTTATCCAAGTCGGTTCAACGTTGGCGCTAGAAACACCTCGGTTTCGTAAGTTTCGCGATCCAGTAGAGGATGAGCAGAGGGAAAGAAAGAGCGAGAGAGTATGAGTGACTGAGAGAGCGAGAGCGAGAGAGAGACAGAGACGGAGGGCCGGAGTCTCAACTGAGAGAGGCTAGCTCCGGATTCGCCAGTGCGAGCTTTTTCGCCGACGAGAACACTCGCAATGGATACTGGACAATGGTGAGTCGAGGGGACAATTTTTACTTTATTTTCACTTTTGGTGCTTTTGCTATTTGTTTCTTCTTTCCTCCTGCCTCTCTCCTTTTTTTTGCCTTGTGCATCTACCACCAACCCTTGGAATTCCATCCCCCTTTATTCCCTCTTGTGTAACCCTTTGCTCACCGGAGCTGCAATGGATTCACGAAGATCGTATTCGTCGACGAGTTTCGAGCAAAATTATTGCGGTCACTGTGCTACGCCGTATTTCGGGAAGGGGGAGGAGGGGGGGGAGCGCTTACGAAAAAAAAAAACTACGCTCAATTCGAGGTTTTAGCTCGCAATGTTTTTCACAGGAGTCGTGAAGATCTCACGTGTCAAGTTTATATTGTAGATTAATTAAAATTAATTTGTGTATATATGTATTTATGTATATATGTAATTAATGTGTGTATATATATATTAGGGTGGTTAGAAAAAACATTAATTTTTTTTCGTGCTACTCAACGGAAAATGTCACTACGTTATGAAAACGTAATTCATACAAAATTTGAGAGGTCTAAACATTTTTTCCGATAGTGCTCGACTTTTAATTTTTTTTTCGATCTTTCGTAAATTTTTTTTTCTTCGTTTGTTTTCTTAATCCAAAACAACATTTTACTCCAAAAAAACACGCATACTTGTTAGACGTTCAGTGATGTAAACACCGTGTTCTTGTTCATCGAGTGGTTGATTTAATTTTCACAACCGAATTACATCCATTGATTCTTAATCTGCAAACACAAATTGTTTATGGTAAAGAAAAATATTTAAATAAAAATGGTGTATTGTTACGGAAAAAAATAAATCAAGACTTACATAGGATCACGCACTAACATTTTCTGCACGAGATAAAAAAAGATTAATACTCCGATAATCATGAAAAAAAAAAACATGAAAAAGGCGTTTAAGCAGTACCTAAAAAATTGTTTCGAAGCCGCAAGTTTTGCAAAACTTTCTTTATCTTAACATACTTCAATTTTCTGTTGAGAAAAAAAAATCGATTTGTTTTAACCACCCTAATATATATATATCTATAATATAGTTATATAGGTTATATAAATAATTCCAGCAGGTGTGGAAGTAAGAAAACGGAATTTGTTTGTAAAAATTACACGTCTGTTGTTTGAAAATGATAAAAACGAATGGAGACGGCTTTCTGCGTCACATTCAATTGATCCGCGAGTTCTTGTTGACTTTGAGTATCATCTTCATCCCATAAGGCTTGCAGTTCGTTGCTGCGAACTTTTCGGTGGTTTTCCACGCTCTCCGTTTCTCACGTCAAAATCACAACTTTTGAATTTTTTTGAACCACTCGAAACACTGTTTTACCAAGAGCATGGTCACCGTAAGCTTCGACAAGCATTCGATACGATTCTGCAGGAGTTTTCTTCAAATGATAACAGAAAACCAATGCTGTCCGCAAATCGTAGTTCGTAGGCACAAAACTCGACGTGTTTAAGGTTATAGAAAAATATAACCGGTGTAGGGAGGTTGGGTTGTTGTGTGTTGAAAATCTTCGTCAGCTGTTAGAGGGAGATGATGGCGCTGCAGAAGCGGTCTTACGGTCCCTAAACTGATGGCTAGCACCATCTATAGAAAAAATCCGGTTTCATACTTCTACACCTGGTACAGTAGGACATAATCTGACCTATCGACAGTTACAGGATTATCCATTAATTACAGAATACACTGTATTCATATCGTGAATATGTGGCATGTAACCCGTGTCGAATATCTACAATATATGGAAGCAAATACTTTTTCTACTTACTTTGACACCACATACAGAAAATATATACACTAGTAGAATTTATTCTAGACACTTTAAATAGGAATTAGCCTCTTTATATCAACGCAGGAAATGTATATTCTACTACCCCGAAATGATACTGGGATGTGTTTTTTTTAATCTATTAAAATGTTTCTACTTAAGATTTGCCTGCATAAGCCTACTTTGATAAGAATGATTGATAAATGCAATCCTTTTTTTTTATTATAAAAGTGTCCACAATTAATTCCACTCGTGTATACATATGTATTGTTTACGAGTTAACAAAATATTTCGCCCAAATTTTCCATATTTCTAATGTAAGAAAATACAGTTAAAACCCGTTTTCAGTTCAAACGCGTATTCTCCAGAAAACATTAGGCGGTGTTAAAGTTTGCATCGCTGGGATGAAAAAGAAAATCTGGATTGTCTTTTTGCTGCATTCCTTCGATCGTATTATTATCTAGAATATTTTTTTGCAAATACAGCCTACACATTTTTAATACAAGGAAAAAACGTTTCTGTGTATAAGGGATGTTCGTGTAATTCGCAAAAAGAAATATATTTCCGTTGCATTCCAACGATGAAAACTGCAAGACAATAGGGCTACTTCATACTGAACGCCTTAGTTGCAACTAGAATTACAACGTTACCTTCGTTACACAGAATTTACTGACAAAAAACCCAAACAAATCCAAACGATTAATTTCGTTAGTAGATTTTACTAGGGAAACGCGTTTAAAATGAACATGGGTTTTAACTGCAACGTATATAAAGATGTCCATACACGAAAAAAGTGTATGTGATATATTCAGTATACAAAGGGATAATATCCATAATAACTATGTTATATATATATATAATATAGGTATATAATATATAGATCTTCAGAATATAATTATTTTTTACAATTTTACAGTTTGTACAGTTATTTTTTTTGATCAATTGTTTCCTTCCAACGATGCAATAATATTCATTAATAAAGTATTATTAACTGCACACGCATATATACACATACAACGAATATTTTTGTATAATTATATATTTGATAATATTGGCAATATATATGATCAATATTTGGCATGGGTTAGGTGCCGAACATATAACCACACGAAAAATAGACGTATCGCACGCACACACACGTGTATATGACTATACATATGCATAGTTTTGTAACCTTTACTTTATAACACATGATCAGCACGTGAAATCAACAACGATCGGTGTTTGGGTTAAATGCCATCGTCCAATAAACAACTCGACCGTTATCGTTTTATTTAGAGTGCGTGTTATTTTGTTCCCTTCGATTTTATTTATATCGTCTCGTTCGAGACGACAGATCGAGAGGATCAAGAACAAACAAAAAAACCTCGCCACATGCGCGTTGGTGACTCGAGGTTCGTCGTTCCGAGAACGAAGAATCGCTCGTTCGTGCAAATAACGTCGTACAGGTCGAGCGTCATGTATTTGGCAATTGCAATTTCCTGGGAGCACGCTAATCCCAATAAGAGGCCACCCTAGGTGGATGACTCCACCGGCAAAATGGAAAGCGCGCCTCGTTGAACGACAACAATTCTCTCCACCCGATTCCGGTTGCCCCGTGCTGTTTTTTTTTTCTCAATCGAACAACTTGTACGATGTCGTCCCTGACTGAAAATAATTCCGGATTGCGCGGACGCAGCATCGACGTTTCCGTAAACGAGGTGACGACGCCCGAATTTTCCCCGTTTGCGCAACACGAGGCCACTTTTTATTCTCTTCTCGTCGTCGCGCGTTTCCCCGTTCGTTTCTCGTTCGCCACCGATGTGCGTTTTGTTGTTTTTTTTCTGTCGCGGTGGCAAAATTTCTCTCCCCCCCCCCCCCCCCCTGTCTCTCATATTTGTGATTCTTGGTCGCCGCGTGTGCATCTATTTAAGGTTCGCCCGGCTGTCTATAGTTAGAAATGCGCGGTCAGCTCTCGGCACACATGCCGGGTGCTTCTGGTCGTCCAGAGTATTAGTCGAGAGGTCCAACGTTCGATCGGCGGGCTGCGAACACGTTCGAGGACAGATAGAGAGAGAGAGAGAGAAAGGAGGAGAGCCGTGTCCCCTTTTGTCTCGTGGTGGCTGCTCGTCACCCGCTCCCCCCGTTCCTGCCTCCAACCTCCCCAAGAGGCCGCTGGTCCCGCACTGTCTTCAGCGAAATGGAGAACGCGAGGGCCGTGATGATGCTGCCGAGACCGAAGAAGAGACGACGACGACGACGACAACGACGCCGAGATTCTGAAACAGGGCCACGAAGATTCAGATAGAATAATACTCGCGCGTAAGGTAGCTTAGGTGGGCGCTGCGAGAGGAGGGGCTCGCGCGAATCGCAAAGTTTATTTTTAATCCCGTGTCGATCTTAGCGCGTTCTACTTTGCCGCGTTGCGCGATACAATCGCGAATTTATCTGCGAGCTCTTCCCCGTGAGCTACGTCACTTCCGGTTGTAGCGAGGAAATTGGGGCCGGGACATTGCGATCGTGGGAGCTTCAAGGCTCTTGGCCTCTTTTCCTCTGAGGAAGAGGCAGACCCTTGTCCTATTTTTCATCTTCTGATCTTAACACGTGTCCTGCAAATCCTTGATCTCTTGATCGTCATCCTACTTGTCCTGCTAGCTCTTAGCACTCTCATTCTGCTCATCCTACCGCTCTTGCTCTTTGTGTTTATTTTTGCATTATCCTCTTTCCGCTCATACTCATATTTTATCCGCTTCTTCTTTATCCTCGCACTCTCCTCATCATCCCGCTTCTCTTCTTGTTCATCCATCTCTATCTAATTCCCTCGTTCTCCTCAACATCCTACGCCTCTTCCTCGTTCTCATCATTCTACTGCTCTTTCTTCTTATTCTAATTACTCTACGCCTCCCCCCTCCATCCTAACCATCCTACTCCACTTGTTGCTCATCCTTTTATTTATCATCGCCTTCTTGTCCAGTCCCATCATCCTAGTACTCTTCCTGCTCATACGCTTCTTTCTAATCCTCGCATTTTCCTCCTTAAAATCCTACTGCTTTTCTTGCTGAGCCTCATTATCCTACCAGTCTTCCTGCTTATCTCCCTCGTTGTAATCCTATCATTTTCTTCGTAAACATTCTATCCTACTCCTCTTCTTACTAATCTTTCTCTTTCTCATCCTCTTCGTTTTCATCATCATCATCCTACTCCTCGTCCCGGTCATCCTTCTTTTTCTAATCCTCTCATTCTCCTCCTCGACATCCTACGCCTCTTCCTCATACTGCTGCTCTTCTCGCTCATTCTCATATACATATCATCCTTTGTAATCCTCATTTTCCTCGTCAACATTCTATGCCTTTTCCCCGTCCTCATCATCCTACTCCTCTTCTCCTTCGTCCTTCTCTTTCTTGTTGTCTTCTTGCTCATCCTCCTCTTTCTAATTCTCTCATTCTTCTCCTGGATATCCTACGCCTTTCGTCATCCTCATCATCCTACTCCTAACTCTACTCTTCTCGCGCATCATTCTCTTTGTCATCCCCTCCCTGCACATCCTCATCACTACTCTTTTTCCTGCTCATTCTTCTCTTTCCAATCCTCTCATGCTCCTCTTCCTGCTCATCCTCATTCTCTTATTCTCCTCTTCATCATCCTACTCTTCTTCCTCATAGTCTTCTTCCTCATACTCATCGTTCTACTCTTTTTCTTCCTCATCTTCATCATCCTACCCCTCCTCTTCCTCGTCCACTCATTCTCCACCTACTCATCCCAACCAGAGTTCGACTGACTCCACCGGTGTGAATTCTTGTAACAGCCGGGAACACGAGTACGAGCCGATCGGCACGCCTCTGGTGAATCCCCGAACGATGACGCCGGTCACACCGAGCGCGCCCGTAGTACGAATAATCGACACCGACGTCGCCCCTGTAGCCGACAGCGACGACAGCATTGATCTCGGGGCGCGCTTCGGGCCCGTCCTCGAGGGTAACGAGCTCGTGTTACCCTTGGACGGACGGATCGAGGACAGCGCGATGGAGACACGCGAATTGGCGGGCGGCGGCGACACATCCGAGGAACTCGAGAGTCCCCAGCAGCTGCAGGATCGCCTCGAGGAACGCTTTTTCAACGCGGCCACACCCCGCACCGAGTCCAGAACCGACGGCGAGGTCAATACCAGCCAGGTAGAGACGAGAACAAAAATCTTGCTTACTTTCGATTTTCTTTCGTTCCGTTTGGGTGGCGAAAAATTCGTGGATGACCTGGGCTCGTTGCAAAAAAAAACCGTGCGACTTACTCAATTTTTTAAAATATAATATTACTATACTTGTCGACAAAAATATCTCTGAAATTTGATTTAAAATAAAGCATGAACCATTGAACAAGTTATTTAGTCAAACACGGAAGGCGAACGGTCGGATGGAGTACCTAATTCGGTCCACCTGGTTCGTCTGAAACAAAAAAAACCATCAAAGTTCATTCACGGATAGTGTCCAATTTGCGATCATTTTACCAGCCGGTGCTCATCAATAAAATTTTTTTTTTAACACTTAGTCATCCGTCAAACAGGATAAAAATGCATCAATAAAATTTTTTTTTTAACACTTTGTCATCCATCGAACGCGATGAAAACGCAAGTCTCCATTCGCTAACAACCAAACCGACACGATTCGTAAATAAACCAGATTTTTTCGCCTCCCAAGTTCCACGAAAAGACAACTGTAACGGTGCGAACGAATGCCCAGGTGGACTCTTCGGCAATGGAGGAGTTGCCGTTGCGACGAGGTGCGCGTGGTCTGCCGCAGCGTTTGCGCTCCCAGGCCGGTAAATTGCGTTCCCGCATAAAATCGATACAACGTCCGAATTTTTCGTTATCGATCGACCGTCTGAGATCGAAGAAATCGAAGAGTCCGGGCTTGGCGAATTCGCGAGGCCCATCCGAGGCAACGAAGAGGAGCACGTCCGAGAGGAGGAGCCCGCCGAGCGATCGGGGAAGAAACTCGTCGTCATTGGAGGCCGCCAAGCCACCAAGAGCAACGGACAAACGTTCGCGAATGGAGAGGATAAGATCATCGCTAGCTTTCGATCGTCCAAGATTGTCATTGCCAGATCGTTCGAAGTTTCACTTGCCCGAGCGTCCGCGTTTCAACATAAAGCGGCCAAACGTGCGTCTGCCAACGTTGAGGAAGTTGAAGAGAGGATCGAGTCTGGAGGCGAAGCGATCACCGGAGGGTGGTAGAAGCGACGGTTCGACGAGCGGCGAGGCTTCGACGAAGCGCAAAAACATATTCGATTTCTCGACGTATCCTCGTATCTTCGACAGACGATCGAAAGGTAAGGACGAGTACGCGACCTCGTCGCCGAAGGAGTCGCGTGCCGAGTCCCTCGAGAGTTCGACGTTGCCGAGGTCGGCGAAGAAAGTCACGGCCCCGCCGCCGCTCGGTCCCCGATGGTCGCTCAAGTTCACGGACATGAAATTCGCCGACGACGAGGACGATTCGGAGAGTAGAACCCTCGCGGAACGATCCAAGCCCTGGCGGCGTCCGTCACTCGAGCAGCCGAGGGTGTCGCTCAGGCCCGAGGGGTCGATCGAGGATCCGGAGGTTTTGCCCTGGCAGGAGCCAGGGAGAGTCGAGGATATTCCTTACCCGGAAGACGAGGAGGAGGAGGAGGAGGAGGAGGAGGACGAGAAGAACGTCAAGGCTTCGGTGGATCGCGTATTGAAACTGCCGCGTCACAGATCCGAGGAATCCTACGAGGACGAGGACCCGCCCCAAATAGATCCCCGGCTGTACGGCGACCAGGCGATTCGCCTCGAGGATGACGACTCGATGTCCCGGTCGATCGAGGAGGCGCGTTTGGAACGCGAGGCCTATCGCGCAGCCTTCGAGGCGCTCGATCCACGCTACCAGAACAACAACAACAACAACAACAACAACAACAACAACAAGCGTGTAAAACTGCGTGACACCGAGGACTCGGGGGAGCTGGGTATGGCGTTGGAGGATGAGGAGATCATTTCGAGCGGTATGGACGAGGACACGCGATCGGATCGCGAGCAGCAGCAGTCGAGCGGCAGCTCGTACGACCGTCGAAGGCGAGGCATCGTCGAGGAGCCGGGTATGGACGACTCGGAGGAGTTCCTCGCCGCCGAGGAGGCGAGGGTCGCCCGTTACCTGAGCCGAGAAATGAAGGACACCCCGGAGAACGCGCTTGCACACGAGATCCTCATGGTGACGCCGAAGCCGCCTCCTCCGCAGCGTCCCGAGCGCAAGAGATCGTTGCGGAAGCGCAGAGAGGCCTCGTTCGAGTCCGGTGAGATGGTCGTCCCGGTCAGGCCGAAGCGTGACAATCGTCGTCGCAGCGTCGATGATTACGACGATTACGAGGACGAGCGTGGGTACCCGGAAAACGCCGACGACGAGAGTATCTCGGAGTCGCGTCACCGGATCGTATACCACGCGGCGCTCCAGGCTCTCGGTGGCATCGACGAGCCGTTGGACGACATAGTTGTCGTAAAGCCGCAGCGTCGCAAGTCCCGTACGTCGCTTACGAGCCAATCGCTTCGGCGTTCCGAGTCGTTGGTGCCACCGATCGAGGAATCGGCCAAGGTCACGGAGGTTGCGCCGTCGGCGCCGCCGCGCCGTCGAAAGCGTCCACGTGGCGAGGAACCCGAGCGAATCGAGCGGGTGAACGGTGTCGGGGCGTGCAACGGTCACCATTCGCCCACGAGGATCATCGGCGAGGCGGAGATCGGGAGGACAGCCGCGCCGAGGAAGCCCCAGCGGGCGACCAGTCGGGAGACCCTCGGGAGCGTCGCATCGATGAGATACGACCGGGTCGAGAAGCCACCGCCTCCTCCGGTTCCGCCCAAGCGATCGTCGCGTTCCCGGGGCGCCTCGCTCGTCCCGGACGACGACAGAACCTCGCACGGGGCCGAGTCGATCCCCGAGGTTGGCTACTTCCAGGAGGAAATCCCGCGCGACGAGGACACCGACTCGCGACTGGATTACCCGGGTTACGCGATGATCGAGAAGCGTGACAAGCCGCCGCGGCCACCGCCCCCGAGGAAGCGCAGAGACGAGAAGTTCGCGACGTGCCCGAGGCCCGGTAAAGGCCCGCCGAGTCGCGCGCACCGGGCGTACGGTACGCTTAGGCCCGCGCGATCGGAAACACCCGGTGAAGTCGTCGAGGACGAGGCGACCGCCTACGAGGAGTTGATGGACTCGGACGAGGAGAACGAGAGGCGTCTTCGCAGTGGTCCCCTCGTCAGTAAGATTCAAGGTCGTCCGTTGCCCCCGCCGCCGAGACCGCCGCGTTCGCGGCGCGAGAAAAACGCCGATGAGCCGCCGGACGAGGATGGGCCGAAGGAAGCGAGTCCAGGAGCTGCGACGATGAGCGAAGCTTTCGCCTCGACGCAGACGGATCCGCTGCCCGACGACATGGTCATCGAGGAGGAAGTCACGCGTGCCAAGCTCGTGGTCACGCCCTCGAGGTCGGGCTCGCAGGTTCTCGTGTCCACGGAACGCGTGCCAAGTCCCACAATGGCTAATTTCGCACTCACGAGGTCGTACTCCCAGGAGGCGGCGAGTTACGATCGAGTACCAGACCCGGCCGGTACATCCGGTTATCCAAAGTCCGAGGAGTTCGCGAGTGTGCCACCGGAGAGAACTTGCTCGCAGCGTACCCTCGAACGGGCCCGAGTGAGTCCGGTGAGAAGATCAACGGCTCCGACGGTTCCACCTTTGCCTGCCTCCAAGTCCCTTTACCGGGACGAAAGCCCCGATGATTACGAGCCCATGCCGGCCACGCCTCGGCCGATCGCCCGTCAACGCGACCTCCACGAGGAAGACGACGAGGACGCGGAGACGCGGCTGGTAGCTTCGATGATGAGCTCACGGCTCAGCGAGAGGCTCAGCGAACGGCTCAGACTCGAGGAGGAACTCGACCAAGCGAGAAACCTGCGCGCGGCGATTCTAGCGAACGAGCCGTTGAAAATCGGTAGCCTCGAAGTGAGCGATCTACGGGTCGATCGTTTGAACGTCAACAGCCTTGAGGCCCAAAAATTGACGGCCTCCGAGATCGAGGCGCTGGTCGTGTCGGCCTCGGAGATAACGAGCAAGGCCGAGACGAGGGTGGCCGAAGTGCCGCCCAACCTCCTGCGCGAGCTCATAGCGATCAGGAGTCAACTGGAGCTGGTCAACGCGTGCCAGGAAACACCTGGCGGCCCAGGAACGGCCGTTCGCGACGTGGAGAGAAAGCGAGATAGAAGCCGCGAGTACACGGGCGTCCAGGAGCACTTGCAGCTCGATCAGGTGTCCCGTACGACCGAGACCCGGGCGATATTCTCGTCCGTGGGAACGTCCAGGGAATCCTCGCCGACGAGCGTACCCGTGGACGAGGCCTCGCGTCGACGCGAAACGTCAGCGAAACACGAGACCCCGGAGGTACTTTCGCGTTCGTCGTCACCCTCGCGCACCGGAAGTCCCACCGGGCCGCGACAAACCGCCTCGCCGGTCAAATCGCTGCCTCCGGTTATCTCCGTTACCCCGGACACACCCGAGCCCGTTCGCAGTCGCGTCGAATCGTCCGACTCGAGGATCCCACAGAGAGCCATCCTCTCCTACGTCCAGGAGGAGGAACCGTTGCGATCGTCCCCGACGCCACCTCTTCCCGTTCAGGCTACCGTACTCGCGAGTGATACGCGTTTCGTCGCTTTTCCGACCTCCCAGATACCCCCGGAATTCTTCAGGCTCGCCACGTCGCCAACGACGCCGAGCACCATCTCCCCCGGGGAACCCGGCGTCGTTGAGCTCGGACGGCAACTCGCCCGGGCACTGAGAATCGCTTGCAGAAGAGCCATGCGACACTTCGTCGGTTACATCGTCAACAGAATCGGCCACGATGACACCGACACCAAGACGAGGGAGGTCGAGCTCGCTCTGTGCGCCCTCTTGCTCATCATTGCCGGCCTCCTGATCGTTTGCTTCGGCGGACCACGCACCGTAACACATCATCATCACTGGGACTACTTCAATCCACCGAGATTGTAATAGTTTCTTGATTTTTGTTTCGTTTTTTTTTTATCAATCTTTTTAATTGACCAATTTTGCGAGTGGCTTCTCATTTCGGCGTCCGCGGCCTCGAAGATCTTGACGTAGAAGCTGAGGAGGTCATCGGGCCGAACGTTCTCTAGAGGACGTTATCCTGAGACATGGAAATAACTCAAAAACAGCGAAATTGAAAAATCCGGAGACACGTGTCGGGTACCGAGCGAGGAGTTGGGCAAGATTACTTTTTATTCAGTGGACGTTTTCAAGGTCGTTTCAACGTCAACACTTTTTTTTTATCGTAATTCAAATTTATATGGCGGCATCTCATTCTACTTAATATAAAAAAGTTACTTTCTTTACGAAACATTTTCGCATTTGGCCATTGTTATCCGACATTGTTAATCTTTTTTAACAAATACGAAGGCGTTTCGTACGTAACGATGGAGGCGACTTTTGTCACGATTTGACAAGGCACAAGAGGGGCACGAAATACTTGTCTCATTCGCAGAGAGATTCTCTCTTTATTTTATGATTTATTTAATCGCCGCATTAATTTATGTTTGAAAGTGGAAGGCCATTAGTTCGAACATCTTTTGTTATTTTTGAGAAGAATAATGGTAACGTGAAAAAATGTTTCACAAATAAGTAGCCTGTTCGATGTTTACGTAGAATAAGATGCTGGGGTTAAAAATACAGTTTTCCATTGTTCAAAACTTGAAAAATGTCCTTTGACCTCGTAAATGTTCGCTAAATTGGATTATCTTGCGACTTTACTACGCGTTTGAATCTACTCGATACGTGTCTGTGCTCCGGGATTTGTTAATGTTTAGCTTCGCAGCTCCAGCACACTGCGGCGAGCGACGCTTACGAACCATACTTCGAAGAAAGAGCCCAAGGAGCTCTTATATAATGTATAAGAGTAATGTATGTAAGAAATAATGTATGAAGACACTATCTACCCATACGCGAGCCGTACAATTACTCATTGAAGAACTCAATATACGGCACATTGAAAAAGTTCAGCACGGTGAACTCTGGAGTGCCCACGACTTTTCTACGTACAACGAGACGTCACAACAAACTTTTCCCATCGGAAGTCAGACTTCGTGATACTCTACTCGTACCGCCGAAAAAAAATACCATATCCCCAAATTTGGGAATGGCCACAGCTGTCAAAAAAGCCTCAAATGTGAAGAAAAAAAAACTTAAGTCGAAGCTCAAAAGTCGACAAAATAAAATCGTGTAGCTAGCGTTGAATGCGGACAATTTTAAATTTTACGTAACCCTAAACCCTTGTTGAACTGTTTGAGACTGTAAAAAGTCATTTTTTACCCTCTCGCGTTTCGGAAAAGTCGTTTTCCGACCTTTACGAAAAATATTTCGAAGTTTAGAGGATCCAAAGAGTTTGAGAAAAAAAAAAGCGTCGTCGCGATATCTCAAAACTTGCCGAAAATTGGACGGCGCACCAAAAGCATCTGCACACAGACTTCCTTCCGTTTTCTTACAACTAGATATTTACGTATACACTTGCTGAATGAGCTTCCATTGAAAGAATAAAACAAAAAATACAAAACTTTCTTCCGATGCGAAGTTTCCTCTATATGGAAAAATTTAATCCCCCTGTCACAGTGCGAAAGAAAAACCCTCTTTATACAAACGAAAATGTATTTGTACTCTCCACTCGTTTTTAATCAATTGCGAACGATTATTGTTCCGCACACATCGCGTTTTAATAATAAAAACAAATGCTGCCCTCTCCTACTCTGCAATATCATCGAGTTTCTGCATGATGTGAAACTTTTATTTACATTGTGACAAAGTTCGCATCGTTGGAGAGCAACGATTATTCTTTCTCTTTTTGTTTCTTTGTTTTTATCATCCAAAGCCTTCATTGCAAAAATCAAGCTCATAAATCTCCGATAAGAAAACGTTTGAGTAATTTTAGCAATCTGAGTCGGCCAAAGAAAAAGATTCCGTTCCACTCCAAAACATGAACTTCATCATAACGCTTCACCCCCGCACCAAGGTTTGGCGCTACTTTCAGAAGTGGGTAATTCGAGAAAAAGAAATTTCAGGGTGTATAGAGTGGAAGGGCGCAGAATTTTCCCCTTTCCTCAAAACACTTTGAGAATTGTTCATTACAGTTTTTGTGGCCTCCCAGGGCCTCCAAAAGCCACTAGAATTTTACCTTTGACTGCTGGACGTTGCCAACTGCTTCAGCTGAAGATATCCTCGTCGTAGATGGTGGGTTTCCGCTGGTCCTCAGTCTCGCTCTTACGCGAAAAGTTGGCAGCGATCGACGACCACACACAGCTGGAAGTAGCGTCGTTGATGGGATCGATGATGGGCTGCCTTCTGGCGAGCGAAACCTTCAGTTGTATCGACGAGACCATACTGCCGTCCATTTCGCTGATGGCTCTCTCAGCGGCATCCGGCTTGTCGAAGGTAACGAAGCCTCGGCTGATGGGACAATTGGCGCAATCGTTAGGCAAAGAAGCTTCATTTGGGTAGAAAAGCAAACAAAGCGGAAAACAAACGTCATTCGAACTACGAAAATAACGCTTACTTCTTCTCCGTCTCCATGGATACGTTAATGATATTGCCGAACGTTTGAAAATGCTTTTTGAGAAAATCGTAGGATATGCCATAGCCGAAGACGAATATCGTGTTGCCGCCTTTGATTTTGGACTCTAGTTTCTTGAGAGGGGGCTTGACGGTGGGTCCGCTCGGCGGGGCGCGCTCCTCCCTAGTCTCGCTTGTGGCGCTCACGAAACTGTCGTAGAGATCCTTGACTCGAGGCCTGGGCGGTGCCTCCGGCTCTTCCTCCTCGGGCTGTGACGCGGAGAACGGCTGATACGAGCAAACTGTCTTCTCCGTGCTGTTCAATTTACGCTCAAGACCACGCGGCCTTTTGAACGACTGTTCGGCTCGCTTAGGTGTCTTGGGCGCCGTTATCACGCCCGACTTTATCAGCTTCTTGGCAACCTCTCGCGCGTCTCGCGCCTCCGTCGGACGCTTCGGAGCCTGCGGCATGCGCTCCGGCTCTGGCTTGGGCGTCTTCAGGTCTTGCAGTGCCTTTTTCTTTTGAGTAAAAATCGCGCGGAAATAAATTGACGGATTCGTATCGAGTGTTCAGTTTTCGCTCACGCGATTGGTATTTCGGGAAGGGGGCGAGAGTAATCTTATTTTTTTTTTTTTTTGGGAAAAGTCGAACGTGTAGATCTCGTTTGCCCGCTATCGAATCCGTGTCCGGAAGAAAAAATTGTAGCGGGCGCTTTTACGAACGTTTCTTTTGAGCTTAAGTACGGGCGCAAGGGCCGCGCGTTGCGTATTGGCAAGCATTTACGATAACGATTTTGCGAAAGTACAAAAATGTGAACAACAGTGCCAATTTGCGACTCGTAAACATCGCGCTCGTGCTTAACCTCAAAAAGGAAAACAAAAACCGGCTAACCCTACCTTTCTCTTGAGTTTGTTGTATTTGGCTTGCAACATCAATTCCTCTTCCGTCAGATTCGACGGAAAATGTAGATACACCATTTTGCTCCTTGTTATTGTCGAGTGCCTTTCGATGAAACTTAATCGCTCGTAATTTTACGTTTCGATTGCGTCCGACGTGGTGCGTCGCGTAACGCCGACTGCGGCGATGTAGCTGATGTTAGCGGTGAAGCGCGACAAGTGGTCGAGGGGGCGGCGCCCGGAACGCTATCGCGCTACCCTTGCTATCTCCCCTTAAATTTTCGAACGACACGCCGAGCGTTCCGACGGGCGTCCACATAAGCCTACAAATCCGTCAATTTGAATCCGATCACCTTGCAATTTTCAGGGAGCATTTATAAGATGATTTACTGTCAAAATATATTAGATTGAAAAAAAGCGATTTTTCGACTTTTACAAGGCATATCCCCTCAAAGAATGAATCTGTCCTTGCAATTGAGAAGCACATTGGCCATAAATGTATACAATTAAAATTGAAGCCCTACGATATTATCGGTATTACTTGATAGTGGAAACACTGATATTTATTTTGTAAACAAGATCGTTATGAATTTTTATAACGTAAAACACGTTTTTTTTATTATTGGATTATTAGCAACTGCTAACGTGGCATGGCCTTCCGCTGGTACAGAAGTGCGCTCAAGGAGAGTCTCCTCCAGTGCACCCAGGATATCCCTGATTCTAAGTTCTAGATTCTAAGATCCGAGTTTGCGACACTACTGCCCACCCGAGCATTATGATATATCACGATTTACGACGTTGCCAATTCGTTTCGTGTTAATTGAGCGAGAAAAAGTTATAGAAAATAATGATACAAAGTAATGAAAACACTTAATGTAATCACCGAATGTTTAAAAACGCATATTTTTACAGATGTAGAAAAATAGTTCGAGAACGCACGTTTAATATGACGATTATTTGAACGCTAACAGTTGGTAACAGTTAATCGGCTCCCTGCATTAGTACAACCTTAAAAAGTACCAATCTTAATGCTAATTGTTTACATCCGTGAATGATTTTATTTGTTTTTCGAATACTTACGATCAGGTTCCGCCATCACAGCAATTACATTATGAAAAACATTTTTAGGATGTTTTTCTCAAGTACATTTTTTATTGCTTCGTTTCAATTTTAACTTTTGGTTGGGCCGATCGGAGACTCGCGGTCGCTTTCGTATCTGACTACATTGGTCAGTCGCAAGTTAGGGAGCGACATAACTTTTCCATTATCAAAAAATATCCATTTTTCATTCTCAATGATCTTCCGTCAGGCGTTTGTTCGGTTCTTTAAATTTTATTTTGAAGAAAAAAAAAGACAATCTTTCACTATCTTACATCGTAGCTGTTCTAAAACGGAGTCAGTCTTTAAAACCGTCGGAATTGTTTCTTGAATCGTTCGTAATAGTAATCGTCGGTTGCTTTTTCGCCATTGTCCTTGCGTTTGCCCTTAGCATCGTCCTTGGGTGCAACCGCGCCCGGTCGGTTGTTACCGCGATGTTTGCCCTTGTGAGCATCCGGATCGTCGATATTGACTGATAAAAAAAAGTTATCCGAGAATAAGAGGACAATTGTGCGACGGATTAATTACGAGATATCACAAACAACGAGCGTCTTTCGCCTCCGCCCCCGTTGAGACGCCCGTTCAATCTCCCTCCGCAAGTCCATATATAAAAACAACATTGAGATAAGAAAAAAAAATAAAACTTGTCCTACTCACATCTGTTGTGTTGTACGAAATTCACGGCCATATTAGTCGGCACAAATTGCGAGGGTACGTCCTTCTTCCTGTGCCTTTCCCACAGCAACTTCAGCTTCGCCTCCTCGGTCGCCTCGATGTTTCGGATCTTTGCTCTATCGGGATCAGAATTCATAGGGCGTAAAAAAAAACAGTTATTGCCACGTCTAAACAAGTTCCGGAAATGCGCGACTGTGTAGAAAAAGAAATTTTAACGGGCTACATCCACCTAGGTCGTTCAAAAAGTTGCATTTTCGACTATTTCGGAATTGTATTATATTTCAAAATTGTATTATATTTCAAAATTGCATAATATTTCAAAATTGTATTATATTTCAAAGTTGTATAATATTTCAAAATTGTATTATCTTTAGATTTAGTATTTAGATTTTGTATTAGTATTAGATTTTGGTGTTGAAATTCTTTAAGCTAGAGGGTCCACCGCCAAACGTCGCAAAATTTTCTTTTTTTTTTTAAGTCTAAAAATATATACCTTTGCGTTAAAAAAAATGCGTTCTTTTCACAAACCGTTTCCCAGAAATAAAAATCGTAATGTGGCCACTTTTTTCGGGCGTTTAGGTGGATGCAACCACTTAAAAGTTTCGATTTGAAACTGACTCGATGCCGAGATCCACTTCCGGTATACCGGACAGCATCTGATTGGACAGCATCTCTTCGCTCCTGTGCGTCGAGCTTTGTCGCAAATGTTCAGGTACGGCTTGAAGCGCTGCTTCTTCGGGGGAACAATAACTCATTCCGTCAGCCCCGCTACCGCCGTCCTCTCCGGTATTGCTGTTCTTGTTCTTCCTCTTCGACAATTCTTCCTCTATGTACTTCAACCTGTTTCACGGAAAACAATTCTCCGTAGTCTCTCGCTTTTGTCCGTTGTGCTCGGTACGTGCATCGCGATACGTACATCTCTTCATCCTCGTCGCGCTTGTTCGTTTCGGCGTTGAACTGCGTACCGATACCCGTGTCGTACGCGTCATCCTGCTTTATTTTGCCATTCTTCAGGGCCGCCATGTTGACCATACCGCCGCTTTTGACGTTGAACGGATCGGACTGGGAAAATGCGATCGAATTAGCACTTGCAGCAAACGTCGTGTAGTCCGCTCGGAAATTATCGTCGTCATCAACTGTCACTCACCGACAATGCCTCATTGGTGATCTTTTCACCGAGTGTAAGTTCCGCGACGTTCACACCGTTCGGACGTTGACGGAGTTTTTGTATCGTCTTCATTTCTTCAACTTTGCTTCTGTTGGAAAGTTTTCTTTTACTTTTCTGGTTTCTAATGAATACCCTTACGACTTATGAAAAATGTCATAACTTTCATAAATTTGAGAATTTTTGTTTTGATATTTTTTGGAGCTACCTGACTGAGTTGCTGCCATCGTCGTCATTGTCACTATCGTCCGAATCGACTTGTCGACTTCTTAAAGGCTTACGGGCCTTCTTTTTGAATTCTACGTGTGCGGCTGGCGTTTCCGGTTTCGACGATGCGTCGCTCATTGCGAGGTCGAGCTAATCAAAAATCACGATGGCCTGATGTGGCAGCAATTCTGCATTAGGTGTAGGGAGAAAATTGATTAAAAAGCGAGAATATGAAGTTACGATTCGCAGGGCAACACTCACGTCGTATCGATTGCTCGTCAATGAGGGACGGCGTACGTAACCTGTTTCTGCTGTTTATCCCGGGAAGAAAATACGAAACTCTACAAAGCCACTTAAGAAACAAGCCCTCTTCTATTTAGCAAATATCGCAGCTGTTAGGCATGTGAGAAACCGTGTAATCAAAACAACTACGCGACGCACATAACCTCGTTTCCTCGTATTCGATGCGTAAAAAACAATCAAAATACGAAAAAAGGTGATTCGAAACTTATCGCTGGTCGGTAAAACTCGATATTCCGATCAAATACCCGCTATCGGTAAGCATGGTTTCGTGTCGGTAACTTATCGAGCGAATACTGTACTTTCGGATTAGTTACTGATGTGGACATTATATCGCAGTTAATGGCAGACTAATATCTTTCCAATGACGATTACTCGTTTTTACATTTTATCGTTTCAAATCCGAATTGCAGTTGCGTTGGCAACTGACCAATGGCAAAACATGTTTACCGACCGCTGGTAAGACTTCGAAGTTCAATTGTTTTATCGACAGCTCGTGAGGTCGTTATTGCAGGTGGCGTCTCCGCCGACGAAAAAATAATGAATGACAAAAGCACCTTGTTGTTTTGTGGATCGCACTCGGCCTGCTTATCTTGAAATCGCAAATGTGATTAATGGTTTGGCCTTTGGCCACGATTCTTTTTTCCCCAGACTTCGAGATAAAGGTTGGCCAGACACGATTTATTTCGCGGTGCTCGTAACGATCGAAGGACTTTTAGTTTTTCGGCTACCCTCCAACGATGGGCAAGGTACCGTTTAGCGGATATTCATTTTTAGCACTTTTTCCATCCGGCAAAGATAGTCGGGATATTTGTTTAGGCTGCGGAATAAATTATATTTCACGTTAGGTTGCGGAGAAGAGGGACGTCCCCTCGATCTTGAGACGATGCCTGGCGGTTGACGCTTACCTGACGGATGTTCTGGTGAAGAACTTGGAGAGATTTTTGCCACTGCGGCAACTTAGAGTTCACTACAGAGTGCTCGAGGTACTCATTGCGTACAAGTCCGGCATCTAACACCCGTGCTTCTGTTTACAATATTTGCAAAATTCAATTGTTCTTTAGCAAAGTAACCTCGCAAAGATATGTCCCAATTGAGTTCGCCAGATGTAGAACTTGCTGGGAAGTTCCATTAATTAATTGTTTAACATTTTTGTGCATTGAAAAACGCCCGATTCCACGCTCAGTACTCGTGCCACGGGGTGTCGTGGTTGGCAGGATGGTTGGCGTTCATTTGGCTCCTGAACAAGAGGAGTCTCTACCAGATGCAAGTGAATCTGATAATAGGTGAATATTAATCTTTCCTTATCTACACGCTTTGCCAATGAAATAAAAGATCACCACTAAAAACAGCATCGGCTGGTATTTAAAAAATGTATGCAGCATTCAAGCTCTCTAGCATCCGAAGATGTTCAATGATTTTCGTTCCGTCAGTTTTCCTTAGAAAAAATGTCCTTCAAGTAGCATCTTGATAACTTATTAATATTCTTTAAATCGGGTTGAACGTTCTCCAAGTTCTTGCAGCTTTAAAAGGTTTTTCAAACATCTTCATATTTTAACACAAATTACAGCAGTGAGAAAAATCTCGTTTTCATATCATATAGGAATATATTTTTGCAAATTCCTGTAAATTGTATGAGACCAATGATGTGGAGTTAAAAAAAAAAAGAGAACATTTTGAAGCAGATTTGAAGAGTATCAATGAGCTGTTAGGTTATTCGAGGTCAAATATAAAAGTGCATTTTCCAGATAAATCGATGGAAAAATAAAATGCTTTCAAGGCGTTACACGAGTGTGTGGCTGGCGAAAGAGGAATTTTCGTAAATTTTTTCGAGAAAAACGTGTGCAGTCTTTAAAAATAATTTCCACATTGAAGAGTATGGTTTTAAGTATCTTTTTCAACTTTTGTATTGAAAATTATTCATAAATATGGTAGATTGGTTTGTGCAGGGTGCCGAAAAACCTCCTTCGCCGCGATCACTGCTGCTCGGGAACAAATCATCCGAAGTAAAAAAAAACTAACGCATGAAGTTTTTGCATGGAATTATCTAATGCTTGGACAAAGGGTTTGATAAAATATGGATTTTTCACAAAATGGGCACTATCCAAAGTGAAAGTATCGATTGTCGTTGAAATGGCTCTATTTTCGTTGATAAAGTAATCCTATGCATCGCAAAACGGATTCCTTTGTTAAAGCACTACTTTTTTGATATGTAAAAGGGAGTGGTAAAATTTGACATTGATCAGTGCAGAGATTTTTGGAATATCACCGATTGTAAAAAAGTACTTCGAGAAAAATGGGGTAAAGGTTATTTAAAGTACACGTTAAATAACTAAATGAACCGAATTAAGCGGCTCAAAACATTTGAGCCCCTACGTTCAAAGGTCCTTCATGAGATTGTTCATGACTTCTTCAATTATTAATATTTTTTTAATGAAATAATGCAATAATGAAATTAAATATAATTGTGGAATTATATTTATGAAATTATAAAATCATGAAATTATCAAATTAAATTTATGAAATTATAAAATCATGAAATTATGAAATTATGAGAATAATTTAACTAATTACCCTTACCCTTACCCTTACCCTTAATCATCCAGAATTGAATGACAGAACTGAAAAATGGCGTCAATTTGTTTCTTATCTCATTCTATCGTTTGCGGTGGATTTTTTTTTTTGAGGCACAATCTAACGAGACTCTTTCTTCAGGCTTGCTGTTGGACATCGTCGTTGTTGCCGTTTTGAAGGCACTGACGCGCAGACGGCGGCCTGCGAAAAACACCGATCCATTTGCCATGGGTCCCGATAAATACTCCTTCCCGTCGGGTCATTCGTCGCGAATCTCCATGATCGTTTATTTTTTCATCAACCTCTGGCCGTTGCCGGTCATATTCGTGCCGGCATTGTTGGCATGGGCCGTGTCGACTTGTCTGTCGCGGCTTCTCATGAGGAGACATCATCTTCTGGACATCCTGGCGGGCGTGGTGCTCGGCATAGCCGAGGGAATGTTCGTGGGCTTGATTTATCTCGAGCAGGGAACCTGCGCCTTCCTCATATCCTGGCTGACCGACGAGAGAGTCGAGGGCGCAGAATATGACGTTTGATAGATTGACGTCCGCCGATTGTCATCGTTCGCTTACTTATTCGTTACTTTTCCACTGGGTGATTTCCTTTCACCGCTCCTAACGCGATGACTCTGTACCTGGGAGCATGAGGACGCGGCACAATTTGTGATATCGAATGAAACGTTACTGTCTAAACACGATTCGCTACACGCTGCGACGACATTTTTCGTTGACTGAAAAATTGCTTCGGCGATTCGTGAATTTGTTTTTGGACGAAGGATTAGAGTACTATGTATTTTTCAATACCCAAGGAAGATGAATATAATGTTTCAATGAAACGATACGTCATTATATTTCGTGCGAATTTTTGACAATTCCTTTTCTTCCCGTTCTCATCGTACAACATCTTAAAGCCGTGTCAACATTCCGAAATTTCAAGGGATTAGGCTACTGTGAAAATGACGAACCCTCGTTTGTCGCTTCAGGCAACTCAAACTGGAAAATTCAACATGTGGTGCAGAAATCGCAGATTGAAGGTATTACAACGATAGAACTGCTGATAAAGAGTGTCTCAAATTGACCTGACATTTTAAATCGCGCGCCATTTTTTTTGTGGCGAACATAGAGTACTAATCTTTGACAACTGGTATCAGAAAGTATCGAGGTTTAGTGGTGAAAAATATACTGTTGAGCAACACATAGAAATTGTTACTTGCTGCATTGTTACTGCATAGTTATTGCAGACGAAGTTTCATGATCGTGTTATCTCGCGCCGCGGCGATGTTAATTGTTGAATATTCGGGTTCGTAAAAAGAACACCTTGCGCGCCACCTCCATCTGGCCGCCATTTTGGTATCTCCCCCAATCAGTGAAAAATCAAGCAATCACGAAGGCGGACACAGCTGGCGGTTATCTTTAAGCCCTCTGTACCGCGGTCTCTCCATTACACTGCACTACACCAACTGGAAGTCTTCCTCCAGCTGATTGACAACAGCATTTCCGGTTTACTCGCAAAACTACAGGCTCCTTAACGTTGTAATTGTCACAACGCTCATTAATATCACTTAATTCAGAAAATAAACAAATCGTTATGTGGCTTCTAGAGGACAGCAATGGTGAGCTACTGTCATTCATAATTGTAATTGTCGAAAAAGAAAAAAATATCAATCTTTTCGGCAAGTGCAGTTGTCGCACCAATGCTCCTATAAGAATCCCAAAGGCGTACAACCGGCAAACCAAGTTTCTTATGATCCAGGCAAAATAATGTACTTAAAAGCCAACGAAGTCTTTACCGTCGGACGAAAGACCGGAAGCCTTGTAATAAACGACGATTCTGTCAGCCGAAATCATGCAGCGATTACAGTCACCGCGAACAAGGATGTTACCCAAGTATCTCCGACATTCTTCATTTTCCAAATACTTCTCACGAGAATCGTTCCCTAATGCGCCGATGCGTCCTTGCTCAGATTAAAAGCAATGCGGAGCCTCTGTCGATCTGTAAGATTGCCGATGCCGGCTCCAAATATGGGAGTTACATTCTGAGAGCGGACAGTCGAGACAACAAGTTGCTGGTAACTGCGCACGGCGACTCGTTGCAGCATATGGATAAAATTTGCTTCGGCGTACAGAACTCCATTTACACGTGAGTATGCAATTGTCGAAGTTTTGCGCTCTTCCGACTTAGTCAATAATCAACGATCGAGTAGCACGAATGTCTGGATAGTTCCGAAAGATCGAGTATTCTCGTCTCTCGAAGTAACAGCTCTGCATTCCGCGTTTCCGTAGAGTTAGGTACATGCCTGTAATAGCGGCGATATCCGGCCTGGACAAGAATGAAAAGAACGAACTGCGTAAAATTATGAATACAATCGACGGAAGCATTACCCTCGGCTGGGAAGCCATCTGCACCCACATGACCATCTCCAAACCCAATATATCGGAAAAGGTTGCCTACCATTTGCCCCCCCAAATTCGAACTTTTCTCCAGTGATGCAACATCTTAACGCCTTTCGCAGTTAACTTGCGCCCTCGCTTTCGGTATTCCAATCGTCACGATGGACTTCTGGCGCGACACGCTCAAAGCTTTCCAGGCAAACGAAAAATTTCCAGATTTCGAAGAGTATACGAAATCGATCGACAGCAAATTGGGCCTACTGGGAAATATCTCTGTCCGCCCGAACCCGCGAAGGAGGACGCTCTTTCGAAATTTGACATTTGTTCACTACGACTCTGGCCAATATAACGTGCACAGACGTATGATCGAATCAGCAGGTACGTGGTTTGAATTCGGACCGCCGTGGATAGGAAATAGAGAGATCCGTGTGTTCAATCTTACGTGTAGGCGGAACGTCGCTGCTCTGCAGACGTCGAGGGCAGGACGATATCGACGTATGCGACAACAACGTTATCGTAGTGCAATTGATCGAGTCGAACACTACTCAAGCTACTGGGACCGGCGATGCAAACTACATGGCAGCTTGTGAGTCGTTGATTCTTGTTCTTTACCGGATCCACGTGAAATCATGTTGAATGATCGAAACTAGTGGAGTATTCCGATCTGGTGATGTTATCGAAAGACGAACGAGTTATGGGGCTACATGTACCTAGAGGCCCGAAAAAATGGCCAAATTCCGAATTTTCTTTCCGGGAAACGGTTGGTGAAAAAGAAACGCATTTTTTTAAACACAAAGGTACATATATTAAGAGCTTTAAAAAAAATGGTTGTGATATTAAGAGCCTTAAGATTGTCATATTAAGAGCCTTAATATTGTGATATCAAGAGCCTTTAAAAAAAACGATGGTGACATTTTTTCCGCAACGTTTGGCGGTGGACACTCTCCAGCTTTAACGATCTATACAAAATCTTAAAACCAAACGCGTTATTCACGTTAACAATAAATACGAGTCGTTGATGATCGTCGTTTTTTTCAATCATCTTTTTTTTAACAACTTGCCGACTAATTGAACCTCGAGCATACAAAATTTATTTTAACAGTCGTTATGTTTACGTAACTATTAAAAAATAAAGATAGATTTTAATAAACTGAGATCGCCAGCGACCTTTCAATGTTTTTCACCGTATCTCCTGTACATTTGGAAATAATCCATCAAATTGTTCTCGAGATGTCATGTCCACCGACTTTGAAAACAGTGCTCCGAGAAAAACGCGTTTAAAGTTTGAAGTATGGTGCTGCTACCTCTTATCCGGCCGACTAAGAAGCTCCGGCTTATTCGATCTTGGAAATATTTCAATGAAACTTTCAAAGAATATAGCTTATATTTAATAGAATATAGCTGCCGAGTGAAAATATTTTTGGAAAATGCCATTTTTTGAACCACCTAGGTAGATGTAGTCCGTCAAAAATATGCGTTCAACGTCGTACTTTCAAATTCAAGAAGACTTGTCAACTTTCAATATTTGGGGGAAATTATATTATATCAATTAAAAAATGGCAAAGTGCCACTGACGGGAATCTCAGTCGTGGATGAAACTTACGTAACAAAGGACTACTTGCAAGCTCGCAATAACAACATTTGCCTCAGTGCCATACCGACCGTATAACAAAACATTCAAGTTATGAAAGACTTTACTTCTCGGCGAGGTATACAGATCTGTTTTTCTCATTTGTAAATACGCAGGCGAACAACTTGGAAAGTGCGGACGTCGCGCCATACCGTCCAGTGAAATTGCCCTCGCGATATTTCACTGTTCGACGAAAAAGTGTTGCAACCCGAGATACGATCATGTCGGTATGTTCAAGAAAAGCGCTCACAGTCGTACGGAGGCATCGAGTCTCCTGGCATTGGACACGCAGGACGTTGATCTTCCGCCAGCTCCGCTTTGCAAGCAAGTTCCGCGATTTGAGAGCAGACCGCCTACGGGCAAACCACCGCCATGGAACGATATCGTACAAGAATCTATCGAAAGAACCGACCAAGCGATCAAAGATTCCCAACTTGCTAAAACTATTCCGAAGAAATCCAGCGATATCGATTGGAACAAGCTCGGATCCAATACGCTTAACGATTCCGCCTCGCAATTTGACGAGGCCAGTATGAAAGTCACCAGCTTGAATTACGGAAGATTCACGATTCGCGAGTCGAACGTCGATGCGGAAGATAAGACGAATCCGATGAAACGAGGTCGCGAGGAGGAAGATGATAATGACGACATCGTGAAGAAAAGACTATGCGATACGGATTGGGAGAACTTTGGGAAAACAACACCGAAGAAAGCGAAAACGACGGACACTGATATAAACAGCGATACGGATTGGGAGAACTGTGGAAAACAAACACCGAAGAAAACGAAAACGACCGACGCTGATATAACCAACGATACGGATTCGATGAACTTTGGGAAACAGACAACATCGAAGGAAACAGAAGCGACGGACGCTGATGAAAACAACGATACGGATTGGATGAACTTTGGGAAACAAAAATCGAAGAAAACGGAAGAGACGGACGCTGATACAAACAGCAACTCCAATCTGAAAAAATGGAGTGATTCAAAACCGGAAAGACAAAAAACGGAGGCTCCACTAGTGGCGAGTAAGGCGGGAATTAAACGAAAATTGGCAGAGTCCGATGGCGCTGGAATTAGCGAGTCCATGGCGGAAGATGAACCGCCGTTGAGAGACACAGGTGCAATCCCAATTTCTTCTATATACGTGTGTGTTTGCACTGTTTTTTTTATCGATTTTCGGCATAAAAACATCGACATTTCCTCGCTATCGATTTTTTTATATTTTATCTTGATCGATCATCTTGAAATCTCGTGTGGAAATTTATTTTTAGTTTCTTGATGAAAGTTTGAAGAAAAAGATAGTGGCTCTATTTCTTAATAATTGCGGTGGTTTTGAAATTTTCGAGGCGCCTTCATGTGGATGAACCTCGTAGCCGCCACTCGATGATCCTCTTCGAACTATGCAACTTTTGTGGGAAAAGTTTTCTCCTAAGTCTGATAGGTTGGAAAATATTTCTAGTGCCAGTAGTTGTTGCCTCACTCGGTATTTTTTGAAACAGTAACTTACTTGCATCCCCTTCATCGGACCCGTTGTGACGTTGAGGCGTGAGTGAAAAACGAACCAACGCACAGAGTTTTGCATAAACACGCACACACGTATATACACTCTTTTCCCTCTCTCTCTCTAACTAGTTTTTGCTTCATATAGCTGCTCTGCCTTATTTTTGTTTTTCTCTTGCCATTTTGGTTTAACCTCTGCCTTGTTTTGCCATGCTGTTTTGTTCCGTGTGGCTTCTCTTTATACTATGTTATGCCTCTTGTCTATATTCTGCGTTTCATTATTATTTATTTTATTTTTTTTACCCCTTATTTCGCTGTTATTTTTTGTATTTTATAGTTTCTTCGCTGCACCTAGGGCTTGCAATCCGGAAATCCAAATTATTCGGATAATGAAGGCTACGGAATGTGGATAATACGGATAGTAAAATTCATTAAAAAGTTACGAATTGAACATGGACCTAACTAAAGTAAAACAATAATTTCGGCATTGCGTGCAGTCTGTACACGTAGCTGACAAGTAATCTTAATTTAAAACATGTTTTTTCCTTGCTTTTAATATTTTGTGACGCATTCAATAGTAATTCATTCGAAAAATTCCGCGTGAGTCGCGCGACTGACAAGTTGCTTACTGTTTATTATGTCATGTCGTCCGAATTGCAAGATGCGTGCGCGAGATACGCGACACTAGCGTTGGCATGCCACCAAGCCCTCCATGCTACCTACGAACTCATCCACTTTAACGTTTAAGTATACGTTTGTTTTTAGTTTTTGTCCAAGACGAAAGAATGGTTAATTTTTAAATCTTAGAAGATAGAAGTGTTGATTTTTTTATTTGTTAATGACTGTTTTTGTTTTGTATGATATTTGATGTTTTCTTATTACTATGATAATTAGTTTGTTTTAGAAAAAAAGAGTTACCTAACTGTTTTGAATGATTCATATTTTATTTCAATATTTTATGGTAAATAGTAGCATACTATTATGCTCGATCATTTTGTGATATTAAAAATGTTAATGTCCTCTATTAGCTATAGTAAGGAGACAAATTTTGGTTTCATTTTAATGAATATGAATGAAACTACTTTTTAACGGAATTCCTTTGTTTTTCTCCAAAATTATCCGAAAAATCCGGATACTCGGATAGCAATGTTCACTATTCATATTATCCGGATACGAAAAATTGACGGATAATGCAAGCTCTAGCTACACCATATTACGTTTTGGCTTACATTTTATTTTGCTATTTGTTATTTGTTTTTTACTAAATGTTTTTTCAATACTCTTTATGTATGCCATTGCCTAAAGGTTTATGCCAAGGCATATATTAAAGTATCAAGCGATCAATGTCATAATTCATTGTTTGCAATCCATTGCACGTCCCCGATAGAGCCCACACAAAATTTGGCCTTGATTTGCATCACCGTAAATGTTTCTTTCAGATCGAGGTAGACGTGTGCAGCCTTTGCTGACGCGAGACGGCACGAAAGTCCCGTCCAAACGGAACAAAACGACGCGGTCCAGTCCGACAAAAGGATCGAAATTGCCGGATAAGCCGGAAGCCGGCCAGACTACCTTGACCAAATTTTTATCGCCAACGAAGAAAGTCACCGACAAAATAGACCGGACACCAGCAGGAAAATGCCATGAAGGACGTCGAGATTCCGTTGCGTCGAACGCAAATTCAAGTACGACGGACTCGTCTAAGAGTCGAAGCTCCTATGCAACCGAATGTTACGAAAAGTTCCATGACCCGGTTAGTTTGCAAAAGTAGTCTAGCGAGCGATCAGTTTCCGATACCTCAAAGATATGAATGATTTCCACTCTTGTGTGCTCGTAGAATGAATCGGTGCAGCCTTTGCTTCGGACGGAAAGTCTCACCAACAGTTCCGCTCCGTGCCCAGCGAAATTTGGGAAAAACTTCCACAAGGTCTGTAAAAGTCGAAGTGGGTCGCACTTACGTTCGCTCGAACTTGTTCAAAGCAACTGGACTGCAAAAAATTCGGGAATTTCATCATAATTATTTTCACCGAGTATTATAGAATTTAAGAATCGGCTCTAAATGCCTGAGTCATCCATCCTAAAACAGACTAAACGATTCGATTTGAAAATCTGATAACATCCAACGACGATAAATCAAATAATTGTTTTTACCGTTACAGAGCTACACGACGAATTTCCGTCGTATCGAATTCAACGATCTAATAGATGCACGTTCATGGAGCAAGGATAATAATGTTTCGAACAAGCATTCATTCCGCAGCGAGCAAGCTATTATTTCGCCTCGTAAAATCTCGCCGTCCAGTTCCAATAAAATGTTCAGATTATAAGTAAATCTTGTACATAATCGCACCCCTTTATTCCGTGGTGTGTGATCAAACGTTGTGAACAATAAATATGCCCATTCGTTTCGTTTCCATGCAACTTTGGCATTATTTCCGTTCGTTTTTTTCACCTCATTATCGTATCTTAACGATTGGGTGTATCGATGTCGATAGCTAGCCCGATAACTACGAGATCGAGTGAAAAGACGAATAAGATCCGAAAAACATGATAATCTTTGACACGGCGCACCTATATTTCATAATTGTTTTATTTTCAACCGGATGTTCTCTCTGTCGCGCAAGAATTTCCGCCAATATCCTCTTAGCAAAATGTACAAAATCTTTTAAGCCGTTTTTGCTCGAATGGCAGCACGTTTCCCGGTTACAGCCTGAAAAAAAACAACGTATAGGTCGTAGCGTAAGATGAAACGAGGAAATTTGCGTGTGCAAGTAAACGGATATGGAAAACGAAGGATTACCTGGAAACCAGATTTGATGCTAGCTACCGAACATCGAGAGCCACACGTCTCGCACTGCAAGAAGAATAATCTGGTGTCCTTTTGGAGGATAGTATCGGGTGAACGGCACGTATGGCACGTCACGTATTCCTTGATATATCTCCTCAAAACATTTTCTATCTGCTTCTGCTGGAAGCGTCCTTTGATAATGAGTTGACTGTTACCGTCGACGGAACCGCTCGTACCTAATTCGGCCAGTAGAAAATCTAATAAATGTTTCGGTTGCCGATGCAACGTTTTGCAGATCTGCAATTTAAAACAAAGGTTACAAAAATGTACAAGCACGTTCATTTTTCCACGTTGCGAATATAGTTAATGAGAATTAAAAAAAAACGAATAATGACCTCGGTGAAGTTGGCAAAGGATGTCTTCTTCGTGCCGATACGGACAACTTGCGGTGGTCGCATGACGAATTTTTGTTTTTTACCGGCTACCATGTCGGGATTTTTTTCCCGCATGATATTGAATACTCGAAGAAGCAGCTCGTCGTAAGTGTAATCTCTGTCGGATCCCACCCACAGGCTTGTGTCCTCCACTGGAGCAGAAATTATTGCGCGTTAAATGCGTCGTCGATCACGCGAAACGGAACTAATTGCAGGATGCGCGCTAGGCGACGAACGTTCCATTCGAACGGATGACGATAAGCAAAAAAAACTTCTCAGTTGGTACAATGAGAATGCTTGGGCAATTACCACCTGTTACCGTCACCCTGCGCGGATCTCGTTGTTTTCAATATTTGACAATCTTTAAGGGGTTAGGCCAATGTGGAAATTTCAAAAAAAATTGTTCGTTGCTCGAAGGAACTCAACAGGAAGGTCCGACGTACGGTGCGGGAATCACAGATTGAAGGTAAACTCAGTATCACGGCGATAGAACTGCTGACAAAACTTTAAACGCATTTTGCAAAATGATGCACACGATTTTGCGACGTCCAACGAACGGATTGGCTTTAAATACACTTATTCGGTGAAATAGTAGCTTGCAAGGAACATCACTTAAGTGTTCGCCGTCGCTTTTGTTGAAACTCGTGTGATTAAGCATTAAAAAATATTTTGCCGTCATACGGAAGAGGGCGGCATCTACAAAAAAAAATCGAAAATGCGTTTTACTAAACAGAACTATGGGAAATTTTGTACTAATTACAACGGTACCAAAAACGCATTTTCGATTTTTTTTTTTGTAAATGCCGCCTTTTTTTCATACGACGGCAGTATTAGAGATGTATTTTTTTTTATCTGCGGCAGAATGCTTTTAAGGCGGGAAACCAACCCTCAAAGACAAGTCTGTCGAGGGGTGGTTTTGCAGTTTCGCCGGCAAGCAGTCCACCGATCTGAATGGAACAAAAACCAACAATCATCTAATTCAAAACGATAAAGAAATCCACTATAGAATAATTGAATCAAAAATGAAATTAAGGGGTGACACGCCGTTCTTCGAGGGATCGTTTCCCCACTTAAAAACGTTCAGCTGCAGAAACAAAAAATACACGGCTAATAGTTTTCAATGCTTTATCACATGTATGAGTTTGAACAAAATTGAAGGCGGGCACTTGAGTGATGTTCCTTGTTAGTCTTGACCGAAAGTTTTCTTAACATTTTTTTCATCAGTTATAAAAAATAATGTCGTTATGCCACGAAAAATCGAGAAAAAAATTCAACATTTTTTTTTCTTAATTGAAACGTGATTACAGTAGAAAGCTCGGTCAAGTCTTGGCCAATATTATCGATTTTAAGAAAAAAAACTTGTTTTTTTTTTTCAGATCGACCGGGCGGCCAAAATCGAGTATATCGTTGGGCTCCTCACATTTAAAGGTCCTTCGCGGGATTGTTTATAACTTTTTCAATTATTAATATTTGCAAATAAAATGTGGTACACAACTTTGTCAATGTAGTTACAAATGAATTTCCAAATAATTTTTCTATCGGACTTGTTCCTTAGATTTTTGTTTTAATAATCATGTTTTTTGGCCGTTACCCCTTAATATAGTAGCCTAACCTCTTAATGTTGATATGCGACCAAGTGTGCGGTACAGGGGAGAAAATCGTATTCTTCTTTATGAGTGCATGCCGTGCAAAAATCAGTGATCATAAAATGGAATTTTCAATTCGGCGGCACTCGTCTTGTGCACACGCGGCTCTGTTTCATAATGTAGAAATTTGCATCGTCGAAACGCAACGAAAAATAATTATTTTCAATTACTCAATTCTTTTGCCGGTCGATGTAACCTCAGAAAAATGCTCAAACGTTTCTACAACTTACGACGTGAATTTGCGGAAAAAAACTGGATAAAGAAAAATTAAAACAAAAAAGAACTTGCATCCCATTGATACAAACTTCCACTGCTTTTCCTAATTGTGCATTTATCGCCGCGACTTGTGCTAACGGAACATTTTGGGCCAAGCTATCTCCGACGTTCTTACCATAGTCTGCACTTCGCTCGGAGTCAGTGCAGCATGTTAACAAATAATCAAAAACGTCACAACTAGACGCACACAGAGGTATAATCGTATCTCGCTCCCGATACTTACCATTTTCAGTGTCTTCGGTTTCTTTTTTCTCCTCCTCCGCTACAAGTTCGTCCAGATCCTTCTTCTTCTTCTTCTTCTTCTTCGTTTTAGAAAAGTCCATGTCGAGATCGAAGTTGTCGTCGACGGGAATTTCTTCCATCTGCTGTTCGATGACATCCTTTGGAAAGAAAGAACGAGCATGATGGTTTGGATCGAAAGGCGGCGAAAAAAAAACTCATCGTCATTGCACCTTACCTCTTTTTTACTGTCCGGCAAAACGGCGTCTAGTTCATCGAGATTGAACGCCTTCTTCTTTTTTTTCTTCTTCTTGCCAAAGTTCTCCAAATCAAGGGTCTCGTCATCGTCCGCCGACGGGTTATCGGGTTCCTGATTCTCTTTGTCGCCGAGGCCTTCGGGAGCTTCGCTACCGCTGCCGGCATCACCTGTCTCGCAGTCGAGATCGAAGGTGGTCTTCTTTTTCTTCTTTTTTTTCTTCAAGGTTGGATCGAAGATCTGTAACTCGTACATGGGCAAGTTGAATTTTTAATATCGCTCGAGCGATAATGAGCACGGATATATTTTTTTTTCTCAAACGTAATGGTGTATTTGCGAACGAATACGGCTGGCGGTGTGCTCGTTGCAACGTGGAGTTCGTGATAGGACGAGGAAAATGTTCGAAGGACAAAATCGTAAAGGAAACAGCGCTGAGACCGTTTCCATCGGACAAATTCGTTTCTTCTCTCTCACTCTTCCGCCCAATTCACGCTACGCCAACCGAAAGTTCACGGAAAAAAGGTCCGAAGATAATCAAATGATAATTATCGGGATCCGACGAACTCGTCAAAGGGATTTTTCTCGCAAAGCGGACAATTGCGTCTATGTATAATTCACATGTCCCGGAATTCATATTAATGTGACCGAGATACGTGCTAATGAAAGCTCATTGACACGCGACCGGGACTCGCGAGCGGCCGCGAAACGGCTATCTCGATCGCTCTCCGTAACTTCACCTACCGAATCTTCTTCAGTCATTTTTCACGCGAATTGGAGCAACTTTCCGTTCAATTCGAAAGCACGCACTTCACTGAGTTTTATCAATTCTTTTCGAATTCGATGTACAACATAAGTATTGCATCAGAAAAGACAGCAATGTGGAAACGCTCGCACTCAGGCCCTCAGGTTCACCAACATTTCGGTCATTGATCGTAAAACCTCAAGATGGCGTTCTCTTTTCTTTTCGACACACCGACGGTGCATGCGCAAACCTGTACGTTTAAGGCGAATTTTAGCACGTGTTCCATAAAAATGACGGATTTTGCACCGGTATTAATCAACTGTTGATCTTTGTTTGTGATTGGCAATGCATTTCTATCTCTCGTTAGAGCTTATTTAACAATATGGAAAACATATTTGCGATTACAATTGGGTGGTCCGTAGTTATTTTGATTTCAGTATTTTTTCCGTAGTTAATCGTAAGTTAGCCACTCGTTAGCAATTACTGACTAGTTTTTGTCGTTAGTTGAAGTTCAATTTTTGTTTCATTGATTGAAAAGCTTTATCCACGGACAGCACATCTCATAAGCCGGAAGCTGGCAGCATTGTTGCATTTTTTGGTCAGCCGTAGATACGTCTTTCATAGAGTGTCGGGTTTCTCTAACGTTTTAGTTACAGTTTTAGTTGCACAACGTTTCGACAGTTTTTGTTGTCGTTAGCTAGCGACAGCCAATCGCATGCACGATTACAGGAGAAAGGGAGCCTTTTATTGGCTATCGCTAGCTAACAATAGCAAAAGTTGTTGCGAGTTACAGAATAGGCCTACAGGTCTTGAAACGACGGTAGTGGGGAAATGTTCACTTAGCGTCGAGTTTTTGTTTCAATTTTCAGCCGCATGGTGCGCATAGGAAAGGGGGTGACGTGTGCGAAGATGGCAATATGATGTCTCTGCCTTGCACTCAGCACATGCACTTCAGATTGTAATGTCTCGGTATACAGGTTATATTGTTTCTTTTTTGCAAGAAATATCCGTTACACGGAAAGTCAACGGAAAAGTATGTATTTGCATGGAAAATGAACAAATTGATACATACATGTTCAGAAATATAACCAAACCGATATTAACCACGTGTAGTACTCAAGCGACTATGACAAACGTGATTGATATTTTGTTCTTTGTATTGCGATGGTAGTTCACCTGAATTGTTACGCTGCGCACTCGGAACGTGAATGTTCTGGATTGTCACCGAATTAAATTGTTAATAACAGTTATTTAGGCATACCTAACTTTTTGATACGCCTAACGATTTTCAACTGTTATACGCACATGTGTCTACACGACAAAAGATTTTAAGATCGGCTTAGGTTAGTTTCGTGACACCCCCCGATCACAGCGACACACGGCGGCGGCGCGGCGAGCAGCGGAGGAAGGCGGAAACCGCGCAGCGCGCGTGCGCATTAATAGATCATACAACCGTATGTGCTTATATGTGCATTGGCATACGATATTAAAAGATAAACAAAACTCAAGATAAAAAGATAAGGCTATCCGTTCGTAAACTCCATTACTGAATTTATTATTATAACCCCTTGTGTATAAATAAACCGGGAAGCCGTTTGATCTCAAGCAACCCGGATCATATTCGCCGGCACGTTGAAAACGGAGCATTTTTCGTAACGGATTTTTACCCCGTTTTGTACTTTGGGACCGCGCACAGCTTTGTCACGGTGACAATCGTAAGTACAAGAATGAAAGGAGAAGTATTTCGATATATTTGGATTAATTCAGTAAATATCATTTGAATACGGAGTTATTCACAGTTGAATTCGGGAATACAGTCTGTGAATATGGTTTGTCTCTTTCTATCCCTTCATCACACGCGCCGCGTAGTGGCTACAGTAGGCCCTAAAAATGCGAGGATTAAGGGAACCTTCCCCCACCACCGAAATGTAGGGACGTTTCAAGGCCTGCATAATGGAGCTTAGGCTCCATGACCTGTATATAAAACTGCGCCGTGAGCGCGTATCTCTGAAGTACTATTCTTTTTATAAAACTTGGCCTCGTATGTTTCTTCGGATAGGGTAATATATTTTTTTGTTACGTGTCGCATGGGAGCGAAGGAAACGGGAGGAAGTTTAAGGCGGATCCCCAATACATCCGATACCCGTGGCGCCATCTGTTGTGCCTGGCAGCGCACTTCTCCCTCCCCAGTTCGTGGCCATTTCGGCCGATGGCGCTGCAACCGGTTATTACGCAACCCGCACGCTCGCGTGCGTCGCTAAGTTCTGGTCGTTGAATTTCGCCGTGTATTCCCGGTGAATGCCTCGGACATTCTCCGTGACCGTACCAGACTCGTACCTCCCTCCCTGCCCCCTGCCGTTCTTGCTGTACCGTCTCCGCTGTCTTCTCGCGTGTCTTTCGCCCAATTTTCCCACAGTTTTCCCGCAACTCTCGAGATGCTTGGATAGTTTCTCGCTCCGAGAGGATGCCTCGAATTCGCGTCTCGTCCGCGTATTTCGCGTAGTGCCGAGCAAAAACGCGCGCGCGCGTGAGAAAGACGGAGGAAGAGAAAGAAAAGAGCGAACAATCCGTGCTATTGATAAAGGCAGGGATTATTATTGGAGTTTTTACTAGCGCACACACACGCGCCGTGGACCGAGAGAAAAGCGTGTGTGTGCGCGCGCGAGAGCCGTGCCGTCGTCGGTGCCGGGATGAATTACTACAATTTGCTTAATAGTTAATAGACCGAGAAACAAAGCGAAGAGCGAATAGGCGCGCCAATGTTGAGCGGCGCTTAAAACACGCGTACACGATGTCCTCGTACTTGGCACTACTGACGTTTGTCAGCCTTGGCTTTTTCGGTAAGCGAAATAACATCGACGAATAACATGTCGCGCGACGCGCATCATCGCTTCAACGAATAAATCGTAATATGCTTCAACGACCTTCGCTTTCGATCTTTCGTTAATATTATTATTATTCATCGTCTCATTGCCATGCGTCTTTGTATTCTTCTCTGATGCACGCGACTTTCCAATTGAAAATTCATTAGGAAGTGCAGCGTGCGCCGTTTGCCTTCTCGTCCTTTTTTTTTTATGAAAAAGAATCCCTCCGCTTCCTTCCCTACGTGAGACGTTTTTTTTAACTGCGAAAACATATTTGTGAATTCGGATCGTTGCGTCTTTCGTTCTCGCTATCAACAGTTTATTTCCTCTCTCTTATTCTGTCTCTCTCTCTGTCTTCTTCCCACTCTCTCTCATCCACACGATTTCATTCAGGAAACGGATGATCACGCGTCTTGATAGCAAATTGAATTTTATTATTCCTTCTATCTCTCACCAATGTCGGGCTTTTTGCCCACTCAGAGGGACATATTTTTTGTGTTTATGCTTTTATAATATTAATTTCATCGTTTTAAAATTTAATATTTTATCCATATTGCTATCATTGTTTTTTATTTTAGTTTTATTAATATTATTATTATTGTTTTTAATTTATGTATCAATATTGTTCTACCGAAAAAGTTATCATCTTCATGTTCCATAATGTTATAACACTTAACACAAACCTCATTTTTAATTTGATCATATTCGTCATCCTTATTATTAATCCTATTATTACTATTATCGTTATTATCTTTACTGTCGACGTTATTGCTATTTTTATTGTTAATATCTTGATTATTATTATATTATGGTTATTGTTATAACCATTATTGTTAATATCATTATGATTTTTGTTATCATAGCTAGTATTACTATTGACACTATTACTTATGCCAAAACTGTTGTTGTTATTGTTATATTGTTGCTACTATTATTGCTACTTTCGTTTATAACTACTCTCAGCGTTGCAGCTATTATTATTGTCATTATCATCTTCGTGATAATAATTATTGGGCTCTTTGCTTTCATCCAGAACTTGGCTTGCACGTATGTGAGTAATTTGGATCATGTGTATTACATGAATTTAAGGATCGTAGAGTATTGAGGTTTCGATATTATAGTTGTCGCATCGAAGGCGACAACGATTAAAGAAGTTACGATTAAAAACAAATTTTCTATATATTCAGTCCTAGCTTCATACACGGAGGTCTTGATGACCCCAGTGCAAAGCTTAATATTGAGTTCTTATGTTTCCGTATTTCTGCACTTTCTCTTGCTTACATCAGTGCTCTTTGAAGCACATAAAGTCTGGCGCCTGTAAAAGTATGGGCCTGTTCCTTGCTCGAGTCCTGATCGATAGAGAGAAAAAGGAACCTGAATATGCCCGTTATAGAAGTAGTTTCGAGGAACTTTTAGTCGGCGCCCCAAAAAATAGGTACGTAGGGTAGGGGTTGAAAAAAAACATGTTTTCTGTATGAGGGCAAAGACTGTTGCTCGTACGCGTTGGCACAAGATTCCCAATTTGTAGACGGGTCAGCGTAGTGTTCCATAAAAGGATGTATATATGGATTGCAGATATAATCTATATAGTCTATGGATTATAGATGTTTATCATACGAGTGTAGATTACTGCTGATACAATTGTACCGTTGTGACGAGCAGGAACGGCGTACGGGCACGATGTCAAGGGCTCGGCTTATTGCGAATTTTACAACGAGACTATGTGCGCCGAGTCGCAGCAGGGATGTTCGGAGAGGGAGGAATGCATACCGCACGATCCGGACAAGAGAAATCACTGCTACGTCCTTTGGCAGCTGGACAGCGCCACCAAGAAGTCGACGATAAAGCTCAAGGTTGAACGCCGATAGCGACTTTCTTTTACCGCTGTTTTTTTTTTAGGCACGGCGGATATAGCGCGCGTTATTTCGTGCGTAGAGAATCTCACGGGAGAATGTTGCAGGGCTGTTTCCTCGACAGTAAGGACTGTTACGACAAGCCCCACTGCGTCGAGAAGAACGCGGACAGGAAGAAGCAACTGTTCTTTTGCTGCTGCGACGGAAACATGTGCAACCAGAACTTTACCTGGGATCCCCAGCCCACCGAGAGGCCCCACACGGAACGTGAGAATTTACTCAGCAAAGATTCTAATGGACGCGAGCCTATATCCAATCACATTCAACAATAATTCCTTCGAGTTTTTTATCCGAAAATATGGGAGGATTTTCTATATTTTTTTATGACGAGAGCATTGGGACGACGGGATCGAGATTTTACCCACAATCGATACACAGTAGGGTGGCACAAATTTGAGCTCTGATTTTTTTTTCTTTTTCTCACCGTGCAATTATCTTATCTTAATATTTGTTGACCGCTTGCAGCTTTCGCGAAAAATTTTTTTCTTTTCTTTAAAGAAGATAATCGGATGGTGAGAAAAAAAAAAATAGAGCTCAAATTCGTGCCACCCTAATACACAGTCTTGCCAAGTTTGAGTTTTTATTGAATAATATTGATTAACAATGGAGTTATTAAACAAAGTGCCGACGCTTGGCACTTGGCGCTGTTATTCGGAAACTCCTCGTGGCGAATGTTCTACTTTGGATTATACTTTCAGAACCGAAGGCTGTGCTCAACGAGGAGCAACAGCTTCTCACCCTGATACTGTCGATATCGATACCGATGCTGGTACTCCTCATTGTTCTACCCTCCCTGTACTGGTGCTTCAAGCGACGAAAGTTGGGATACTTCAATGAGGCAAGTGGCGAAGCTCGCTTTATATTTTCTATAATTTATCGCGCTCGGAGGAAAAGAAAACATTGGCATGAAAAATATGATGGTCTCATCCGAGAAAAAAAAAACATTTTTCGACAAGAAAAAAACAAATTCAACAATTTGTTGTTAACAAATGGTTGTTTTTCACAAACAAACAAAAATTGTTAACTAATTGAAGTGGAAAATAAAGAGTTGTTAATAAAAACCGTTATTATCAAATAAACTAAAATCATCCGGTCTTGCGATTAAAATGATACAACCGAAAGGATCTGAAAAAAATAGTAAAGGACCAAATTCGCCGAAAGAAACTTGAGCAACGCGCCTAGAACATCAATTTTCATTGCATTCCAACAATGCAAACTTCAATCTCGTTAAATCTGACGTGTGGATAATGCTTGAAATTGGCAGGTTCCGACGTTGGAGCCATTGCCATTGCCGCAGCCCTCGCCCAATCTCGGACTGCGGCCGATCCAACTCGTGGAGATAAAGGCCCGAGGACGTTTCGGGGCCGTGTGGAAGGCTCAATTCAGAAACGACATTGTCGCGGTGAAGGTGTTTCCGGTGCAGGACAAACAGTCGTGGCAAACGGAGCAAGAGATATTCAAGCTCGCCCACATGGGCCATCAGGACATTCTTACGTTCATCGGTGTCGAGAAGAGGGGGGACAATTTGCAGACGGAATTTTGGCTCATCACGGCGTATCACGAAAAAGGCTCGCTCTGCGATTATTTGAAGGCGAACGTCGTCACGTGGCCGGAAATGTGCCGAATCGCCGAGTCTATGGCACGTGGCTTGATGCACCTTCACGAGGAAATTCCACCGAACAAAGTCGAGGGATACAAGCCCGCGGTCGCCCACAGGGACTTCAAGTCCAAAAACGTTCTGCTGAAGTCCGATATGAGCGCTTGCATCGCGGACTTTGGCCTTGCCCTCATATTTCATCCCGGCAAACCTTGCGGTGATACTCACGGCCAGGTAATATCATTCACGCAACGTTCTTTAAAATGATTTTTAACAAAGATACGTACAAACGTTTGATCGATTTTCACAGCCTAAATCGACCAAATAAAATGTGTGCAGTTGAAGAGAAATTAATTTTCGCTGCATTCCGACGACGCGAACTTCCAACGTCACGTATTTTTGGACAATAATTATTACCAATAATTCGTTCTATATTAATCGATTCATAGATTTACCACTGGAAAACAAAAGATTTTCCACATCCGGCATTGTCCTAAAAAATCGTTTTTTATTATTGTTTTGTATTTGTATTTTTCCTAAATTTTCATTTATTCGCCATATTTATGTATGAACTTTTTTTTTTTTGAAAATAAACACAGGAGAATTAAAAACGATTTTGTAGGTTGGAACTCGAAGGTACATGGCGCCCGAGGTGCTCGAGGGCGCGATCAACTTCACTCGGGACTCGTTTCTCCGCATCGACATGTACGCTTGCGGCCTCGTCCTCTGGGAATTAGCCTCCCGATGTACCGTCCAAGACGTGAGTACTCCAAAATACGCCAACGTCGTCGCTTCGATTCGCAAACTCTCATCAATTATTTACGCTTATTTTCGTGTTACCGATCAGTCATAAATTTACCGAAGTAGAGCCATTTTCGTAAATAAAATCTGACGAATTCGAACGAGCGTGCTGTTATTGAGGGAAGCGCGTAAATGGTGTAGAAATATCTCACGTAGTGATTTAATTCTCGGCAGGGACCCATCGGCGAGTACAGGTTACCATTCGAGGAGGAAGTCGGCCTCCATCCGACCCTCGAGGACATGCAGGAGAGCGTCGTGCACAAGAAGGAACGACCCTTGATTCAGGAAACGTGGCGAAAACATCCCGTGAGTACTGTACTTTCATTCAGAACTTAAGGGAATATCACAGAGTAACGGGTCGAAAAACAGCTGATATTCGCGATTTTTTTTCGATGGCTGAATCACGCTTATCAGTGCGATTTTTTTTTATGTCAAATCAGTGCACTCGCGAAGAACAGAAAATACATTTTTAAACGTTTATTTTTATTTCTTTTTTTTAACCGTTGAAAATGTCTTCGGAAAAAAGGAGTCCTCACGGTGTACACGGTTGCGGCCGTAAAAATTATCCGAAACAAAATTAGTAAAAAGATTATTAATCAGTATGAAAGCCGCTATCTTGCTGTGGAGGTTTTTTAAAAATCAAAATTAACAAACCGCCGACAGTGTAGTTTCGCGTTGAAAAAAATGAAGATTGAAAAAAAATGCCAGCTTATTAATTTTAGCTTGAAAAAAAACAACGCATCTATAGATTCTGCAATATCATAATATTGGTAAGATTTCAATCGCGCAGCAAAAATCTATTTCTGATCAATTATTTTTTTACTTTTAACGTCCCTTCGTATTACGAAAAGTATTCAGCGGAAAAGGATCAGCTACTCTGTTTGAAGAAAAAAAAATTCCGCGTGCTTTTGTTCTTCATGTTCCTTCTTTTTTACCAACTAGATGATCCTCAACCGGTTTATTTGTTTTCCGACCGCTTTCCCCGTCTTATCATTTCGATTCGCTAAAAATATGACTCCCCCCAAGGGTCTCCTGTCGATTTGCGACACAATGGAGGAATGCTGGGATCACGACGCGGAGGCACGTTTGTCCGCGTCCTGCGTGATGGAAAGGGTCGCGACGTTGAGCCGGAGCCTCGTGATGAACTCGTCGACGCTCATACGCGTCGACAATACGAACGAGTGCCCAACGACCAAGGAGTCTAGCATGTAAATAGGCTGTACGTGTATCATAGCTTTAGTTCAATGCACAAACGAGTACGTTTTCTTCTTGTACCATACATTTTTCATTATTTTCGTAAGTGGAAAGAAAGGAAGACGCAGAGAGAGAGTAAGAGAGAAACGATGGCAAATGTCGAAATTGTAGTTAAATAATTAAAAAATATTCCTCATCGATTATTATATGATTTCCTCTCAACTCGCTCGACATTTACTGTACACTTGACATTGCGTCAAAGTTTCTTGCTCAATCGTCAACGTCGCGTTCAGTGTATTATTAATTTTTTTTATTTTCACATACGTTTGTGCGTGTGTGTGCACGTGCGTGCGTGCGTGCGCGTGTGCGTGTGTAAGAGAGGCAGAGATTTGCTAAACGAACAAACGCCTACGAGCAATCAATTCCCAAATCATCTGCCCCTCATAAATGTACACCCGCCTACCAAAATTGTTCTCGCAATTAAGGGGTTAGGCTACTGTGACGATGCGAAAATCAGGCTTATTTGAAAAAAATTATTTCGAAGGAGCAAGTTGGATGATGGAAAAATCGTTTAGACATTTATTCGTATGGACATTAACGAAGTTGTGTACGAAATTTCGTGGAAAAATATGAATGATTGAGGAAGTTATAAACAATCTCGTGTAGGATCTTTAAGCGTAAAGGGCTCAGCGGTGTACTTGATTTTGGCCACGCGGTTGATGCGAAACAAAAAAAAACGATTCTTATTAGAATAAATAGCATTGGGTTAAACTTGACGGTTCTTTTTGTTCGTCACCACGTTTAAATCGTCTGAAAAAAATTGTTTTTTTTTTCGGGGAAAAATCACATTGTTGATAATAACTAATGGAAACAAATATTAAGGGAACCATTGGTCAAGGCTAAACTTCTATTACGCCGAATAAGTGTATCAAGTTTCGAGTCAATCCGTTCATTAGATGTCGAGAAATCGTGTACACCGTTTTGAAAACCATAGTTGGAAGAAAAACGTTTTTCAAAGTTTAGTAACAGTTCTATTGTTGTAATCATAAGTTTACGAACGAGCGTCCGTCAGTTTCACAGTAGCCTAACTCCTTAAGGATGCACAGGAGTCTTACGGAAATGCTACAAGGGCAATGAAAAACGCGGCGCATTATGAATTTGGGATCGATACGCTCATCCGTTGACGAGCTTTACGGCTCTTAACGGATCATCACAGTTCAACAGCTCGAAAGTTAGCTGATTTTCGCGATTTTTTTTACGATGGCTAAAATACGCTAATCAGTCTAATTTTTCAATGTCAAATCAAAGCACTCGTGAAGAACAAAAAAATAAATGTTTAAACGTTTTATTTCATTTTTCTCAGATTTTATTTAACGGTTGAAAATGTATTTGGTAAACAAGAGTACGAGAGCCGCCATCTCGCTATGGAGGATTTTTTAAAAATCGTAGTTGACAAAATGGCGGCGGTCTGAAAAAAAGTATTGGATTTAGCTTATTTTCTCGACGGTTGTTCGGTAAAAAAAACATGAAGTTTAAAAAAAGCTTCCATAGCAAGATAAAGAATGGCGTGAAAAATGTACTGCCAAAATTCGAGACGGATAGCTTGAAAACTCTTCTTTTGAGAATGTACACCGTTTTGAAAAACGATATTTCGAGAAAAACGCGTTCAATGTTTCGAGTGCGGAATATTTATATAAATTGTCTACTTACGATGAATCGGCGATGCCAGGTTCATGTTTATAACCTTCTATGCTATCGGATAATGGAAAAAAATTGATTTTTTTTGAAAATTTTCGTTGTGAAGATCCTTTAACTAGCGTTGAAAAAAAATGGTAAATTAAACGCATGACAAAATGGTACCGAACGGTTCAGATTTCTCGTTCGAGTAATTCAAACGAAACTTTTTGAGAACTATCGCAATCTCTGCACAATCGTCGTGCAATTTTACCGTACTGGAAGTTCGCACGTTGGCCAATTTTCCGGCGACGCTGCAGAGCGCCGAGCGGTCAAATTCGCAATAAAGTAAAATACCAAATAGAACTGGAACGATAATTGAAGAAGAAAAGACTTTAAACTGGAATTTTGGAAATTGGTTGTCACGTTATGCCACGATGGATTTTATTTTTGCTATCTGAGCAACAATGTCGAACATTTCGAATTATGCCTTCGCCAGGATTCGTAGCTCCTGTACGTCCTTAAAGTCTGTTCGAAGATTGCTGTGTAATTATAAGTGACGTCGTGCGTATATTTTATCGAAGTGAAATTGTTCCATATTTAATTTTTCTTGCCCTGCCAGCCCCGCCTACTGTTCCCCGTAAATTTAATTATTCTTTCCTCCCTTTTCGAAGTAACTACAATATATATTTTTTTATGACCTCGACAGTCTCGATCCCCAAGGCCTCTCGATACGTAATTGTACAGTTTATCGATCGAGCAACGGTCGAGGTTAATTAGTGTTAATACAATTTCTTGTAAAAATAAAATGTGTGAAATGAGGACGAAAAAGGGCGAAAATGGGAATACAATTGTTGAGAGGTTATCGGAGAAGAAGACGATGGAAATAATGGTCGCTGGTGTCCCGTTCGTCTCGCTCGTTTTGCTCCGATTTCCTCCACACTTATCAATACGTACATATTTATGTATATACATATATAAATATATATATACAGCGTGACAATTGTAAGGTGGCCATGTATTTTTTAAGGGCCCTGAGCGGAGATTTTGCGACCGAGAAAAATATGATTTGGATGATTTTTCAATACCTCTTTGAAAAAAAAAATATCGCGTATTTTTGTGACGAGTAGAATACGCCAGAAAAAATTAAGTATCGTGGAAAAAAGAACAATTCCATTTTGTCTTCAGCAGAAACAAGATAATTAAATTCCGAATACAAAACCCACGTGCAAAAACTGTTTCGAAGGGATTAGGCAGCTTCGACGCGCGAACATCCGGTCCAGCTAGAAAAATCAATTTCGAAGCAATACGTAAGAGGAAAAAAAATTCGTTTGGACATTTATTTAGATGTACATTGACAAAGTTGGGTATGAAGTATCATAAAAAATATTAATTATGTGACAATTAATTATGTGATTATGACAAAATCAACGGTGTTCTTGATTTTGGTCTTTGTCGGTTGGATTTTGGTTTTGATTTGGAATAAAGAAACTATTGTCTAAGCCTTGAGCTTCTTTTTTTTATCGTGTTTCGATAGTAAAAAAAAAGTTTTCAATTTTTTCGCGGACCAATGACACCACTATTGTTAATAACTAGTGAAAAACAAATGTTAAGAAAAACGTCGGCCTAGACTAAACTGCTATCACACTAAATAAGTGTACCAAATTTCAAGTCAATCCGTTTATTAGATGTCGAGAAATCGTGCACACCGTTTTGAAAAAGAAAGTTCCGAAAAAAAACGTGTTAAAAGTTTTTCTAACAGTTCTATCGTTGCAAAAGTAAGTTTATCTTTAATCTGCGATTCCTGCGTCGTCTTGGACGTTACATTTCCGTCGACGAGCGACGAATGAGCGTTCGGCATTTTCACAGTAGCCTAACCCCTGGAATGCAATCAAAAACAGAATGTATCTTTAGTAATTTTCCTCTCGATGACGGGATGCAAAAAAAGTACTTCAGGAGTGTTTCGTATTCGCACCTGAATTATCGTCATTCTGTTGTACTCAAAATGGAATGATTTTTTTTTCTCGTAAATGCTCAATTCTTGCTGGCAAAGTCTACTTCTTTTTCGATTTTCGACTTTTCTTCGATTTTTCTCAATCGCGAAATCTCCATGCAAGAAATCTTCCTCAAAAACCAGATGGCCACCTTATAATGATCATCCTGTATATTCATATCCATCTGCGCCCGAGAAAGTTTATTTGTACAGTGCCAATTTAGAGCCGAGAAACGATGGTTGTAAAGAGCTGTCGCATTTTTTTGCTTTTTTTTTACCTTTTTGAAGAAATGTCAGAATAAAAAAGAAAGGAACAAAATCAGAGAAACTCAATTCCTGATTGATACTGGGTTTCGGCAGTGCCAAATAGTTTCACAACACACATTCGCACATCCGAACATTTAAATATGCGCAATTTTTTTCAATTGTATATTTATTCGTATTTGAGAAGTCGATAAATTTGACAAGCAAAAACGTAAAGAACGTCAAGGACAAAAGAAGAAAGGAGAAAATGAAAAATCTCGATGATTTTTCTACTGACATATCTCGAACGATCGGTCAAACTAAAAATTTCGGAGATCCTTCGCAATTGAGTTTTCCACGTGTGTGTATGTGTGTGTCGATGAGAATCTTTTAATCGCTCGAGTTCGTGGAGATCAATTAGTTCGTCGAATTGTAAATAATACAGGGTTCTTTTATATCATATATATCTGTATATATATATATATATATAGGAATTTTATTCTGGACGGATGAATTGCAATTTGGGCTTCTTTTTGGGTGGCTGCCATTTGCGGCGACGTTTTTTATTCATCGCATAATTTTCTCGTTTCTGCCGCGAGCAAATGCAAAAACGAAGGATTTTCGAAATTTTACTGCGTCTAGTGTATAATAATAATAATAATAATAATAATAATAATAATAATATGCGTTTCAAGAAGGTATAAAGCAAGAAGTATAAATGGGAATGGAATTTTTATCGGAGTTGATTGTGATAACGTGTATGAAAAGATTGTTGACTAAAGTTGTGAGAAATAAATGTTTTTTTTTACTTCTTTTGGAAAATAAATCCAATATATCGCGGTGTTGTGTCTCTCAGTTCGATCGACGAGGTAGACAGGTGTTGCGAGTCTCGTGGACAAGGTTGCCATTTTCACCGAGCCTGAAGCTGCTTCGAATTTTGTTTACCGTTGGGTTTTTTCATCCTTTTTTTTCATAAAATACAACGCTGTTGGGATAAACATGGGCATCGTTCTCCCCGAAGTTCGAGCTATTCCCAGGAAATGCCAATTGTGCATGAGAAACGTTTGAAGTTGGAAGTATTATTTTTTTTAAGTTTTTTTTTAAAGTACAACGATCCTTATTTTTTCGGAATTTTATAGATGAAATTGTAATGTTTTAAATTCACATATTTGCTCGAATTCAATTTTACGGTAAAATGGAACAAGTTAACGAATATCGAGTGAGGAAGGATTTATGGATTTTAATGTATTAGATTTTTTTTATTTTCGGAATATATATATAAATAAATTTCTAATAAACTTGATTAAATTTATATTTGACTCGCACTATGAAAAATAAACAGCAATACTGAGCCGGTTATTTTGCAAAAATTAGTAAAGCAGTTACTTTAGTTGTTAAAAAAGCATAAGTAATGCAAAAAGATGTCCGGTTGATGATGAATTTTTATATAAAAAATTTAACAAACATTCAGTTATACCAAATTTACTTTTATGCATTTATTTTCTTCGTTCAATTGCAATTTTTTTAACGTGCGTTTGTTTATATACTGCAGTCAACATTGAGCCGTGGAAGAAGCATGTGGTGTTTCAATTTGGTGGCGTTTTAATTACATGTATATGTAATTCACTTACCTTCATTTATATGTAGATATCAAATACATTAGGAGCATGTGGGACCCCCAAATGATCGTGCGCACTTATCTTGCATGCAAACAAATCCACATGGCAATGGTGTTATTGTTGCGGCGGTAAGTATATTTGAATTTTCTTGTTTATTAATGAAAAGTACATTTATCATTAGATCAAAATATGTGTCGTGAATTTTTTTTTAGAAAATTCTTTTTGAACAACAATTTTTGCTTGAGATAAAAATTTGTTTTAATTTTGGAGTAAATTGCGATAAAGTATGGACAAATTGTATAATTTTCTAAATATCAATATGTACCTAATGATAACTTTGAGAAATGTGTACTTTAAATTAATTTTGCCTCCCTTTGTCGATTTCTGCATATTTATAAATTGGTCACAATCATGCAGTGAAATAAATTCAAATATATACACTAGTGGAATTAATTTTCGAAACTCATCAGAAATTAGCTTTTTTCGATATATACGCAGACAATGTATATTCTGCTGCGTCGAAATTATACTGCTATGTTTTTATTTTAATACATGATGTTTCGACTTAATACATGCGTTGATAAGCCTACTTCGATCAGAACAAAAGTACATGTAACTGTAACATAGAAGTGATCAATTAATGCAAAATCTATATACTTATAATAAAGCTGTAAAGGATGTCTGTCTGTATGACCTCGCATCACTTAAGGGACTATATTACTGCGATATGATGAAGAATCTAATCCTTATTTTTTGCATTTTTCATCTCTTCCATCATAGAATTGATATCCGATTGCTGGTAAGGACGATTTTCACTTTATCGACTCAGTTCATCGCTTCAAAGTAGAAGCGCTCCAATGCGGCTGCTCGCTGCGAGGACCTGTGCAACTGTTGGGAACAGTTATTTTATATTTATACCTGAGCTATACGAGGTTTGGTAAAAAAATAAGGTGACTTTCCAAATTTCGTGGGCTACGTACATTAGATTTTCGATTTTTTGTTTGTTATGTTGGTACACATGTCCCCGACATATGTTGACGTTATCAGCCATTTTGCATATTTAGTTTGTTTTTGACAGATATAAGGGTTAGACGTGTTTTTGTGTGCTTGGCGATTTTTTGCTATCGATTTGTGGCAAAACAATTCATGGCTTTTGCATCACGATAATGCACCCGCCCATACATCGTTGTTTGTTCGTGATTTTTGGCCAATAGCAGCACCGTAATCATGTCTCAGCCACCTTATTCACCGGATTTGGCCCTCTGCGACTTTTTTCTGTTCCAAAAACTGAAAAGACCCATGAAAGAACGGATGTTTGCCACGATTGAGGAGATAAAGACCGCATCGCTGGGAGAGCTCAAGGCCATACCAAAAAGCGCATATCAGAAGTGCTTCGAGGATTGGAAGAAGCGCTGGCACAAGTGTATTACATCTGAGGGGGATTACTTTCAAGGGGACGAAATAGATATTGACGAATAAATATTTTGCGAGAAAAATAAAGTGGCACCTGATTTTTTAACAAACCTCGCACACGTATACTTCTATACGTTTACTGTATAGTAGCGTAGTGTCTCTTCACTGTGTGAGTAAAAGGACACTACCGCTTAGTATTGCTCCGAATTTGTCGTTTCGTTCCGAGTAGTTTTTCTCGGAACGACTTTTTTCATCCGGCGTTGGCCTTTTCACAAAGATGGCTTAACCAATCGGGCTAAAACTTTTACTGCATATTCAGCATATGTACGGCTACCGCCCGAACTATAATTGTCAAAAAAATCTTTATTTCAGCTTATACTCTCGCCCGAATTATGACGAAAAAGAAACGTGTCTTTCGAACACTTGCAAAATAACGACGCCATTTTCTTATTTTGCAATATAAAATAAAAATTCTACTTCGAGCGATGGCGACACTCGTACAGAGTGAGAACCTTGTTAAATTTTTCGTTTTAGATTGCCTGGAGAGCGAAAATCATCATTGAGATAACTCATTTGAGGAAATACCATATCCAAAATTTGAGGTTTCATTTTACTACTTTTTCATTTAGCAAAGATCAATGTGATTTCCATTGAAATTTTCGTAAGTGAATACTCAATCTACACTTCTAATAAAGGTGCAAGGGACAAGAAGTCGGTATATACACGAAATACAAATTAAAAATAAATAAGATGAATTATCAAGATACTGTAGACCAGGTAGTCAGAATGACTATTTTAACCGGTACAGCGCGGGCAAAAGCTACTTATGAATAAAATTCCAAGTGTCCAGAATTAATTCCCCTAGAATAGACGAATGCGTGTTTGCGGCTACATGTACAAATCGCAGGTATGGGAATATCCGAATAAAAGTAGCACGAATCATTATATTAGAAAAGGTAATTCAGATACAACTGTTTATTGAGACATGTAGAATACATCTGGTCATACACAAAAATCTTTGACACTTGAAATCAAGCCCGTAGCCCAAAAAAAAAAACAGAATCCTCTTCTTCAACCTCCTCCTCCTCCTGCTTCTCCTCTTCCTCGTTTCTTTCGTTCTTTTCTTCAACATTGTTTCTCAATTAATCATTACTTGTAACTACGTCACGCTAAAATTAGAGGGCAACTTAAGAGGAAAAAAAAATTGCGGAAAAATCCATTTCGAAGAAAACAATAATATAATAATAATATAATAATAATAATAATAATTATAATGATGAAAAAGAAGGAAAATAATATAAGCGAAGCATTCGATAGTCGAAGTAATAGGCAAAAATTTGTAGATATACAATTTTTTTGTTGCAATCGTGTGCGCGGGGTCATAATTTTGGGCTACAATAATTCTAAATTCGGCGGATTGTGACAGATGCGAGTAAACGATAATATAACACAAGATATCCTCCTTCGAGTTTATTCATCGTGTATCGTGTGACCGTAATCATTGTCATAACGACGATGACGATCGTATCATGCCCTCCTCCAAAGATTATCGCTAAATAACATCACGTCACAAACAAAAAATGCATTTTCGCACGAGTATACATATACATATATGTACACATATATATATATATATATAAAATATACATATATACGTATATATATATCTATATAATATTTATATATAATTTAAAAAAAAAACACGTCTTTGGGCCACAATTAACATGAATTACAATGGGGCCCAACGATCACACAACATCCGTGTGACACACGGGTCAATCGAGAAAAAAAATGCTAGTCGTTTCTCTCTTCCTCGTCTTTTTTTTTTTTACTCATTTTCATCCGTTTTTCTCCCTTTGTCTCATTTTTTTTTCGGTTTCTCTCCCCGCAAGGATGTGCGCCGCAATTAAGGGGACATTAGCCAGGTAAAAAGGCGCCAACGGGGGGATGATCCCTCCTCCCCGCCGCCGCGTCTCCCTCCCCTTCAGCCCTCGCGACCTTAAGGGGACCCTTTTAAGGGGTCGTGCAAGTTTTCGCAATTCAAACGGAAATTTCAACGAAACAAAGCGCGAAAGATCGCCCGACAGGGACAAGCGCGTTATGTTTTATTCCTAGCGGTTTGAATATTTTTTTTTTTCCCCGAATTTGCGATATTTTTTGGGCGTTGGACAAAACGAAAACCCGATTGGTATGGGAAGAGATGAAGTTTGCGATCGATTGGGCGGTGAGGGAGTGCGCGGCCGGGGGGGTGCGCAGGTCCTCCGAGAGTACACGGTGAGACCGAGGCGACGCCCTTTTATCGGGGCGTATGGTCAATTATCGTAACGCTAGTACCTAGATCAGTCTAAAGTCTCGTCACCATGAACTGCCTCCGCTTTTTCTTCTTTTTTTTCTTCGCTACATACTCGTGTGCTTCCTTGTCCCCGCAAGCAAATCTCCATCGTCGTCTTACACTCTGTTACTCTCGTTCTTTCTTCCTCTCTGTCTCACTCTCCTTCATCTTCCCCCTGATCTGTCTGTGTGTGTGTGTTTTTCTCTTCCTCTTATTTTTTTTTCTCTCCTCTCTCTCCCTCGTTTCTTTTTTTTATCGTTTCGTCTATCTGCATTTTACTCTTTTGACTCCGTTATCATTGATATTGGTTATCTATTTATTTATTTACCTTTATCGTATAATCGTTATTTCAATCGCCGAGCTCGACACTCAAATGGAAACGACACACAAACGCACACACGTGTGTGCGCGCGTATCTTTTTTTTCTTCGTGTTTTCGTTCGTCTTTTGCTCCTCCCCTTGTTAATTGTATTTATTTTTTTTTTTGCTTTTTCTCTCTCTTGCTTTTTGACCTCAATTTTTATATACGGAAATTATTATCGTGTCACGAATGAACGAAAAAAAAAAAAAAAAAAGAAAAAACCCACTCAGTAATGATTAGCGATAGCGTTCTTATCGTATTGTTAATATTAATATTATTCATATCCTCGATATTATGCTTTCATATAAATAGGTTGCGCGGGGTGTGTGGGCAAGTAGGTTTGGAGGGGAGGTAAGGAAGGCTCGCAAACGTTGAATCGTGCGGATTAAACGGCAATGAAAGGGCGGGGGTTGGTGACGGTGGCATGCGGTATCGCTTCACGAACCATACGTAAGGCTACGGTGATTAACGTAAGATTTTTGTTTGTTTCGTTTTTTGTCGTCATTTGTCCGGACGCAAAATTTGCAAAATTGATTGACGCGTCGAGGAGCAGGCAGGGGGAGAGCGGCGGGTCGTTTGCGCGTGTTTCCCAATGGCGTGGTGCGACGGAAATGTCTTAACTCGAACGTGCACCCGATGCACGCAGCAAGAAGAAGTAAAAAAGGAAAAACCATTGGAGTATTAAAAAAAAAAAAACGAATAAAAAGTAAGAAAATGTTCATCGATAAAGAGATTGTCTTGGTGTTGCGAGCCACCGACCGTGTTTCGTTTTCTGTTGCTTTTGTTGATCTTTTTACAATGTGACGTGCATGAATGAGGGATGGGTTTTGGGGGTTGGCCAGGGGTGGCGGGAAAAAGGATCGTAATTGTACAGTTGCGTGTGATAAAACGCGCATTGGATTGTCCTCTGATTTCTTCGACTCTGAACTTTTCGCAAATTCCTCTCTATCCTTTTCCCTTCGTTTCCATTGCTTCTTTCGCGTCGATATTACGCCGGAAATGTGTGTGTGCAATGTGTGTGTACTTGTATCGCGGCTTTCTTGCGTCTCGATCGATACCAGTTTGTGTTTGAAGTTTCTCGTTTGTCTTTTCGTTTGTTAATTGTCGATTAGTTCGAATATCTGCTTGCTCTTCTCGTTCTCTCTTCCGGCTATCTCTTATCCCGTCCTTCTCTCCCTCTCTCGGTATCTCTTTCTCTCTTTCCAGAACAGGGGGTCGTCCGAGCTCCAGGGACAGGGACCAACTAAAGCCCGCATCATACAACTTCTTACTAATTAACTAACAGGCTAACAATAACAACGCGCCAACACTCTCCGATCTTCGCTGCTGTCTTTTTCGCATGCACTTGTCGTTTTTTTTACCCCCCTTCGTTTTCTCTATACTTGTATATAATTTTTCAAGTCCTAGTCATTTTGTTTCTTAACCTCCTTCTCCTTCGTTCTCGTCGCCTTTCCTCCTACTCGCAAACCATCCGTTCGTCGATTCGGTAAGCCTAATTCGCGTGCGAGTACGTGTGCGTTCGCGTGTACACAAGTGTATTCCGGTGTGCCCGATAGCCATTGATAGTCGCCCATATTGATTTCCGTTATGTCGATTGCTGCCAGCTGTTTTACAATTTTACCAAATTCTTCGTAATTTCTTTCGCCCCCGATCTCATGGTCGCAACTTTTTCTCCGCCTCAATTTTCTTCCATTCCTCCTCTCTCGCTAATTCAAATTTTCGCCTAAATTTTGTGCCTGCACTTGTAAAAATAAAGCGCAAGCGAAAAATAAAATATGCAGGACAACGCGTCAGTGTGTCTCCAAGCTGACAAAGCCTGATCCCCCTTTCTCTCCTTCCTCTTCGCTTCATTTCTATCTCCCGTCCTTTCCCTCTGTCTCTCTTTGCTCCCCATTCTAGTTTCCGTGAGCACCGAACTTTTTTTAAAAAATTTTTCGTTTTTATATCAATAGTAGTCGCGCATAGCCGACTCGAGAGTTTGCGGAGAACAATCGAGGAAAAAACCTCGGAGAAAATGTTCCCTAGAGGGGACCACGACTCGATCGTAATCTCTTTCGCATCTCTTTCTTTTCCTTCTCTCTTTCATTCTCCCTCTCTCTCTCTCTCTCTCTCTCTCCGATTATCCTCTAAAACAGCTCGCTCTTAATCGATAATAATTAATTAATAATTAATAATATTACTGACTGTACACATCATTATAGACCAACAATAGGAGGTCTGGCGCTTGGCGCGCTTTTTTGTTTTTTCTTTTTCCATCTTTTTTGTTTTGTTTAGCATACACACACGCACACACAAACATGCGCTACGGACGTCCAAACACACGGAGACGAGAAGCTCCGCAAATATTTCTCCCTACATACATAGAAATGTATCTCGTTCTCACACTCCACATTCACTCTGTACGTTGAACGAAATGAAGTCTCGCCAGAGGGCTGTCTCTCTCCCTTTCGTTCACACTTTCGCTCCCGATTGGTGCTAAAAAAATGGTCCTAAGAAAGATGGCGCCACTCTGTGATCTTGTCGTCATCCTTGATCGTGTCTACTTCGAATTGTTTTCCTTCGTTACAACGTTTTTCGTGCTTTTTTTTTTCTCGTTTTTCTATTTTCGGGATATCTCTGCACTCTGAAACCCTCTCCCCCGCCCCGGCGCTTTTGACAGAAAAAAAGGAAAACGCAATGGAAAAAAGAAAAAAAATGGCGATTAAACGGCGAACGGTGCACCGTCGCGAATTTCTAGCGCGAAACACAAAGATCAAACGAGCCTCGGAATGAGCTTGGTGAGCGAAAAAGAACGGTCTGCCGTCTGTAACTGTCGGTATAACCGAAGAAAAGTAAAGAAAAGTGTGAAACAAGGGGCCACCTTGTCCCAATTGCCGCGGACGTTTTTTTTTCTTCAATATTGTGCTCGACGACTTGAGGCCCCGTTTGCGAGTGACAGCTGATAGATGAGTCGTGCGATAGACGATTGAGAAGAACGCGGAAAAACCGGGCAAAATAAATGAGGAAAGAAAAGGAATAGACAAAAAGAACGTAACGCTCATTCACACAGTCGCTCTCGCATGGCAGTAGACAATGTGACAATGCAGTAGTGGTACTTACGAGATAGTATTATAATTAGTATAATAATAATAATAATAATAATAATAGTAGTAGTAGTAGTAGTAATAGTAGTAGTAGTACAGGGTGGGTGTGTTTGCGTGGTTGTATGTGTCTGGGTGTATGTGAGTCGTCAGTCCGGATGTCAGTACTAGTCCCAGTGGCACCTCTCTCTTTCCTAGCTTTCGATTTATCGCAATCTTTAGATCCCTGTCGTTCTTGCTTTCCTACAATTTCTCTCACTCGTTCAACCCATCTCTCTTTCTCTCTCTCTCGTTGTCTTCCAACCTTTATCGCTCTCGTTATCATTCAATCAGTCAATCTCACTATGTCTCTATCTCACTGTACATAAAATCACAACTGCTACTGGCAATGGTGGTGGTGAGACTCGAACCGTAATTTCATCGCCAATCTTGAATCCTCGGTTGTGTTTTCGCTGGACAAAAATGCAGGGATCCCCGTAGAGCACAACAGCACCGGTCTCGTGTCTCAATCTCTGTTGTTTTATCATTCATTGTGCTTCTAGAATCTTCCTCTTCTTCACGTCCATCAACTTCTTGATCTTTTTCGCTTCTTCGTCTTCTCTCTTTTCCCTCCAGTTGGATCGTTCTCTCTATGCTCCTCCTACCTCTCGATGTTGACGTTCGCTCGATCCTTTGCTCGATCCTTCGTGTTGTCCTTGATCTTCCCTCTTCATATCTTTCTCTGTACTTTCCACGCCTCTTTATCCCGATGTTCCCTTTCCGTTCTCGATATTCGTCATCGCATTGGTGCTGCTGCTCTCCATCTGCACGATCTTCTTCATCTTCGTCTCATTCTTCCTCGCCTTATTTTTACTCCTCTGCCATTTCGACCTGCATATTCCCCTCTCCCTGGCTCCGCCTGCACCCTCATGGTTGGTTTCTCATTTTCCCTTCGGTGTCTGGTTCATTCTGCTTTCGGCTGTCTCCATGTGTGTATACGTGTGTGTGTCTATGCTTGTGTATTTTTCAACGACACTGGGCAGAGATACGGACAAGTTAGCTCCACGAGTGATACGAGTCCTGGTACCATTCGTGGTCGTCCGCACCACCAGCCCCGGCCGTTGTCGTCGTCGTCGTTCCTGTCGTTCCCACGGCTGATCTTTGGCCGAATCCTACACCACCACTGCCACCACCACCACCACCGCCGCCGTTTACACTCGCCAATCCGCACGCGTTATTGCCCAATGGTTGTTGGGCAAGAGGCTGGTTTCCCCAGCTGCTCTGGAAGCGACGCTTAGATTCCCCCTGGTTCTGGTGACCCCCGTCAAACTTTCGCTTACCTGCTGCAAAATTACAAAGGCACACTGTCAACAAACGCATCTCGTGTCGATACGACCGAATGGATGAAACTCGGGGCTTGGTGTCGAATTTTTACGAAAGTCAAGCAAGTCTTTGGAGCGACGAAATTTTTTACTGGACGGAAGCAAGGCAAACGCTTCGACTCGCGCAAATTTTCGGACGTTCGGGGGACCGTTATTGATGGCTGGTTGACGAATTCGCGGGTTTTTAGATATTTACATTTTACGACACCGAATCTCGAGATATCGAACGATATTTTTTTTCTTTCGCATAAACGGATTTGTCACGAAGGAGTTGACCAGAGTTAAAATAAACAAATTCTTTATTTTTACTACCTTCTTTCGAGGCTGAGAATTCATGTTTTTCTTTTGTATTTTTTTGATTTGTTCCACCATTACATACGTTATTCACCTTGTTTCTCAATCATTTCTTTCGGGCTTATCGTTGATCATTGTCTTGGCCGGTCATTGTGTTTGGTTATTGTTCGGACTCGGCGGCGAGACGTTGATACGATCTCTCGAGCACGCATACACACACGCGCAACATACTACACTTGATATTCACATATATGTATGTATATATTTATATATATATATATATGCGTATGTATAAACGATAGTTACGCGTGAAAATTAACGAATTCTATACTGTGCTGCAACAAGTCTAGAGATACACACACACTTTGGCGCATTGGACGCTGGATCAGTGGATGGATGGATGGATCATTTGTCACGGGAATACGGGAGACACGGTGCCTGCAAAGATTCAAAGAGAAATGAAAAAATCTTGCCGCACGCGCCCTTATCTACCTGCGCGTACGTTTTTTTATTCTCGTCACGCGTGTAATTGCCGTTTGGTCGAACAAATACATTTAAGGGGTTAGGCTACTGTGACAGGACGGACGCTCATTCTTCGATTGAGGAAACGCAAATTGAAGAGAAAGATGGCGCCAACGTATGGCGCGGGTATCTGAACTCCTAGTCAAACTTCAAGGGATCACAGTGTAAAATTTTCGTAAAGTCGTTTTTTTGTTTGTTCGCATTGTCCTGTAGTATAGACGGTTATAAACTGGCATCGTCGATCGATCGTACGTGGACAATTCATATGAAACTTACGCGCTCGAAACTTTAAACGTGTTTCCACACAAAATGTCGTTTTTCAAAACGGCTTACACTCACGCAGGACGACTTTTCGAGCTATCTCAAATGTTGACCTAACATTTTTCACGCCATTCTCTATCTCGCTACGGAAGCTTTTTTTTATCTTCATAATTTTGATTCAACGAAAAACTGTCGAAAAAAATAGGCTAAATTGGATACTTTTTCTTCGAAACGCTGTCATTTTGCGAATTTTGATGAAAAAAGGAACACTTCCATAGGAAGATAGCGGCCTTCATACGGATTTATAATCTTTTTACAAATTTTGTTACTGATAATATTTACAACGCTGTACACCGCGCGAACTCCTTGTTTTCGAAAACATTTTCAACCGTTGAAAAAATGTACAAAATAAATAAAAATAGACGTTTATAATTTTATTTTCTGTTCTTCGTGTTTTAAGCATCGAAAAAAAATCGCGAAGGTCAGAAATTGAAATTTTTTTTTCAATGATTGCAGCACGATAGCAAAAAAAGACTGTCAAGCCAATATTATCTATTTTAAGGAAAAAAACTCGTTTTTTTGTTTTTTTTTTTAAATTAAACCCGAGTAAACTTTAATTATTAATATTATTTGATGAAATTCGGCACACAACTTTGTTAGTGTGATACACATTTTAATAAATGTCCAAATGATTTTTCGATCGTCTCCCTTGTGCCTTCAAAATGAATTTTCCTGAATAACCCTGATTTTCGGATCGTCACAGTAGCCTAAGCCCTCAACGTTTCATCAACGAGTACTTTTGCTTAAGCATCAACAATCGAAGTTGAGTAAAGTATGACTTCGCGATAATTTTGCTTGGTAGGTTTGTTTTTCAAATTAGGGGTATGGAGAATGAATGACATTGAAGTTTGCATCGTTGTAACGAACGGAAAATGACTACTGTCAATTGCTCGAATTTCTTTCGGCAAATTTCCGTCACAAAAATCCCCTTAAGGCCGTAGGCCAACGGGTATAAAATCATGTGCGAATTTGACAATTTTTTTTCTTCGTATGACAAAGTGATTCACTCATAAAATCAATTGCACATCTATTTAGTACGAATATCAAGCTGTCGCAATTTTTTTCTTTTCTTTCGATGTACAAAATGGCCGACCACTCGAAACTTCTCGAAACAGCTTTTTTTCCAACTGGCTTGACAAATAACTTCAACGATTCTCATTCGATTTACTCCAAATTTAAAAGTCATGTCCCTAATTGCATTTCGCAGAGAAGTACGCACGGAATTTCCGATTAATCGAAAACTTTCCATTTTATGAGCAGTTTATGAGCAGTTATAACGAAATTTTTCACTGAAAATTCATTTCTTAAGGAGTGAGATGCAGCCAGAGGTGTGAAAAAACCATCATTTTCAATAATTTTTTTCTTATAGTAATTAAGTTTGTTTTACAAAAGTGGTAACACAGACGTTTTGTGTTATATTTTAACTTGACTTGTACAAATTTTCAAAGAAAAATATTGATTATTTATAAAAAATATCGCCATCTTTGTCGGACCTAATTCGGCATGTAGTGTTTTGCGGTGGCCACTATAATTCAAAGACCACTCGATGGGTTTTGATGAAATTTGGTATGCTCATTGATAGCATTAAAAACTAGTCCTTATCGGAGAATTTTCATTTGTGTTGAAAATTTCTATTTTTTTAAAACAATGAACGAGCGATTTTTTGGTCGAAAATCGAAAGTTCTCTGTCGGAAGCCGCCATTTTGTTAATTAAAAAAAAAAAAAAGAAAAGCTCCGATCGAGGACTAGTTTTTAATGCTATCAATAAGCACACCGAATTTCATTAAAGTCCATCGAGTGGTTTTTGAATTATAGTGGTCACCGGAAAGCACTGCATGCCGAAATGTAACATAAAAAGTCTGTGTAACCACTTTTGTAGAAAAAACTTAATTACTATAAAAGGAAACAAACAAAAATGATTGAAAATGCCCGATTTTTCACGCCTCTGACTGCACCTCACTCCTTAAGGGGTTACCCCCACTTGCGATTTTGAAAAAATCGATTTTTTTTTATTGCATTTTTTTGAAGTATAAGTATCTGAGAATATGTCCTGAAAATTTCAAGTCGATCCGAACAAAATTGACTGAGATATGAGCGTTGGAAGAGAAGAATCCGTGAATTGAAGAACTGAAATTGAAACTTTAAACGCGTTTTTCTCAAAATGGCATTTCTGAAGTCGGTGACCAAGATTACTCGAACACTAATGAACCGATCTTCTTGAAATTTTGCAGGCTTATTTAATACACAAAAATGTAGTCTTTAATCGTTCGATTTTTTTTTTCGTAAAAAAATGGCCGTTTTATAGCCAAAAAACGGCCGTTTTTTTTCGTTAAAATCGAACCATTAACTTTGACTGTCCGCCATTTTGTGAAAAATGAATATTTTTTAAAATCCTTCGATTAAAGACTAGTTTATACTTATATTTGACTAAATCCATCCGCATTTTTTTTTCAGATGATCCACTTCGCCGCAATGTTGGTCACCGCAAACCGTGTTTCATTATTGCAACATTATTTCATGCAACATTATTTCATTGACGGCCATTTGCCACTAAACAATGTAATATTTTTCAATAAAAAAATTACTGAAAGTTCTTCAAGATGTGTTCTTTAAGATGGTATATTGATCGATTAAAAAAGTTTTGTAGTTTTCTTTAAAAAAATTCATGAAAAAGGCCTTTTGAATAAAACAATATTTTTTAAATTCCGTACGTACTGCTCTAGGTATTCCAATGTAGATTGACGAGAATTTTTGTTTTTTGTTCTAGGTCTAAAAAAAAAGACAAAAGAAAATATTAGTAGTCGGCCATTTTGTACATCGAAAAAAAAACAATAATAATTTCTAACAGCTTGATATTCATACTAAATAGATGTGTAATTAATTTTATGGGTAAATCATTTTTTTCATACGAAAACAATTGTTAAATTCGCACATGAGTTTATACGAGTTAAGCCTAGGGCCTTAATCATTTCCAAGTCGCTTATTCAAAAATCTTGAATTCAAATCTCCACGAGGAGAGAATGCAAAAAAGAATTTCCGTCGCATTCCAAGGACGCAACCTTCGAGCCCGTGAGAATGAAAACTGCAAAAGAGTATGTAGGGGCGCAGTGTGGTTCGAGCGATAGGGAAGTTATACGGAGAGTGCTTGTTAAAAAACGAGCGGATTGTCGTAGGAAGGCAAAGTTTTTGGCCAGCAGCGAACGAGAAAAGTTGAGAGCAGGTTAGGAGCGCCAATTCTAGCAGTTGTGTGTCGCGATCGGCAAAACGACAAGATCCGGCTGCGTCGCCGGTCAAAGGCTCGAAAGGAAATGCCAAGAGACAAAAAGAACGCGCAGATGCAAAGGAACGGAAAGAAAAGCCTACCGATAGATGACTGGATCGACGGTAAGGATAATTGACAGCGTTAAAAAAAAAAAATAAATAAGGATGTAGTTCCGAATAGGACGTACCTTCGATTTATTTTGAATTTCGTATACCCGTGTATTTTGACTCATTTTTTTTGACTATTTTTCGACGTCAAAACTCACAAAAACCCACGAAAAAATGTTTTCTACTTTATTTCAATAAATGTTGATTATTAGCCAAAAGTGTTTCCCACAAAAGTTGTAGCCTGTAAAAATATTGATATTTTACGTTCAATACAGTTTTCGTCTAAAACCATTCCGTTTCGAGAAAAAAATTGGCTAACGAGATTATGCCATTTTACTCGAAACAAATTGGTTTTAGACGAAACTTGTACGGAGCATAAAATATCAATCACTTGATAGGCTACAACTTTTGTACGAAACATTTTCCTCCAATGTCACCATTTACGGCGATAAAATATGAAAACAAGAAAAATCCGTTTTTGGGAGTTCCGACCTTAAAAACCCAATGCGAGTATTTTCATGATAAAATTCGTGATTAGCGAGTGAAACGCACGGGTACGCAAAAATGCAAAATTAATCCGAGGTAGGTCCTTTTCGGGGCTTCGTCCAAAAATAAAAGCAAAACAACACGAGCGAGGAGATAATGAGTGAAAAAATATAAAAATGTTTCGTTGAGATACAGACCATCCTCACCTGAAAAACTTCCCTTGGCGCGGACCCGTCCACGGGCGGCCGCACGCGCCCCACGTTCTTGGAACCCTGATGATGGTGCCAGGCGACCCCCCCTGACTACCCCAGAGGCCTTGGGGCCACCGACTACTCGGCCACGGGCCGCTGCTCCACGGCCACGACCAGCCTAACCGGACAACACACACCCAAATTGTTACCCCGTCTCTCTCTTTTTTCACTTCTTCGCAGATCTCCTCTCAATACCGAATCCATTGTCAGGCCTCACTTATCGTGTATCATTGCCCTTGTTTCGCTTCTCGATTTATTGCATATCGTGTATTCGCAATTATACCCAATCGTATACGACTTATCACGCACGATACACCCGTACATCATAACGACATATACGTTGTTCACGCTAGTCCAAAATTCGGATCTCGTTCATTATTTTACGACACGATGGATGCAATTTTCAACGACTATAAGCAAATTCATCACCGCTACGTTCTATGCAACATTGACGCTCGTAAATAAATTTATCGCGTTATTTCGCGTGCGAAAATAAGTCAACAAAATAAATCGGAAGGAACATCCAACGCTTACTTTTGTTTTTTTTTTGGACACGAGAAATTGGCATTTTTCGTATAAACGAACACGTTGACAGGGTCACAAGAATATCGTTTTATTTTCACGATGTACTGACATTTTTTCCCAACTAATTTTCAACTATTTTGATAAATACTACTTTTATTTAACTATTGAATTTTAATTTAATAGTTAATTCAACTATTTTTCAAGTAAATTTTTTTTTCGTTTCGAGGGGGGAAATGCCTTTGGGCGAGGAAAAAATTTGCCGAAATTCTCGATTTTTTTTGTTAAAAAGACAAATTTCTTCACCATTTTTTAGATTTTGGGTGTTTTTAAAAATTACTTTCAGCTGTTACTTCGTGATTTTTTTTAGTCGAAAAATAGCGGATTTAGGTAACGGCCTTTAAAAACTTGACACACTTATATTTGGTCACAATTTTGACACACTGGGTCAATTTGACCCGGAGGTACTTCATCCACCTGCTCTTAACGAACGTTCGGGCGATTTTTATCGAAAAAAAAACGCGATACACTTTAAACATTTCTTAATATCTCTGCACAATTAAAATTCGAAAAGTGTAAAATTGCATGTTCAAAAGTTATTGAAAACTGTCAATTTTGGGAAAGTGAGCATTTTGTTTTAAATTCGTCCGGGTCAAAATGACCCAGTGTGACAAGGAAGGGTTAAACGTCATTTTCAAAACTGGCGCGATTTACGGCTAAAAAACTAGTCGACCGATTCTGACGAAATTTGGTATAAATCTACTCAACCTTCCTGTCCAAAACATGACACTAAATGTTTTTGAAAATTAAAAGAAAAGTATTTATGATTGCGAAATGTAGCTGTTTTTCAAAAAAAATTCAATCTCAATGTTTCAAAGCGTACCGTTTCATCGATTTTCAACATTCGTCACTTTTTCTTGGTTCATATTATGCGTACGGGTGTTAACGAAAGAAAAATCTTCGTTAGGTTTTTCCAAGATTAATCCCGCCGCCGCTACGCGTCACGCCGCAATCCGTTTAAAACACCGTACCATACGTCCGTCATTTTTGAAGATCAATGGAAGAAACAAAATACCACACAACACCCAAGTTTAGTAATAAAATATAGCGCAAGTCTCAAAAATGAAGAAATCTTTCCTTCAGAAAAAAAATCATGAAAATCAGTTTCATTTCAGTTTCAGAAAATCATTTTTTCCTCGCCTAAAGGTATCACCCCCCTTAACCCCTTCGTTGGCAGAGAGAATTCGACAAAAAGTGCCCAAAATGACAAGACATTTTTTTTATTCTTCTTTTTATCTTCTTTTTATTCTTGTACTCTGGGGTTTTTAAGGGTGCTGATTACGAATCTTAACTAAAAATTCAGGAATTCACAATGACGAACAAATATGGCGAATGAAAATACAAACAGATTGATTTAGACGGAACTCGGTACTCAAGCTTCATATATTTCCACCTATTTATTGTATTATGTTCCATGTTATTGAATTCACTATGAAAAATTCCTTCACTTTGAGTTCGGCATCGCACTCGGCGTCCCCGAAAATCCCCGAGTACCAAGATTCATCCAAATCGAGCTGTTTTTTGCACTTTCGTCCACCATATTAGATCCGCCCTTAAAAATTTTTGAATTTTGTGTTCAGATTCGTAATAAGCGACCTGGAAAATCCCAGAGTACCAATTTTTATCAAAATCGAGTAAAATTTTCAATTTCGGTCCGCCATACTAGCGCCGCCATTTTGAATTTTCAAATTTAAAGTTCAGATTCGTAATAAGCGACCTCAAAAATCCCGAACTACGAATTTTCATCTAAATCGAGTAAAGTTTTTGATTTTTGTCCGCCATATTAGCGCCGCCATTTTGAATTTTCAAATTTGAAGTTCAGATTCGTAATAAGCGACCTCAAAAATCCCGGACTACGAATTTTCATCTAAATCGAGTAAAGTTTTTGATTTTTTTCCGCCATATTGGCGCGGCCATTTTGAATTTCCAAATGTTGACTTCAAATTCGGATTCAGCGAGCCCGAAAACCCCCGAGTGAGGCTCCGATTTCAAACCAAAGCAAGTTAAATAGGAAAATAAATATTGACGCACCATTGCGTCAATGTCACACAGGACGCGGAATTATTTGACGCACTATTGCGTCAATGCCAACGAAGGGGTTGAGGCTATTCAATGACGGCAGATTCATAAATTCGAGAATATTCTTGCGCTCCCATCTCGGGCACGGATATCGTAATTGTAACATCTATCACGTAGTCATTCTTATCAAAGGAAAAGAAGAAAAAAAAAACAGGATAGTTTCGACAAGTACAATTGTATAGCGGTATTTGGTGTGATTTGTGGATGGCAGTGACGACAAGTACAATGGAGAGAAAGACCGAGATGAGACGGCAATTTTATCAGGGACACGAGTGTACATTTCTCTCCCTCTCGTTCTCCAATATCTATTTCTATTTTTTTTTTTTTCGACACCCGAGCTTTGTACGTGATTCGGAAAGGGTTGATTTCTCTGCGGGACGATTTTTCGTGTATTGAGCCATTGTGTTAAAAATTCTTTTTTTTTGCTCTACGTTCGACTGCGACAAAACCAAGTGTTGACATTGGAGAAAAGAAATACATGGATGACAGAGTGAAGAGTATCGTTGGGTAGGAATTTTCAAAAGCGGTCCTCGGAGAGTAGTAGTAAGTTTTGGGTAGTGAGACGGTTTTTTTTTCTTTTCCAAGAGAACAATCCAAATGTGTGTATTACTAACCAGCGATAAAAATGTTTGCATATACAGCTGCGCGCGTGGGACTTTGCCAAGGTCTATATCCAGCAATGTAGTAGTAGTAGTAGTAGCGGTACTAGTAGTAGTAGAAGCAGTAGTGGTAGCAGTATTGGTAGTAGTAGGTCATACAAGTGAATAAGCGGACAACACTCTATTGGTGATACGGAGGGAACTTTTTAAGCAACACAACCTACTGCACTGGCAGCTAGAACAAAAGTCATACGAAAAGCAATTATTTTCATAAAAAGCGGTTTTTGGTTTCGCGGCGTGTGTGATAAGCGGTTTTGCAAGTTGTCAGGAACCTGAAGCGGACGCGCGTGGGTATTAGAGTTGAAGCAGGCTGATGGTTTTTGTTGTTGTTTTTTTTTTTAATGTTTAGCTGCGATTTTGGATGGGAAAGTTGCGAGTGGCCGTACAAACATACGTGTAATAATAATTTACGTTGTAAATTATACAAGGGTTGGGGTGCGTGAAAAAGAATGGTCAACTCTTACCACTCAAGACGATATTATTGGGCTCAAAGTGGTAACGTTCGATTACTTTTGTACCCGTTCGATTTACACGTAAAATCTTCTCTTCGGGTTCAAGTTCGAATAACTCAACAATTGATCGTTATTCGTCGAACGAGAATAGCTGAAAACTGACTTAATATTTGTCAAATCCCGTTGATCCATAGTTGGCCTCATAAGCCTTGGAAAGCTTACCAAAAATCTCGATATAATTTTGCACACATTGCGGATCTTCGAAAGTGCGTGTATTTTTGGCGAACGTAAAAAATTCTTGAATCGTTGTGATTTTTTGGAAACTAATAGACTTTCAAAAATCTTATTAAGGTGAAATTTGTATAAATATCGATCTTTCGTTTTCGACCGATTCTGAAAATATAACGTTTCGCAAATATGGTCTGGCCACGATATCTGAAAGCAAACAGCACCGATCAACTTCAATTCGACAAGCTTCTTTTACACGTCAATTAAGCAGTCCTTGAACGAAGGAATTTTCTTCTCTTGACGCCAATTTTTTGTTATCAATTAAAACACTGCCGATTTTTCACCAAAAGTCGATAATTTCACTTCAGACAGCGGCCGTTTTTTTTCACCAATGAATATTTTATCAAATCCTCCGTCCAAGCACTAGATAATTTCACGCGAAAACTAAATACGTTTGATTTTATTTACTCAAAACAATACTTCAAACTTTACTCTTCAGTGTACAAAGAAAAATGGAAAACTGGCACAAGTTTTCCCAGAAAAAGATCACGATCATTTTCCGGGCCGCGAGTCAGGTGTGACCCCTTGATGTCTGCTTGAAAAATCTTCATCCAGGTTTGACAAATATCAATTGGTGGTTGAGTCGTTCCAGTACGAACGCAGATGGCGCACTTTCCGCGTGATTCAAATGGGAAAAAAAAACAATGATCGCGCCCGACCACGTAGATTTAAGTTAGAGCTAAAAAAAATGTCTTTTTTTTACACCCAACGCTATAGTCTGAAATAGTAAGAGGTACATTTTTTAACTCCGACACATCCTTGTTTATTAATACATTTGTATTATGGCCCAACGTTATGTGCACGTCCATATGCACACGCACATAATTATCAAAATACGCAATAATATATATAACGCAAGCAAAGCAGCTGAAAAAGCGTGGCAACGTGTAAATATTTCGTTTATTCAGTGCGCCCCCAATTATGCTCTCGTTAATTGAACTTAAATTGTTTTTTTTTTGCTTTTGTGTCATTCCTTTCGCCATCCCCATCTTTGCGTCCTTCTTTTCGCTTTCTCTCGTTCGCACACACACCCATAGATGGACCCACTTTTTGTCTAAGCCCCCCCCCCTCCCCCGCCCCTAGTCAGTTCCCGTAAATCAGTTCCCCTAAATCAGATCCCCTAAATTCACTTCCCCTAAATCAGTTTGTTTGTTTGGGTTTGTTTGGGCTCGTGTTTGTGTTTGTTTGGGTGGTTTGGGTTCGTGTTTGTTTGGATGGTTTGCTTTTCCCCTAAATCAGTTTGTTTGAGTTCGTGTTTGTTTGGGTTCGTGTTTGTTTGGGTTTTAGGGGAACGGATAGATTTTAGGGAAGTGCGTTTAGGGGATCTGATTTAGGGGAATTGCGTTTAGGGGAACGATTTAGGGAATCTGATTTGGGGGAACTGACTTTAGGGGAAATGAGGGGGAGCCCCTCCCTCTCTTCCTCTTTCTCCCTTTTTTTGCCGCTACGAGTTAGGATGAACAAGTCGTAACTGTGGCGCGCCACCCGGTTGACGAATGTGAATAAATTACCTATAAGTTTATGGGTAATTTGTACGTACGTACGCATGAAAAATACACCTTCGCACGTGCACGTATATGATGCAACGTGTTTGTGTAAGACTCGAGACTGCGGGACAAACTGCAGGCGAACAATGCGCTTTCACGAAATCAGCAACGGATTGACGAATCCGCGACGAAAGATCGTGAGGTGAGTGTGGGTGTGTGTGAGAGTGAGTGTGATAAAAAAAACGTGGAAAAGTTACCGACGAAAAAAAAATGCATCATCCTTGCAATCCAAAGATGTCATTTTCATCGTGTCATTTTTTCCTGCAACCTTCTCAAAGGACACTCCCCCGAAACTTTCGAGACAAGCGCTCGGTGGTGCTGCTGCAAATGCCAAAGGCGATAAACCTTGACATCCATACGTTCGATGTTTCGACAAGAACGAATTCTTCGGAAGAAGTGTCTGTGTGCGTGTGTGCCCATCCGTTTGTTTCTTTTTCGATAAAAAAAAACGCCCCGATGGAAAATCGAGACACGGCAAAGGTGTGCAAGCTGGAGACGAGTAAGGCGCGCAACAGTGACAATTTGTAACGAGACCGATGACGAGTGTCGTAGCGAGATGATGCCGGCGGCTCGTGACCACTGGGCTTCCGTTTGCGTTACTTGGACAAGCCTGCAACGTGAGTTTATAAAGAAACAACAACAACAAAAAAGCAGAAGAAAACCAACAACGACAACAACAATGCCAACGGTAAAAACAGCGAAAAACGACAGCGGCGACAACAAATAATTTGCACACACGTTGGTATCATATCCGAGCCACGAGACGCGTCACGTCGTTACCGAGAAACTCTGACTGTCCATTTTATTTTTATTCAACACGCACACACGCACATTTAACACTAACAAAGGGTGTCTCACAATGACTTGACATTTTAAATCGCGCGTCATGTTTTTTTGCGGTGTACATGGAGTACTGATCTTTGACAATTGGCAGCAGGAAGTATTGAGGTTTAGGCATGGAGACACGATTGTGCAACGCGTGCGATTCGACGCCATTGAACTTCTTTCTTTGGGCTTTTCTGAAAGGAAAAGTGTATGCCAATGATCCACAGATCGTTCCGGAGCTCGAGAACGCAATTGGACGCTGATGAAATTGGTCCGCAATTACGCAAAACTGTTATTGAAAATTTGGTCAAAAGAGTGGACCCTTGCACAAAAGGACGAGGCTGCCATTTATCGGATATTGCGTTTCACACATAACCTCCAAGTTTGTACCTTGTATTAAAATAAAAAATGTTCGTACTTTTCAAATGAATAATACGTTTTATTAATAAATAAAAATGTCAGGTCATTTTGAGACACCCTGTATATCTATTATCATTTTTCGTGTACATCGTATTTCGTATGTAGCATATATACCGGACTATTTTTTTTATTATTTTCATATGAAAAATAATAATAATGTATTTATTATTTTTCAATGACCCCGCGTTCATGGGGCATTTCGGCTCAACGCAGCCAATTATTTTCCTCGTGATCGTTGATCATAGATCTCCATAGTGGAGAACCTCACGCATGGAGACTAGATACAGGAGCCTAAACTCGGCATTTTAAGGCCTAGGCCATTCCAGAGGCCGAAAAATACGATTTTTAGGGAATTTTTTGCCAGAATAACTACAAAATAAATCGAGATTACAAAAGAGGGTGGTTATCATACATATCAGTGACTGTGTACAATAATTTTTTTGAAGCGATTAATTTCAAAATGACGGCTGTGCAGCGTTTGTGCGATGACGTCTTCGTTTGACGTTGGCCCGAAACATAACTCAGACAATCTTCAACCGATTCACTTGAAATGTTGAATATATCTTGAAAAGTACATTGTCTATGGAAGTACGTAGGATTTTTTTTTTTATAATGCATAGTTCATTTGTTATTAACAATTGCGATCGCAGCGACATCCCTGTTGCCTTGATTTTTGGGCATGCTTTTTTTCATCGTTTCTCCATTGGAGTTTAGGGCTCCTGTATCTAGCCTCCATGGATCTCACTCCTGACGTGAAAAAAAAACGATTTTTTCTTTTCCTCCCACCCCTTGCCTTTCTACAGCTGCGCAGAAATCGAAAAGTCCACTCGGGCCGTTTTTTACATACTGAAAATATATTGATACGTTTTAGACCCGTCTTGTGCATTTCCACCGAAGCTCAACTTGCGCTTCGGATATTTACTATTCTTTTTTCGTGGAATTTCGATTTTCGTGATGATTGTTCGCCAGTTTGGAAGTCAAAAGAGTACTTTTTCGGTTTTGAGAGTAAAACAATGTCGAAAATGTGGTTTCCGGTTAAATTCAATTCGGAAGGGAAGCATGTGTAGACGAAAAAGTTCTCTTCTGACTCCTAAACGGTCGAATAATCACGTCGAGAATAGCAAATAAAAAAAAAGAATAAATATCGAAAGCGCGAGTTAAGCATTAGTGAAAAATGGACAAAGCAGGTCAAGAAGCTATCTTATTTTTCCTCAGAATTTCAACCCTTCGTACCGTAACGTAAAAATTGAAAAATAGTGGGCTATATGGTAGATTTGAATTTAAAAAAAAAAACACGTATTCTTTAGTTATTGAAAAATGTAACGAGGGAGCTAGTGATAAAGCAATAAAGAGACTGTGACAGATCTGTTACATAGTGTCTTAACATGCCTTCATCATGTATGGAATGCGTTGAAGCAGTCGTTTTATATTTTTTTCGATTTTCGCAAACCCTACGGACACTCGAATCTTGCAATCTCGCGATAAGTGAACTTGTAACGAATTTCGATGCCACTAACGCCATCTAGTTTGCATGAATTTCACGGCAAATCCATAGAACGGTTTGTATCCGGCGTGTGGCTTTGATCAAAAAAAGGACTGGATATCAATATGTGATTTTGCTGCGAGGACTTGGATGGTTTGTTACGGAAGTGTCACGCGCTGACATAAAAGGCTGAAAACGGTCCCAGTCGACTTTTCCCAACGAAAGGGCAAGAGAGGAAGAAAAAAAAATTGGAAAGAAAATTGATGCTTTTTTGCCACAAGGAGAGGAGTTTTTCACTATGGAAATGTATGACCAACGATGGTGAGGGAAGCAGTCGCTGACTTGAGCTCGAGTCCCCCATGTTTATATACATATACAGGGTGTCCTGTTTCGAATGTCCAATCCTGCAACTGTCGATAGGGCGTGATCTGAAACTTGATATTGCATGAAAATTAGGCCAATAAGCGTATTTTTTTCCGGGAGCATTGGATTACTACAAGTCCTAAGTATGTAAATCTGATTACTTTTAAGAACCTGACGGATTCGCACTATTGTATAAACTTTTGTAGCGACCGGAAATTGGGTTTTTCTACGTCGTCTCGGGATTCCTTCACAAAAGTACGCAATTTTTATTTATTTTTTCTCCGTAATAAGGTCGATAACCGAGCCTGAAATTTTACAGAGACGATTATTAATATATTTAGTGAAGCTCAAAAAAAAATTATGAAAATCCTATGGGTTTTATTTGGCAATAGGATTACCTTAATGAAATTTCATGAAAGAAGATCTTATGCAGAATTTTCATACAAACCAATTCGAATGACTTTGATAGCCTGTGGTGTAAAAAAAATGTACCACGCATATCGTGCCAATTACTTCAAAAAGTTGCTTAGTCATTATCGATTCATATTATTTGTAGAAGTGGCATGCGAAAAACCAAAAACAGATTTTTTTTTTTTAAATAACATCAAGCCCGAAATCTTAAAAACAATGGGACTTTTACTAAACTGAAATTCCAGTATATATAGAAGGACATATATAGGACATGATCTGAGCTATTGACAGTTGTAGGATTATCTATTCGTAACAGGACACCCTGGACACATAAATACACATATAATAACAACAACAACAATAATAATAATGATACTAACTATATATATATATATATTGCTTTCACCTAGTGCAGTTTACTGCTATAAACATCATTAAATATTATCTCGCAAATTCAGTCGACATTTGTCTCCTGTCTTTCTTGTTTCTTTTTTTTTTGTTTTGCAACCCTCGTTGTGACGCAAAGGATGGGATGCGCGTCGACTGTCCTGCCACGATAATTAAAAAAATACCGCTATACAGGCTGTGACAATAAAATCAATATCTTTTTTCCCAAACGATTTTTCCGTCTCGATATTAAGCCTTTGGATTTTCTCGTCTTGACAACCTACACAGCGATTTATTTCAACTTTTTTTGTTCTTCTCCCTCTACCGCCTTTTCTTCTTTTTCTTCGTACTTTCTTTTCGTTTTTCAGTTAACTGGAAAGCAAATCGTATGCTTTTGGATGAGGCGTTTTTTGTTCTATCATGATTGTTGTTTATTCGGTATGGCTGCTTTTCCCGGCTCTGGCAATTGCCATGGATTCCCCTTGGGCAAAGTACGAGTCGTTTTTTTTTTCTTCTTACGATTAGAATTTCGAGTGGGTTCACGATGGCTCAGATACGATCGCGCGGGAAATTTGAGAGTGGCAACGTGTTCGAGGGCTACCGGAGGGACATATTGTATATATTGATTTATATTCGTACTTGTTAACACAAGATTGATGTTCGTGGCATAATTGAATTTTTAATTACTGGCGTAAGACACGGGTAAACGGCGCCATGCTGCTTTTCGATACTTGAGCTTGTCAGGGGTGTTTTTTCCGATGGGGAGGCTAGACATTCAATACAATAAACATGTACTTCAGTGACGCGCAAAAAACAAGTCTACTGGCATTTTGGACAACTGTGCAATCGTGGAAGAGACTACTTGTGCGGTTTACTTATTTATTTCTAAAATGCGAATGATATGTACATCGACAAACGTGTGCAATTGAAGGAGCCCTATGAAAATTGGAGGATTTGTCCATAAGAATAATTTTTTCCTCGTAATTCACGGAAAAATAAGCATTTATAAAAAATGAGTTAGAGGAAGCAAGAATATTTTTTCCCGATAACTTTCGCTTCGTAATATTCGAAAAAAATAAAAATATTCAAAAAAGTTGGAAAAAGTCAAAAATATTTTTTCCCCAATAATTTTCGTTTCGTGACATTCGAAAAAAATACGAATATTCAAAAAAGTTGTAAAAGGCAAAAATATTTTTGCCCAATAACTTTCGTTTCGTAATATTCGAAAAAATAAATATATACAAAAAAGTTGGAGAAAAAAATATTCTTTCCCGATAACTTTCGTCACGTAATATTCGAAAAAATAAATCTATTCAAAAAAGTTGAAAAAGGCAGAAATATTTTTTCCCTAATGTTTGAAAAAATAAATATGGTCAACAAAGTTGAGGCAAAAAAATATTCTTTTCCGACAACGTTCGTCGCGTAATATTCGAAAAAATAAATAAATAAATAAAAGTTGAAGGAAGCCAAACGTTTTTTCTTCAATAACTTCCGTTTCGTAATTTTCGAAAAAATAAATATATTTAAAAAAAAGCGTTTAAAAACGAAAAAAATTTTCGCAAATTATTGTCCTCGAACTCCATGCCGCGTCAGTGCCGAAAACGCGCCGATAATGATATAAATCGTGAGACTTTTTTTCTGCGATTAATTACCGTAGTGTGCACTCGATTGTTCCAAAGATTTTCCCGCTGTCACTGTGTATCGTATCGCGTGTGTACCCCCTTAACACTCGCTGACGTTCTCGTTCGCTTTTATCTTATTTCCCTCCATACACACCACCGACCGATAGTTTTCGGACACTTCAGATAGTCACAAAACTTTCGATTATTGGATAATTGCCAAATAACATTATTCTAACATTCGAAATTGCATTTACTGGTAATTCTTTAGACAAGTGACTTTTTTCTAAAAATGAGCCTAAAATCATTTTTTTGCTATTTTCTCATTCATTGGGTTATAAATAAGGGATTTTTGAATTTTTGTCAAAAACTTGTAAAGCAAGTTGTGCAAATAAAACTCGATTATTATTATTATTGTAAGTCATTTTTGAACATTTCGATGCCTATATTGGGTTTGTTTAGGTTGAAATGTCGAAGTATTGAAAAACCCAAGTTATATTTAGTCACTCTTCCGAAAAATATTATCCGATTTCTCCGATAAAATATCGTTTATTGGGTCTGTTTGGGTTGAAACGTCGAAATGTTCAAAAACCCAACCAAACCCAATAACTGACATTTTATCGGAGAAATCGGATAATATTTATCCGAAAAGCCACTTATCTAAAGAATCACCATCCGAAAGTATCAAAAATCTTGCAATTATCCGAAGTGTCCGAAAACTTTAGGCCGGCAGTGTACACGCATAGTTCTCTTTCATGTATATACTCATATAAATTTCGTCGGCGAAGTTTGTCGCGTGTAGAACAAAAGTCAGCTGGAGTCACGACCGAACAGTGCGACAAGTTTACTGCATTTTATTCCGTTTGGAGTCCCTTTCCGTCAAGTTTCGCGAATTATTCGAGCGACGACGAGAGAGAAACGAAAAACGCAAGGAAAAAAAACAAAACGAGAAAAAATAAAGAATAATCCTCGATAAGTGAAAATTTGTGCTTGCTAGGGGGGCGGGGGGGGGGGGATTATCATTGCGCGTAATTGCCGCAGGTGAGAATTGAGATGAGACAATGACGTGTGTATATTTAGAAGGGTAAGCGAATAATCGTAATTGCAATAACACTAATAACAGAAAATTTAAAGAAAAAGAAAATTGATAAATCCAAGGATGACAAGAACAAAGTGACAATCCCATATCGTGATGAATTAGTACGGATTATTTGAAGCGAGCACAAATCGATTAGGCAACAGCAACAGGTGTTAAGTGAAGTAGGTTGAACGCAGACGTTCTTTTTTATTCGTATTTCGCAACGTGAGCAGCGGAGTTTGTACGTACGAGTGCAAGGACTTTAGGTGACAGGCTATAATTATTACGATGATAATATTAATGATGATGATGATGTTGATGGTAGAGATGGATATCTATGGGACATTTTTAATTCACAGAGGCAAGGTTCGTGAGCTCTTGTGATTGGGTTCTGTCTGTGTCTTTGTGTGCTGGACGAGAGAAACCGGATATTGGGAATCCGCGAACACTGTGCCACAATCAAACTACCGCCAACCTCGATATTAAAATTATATATATATATATATGTGTGTGTATGTGTGTGTATATATGCTTCAAATATGAGAGAGAAACGTGTGTATGGAGAAAACAAGACAAAAAAAAAAGATAATTCCAAAAGTAGACGCAAAAAGTTGCGCTTCAAACTGTGACGGCAAAGAAAAAACTGACCAAACGGACATTTTTTAAATTTTTGTTTGCTTTCGCAACGAGGTAAGAAAAGTGACGAAAATAAAATAAAAAGGTGTGAAGGATCAGTTAACGAGACTTTAGAACCATGAAAAAGGCGACCCACCGGTTGAGGCTGCCTGCCTCTCCCTCTGGCAGGTGGCGGAGGCGGCGCATAATAGTAATCTTCGTATCGATAATAGTCATCGTAATATGGATCACTGTAGCCACCTCGATAATCCCCATAACCGTAATAGTCGTAATCATAATCTATAAAAACACACATTACAAATAGACCCAAATTTTTAGATGCCACGTGTTCTCTCTTTCTTTTCTTTTTTCTTCTCTTTCGCCTTCCTCCCTTTCTCTCGCTCACTCACTCGCTTCCTCTCTCGCGCTCTCCACACGTCGCTTGCTCTCTTTTGGAGACAAAAAAAGTCAATGAACAAACGAAGAAACACCAAACTCGTCAAACTTCGTAGTTCTGGCAATACTTTTTCTTTGTTCTTCATGCATGCCGAGAAAAGATTCGTGAATTATCGTCAATTTTGAAAGAGTCGAAAATAAACTCGATCCACCAACCGGCGAAACGAAAGAAAAGAGAAGAAAAAAAAACGAAAAATTCAACGCTGTGCTTCGTATTAGAATGAAAAACACGATAATTCCACAAAAAAAGCAATATATACACGTGTACGTGTACGTACATACATTTTATGTACATATGTATGTATGTAACGAAGAAACGAAAACCTTGCAACGATTTACCCTACCACGCGTCATTCCTTTTCGTTTGCGTACCCTTGCCCGAATTTCCAACGATGTCGAACTTTGCGTCGTTGGAACGCAACGAAAATCATTTTTCTAATTGAACATTTATTTTTTCCGCATCGAAGCTACGGCGAATCTTCTCATGCCCCCCCCCCCGCCCCCCCCCCATTGCAGAGCCATAACCTCAAACTGTCGTTAATTATTTTTCAGAACGATAAACTCGAAAGCGGATAATAAAAACGAATTTTCAATGCACTCCAACGATGCAAACTTCGACACATAATCACCAAGCGCACACCAGTCACAAAAGAGACTAATTTCTTTGATCGATCCAACGTACGTGTTTAGGGGAAAAAACCGTTATTTTGAATATTGGTAAATCAATAGCTCTACGTTCGGGCAACCGGAAAAAAAGAAACAAAAAAGCGACCTTAAAAAACCCAAGAAGCGACGATCGTGTTTACATGTGGTGACATCTGAGTTTCGAGAGCGCGTAATTCAAACGCGTTTCGCGACCGACCCGCGACCCGTGCGAAACGAGAACAAAAAAAAAAACACCCAAGACCAGAGTCAATAGCGCGCGGGACGGCGAAACAATTTTTTTCCACCTAAGAAACAAAACAAAAGCTGAGACAAAACCAAAACAGAAGCAAGAGAAGAAAAACAAAAACGTCAAGTGAAACAACGAGCCGACAGCGAGAGAGAAAGGTCGTGGACAGTCGTGGATTTGTACAGCGAGAGAAACTGACGGTCAATGCCCAAACGTGTGGTTATCTTTTTTCATTTTTTCCCCCTCGTTTTTTTTTTTTTTTTTTTTTTTTCGTAATCTTAGTTTTTTTTTCTTGTTCACTACAATGCATTCACGTAATTCATATAACTCGGCAGCTTACCCATTTCCTTGGTAGCTGTAAACAGACCTGTTGAATTTGTTTTCGCCATTTTTGTTTTGTTCTTTTTTTTTGTATTTTTTGCATTTTTTTTTCACAACCCGCGCGGCGATGAACGAACAGAAATGTATGGACACGAACGACGCAACTGCAACGCCTCTCGTGTGCCCCTTGGCACGAGGCCGCACGGTATAACGTTGCATTGCGCGTACGTTGCGAACGGCAAGAGATGGAAGAAAACAAACAAAAAAAACCAACGAGGAAGAATAAGACGGGAATGAAAGAAAAAGAGAAAACAAAACGAAAAACGAAAAAGTCTACAATGAGAAAAGTGGAAGAAAACGGAAGATGAAAATACTCGGATGTGTCGAGAAAACGATCACAAGAGCGAGGAGAGGAAGCGAAAGAAAGAAAAGTCACGTGTAAACGCAATTATTGTTGTCTCTCGAGAGACGAACGTTGCGCACGTGACACTCGAACGACAAATGAAGAAAGAAAAGGACACCAAAGTAAACAAGGGAACGCAACGAAAAAGAGAAATAAACGCACGCAACAAAGAGAGAATAATATTTTTGAAAAACGACGGAACGCAAACAAAAAAAACCGCGAAAACGTTGGAACGCAGAGAAAACCAAAAGAGAGAGAAAAAAACACGAAGTAACGCGAGAAAACGATTTTAAAAAAAACCAACCGGGACAAAAACAAAATGAGCGAGGCATGCGCTGTTGGTTTCCGGTGTTTCGGTGCTCGGGTTCGATCGTACGGATTATTATACAGGCAGGGAGCGTGGATGGGTGAATCGGTTTCATGAAAGCAAGGTGGATTTGTTATTCTCCTTTTCCCCACGATCCACAAGTACCCGACGTTCGTGCCTGGTACATCCACAATATTTGTCCACTTTTTTTATTCATCAAAACCAAATATCACGAGACCGTTTCCCAAATCGAATAGTCTCTTAATTACCTTCAATTTAATTGACAAAATAAGCTGTTTGTAATATTGGCGAAGAAAAAATTAGGCTTTCGTTTCTCTTCGAATCGTGAGGATGAAAGAAAAATAAGAAACCTGCATTTAGGATTTCGGTTGTTCAAGGCGCTGGAGAAGCAGAAAAAAAATGTTTATTTGTGAGAGACGATGGAGAGTTCGATTGATCGGACTTTTCGCATGAAAATCTTTTGGGTCAATGATAATAATACCGATAGTAATAATAATAATAACAATAATGATAATGGTAATAAAAATAATAAAATAAATGTTCACACTAAAACTGTTGCCTGTCATGCGCTTAAGCGAGGTTCGTACGTTTGTGAGATGAAGGAAAAATGCCCAAAAGCATGCCGGGACGTCTGCGTTAAAAAAGTCTTTATCGAAAGAGAAGTCAAATATTAACCGAAATATACATCAACAAACAAAAAAAAACGCCGTAACAAATGTGCATTTGAATGACGAGATGAGGAAACGCGACTATTTGAGATGGTGACCGGGCCATGAATCTTATCCAATTGACGTTAAAAAAAATTGCGAGCGATGAACGAGTACGATAGCAATAATAAATATATGAATAATGATAATAAGACAATTGGTCGAATGGACTTGCGGAACGGCAGCTCGGAGCGTGTGAAATTCAATGAAAGTTAACAAGCAAAATGAAGAATCCGACGATTGGATTGACGGGAGAGGGCGTGCGGTCAAAAACGGGATTTCGAATTTGCAAAAATGATTAAAATTCACAGGTATAATGAACAACGAAAGACAAATAATGATGAAATTTTTAAACGATAATTGACAAGGGATAATTGGCAAAAGTGGACAAGTAAACGGGGATCGTCGAGCGGTTGACTTACCATAATCGCCGCGGCCCATAGGTGGTCTCATGCCCGCTCCGGATCCGCGAGGACCCGGTCCGGCTCCGCGACCCGGCATCGGTCCACCCATGCTCGGATGCGAGGGGGAACCGCGAAATTCGAACGCGGGCTCCCTTCAAAACGACAGACAGTTTAGTCATTGACATTTCTCGTACGCCCGACAACTGGCCAACTCTTATTCAGACCAGAGTTGGGCGTAATTCTATTTATAAATACGAATACGAATTTATTCACATCGTGATTTTCATGTGAATATAAATACAAATTTATTCATACTTCACTTATCGTAAATACGAATACAAATAAATTCGTATTGGCAAGTGTGAATACGAATTTATTTGTATTCACACGCATGCGTACAAATACAATTGTATTCACAAATATTCTGAGCATAAAAATAAATTGACAGGAAAAATTATGAATATTCACGAAAAATGTGAATATTTAGAAAAAATCCTGTGAATTAAATAGGACTACGATACTTTGGCTATCCTTCGATAGTTTAGAATTTATCTGTGATTGCGAAAAAACAATTAACGAAGACTAGAATGAACGGTGGGGAAACTTACCCACTACGCCCCTGCATAGTTTGCATCATTCTCCGTTCCCGGGCGCGAAGCATGTCCTCCTTTTTCTTTTTGTCGAAGGGTGGCTTTGCCAGTGCGACCTGTATGTGCGACCCGCTGATCTCCTTGCCGTGTAATTCCCGCATTGCCTGTTAAAAATATTCCCTTATTATTCCACGTTCCATTATTATTCCATTGAAGTTAAAAATAGTTGAAAATATTCCATCATTATTCCATATTCCAATATTCCATTATTTTTCCCTTAAAATGAAAAGACTAAAAAGTCTTTATTTTCTACCGGGACATAGAGAGGTGCAGGAAAATTTTATTTCGTATGTTACACAGCAAGTCTGTTGTGAAATTCAGTTTTTTTTCTCGGAATTTGAAATTCCCGTCGACAAATTTGATATTTTCATCGGTAAAAGTTATATATTTTGCATTTAAAATATTATATTTCTATTGGAAGAGAGGAAAAAAAGGGAAAATGGGCAAAAATATCGTTCGACTTACTTTTACGGCATTGTCCCTATCCTCGAAGTGTATAAACGCGTAGTCCTTGATCTTCTTGACTCTGTCGACCTTGCCGAACATCTCGAAGCTCTCCTTCAGCTTCTCCTCCGTGCAATCTTGCGTCAAATTTCTCACGTACAAAACGCGTACCTGCGAGGCGAAGTGGAAGAAAAAGGGAAAGAATTAATAAACAAAAAAGTACCAACGTGAGCGACATTCCTGCATGGTTGTATCGGGGACCGCGGGAAAAAATTTCGATTTTTCTTTTCGGAGTGTCTCCCCGTCCGGTTATCGGACGAATAAGCGTATGTTATTCGGGCTTGTTGTGTTCGGGTTGGTTAGTTGTGTTTGGGTTTGTTTGGTTTGGGTTTGTTGTGTTTGGTTTTTGGGTTTCTTTGCATTTGGGTTTCTTTGCATTTGGGTTTGTGTTGTTTGTGCGTGTTCGTTTGGCTTGAGTTGCTTGATTTTGTTTGGGTTTGGGTTTTTTTTTAGTTTGTATGTTTGGGTTTGGGGTTTGTACGGGGTTTTGTTTGGGTTTTTTGTTGTTTTTGGTTTTTTTGGTTTGTTTGCGTTTGGGTTGGTTTGGCTTGGTTGGTATTGTTTGGGTTTGGGTTTTTAGGGTTTGTACGTTTGGGTTTGGGTTTACTTGTTTGGGGCGTTGTACAGCGTTAAGCCTATCGGACTCGGAGGGACACTTGTTTTGTGATTTCTTGTTGTCTTTCAGCCCACCGGACTTGGCGATTTTAGGTTGAACATCTTTTAATTCTTGTTTTATCGATTTTTATCGATTTTCGAGTTAATTTTGTTTTCAGTGTACCCCAAAAAATGCATACGAGCATATATTAGACGTGGATGCTAATTTTTCGTTAAGTATGTAATTAAAAAGGAAAATTATGCATTTTTATATTTTTATCACGCGAATAAGAAAAACTGTTTGCCCTACCAACTTGAAAAAGCGTATCAATATCGATGATTATAATGAAAACGAAACTGCGTCGGTGAATATTTTATTAAATCATTTGCGTTTGGTTTTTCGCGTGCCATTTCTACAAACGATAACTTTTCTTGACCCGGTTGAAAAAAAATATTCTCGGTTGTTCGTTTTATCTGGAAAAGTCATCTTCTTAACCTTAAATGTTAAGAGAGCTTTGCGAAAAACGAAAAGCAGATGATTTTTTTCCAAATAGTAGCGCCGAAAATTTCGAAAACTCGAAAATTGCAGGATTATCGATATACGACGCGAGGAAAAAAACTCCCAAAGCAAGAACAAAAAATCGAAACGTACTTTGGACATGGTCTGCTCATCGGGCTCTTCCTGGGGATCGGCCCAATCGACAATAATGTCGCAGCCCCAAACCTTGATACGACCGGTGCTCAATCTTCGCTTGGCCAACGAGGCCGCCTTGTGGGACTCGTACTCGAGAAAACAGAAGCCCCTGTTCTTCTTCTTGTCGTCCGGCGAGCTGTAGATAATCACCTCGGTCAGCCCGGCTAGATTTTTCACCATCGAGAAAAACAAAAAGGCACCAGTCAAACACGATACTTGTGTGTACACCGCCGAAGAGGCCCGCTCGCGCGCGCGCAACGCGACGCTACTTCGAGACGACGAAACGAGAACAACAAGGGAAAAAAAAGGCGAAAAAAAATCGCGCTGTTGAGCGAACGCGACGCGTGAATGGAAAAAAAACAAAACAAAAATTCTCTGCGTCCGAAAGTCTTTGAAATCGCGCACGGTCGAAAACAAAAATAATACACTCGACATAGTACCAATTATCGAATTACAGATTTGTCTTTTTTTTTTTCTTTTGCCATCGATTTTTTTTTAATACGGATCGCGTTTTCCTTTTTTATTTCACTCGAACGTTTTTTTTTCTCACTGCTTCTTTCACTTCTTTCTTTTCTTTATTCGTCCGCTTTTTTTTACCTTTCAACATTGGACACGAAGAAATTGTATTTTTTTTTCGGCGTTACTGTTTTTTGATAATTTTTCTGCCCGTAGAAAAGTTTTGAAAAAAATTCACGTTTAAAATTGACGATTTTTCGTGTTTATATTTGACATTTAAGAACAGCACCGTTTTCCTTCGTCCCCGGTTTTTCTTTTTCTTGGGTCTTTTTTTTCCTCGATTTTTAACTCTTTTTTTAACTCAATTTTCCACCCCGTCGATCGTCGCGGTCGTTTCCGTTTGTGTAGTCTCCGAAAAGGGTCGCTTTTTTCGTTCCTCGGGACTTGGCGAATATTAGTGGAGCGGGGACGCTTCGAAGAATTGCACTCCAGCGTGGGCTTTCTTTTTCTCGTTTTTTTTTCTTTCTCTTTCTTCATTTTCGCAACGAATTGCGCGGCTTGGTCGATGACAAATCGAAACTTTTTTGTTTTTTGCTCGAACGAATGATAATAATTTCGTCGACAACAAAAGCGACAAATATAATAAAACGAAAGGCAAATTGATTTAAAAAAAAGGCTCAAAATATTTTCTTGCTTTTTTGTGCTTATTTATTTTTTTCTTCAATTTCACAAGAGCGTCGTCAGTGTCCGGCAATTCTCATGGAACAAGCCGCTGGTGTGTGTGGGAGACAAAAAAGGCTCTCGAGATTCTTTAACGGTGCGGGGAGGCTGAGGCTGGGGAGGATACGTTTGATAGCGACTGGTCTCCCGGCAATCTTGAAACTTTCTGAACGGCTGGGTTTTTTTTTTAATTCTCCACTGAAAAAACGCGTACGCCCAATTTTCGATTGCAAATTTATTTCTTTTATTCTCTCGTACGTGAAACTTTTCCATCGAGGAACACAAGATGTTTGAAGGAAATGAAAACGAAAAAAAAAAGGAAAACAAAGCAAGTTCCACAGTCTATCCTTCCTCTCAGTTCCTAAAACCCCGAGTTGCCGAAAAAAAAGAAAAAAAAAATCATCGAAATATTAAACTACAGCGGACGTTAAAAAAAAAAAATCAATACCAGTTGAATTCAACGTTAACGCAAAAAAAAAATATAACCGTGTGTAAAATAATGAAAAATACAAAAGTCCGAACTTTCGACTCTTTTTATCTTCCGTCCCGCAGTCGCGAGTGCAATAACGAACGATGAGTCGTTTTTTTTTTTCGTTTCTCACCACTTTCGGAGCGAGTGAGAAAAAAAGGAAACAAAAAAAAATACACAAGAGACAAAAACCGAGAAAAGTAGAAAAGGTAAAAACAAAAAAAACCGTCGATTGACGCAAAAGTTGCCGTCCCTCATAATCCTCTCTGAGTCCACAGTTACTGTGCTTCAAACTGCATGCAAGAATATCCCTACAACCGTTCACAGCATGACACACGTTAAAAAAAATATATATAGTAAAATAATAATAATAATAATAACAACAACCATAATGAAGAAATTTCGAAAAATTAAAAATGTGGCGCGCGCGACTTGTCACACTTTCCATATATATATATATATATATATATATATATATATATATATATATATATATATATATATATATATATATATATATATATACACATATACACACATATATATATCGAGAGACAAGGATTGCAGGCAAGTATAAAAGTGAAAAATTTGAAAGAAAGAGACAGAGATACGTGTAGACATATATACGAGATATTCCACCTCACTCAGACAACTATTTCCCTCGCCATCGTTGATTATAAATTGCGGAAGTGAAAAACCTCACCCCCTGCCAAAAAACATCGATTTCTTTACTTTTCTCTCCCACCCCATGCCCTTCTGCTGCAATAAATGGAAAAGCCTGCTCAAGCTGTTCTTTGAACGTTGAAAAAATGTACGACGAAGTTTCGAACGTTGGAATGCAACGAAAAAAAAAATTCCTCTCAACTGTTCATATTTCTTTGCTGTGAAAAATCCCTCAAACGTTTTAAGGGGTTACCCCCACTTGCGATTTTGAAAAAATCGATTTTTTTTATTGCATTTTTTTGAAGTATAAGTATCTGAGAATATGTCCTGAAAATTTCAAGTCGATCCGAACAAAATTGACTGGGATATGAGCGTTGAAAGAGAACAATCCGTGAATTGAAGAACTGAAATTGAAACTTTAAACGCGTTTTTCTCAAAATGGCATTTCTGATGTCGGTGACCAAGATTACTCGAACACTAATGAACCGATCTTCTTGAAATTTTGCAGGCTTATTTAATACATAAAAATGTAGTCTTTAATCGTTCGATTTTTTTTTCGAAAAAAAATGGCCGTTTTATACCCAAAAAACGGCCGTTTTTTTTCGTTAAAATCGAACCATTAACTTTGACTGTCCGCCATTTTGTGAAAAATGAATATTTTTTAAAATCCTTCGATTAAAGACTAGTTTATACTTATATTTGACTAAATCCATCCGCATTTTTTTTTCAGATGATCCACTTCGCCGCAATGTTGGTCACCGCAAACCGTGTATATAAAAACATTATTTCATTGACGGCTATTTGCCACTAAACAATGTAATATTTTTCAATAAAAAAATTACTGAAAGTTCTTCAAGATGTGTTCTTTAAGATGGTATATTGATCGATTAAAAAAGTTTTGTAGTTTTCTTTAAAAAAAATTCATGAAAAAGCCCTTTTTTGCGCTACAAGTGGGGGTAACGCCTTAACGCATTTTTAGTAAACATTAACGACCCCAATTTGCGAAAGCTTCGTGCAAGCGTAAAAATAAGAACCGGAAAGTCAACGAAAAATTAAGATTCGTTTCAGACCTGTTTTGTTAATTTTTTATCGAAGCTATTTGATAAATTTACTATTTATTTGCGAAATTTACTATTTACTATTTGTTTTTGGTGAAATTTCGATCGTGGGGATTCGAGTTTGGCAGTCGGAAGAGTACTTTTCCTTTCCAGACACACGCCCGAATTGACTTTCGTCTGAAGCCACATTCGCGATTTTTCTTTCTCCTCACTGGCTAGGGACGAAGTTTTCCAAATTAAGCCGGAATTACCCATATATATAAATACACGAATGAAAATTCGTGAATACAATATTTCGAGAACTAAACGTTTTTTTTTTCAAACTGAAACACCGCACTCTCAAGCAATCGAGGTGGGGGGGGGGGGATGGGGAATGTGAGGTGGGCATTCGAGTTTTGCTTGTACGATAGCTATGCGCCCACGTGCACACACACACACACGCACCCAGAGGAAAGACCTGGGAGTATCTACGCTACACGGGAGAAGGGAGCAGAAAAAAAAATGTTGGTACCCATTTTATTTAATAAATTAACTTTTTAATTTATTTTTCAAAATTAATATTTAATTAACCCATTTTGGTGGCTCCAGTGATGCGAGGTATAAGTGCAAACTGCACGGGGGCGGGGGGGGGGGGGGGGGGGGGTTGTACTCTTTCTTTTAATCGCAAGGGTACGATCGGTGGTCCAAGATTGGCGAAGTTGACAGGAGATAAGCAGAAGAAGAAGATGAAGAAGAGGAAGAAGAAGAAGTGGAGCGAATAAGTAGGGTGAACAAACGAAGGTGGCATGAGAGAGCAATGGTGACTTTTTTCAACTTTTCGCGAAGGTGTACGGATAAATTGGCAAGAAACACAATACCGAACACGACACAACGATATAGCGTTTGTGTATGTGTGAGAAGAAAAAAAAGAAAGAGGAGAGCCGGAAACAAAGTGCGAGGTAATGGGACCCACCTGGCGCCACTTGTTGATTTCTTCAATTTAGAATTTTTGCGGTTCCTCCCCTCGTGTTTACGGGTGCTTGATCAATTTAACAAATCGATGCATCACGACAGAATTTTGATTGAAAAAAGAAGAAAAAAAAACATCGATCTCCGCATTCGTTTGCGCAGCGAATTGTTTTTTCGTTCACGTAGGGCTCGCGTACGTTAATTTTTCGTATCCGCGTAGTAGTGAACTATCCGGATATCCGAATAATGCGGATAATTGAAAGAAAAAAACAAAGGAAATCCGTTGAAAAGTAGCTTTATTCATATATATGAAAATTACCCAAGACTTGTCTGTCTAATAGCTGATGGACGACATTAGTATGTTTAATATCACGAAATGATCGAGCACAATAATATGCAATAGTTAGGTCTCAAATTAAAATGTTTGTTAAACTATTTTAAATTACTAAGTTCTTTAACTTAGTAATTTAAAAAACTGTTTTAAATTACTAGGATTTAGTCATTTTTAGTCTAAATTCAATTACTAAATTTAGTAGATTAATTTAGACTTTCAAATTTAAATCAAATTTAGTGAATTTTAAATTTAGTAATTAAAAATTACTAAATTTAGTAATTTACTAAATTTAGTAATTTTAATTACTAATTTACTACATTACTAAATTTAGTAATTTTAATTAGTAGTTTACTAAATTGCTAAATTTAGTAACCCAAAATGACTAAATTTAGTAATTTTAATTAGTAATTTACTAAATTTAGTAAATAAAAATTACTAAATTTAGTAATAAAGTTATTCAAAAAATTGATTTAGTAACTTAACTTGGTCTAAATTACTAAATTTAGTAATTTTCAGTCTCCACGGAATCCTGTTAATTTTAAATTACCAAGTTTTAGTAATTTACAATTACTTTTTTCAATGGTCATTACTATTATAATAATTTTTACTATTATTGAAATTTACTACTTGATTATTTATTTTATTATTTACTATTATTTACTTTATTATACTGTATTATTTATTATTATGAAAATTTACTACTATTATTAAAATAGTATGTAAAAATTACTATTTTAAATGACTTGAATTACAAATTACCTAGGAAAATTAAACCAAAATCTGTCTAATAGCTAATGGACGATATTAGCATTTTCAATATCACAAACTGATCGAGCATAATAGTATGCTACTATAGTTAGGTCCCAAATTAAAATGTGGGACCTATTGTCAATTACTAAGTTTTAAGAAGTTAAAATTACTGTTTTAAATAGTAATTACTATTATTAAAATAGTTTTTACTATTATTGAAATTTACTACTTTATTATTTATTTTATTATTTACTATTATTTACTTAATTATTTACTATTATTAAAGTTTACTATTGTTATTAAAATAATGTTTACTCTTATTACAATATACTACTTTATTATTTATTTTATTATTCACTATTATTTATTACTATTAAAATAGTAATTGACAACTTACTTTGGGACCTATTTTGAATGACTAAGTTTTAGTAATTCAAAATTACTATTTTAAATAGTAATTACTATTATTAAAATAATTTTTACTATTATTGAAATTTACTACTTTATTATTTATTTTATTTATTTACTATTATTTACTTTATTACTTACTATTATTAAAATGTACTATTGTTATTAAAATTTTTTTTACTATTATTAGAAAAGTAATTAAAAATCACGATGTTAAATTACTCAAATTACTATATACCTAGGAAAATTAAACCAAAATCTGTCTGTCTAATAGCTAATGGACATTAGCATTTTTAATATCACAAAATGATCGAGCACAATCGTCTGCTACCGTAGTTAGGTCCATGTTCAAATCGTACTTTGTTTTTTTTTTTTTTTACAAATTTGACTATCCGTATTACCCGAATTATCCGCATTAAGTTGCCTTCGTTATCCGGATTTAAAGAACTAGCGGACATCCGGACTGCAAGCCCTGTGACGTACCATCAATGCAGTCGGGAGATATTCGCATGGAGGGACAACAGGACAGCTCGTATGCAGGTAATCGAAAAAATCGTGTCGACTAATCCATCCGTCAAAATTCAACGATCGATGGATCGAAAGAAAAAAAAAAGCACACACACACAGATCGAGGAACGTACTTACACACTCAGGCACGCACAGTCGGAAATCGGGGAATTCCTGCTATCTCGAAAACAAGGGAACGAAAAAAAAAACCACCCCAGTGGAAGAAGGGAATTTCGCAAAAATCTCTCGTTCAGCGCTCGTTAATCTGACGTACGTTTCGACACATTCGCACTCGCGTGGACGGGAACAAGAAAAAAAAACTCGAGAAAAGACATTAAAAAAAAAAAAAAAGCTCGTAAGGCACGCAGCTCTCGTTCGTAGACACACACACGCGCGCGCGCGGGTTAGCACATTCGTCCGATAGGTGGCGACCGTCGTGTCGTGGCCACCGTAGAGAGACGAGCAAAAGGAGCCTTCTCCCCCTTTTCGTCTCTAACAATTTGGTTCGTACGGTTTCTGTATTTCGTTTGTTTTCTTTTTTTTTTTTTTTTCATCAATTTTAAAAAGATTTTTCTCATGGATAACACTGCCTGTTGATTTTGTGTTTGTTGTTGTTGTTGTTTTTTAAGGGCAATTTTCAACTTACGTGCGTGCTTTGTAAACTCTTCGAACAAGTCATCTCGGTCTCGATTCTTTGGAATATTTCCCACAAACAAGCGGTGATTGTTATAAGATACGGTAACACCAATCTTTTTGCCTTTCCGAATCTCATAATCATTCAGCTGTAAGAATAATGTGGAAGGAGTGTGCCAATTAAGCTTGCCTGTATCCGATTGGTCGAATTTTTTGTATTTTTCGTTTTTTGCATTTCTTTCTCCCCTTCTTTTTTTTTTTTTTTTCGTTCTTCGTTTGCTTTCTTTGGTTGGTAAAGCTCTCGAGATTTTTTCGTCTTTTCACGTCGTCTGCTCAGACTCAGATTTGCTGACTCGAGACGTGAACGTGTCGTTGAAAAACAACGGCGCTGTTACCTCGCGCAAAGAGTTACCTTCGAGTGGGGTGGGGGGAGGGAGGGGGGGGACGTTTTTATTTTTTAGTTTATTTGTCACTGGGGATCGTTGGATGGCAGAACCCCGCGGAGAGAGTGAGAGTCATAGAGAGAGAGAGAGAAATGGCATGCAAAAAAAAAGAAAGCAGATGATTTTTATCTTCAAAATCGTAGGACCTTTACTAAACTGAAATTCCAGCATATGGTAGGACATGATCTGACCTATCGAGTTGCAGGATTGTCCATTCATAATAGAACACCCTATGTATATATATATATATATATTAAGGTGGTTAAAAAAATTGTTCTTTTTCTCAACGGAAAATTGAAGTATGATAAGAAAAAGAAAGTATTGCAAAATCTGAGGGTTCTAAACAATTTTTTACTTAGCGCTCAAACGCCTTTTTCATGTTTTTTTTTTTTCATGATTATCGGAGTATTAATTTCTTTAAATCTCGATGCAGAAAATGTCACTGCGTGATCCAATGTAATCCTTGATTTAATTTTTTCTGCAACAATACACAATTTTCATTCAAATTTGTTTTTTTACCATAAACATCTTGTATTTGCAGATTAAGAATGAATATATGTACTTCGGTTGTGAAAATCATAACCACTTGATGAACAAGAACACAGTGTTTACATCACTGAACAAGTACGCGTGATTTTTTGGACCAATATGTTGTTTCGGAGTAAGAAAAGAAACGAAGAAAAAAAAATTAACGAAAAATCGCTAAAAAAGAATTAAAAGTCGTTTGAGCACTGCCTAAAATAAATGTTTAGATCTTTCAAATTTTTTATGAATTACTTTTTTCATAACGCAGTAACGTTTTCCGTTGAGTAGCGGGAAAAGAAAAATTAATTTTCTTAACCACCCTAATATATATATATCGCGGAGGACGGTGGCCCGGGAAAAGGGGAGGTGGACCCGAGAGAAGTTGAATGCAAGAGCTCAGGAAGGCAGGCGAGTGACGAAAAACTTTATAGTAAAAGAAGAAATGGAATTTGGGGAAAAAAGACAAAAAAGAGGAGAATCGTTTCCTCGAGCTAAAATCGAAGTAGCAGTCATGTACGATCGTGTGATGAGGTCCGATCTGGAAGAGTATACATTCTAAAGGGTTTGAGCGATCGTTGGGAGAATTATGTTGGGAGAGGGAGTGTGGAGAGTGCCTGTCTGTTTGTTAGCGAGCCACACACGTCCCCGGCGGTCCAGCAGCAGTCTCGTACCCCGTGAAATTTTCATTTCTTCCCAATTATCGTTTCACTCGATCCGCGAATAATTAATTCGAGAGAGAGCGAGAGAGAGAGAGAGAGCGAGAGAGAGAGAGAGAGATTTTTTGGCGACAAAGGCGTGCGCGTTCGTGATATTGTATCTTAGGAAGCAGACAACTCGCGAGTCAACCTAAATATGAGAGGAAAAGAAGACTTGGACCAGAGAGGTGTTACTGTTCACTAATAAACCGAGAGGCAAGGAGACTGACCAGAATCGAAGGTGTCTAGACGCAAAATATCCAAGAGGATCCCAAAAAGATTCCATCAGGCTCTTCCACTTTCGATTGCAATTGCCAATTGTTTTTCCCAGTAGGAAAAAAAAACCAGCAGGAAACTCCCAGTCAGTCCAAAAAAAAAAAACTCGTCACCAGGGAGAGGTCGTCTCCGTCATTTTCGCCATTTATTCCATCCGCGAGAGCCCACTCGCAATTCCAATCGAAAGATCCAAGACCCGGACGGAATGACTTTTCGGGACACCCCCGGGATACGCATAGACGAACACGCGTTAATGCGCGACATACGTGTAGCGTCGATTGGCGAAGGCGTTTCTTCTCTTTCTCAAACAAACAACAACAAAAAGTGAGAAAAAAAAAACAACGTTGCATGTCACAATATTTTTTTTTTCTTCGCAATACAATGTCATTTGTACGTAGTAACATTACCATACCATCTACAACCATATTACTTACAAGCTACCACTCTTATGAATTACGATAGACGATTGAGGGGGACAGGACGAGAAACAACCAAAACAAAACAAAAAAAAAAACGAATTGTAGCAACGAATGAGAAAATAATAAAACAAACGCACAAAGTATACGTGAGGAAAGAAAAAAAAGAGAAAAATAAAACGTATGGTATGACGATAATAGTAGTGATGGTAATCATAGTGGCGATACTCGACATCAACAATAACGGCAACAACAACAACCAGATGAGATGTAGAGCGGTGTAGAGTGACAGAGGTAGAGTGAGAGAGAGAGAGAGATAGAGAGCGAGAGGTAAGAAAGTGGTAGGTTACACACGCCTCGAATTCACTTTACCTGTCAAATTACCAAATTCCTCCAAGATCTCCTCTTTGCCTTTTGACTTTGGTATGTTCCCGACGAAAAGTCGTAGATTAGGAACGCTAATGTTTACTTTGAGACTCTTGCCGGGTTTTATTTCGTGATTATCGAGCTGTGGGATGAAGAAAAACACACACATGCCTGAATTTTGTTTCGCTCGAAATTAGTCCGTATCGTAAGAAGACAAAAAAAAATATGTTTTTTTTTTCTTCTTCAAAGTGCTCTTACTCGAATTTTTTGTTGTCCGTTTGAAATAAAAGAAAATTCTTTCGGTCCTTCGTTTCTTTCGTCGTTTCGCGCGTTTGCCCTTCCCTTTTGTCTCGTTGACTTTGCCCGGTTTCTTCGTTTCGTTTTTGCCCCGAAGAAACTCGCGAAGAATGCGAAAGGGAAGAATGGAAAAAGCGCGTGGCGCGGAAGAAAACGGCGAAACAACGAAAAACCGACTGGACAACGAAATGGTAGAAATTTTTTTTTGCATCGACAAAATTTGCTCGAAAGTACGAAAATAAATGTGAAAAAAAAGGATGAGTAACAGAACGAATGAAAGAATGTGCGTTTCGACAAATCGAGAAACACAACTGCGTGCGCGCTTCATTGTTGCTCGAGTCTTCACAAAGTAGAAAACCGGCGTAAAACGCAATTTCGTTCGCAACCGAGCGTTTGTTGTTTTTTTTTGTATCGTTTGTATTTTTTTTTTTGCGAAATTCCGCGTTCCTTCGAGTCCTGCAAAATAAATTTTTAGCCTAACGAGAATTTCGTGCTCGATTGTAAATTTTGGTGGTTACGATATGTATAGTTGTTGTCACTGTGCCCGAATTGCCATTGCGTGTCAACAACGAGATAAAAACCAATTGGTTCGATGTAACCCTGACCGATTGGAAATTGCCAATTTTGTTTTCCTATGCGTATCGTAATTTTGCCTTTCCTTATCATTTTTTCGCATTTTTTTTTGTTTCTTTTTTGTTTTTTAGTTTCTCTGTTATTTTTTCTTTTAAGTCGTGTTCGTCTGGTTGCTCGCAGTAAACGAACAAAAATCGTTCACCGTCTCAGAAACATTTCCAATGCACGATCTCACCGAGATATATATATATATATATATAATTTGTATATATGTATATATATTCTCCACTCCCAATTTTGCCCCGCCGAGCAAAGAGGAGAGCTGGAAAAAGAAACTCATATGCACAAAGGAGAAAAATGAAGTATACACAATGATTATTATTTCTGTATTAATATACGAATGTATATATATATATATATATATATATATATATGATATAGTATCGGTCGAAAGTTTTCGATCACTTTGAATAATTGCAATATTACATTAGAATAATATAAGTTATTTGATTAAAACAAGAAATAAAAGGAATTATATTAATGTAATATAATTCTCAAAATATCCAAAGAGAGCGAACATTTTATAATCATCGAAAATCATTGAATACTTTTGACCGGTACTTATATTTATATATATAAATATATGCATGTATATATATAATTTTGCACTGTTAAACCACGAGTTAAGTGTTCATTATTTTTTATTTGCAGAGGTTAGGGCCAGGGTTGTAGTTAATTGGATGCTGCAGTAGCTACCTTATCCGAATAGGGCAAGGGTGGATAGAGGGCAGGGTTTTGTTTCCATCTGCAGCGCTTCGGTGTACCTTTGTGTGTGGGTGTTTATTTTGTTCGTTTGTCTCGGTTAGTTTCGCGTTTCGCGAAAGGGACCCGGAGGGAACGAAGCTGACTCTAAATGCAAATATGAGAATACAAAGCCAAAAAAGAGCCATTTGACGACATCGTTTCTTGTATCTTGATACACTTGATTGATTATTTCATAATGTATGATTACTTCAATTTTGATGCGTAACGATTGTATTATAATATCATTATAACTGATAATATTAATTTACTGAGTTTCACTGACAGTAATTATAATAACAGAGATAATCAGACGCAATTTCGGAGTGTGTATTCCGAGGCAGCGATATTCGCAATGGAAAGCCCCAAGAGAATTGTGGAAAATATTGACGGCTGACGTTGAGCCGGTGCATTTGACGTTTGGTTCGATTTAATAATTTTTTCGGTCCCTGGACGAGGCGAGTATGTGGCTTGTTCGTCACGAGCAGCGAGAGAGACGGAGACGGAGGGGGGTTGAAAAGTTTAAGTACAGAGCGAGAGAGAAAGAAACGAAAAGAGATGAACGCCCGTGCTTGCAACGCTATGTTCGAGAGAAAGAAACGAATGTTGGAAAACGATCGTTCTCTGTGTCTTCTCTCGACAAATGGGGACGAATGATGAAAACGAACGAAACCGGAAGTCGCGATCAAAATATCGAAAAAAGACGTGGGACTCTTACCGCATTTTTCTCAACCCCCCAATACCCGTTTGCAACCCAGTGTTAAAAAAAACAAAACAAAAACAAAGTAAAAAACAGGGAGACTAGAGGTAAGGAGTGGACACACGGTGCTTACGAAACGTCCGCGATCGTATGTATCCGATCGATTAGCTCCGCCTACTAGCCTCGTGCTCTTAGCTGCTGTTGACAGCACATTCGTGGTGGGCTACCTAACTGTTGCGTCTACCTTGCCTATTTCGCTGTCTTTCTCATTGTTGCGAACTCATAACAGCAACTAATAATTAATGAAATTAAGCGGTGAACCAACTACTTAAACTAAGAAACTAAAAACAGAACACAAATGTAGCCTTGACTGTCGTGGATTGGAAATATGTTTCAGAAAAGGGTATTCGGTTGATTTGTTTTTTTTTTCACCGATGCGAATGAGTTTGAAAAAAATTGCCCTGTGCGAACAATATTACTCTTTACGTGGCTTGTAAATGCACTGGAGGAAAAAGAAGGAACTTGTGAAAAAATTGCAGTTGTATTTGCAAGAAAAATAACTTACAAATTATGCTCCATTTTATGCTTGTTACTCCAGGGAGAATGAAGCGTAAAGGTTATGTTGACGATTGATTGGGAGCAATATTGATAACAATTCTACCTTGGGCTTTGAAGAAAACAATTTCGTGAAGATTTTCTCAATATTACAAAACACGATAATATTAAAAATGAGCCTCAGCTCGGAGCACAAAGACACATCGAAATCAAATTCTTTGATTATTTGTGCGCGTGCGTTAAGTTTGAACTGTTATAATTATTCGAGACGTGATCGTCAGGAGAGCTGCTGGTGGCACGATCTGGAACTATTGCAAGTCGGATTTTTTAAGACGCTGGAACTACGTATTGGCCTATGCTGTGTCCACTCCTTCTCTCTAGTTTCCCTGGTAAACACATGTGAAAATCAGCAAATCCGTGGCTCGATTCGGCCCGTTGGTCGCGAGGGGTCTTCTTCCGGTATTCTTCGTCTCTCGGCGCTAGCGCCAGGGACTTGAGCGTGTTGTGTGCGTGTGTGTGTCTCTGTGTGTCTGTGTCTAGGCTTAGGCAGCTACGAACACGGAGCAAGCCACATATAAGGGGACAACGAAACCGCCGAGTTGCTTCGAAAAAACGTTTTTTTTTTTCAACCATAATGGAACAAATTACGGGGATACGAAAGAAAAAAAAACCCCACAGCAGAATTTCGACAACTCTGCGTTGGAATATTCGAATAAAAACGTGAAAAAAAAAGTGCACGCGCTTTTTCGCAAACGTCCGCCGAGTCGCGAATTTTTTTTTCTCCCCCGGTGAAAATAAACGACGAAAAGCCGAGGGAAAATTGCGAGTGTGTCGAGAAATTTTTTCGAAGCAACTCGGTTTGGCAGCGATAACAAAAATTTGCAGCATTTCTACGAAAATGAAGGGAACAAAATAAACCTTTCTCAAACGACAGGCTTGGCTGTATGTGCGACGGCCGTAACTCCTAAAGTAATTCATAAGTACAGAAACGAACGTCATAAAGTGCTGAATTGTTTTTTTTTTCGAGGCGGCAGGGAATTGTTAACTATGGGGACATCGAAAGTTAATGATAAGAGATAAGACAATGACTATGATAATAATATTAATAGTAATAAAAGTAGTAGTAACAATGATAAAAATTGTAATGACAATAACGATAATAATTATAATATTAACGATAATAATAATAATAATAATAATAAGACTTGGTAGTATCGAGGTGAGAATAAAGATAAGATCGGGTTGATTTGGACATACCTCTCGTACTGCCTGTTGTGCAGCTTCCCGGGTAGTAAAAGTTATAAAAGCATATCCTCTGTTGGTACATGTCATTGGATCCATCATCAGCCTCAAATCCCATATCTTTCCACACTTTTCGAACAGTGGTATCAATTCATCCTCGTACATATCTTTCGGGATTTTGCCACAAAAAACCTTTTTGAAAAAAGAAGACAAAAAGAAACAAAAGAAAACGAGCGATTACAGATTGGTACTTTTGATTGGTTTGCTTGGTTAGTTTATTGCATTTTTTTGTCGACGATAAGAATAATTGGTAAATGTTCGGAAGTTGGGCTCCTGCTAGAATCTTTGAGATAGTCCTATCGCTTCACACTAGTCATACCACTGATCATACTTGAGACCTGTGCAATTTATATCTTTAACGTATGCAAAGAAAATAATAATTTGCGATAACTAAAATGTTCCTTTTGTAAACTGTTTAACGAATGTTCACATTTAATTAGAAAAATGAAAAAAAAAAAACAAATAGCTGTTCCAACGATTCGCGTAGTATTTCTAGGTTTGATATTTGGCAATGTAATGTTCGAGAGTAATATTCAAATTGCGGAAATGCCTTCAGCGCCTCTAGCAGCGTTAAACGCGACATCTACAATAGGCGTCAGCCGTGTTAACCACGGAAGCGGAAAACGGCATTCTCGTCCATGCGGTCAACCAGCGAGCGTGTCGAAATAAGTACTATTTAATAGCGTAATAAAGACTACGTTTTTGTCGGCCATAAAGGTGTTGATATTGTTCAAAAGGAGTTGCCCGAGTACATTACAGGCAACATTGGTCCTGTCTCCGTCTCTTTTTACTCATTCAGGCGAGTTCAACCTCCGTGCTTTTCAACGTCGATCTGTCAAAACAATGTCAGGTGCGGGAAATGTACAGCATTGTATCCGGGCCACGACTGGTAAAAAAAGCGTGGAAAATATGTGTCGGCGAAATATCTCGGTTAAAATTGAAATATGTGTGGAAATTCGAATGAGTGAGATGAGGTTAGGAATACAGACAGTTGTTGCCTTGCTGTCACGTCTCTGTCGTAGCAAGTGGTAATTAATCCAATACCGGAAGTTCAAATTAAACTTGATATTACATGAAAATAAGGTCAATAAGCGTATTTTTTTCTGAGAGTATTGGATAGCTATAAGTGTTAAGTATGTAAATCAGATTATTTTTAAGAATCTGACGGATTCTCACTATTGTATACACTTTTGTAGTGACCGGAAATTGGGTTTTTCTATGTCGTCTCGGGATTCCTTCAAAAAAGTACGCAATTTTTGTATATTTTTTCTCTGTAATAAGGTCGATAACCGACCCTGAAATTTTACAGAGACGATTATTAATATATTTAGCGGAGCTCGAAGAAACAAATTATGCAAATCCTATGAATCGAAGCATGTCGATAGGACTACCTCAAGAGAAAGGTTAATTCTTGTTTGGGTTTGTTTGGGTGATTCTAGCAAGAGCCCCACCTTCCGAGTATTTACCGAATTGCCAGGCACAAATAACCTGCTGACGGATACTTATGACATATGAGGCTGAATACGTATAAGCTATTCTTCTTCATACGGAAGTATAAAGCGTGCATACGTATAGGTGGAAGCTGTGATCTTTACAGACTCTTCTAGAGCAAGTGGAATTCACGAAAGCCGAAGGAAAAACTCCGTGTGAAAATAAATGAAAAGTCTTAAGGAATCATCAGTGTAAAATAACAAAAAAGATCGACTTTCTTAGACTCTGGAAGGAAAAGTCTTCGCGCTATCACGAGTGCTTCGATTTGACGTAAAAAAAACAGACTGGTTGGCGTATTTTAACCATCGAAGAAAAAGGCAAAAATCAGTTATTTTTCGACCGTTACACTGCGATGAAACAAAATTGTCCATGTTTATTTTACTTTTTCGACACGTTCAGTTCTTCGTTTATTTCGTTGCTCCGTTTTGCTCCATTGTATTTTTCATTCAGCTGTTTTTGTTTCTCGTTTTTTGTACAATTTTTTTTTTTCGCGCTTGCTCGCAACTATTATTATACGTTTTGTCCTTTCAATGATTTACCTCGCAACCGTTTCCCGGTGTCGGGCCCTCCCAGTTCGGCGGTGGACCCCCGTACTTTCTCTGCCCGGTCGTCACGTCTAACGTGTAGCCAGTTCTCTCCAGTATCTCCTGCGGACAGGAATTCGACAGGAGAAATTAGAGCAATCGCATGCTGCATTTTGTGCGCGTTTGGTGATTTAAAATTGCATATAAACGGAAAAAGGCATTTGATTGTCCACGATAATTTCAAGGCTACGGACGTGTAAGAAAAATGTTCCGATCGTACAATAAAATATGATGTTCTTCCAGAAGTTTTTCACATCCAAGCCCAAAGGAGAATGTTCGGACTAGAGAAAAATATTATCACAGAGACGGAAAAAAGTTTGGCTGCACTTATGCGATCCTAGATATAAATATAAATTATGCACACGTATACATGGATGCAAAGATGCATGTAGACTGAGAAAAAGTATTATTTGGATTCATTTTAATATAATTAATGTGGATAATCATAGAATGATGTAGATATATTTATTTATTCATTTTTCGTCATTCTCGCTCTGCCGGGCTTTAGAATATACAATACTGAATAACACTAGCTGTTACCCGCGGCTATGCTCGCGTGTATTTCACAATTGACAGAAATAATACTTTCTCAGTACTCCAAAGGCGTTATCCGAAAGTCCCCGAAATATGAAAACCAGGGTTCGTAAAAATCCGATATTTATTTTAAACATCGAAAATCTCCGATGTTTTCGATATTTCGGTCTCCGAGGTTTGGTCTTCCGTGTAAAATTCTTTCGGAGTTTCGATCTTTCGGGGTAGTATTTTTTTCGAAGTTTTGAGCGTTCCGATCATTCAAACTTCGTGATTTCAACTCGGCCCCATCTTGAATTTTCCAACTTCAATATTCGGAATGTTAAACCGTCGGATAATTCAAAGTTCGGAGCTTCAACTCGGCCCCGTAGTTACAGAGAAAGCAAGAAAGAAAGCGGAGTAGATGTTTTGGCAATAAAGGGGACATTTTCAAATATGCTGGGCGGAAAAATACCAGAAAGTACATGGACTACTTTTGAGAAATAAAAGAAGTCTGCAGAAAGATGAACGAGGAAGAGGGTGGAGAAAGCGATGGAGTGGAGGAATAAATGAAGAAAAGGAGAGGAATGTTAGACGTTACGAAGTGCAAGAATCTGGGACGTAGTGAATAAGTGGAGGAATATGTATGCGGAGCGTTATTGTATTGTAAAAAACTGATCAAAGGTGTGCAAATAAAACTCGATTGATATCAATATATATATCACTCGTTATATCCTGTGATCAAGCTTGACCCAGACTCCATTTAAACCGCGCGCGTAAACCGAATCGATAAAATTTTGTTTCTTCTAGGTTGGTACAACCTGCTTTGGCATTAGTGTGAAGTTTGAGCGGGATACCGTCCATTAGTCTGGGTTTGACAGCCATTTGTTTACGACGCGAAAAGTTTGTCCGGCGATTTTTACACGATTCATGGATTTTTCACCACGACAATACGACGTCACATTCCAGCCTGAATGTGACTGAATTTTCGGCCAAACACGAAACAAAAGTCATCGCTCAGCCACCGTACTCGCCAGATTTGGCTCCCTATGACTTTTTCCTGTTTCCGAAACTCAAATATCCGCTCCGGGAAACGCGTGAGTCGATTGAGGCCATAAAACGAAATTCGCTGAAGGAACTCAAGGCCATCCCGGCCGAGGCCTATAAAAAGTGTATGGAAAATTGGATTAATCGTTCGCATTCTTGTATTGGCTCAAAAGGAGGCTATTTCGAAGACGATAATAAAAATTTGTATCAAAATACATAAAAATGTTGTTTTTTCAACCAGTCCGGGTCAAATTTGATTAAAGGGTGTATCTTGCGAACCCTGATAAAAAACTCATTGAAAAATTGAGTTTCATTTACCCCAGTACCTCTTTGTAGAACATGTTTGTATGGTGGTGAAGTTTGCTTCGTTGGAACGCAACGAAAGTCCTTTTTTACATTTAATTTCCACATTTGTGTTACAATGGAATGTCTTTTTTTTAAAGATTTATATCGTAGATCGCAAAATGAATATTTTTTAAATAATGGCGAAAAGCTTTTCGCAGGCAAAATCTGTCGAGATAAATGAAAGGAACTCAGAAATATTTGCTTTGCATTTCAACGATGCAAACTTCAACCTCATACGTTCGTGGAATTGCCTTTTGGGGCAGAGATGACCAGGCTACTGGCAGAGCTCTCCCCAAGCACACTGCATCTTCTACAATGTTTCTACGCAGTCTCTAGCCAGCAGCCTGCCTCTCAGTAGTCTGTTTCGTGACACTTTTTTCGCTCTTTCTCGGCTTAAGTTTCCGTTTTCGGCAAAAACTCGCCGGTATTCGCAATCAGCAGAATCCTTCAGGCAGACCCTTGAAATGACACAAAAGTCGATAAACAAAACTTTTACGATCGTAGAGATCCACGCCCTTGTCTACTGAAAAAAAATGCACAGATCATGATGAAAATGACGAAAGGAGAAAAATAGAGAATCCTTCCACCGATGCAAACGTCAGTGCCATGCAAGAATTTACGTCTACGGACTACTTCGAACGAAAGTGCAACCAATTTTTTCCTCATATCCGTACATTCCCATACCCGACGGAGAAATCCGTTTTTTTTTTCTTCATTTAAGGTAGTACGAGCGCGCAATCTTGATTTCTATAGATTTTGTTCAAATTTTAACCAGACATTGTTCATATCGTCATGCATGTTTGAGCGAAATTTCAGAACAATCGACTATTTAGATTGAGGGATAATGGGTTTTGAAATTGCAACTTTTAACACTGCAGGGTCTGCATTGAAATTTCGACAGATTAATTTTCCGTAAAAAATATTTGTCCTCTATAATAAGAAAACATATGGCAACACCGCATCGTTCCACGTATCCAATGACGTGAGTTTGCGCGGTATATTTAAAATATTACTACAACACAAATTTTTCTTTGGAAGTAATTTTTAATCGAACAAAGTTTCTAATTAGTTATGAATAAACCAACACTTTTATTCGTTAATAAATACAACATAAACAATATAAAATATTAATATTTAAAATGCAAATATCTTTTTATGACAACATTTTTAACTTTAGGAACACGATAATTATTTTTATCTCGCAATATTGAACAATACTGTTCTGCGGTGTTGTCATATTTCTTCTTATTATAGGGGACAAATATTTTTCACGTTACTGTGGCCTAAGGCCTTGGAAGAACCTTTCGGTCTGTATCCTCGTACCTTGATCTTGTCCTCGTCGGGTGCTTTGGGGGTCGTGCTTGTACCGGTGCCCTGGCCGGCTCTGCTCTTCTGTCGATAGGTCTTCATTACGCCGCAGAGATAGGCGGATTTGTTGGACACGTGCTCCAAATTTGACTCCAAAAATTGTGTCAAAACGTTGAGTGCACCGTCGACTGGAAATTCGCGCAGGGCATCGAGCGCCCTCTCGTCGAGATCGACGTGCGCGAGCTTTCCGGTTTTGTATATCTCGTCCAATTTCGATGCGACCTTCTCGTCCAATCCGTACTCGATGAGCTTCGCGTAGTCCTCGGTCCTCTCGACGCACTGCTCCATCTCCTCCTTGGACGGCTGCTTCTCTTCCATTTTGAGTTCCCCATTACCCTCTGCCATAGCTGCGATCAATCGAAAAGTTCGTCCATATTCGATTAGTCTCGTTTCACGAATACTGCTTTGCGTTCGGATGTTAATATTGATTATTTGATAATGATAATTATTTGATCGCTGGCAGTGTACTCTCGTAAAATTTTATACGGAAGTCAGTATTTTTAATGCTTTCGTGTATTCGAAATTGCGCAAATATTTTGGTCTTAAAACAATTAATAACAACAACAACAATAATAATAATAATAAAATATTTTTTTAGCAAAATAAAAAAATAAAATAAATTTATTACAATTAAAGAAAAAACTAATAATAATTATCAAAGAATAATTTTTTTTAATAAAATAGGAAATAAAATTGATTGATTACGTTGAAAAAACAATCAATAATAATAATCGAAGAATAATTTTTTTTAATCAAATTAAAAATTAAGTAAATGAAATTTTACAACGAATAAAATACAAAATAAAGAACAATAAAATTTTGTATGAAAGTCGGTATTTTGGATGCGTTCGTGTATTCGAAATTGCGCGAATGTTTTGGTCTTAAAACAATGAATAATAATAATAATAATGATGCAGAGCATTGATTACGTTAAAAAAACAATTAATAATAATAATCGAAGAATAATTTTTTTTAATAAAATAAAAAATAAAATAAATTGATTACATTGAAGAAAAAATTATTAATAATTATCGAAGAATATTTTTTTTTAAGAAAATTTTATAATGAATAAAATACAAACTAAAGAACAGTTATCAATCTTTTACCTTTTTTATTCGTTTATTAATTGTAACGAGAAACAGTTAATAATAATTATAATTAAAGAGTAATCATTTTTTCAATAAAATACATTAATTTAAAAAAAACAACAAAATAAATAATGATTGTTTTTTGATTATCATTATTATACATGTAAACAAAAATTTAGTTTCAGATGCATAAAAATATTAAGAATGACTAATAATATAATAAAAATAGGAAATGGAATAAATTAATTGAAAGTATTTTTAGATGATAAAAAATGATTTTCTACAGGTAAGATTTTCATTGAATATGTCTTTATATGTGTTTGGACGCGACTAAATATAATAAATTCGCAATCTTATAGATTCGTCAGTGGAAGATTCATCTCTACGAATATTCATCGGCAAAGGGGCGGGGGGGCAGAAGGCAGGGGGCATAGAGATACGCAAAATTCTAGTCTGACAGATCGTACGAGGTTAATAATAGAAGTCTGCTGTACGGCGAAACATTCGCGGTGGCGGGACGAGAGTGGACGAGAGTGTGGCTCGAGAATGGACGAGAGTGAGTGGTCTGGGGGGGGGGGGGGGGCGAGGGGAAAGAACGACGGGATGCAGCGAGAGGAAAGGAAGATTATTAAGCACGCTAAGCGGAATCCGTCGTGAAGACTCGCGCAAACGTGCTATATAGCTATATACACATGGGAGTTTCTCTCTGTCTCTCTCTTCGTCAACGCCGGTTGGGACACTCGCCCCCGACGTGCTTATCCGCAAACTTTTTCCCGCGCGCATCATGAAAAATAAGAAAACGAAAAAAAAAGACAACACGATTCTCGGTCCCGATTATGAAGGTTGGAAAACGACCGCGAAAATTTGGAAAATTTCGGTGCTTCGAAAGAAATGAAATATTTGTTTTGTTCTTTTTTTTTTTCTTTTAGGAGTGTGATAAAGAATTACATTTACCAAGATTCGTCATCTTTCATCAAAGAACAAGGTAAGTGCGAATAAGTAAGTAAGTACTTACTCGCATTTACTGACTTACACTTACTTACTAGCATTTATTTTGTCCTTGCTCAATGTCCTCGAGGGTGGCAAAAATGCTCTTCATCCCCCAGCCAAGATTCGTGATGTTTCACCAAAGGACAATGTAAGTGCGAGTAAGTATGTAAGTAAGGGCGAGTAAGTAAGCAAGTAAGTGCGAGTAAGTAAGTAAATAAGTGCGAGTAAGTGAGAGTACGTAAGCAAGTGCGAGTAAGTAAGTGAGTAAATACTAAGTAAGTACTTGCTTGCACTTACTTACTAGCATTTACTTTGTCCTTACTCAATGCCGTTGAGGGTGGCAGAGATGCTCTTCATCCGCCAGCCAAGATTCGTAATCTTCCACCAAAGGACAATGTAAGTGTGAGTAAGTAAGTAAGCGCGAGTAAGTAAGTAAGTGCGAGTAAGTAAGCGCGAGTAAGTGCGAGTTAGTAAGCGCAAGTAAGTAAGCGCAAGTAAGTAAGCGCGAGTAAGTAAGTGCGAGTTAGTAAGCGCGAGTAAGTAAGCGCGAGTAAGTAAGTGCGAGTAAGTAAGTAAATAAGTGCGAGTAAGTGAGAGTAAGTAAATACTAAGTAAGTACTTACTTGCACTTACTGAGTTACACTTTCTTACTAGCATTTACTTTGTCCTTACTCAATGCCGTTGAGGGTGGCAGAAATGCTCTTCATCCGCCAGCCAAGATTCGTAATCTTCCACCAAAGGACAATGTAAGTGTGAGTACGTATGTAAGTGCGAGTAAGTAAGTAAGCGCAAGTAAGTAAGTAAGCGCGAGTGAGTAAGTAAGCGCGAGTGAGTAAGTAAGTGCGAGTAAGTAAGTAAGTGCGGGTAAGTACTTACTTACTCGCACTTACCTTGTCCTTTGATAAAGCATTACGAATCTTGGGTGGCGGATGAAGAGCATTTCTATCAGCCTCGAGGGCATTCAATGAGGACAAAGTAAGTGCGAGTAAGTAAGTCAGTAAGTGCAAGTAAATACTTACTTACTTACTTACTTACTCGCACTTACTTTGTCCTTACTCAATGTCCTTGAGGCTGGCGAAGATGCTCCTCATTCGCCAGCCAAGATTCGTAATCTTTCATCAAACCTCGATGGCTCAATATTGAATATATATCTACATATATGGTTTACGATGGGCAAGATAGGGTTTTTTTTTCTCTAAATGTTTACAAAGGTTAAGTAGGCGTTAATTCGTTGTTAAAAATGGTTTATCACGGTGCTAAATGAATAATAAAAATTATATCCCCTGCAGCGCAAACGTCTTCCCAATCTAACCGCACGTAAAATGATATACATTAAACTATTTATTATCTCGTGTTGTGTGGGGGAAAAAAATTCAAAGAATTCGTTAAACCTCAGCATAGCGTAGACAATGTAAATTTTTTTGCTCTATTTAATCTTGCATCTTGGCTTACGCTCCAACCTCCTTGAAAGCGATTAAGTGTGCACGTGTGCGATGCAACCGAGATGCACTCTCGCACCTGCCACTTACGTTTTCCCCCCCAGTGACTCTTTTCTCTTGTATCGTTTTTTTTCTCCTTTTTTTTTATTTTGCGCTCTTCTTATCTTATCGTTTTGTCTTCATTTTTTGTGCTATCGTTCTCAGCGATGACGATGCGCTAATTCGACGATTCCTGGGGAAATTGTGTGTGTGCGAAAGTAATAAAAAAAAAAAAGAGGCAAAGGTACTTTCGAACACCCACGCACGAGGGCGCCTATTATTCATACGCACGTGACGAAAGATACGCGCGCACGTTCGCACGTCCGAGCTGGGAAAACTTTCGTCGCGCGGTTCGTTGGTACGCGTACGACGAGGAAGAAGAAAAAGAGGAGAAATAAAATGGAAAAGACGATACCGCGAGATAGTCGATTGCACGAGAGGGTAGAGACGGGCACTGCAAGTTGGAGAAAATTCCAGGCAGACTCGCTGCAAGCTTCGCGTCGATTTATCTCGCACCCGCTCGTTTTCACTCTCTCACTGAATCGAAAGAAAAAGAAAAAGAAAAATGATATGGCGGCCGCTCCGAAAGTTGAATACGCAAAAAAGTTGGAGTAAATTTAAAGCGTGTTAGATTGAAGATATAAAATTGGAAAATTGAGAATCTCTCGGTCAACGAAATTGAAGGAGAATTAAAAATCGTTCTACCAATGAAATTGAAAACTGGAAATCTCTCTCCGAAATAAAATTGAAGGAGTAAAATTGACAATTAAAAATCTCTCTCCCTATCTCATTAGAATTGAAGTTAATTGAAAATTGAGAATTTCCATCTAATAAAATTAAAGAAATGAAATAAAAAATGAACAATCTCTCTGTATCAATAAAACTGGAGGAGTAAAATTGAAAATTGGAATCTCTCTCCCGATACAATTGAAGGAGTAAAATTGAAAAGAGAGAAAACTTTTCTTAATAAAATTGAAGTAGTAAAATTGAAAATTGACAATCCCTCTCCCGATAAAATTGAAGGAGTAAAATTGTAAATTGAGAATCTCTCTCCCTCTCACTCAATAAAATTAAAAATTGAGCATTCATCTCAACAAAATTGAAGAAGTAGAATTGAAAATTGACAATTTCTATCCAAATAAAATTGAAAATTGACGATCTCTCTCAATAAAAATGAAGGACTAAAACTAAAATTTGAGAATCTCTCCCAGTAAAAATGAAAATTGAGAATTTCTCTCTCTCGTCTTCCCACAGAATTGAAAAAAAGAATATTATTGGAGGCTTAAAAATGGTATACATAAGAAAGTTCAAGTAAAATTGAACGATAGTCTCTCTCTCTCTTTCTCTAAGGCAGCAGATGCTCCAGACTACAAAATGAATGAAATTCTCCCTCTCGCTAAATTAAACAGACACAGTAGGCTTCAGAAATGTTATACATAAGAAAGTTGAAGTAAAATTGAAGAGTAGAACTCTGCCACACTTTTCCATTGAAAATCAATTCATATCCCCATTTTTCTTTGTTTACCGTGCTCGTTCGCAGCGCCGCGCACAATTCAAATCACGATTTCAACGAGAACGAAAAAAAAGGTCCTAAAGCACTGCAAAACGAGGCTCACATCGCCAATGAAGGAAAAAAGAACAAAAGAAAACACCGCGTTTCCTTTCTCAAGCTCAGAAGCACGCGAATTTTCGTCTCCCCGAGAAAGCTCCGAGGAGCGAGCGCGCGAGTGAAAAAAAAACAAGAAGAATACACGCCAACGTCTGTGGCTGTTTTTTTGCGCGCGCGCGTGTCTGGGTTTTCGGGCGCGGGCAGCCGGCCGGCTTTGTGCACACTGGCTGCATCCACTGGCTGGTTGGCGGGGCCACCGTCGCCTCGCGCGCGCGCGCGCTCTCGCGCTCACCTAAGCGATCAGGAATGCACTCGCTTGCACTCTCGCGCGACGTAACACGCACACACGCCGCGTGAGAGCGCGAGGGAGCGCGCGCGCGCAGAACCACATGCACTTTTATATAGCCGGGCGCACACTCTCACACACACACACACCTGCCTAAAATTCGTTGCTCTCGTAGCACGACGCGTTCAATTTTCGCTCTTTTCTTCCTTTCTTTTATTCTTCCTTATTTCCACGACACAGACACAAATAGACCTACCACACACTCCCATTAATGACGATGCACTCATTTCTGCGTGCCCCGTTTTTTTGTTTTTTTCCCTTTCGCCATCAGACACAAAAGAATATCAATGCACCGGCTTATGCATTTTCTTTTTCTGAATTTCTCTTTGCCCCGCTCAATTTCCCGAACGCACGCGAAAAAAAACGCGCGTGTGTGTGTCGAGTCGAATAAATTTGGCGGATGAAAACGCGTCGTGGTCTCTCGCGAATATGCACGCACACAGATACACAGCCAAGAGCCACACGCGTCGTACAGACCGAGGGGAGCCAGAGAGCGGTCACAACGCGATAGTCACGATAGATCGCGCTTGTTTTCGTTGCACGTTACTTTCCCTCCGTTTTGCACGAGTTTTCGCTCTTTTCTCGCCCAATTTTTGTTTCCCCTCGTCTTTATCATCGTTGTTTATTAATTTATATCGTGAGTTGTGTTTTTTCGTTACCTTGATAACAACAAAAATTGCACGCACTGTCCGACGGTGGGGGGTTAGAAAATCGGCGGTGGGCGCGCGCGTGTATACGCGTCGATGGAGAAACGGCGAGACAGCGGTGCAGCGCGCGCGCGCGCGTGTGTGCGTTTGATGGCGAGGAGCGTGGTGCGCCGGGAGACGAGCGCGCGCGAGAGAGAAAGAACGAGGGAGGCGAGACGCGCGCGCGCACACGTTGTGCGCGCAAAACACACACGTCAAAGGCCGCCCGATCCGCGCCCGGCTCGAGGAAAAAGGAAGACGAGGAGGAGGGAGAGGGGCGGGAGGGGTTGAGGAGGAGGACGAGAGGATATCGCTGCTACGGGGTTCACAAAACGACGCTCAAAGATGTAAGCTCGAACCCAGTAGTAGAGACCGCGCGGGGGGCAGCACCGGCCACGAGAGACGAGCGCGGACCCTCAGCACCAACCACGTTTCGCACTAGTGCCAATGTCTCGCGAAACGCGGCAGCACTGAGATCTACCTTCTCTCTCTCTCTCGCGCGCGCACTTGCTATTTTCGTTTCGCGAACCGGCGAATCCTCATTGGAGGATTGGCTCCCTACCACGCGACGATTACCCCTTCCGCTGAGGAAACTCGCTACCCCCACCACGACCCCGCTGCCGACGGCCGCTCGTATAAATTCGCGCGTAAACAAGAGGGGGGCGAGTGCGGTTGGCGAGGCTGACCGGGAGGGAGGGATGGTGCGGACAATATGCACTGGAGAATGCAACGAACACGTTGCGATCTCTCTGCCTTTATTTCTCGATAACCCCCCCCCCCCGCCGCGTCGCGCTCTTCTCCCCCGATTCGCAACTCTCTCACGGTTCGGTCCCTTCTTCCCCTCCTACTTATTCCACTTCTTCTTTTTCTACTTGTTCTTCCTTTGGGACCTTCCACCTCTGCTCGCGATGCTTCCACTTCTTTCTCTACTTGCTCTTCCTTTGGGACCACCACTTCTCGCTCCTACACGACCTCTTTTTCTACTTGCTCTCCCTCTAGTATTTCTACTCGCGTTTCTTGCTCTCTGCATCTGCGACTCATTTTCTTTTTTTTTTTTCGGCTACGCGCTTGTACTCGAGGGCTTGCGGATCTTTTTTCATTGATGGTTGAGGTTTTTAGGGAAAACGAAGGATCGCGAGGTGTAGAATTAACTCACGCGGGGGTCAGGGATTTTTATTTGCCCGGAGTATCAATTAGCTAGAAATGGCTTGGAATGGTTCTGCTCTCTGTTTTGCACTAATGTGGCACGTGGTTCCACTAGGCCTTGAGAGGCGTGTATTAGCTTGAAATTTTGACAAATCGGTTTCTTTCCATTGGAAAGTTTTATAGCGTAGGGTCTTGACTTGAATTTGCATGGAAGATTTTGGAAAAATTTGGAAAATTGACAGAGTTGTGACGACTTTTGTTGGAATAGAACGATTTTTTTTCGTCATTATTTATTCCTTTATTCTTTTCCTATACAAAGTCTTTTTTTTTGCACATTACGGTTGTTGATCTTCAACAAGAATGGGTAAAAACGTTGGAGTGATTTTGTTACTGTGTATAGGGCGAAAATTTGTTGAGCAGCTAAGAAGAATTGACTTCGTTGCATTCCAACGATGCAAGCTTCAACGTTGTCAAATCGCTACTGCAATTCAGACAGAGCATACTTTTAAAAGTTTCTATCGTACGACCGGATGATTTTTTTATACGTTTATTCGTTTGCTGATAAAAAATAAATAAAGTTTATTTTCGTCGAAAATCGAACTTTTTTTCTACAGCTGGCCATTCGCGTAATTCTCAAAATTTCCAAAAAACTATCCGTTTGTACGATTTTTTTTCTTATACTTTTCTTATACTCCCTATTGGGGGTCGAATATGGAGCTTTTTGGACCCCCAATAGGGAGCGTTTTGGATGGTTGTTAACTTCGAGGTGACCTCCGGGCAGACATTTGCCACCCATCTAGCGTGTTGGACGACTTTTTGAAAATTGCTACTTGGGCAGAGGCCTTCAAAGCCTGACATCTCTCCTGGTAGAGATGACATAGGCATCCGCTGCTTGGCTCTCACCAACTCGACTCTCCTACCCCTCACCGACTCATGTCTGCCAATTTTCCGATTTCATTTCATTTCCTTACTTTATTTTATTCACATGCTGTTTTTGCGTTTGTCTACACACCACCGCGATGCATTTTGCTACATTGCGACGGGGTGCCCTTAGGGAACTTCGATTGCAGTGTACGGAATAAACGCTTCGCTTTCTCTCCGTCTCAGCCTTAGAAGTAGTGTGCTAGTCATTGTCCATCTCCGGTTAATTTTTTTGAATTTTCGCGTTACCTTTTATCATTTACTATTCACTATCTACCTTTTGCCATTTACCACTTATCTTTTGCCATTTACTCCTTACCTTTTGCGATTTACTATCTACCTTTTACCATTTACTATTTACTATTTACCCTTGACCATTTACTATGTACCTTTTTCTATTCACCCTTAACAATTTTCTAGTCACCTTTTACGAGTCACTTTTTACCATTGACTATTTACCTTTCACCAATTACTATTTATTGTTTACCCTTTACCATTTACTATTTACCTTTCACAATTTACTATTTATTATTTACCCTTTACCATTTACTATTTACCCTTCACCCTTTAACATTTACCATTTACTATTTACCTTTTACTATTTACCTTTCACCATTTACTATTTATTATTTACCCTTTATCATTTAGTATTCACCCTTTACCTTTTACCATTTACTATTTACCATTTACCTTTTACTACTTACTATTTACTATTTACCTTTTACCATTTACTATTTATTATATACCTTTTACCATTTACTATTTACTATTTACCCTTTACCATTTACTATTTACCTTTTAACGTTCATTGTTTACCCTTACCTTTTACTATTTACAACCATTTTCTAGTCACCTTTTACCATTGAATATTAACCTTTCACCAATTACTATTTATTATTTACCCTTTACCATTTACTATTGACCTTTCACAATTTACTATTTATTATTTACTCTTTACCATTTACTATTTACTATTTATTATTTACTCTTTACCATTTACTATTTACCCTTCACCCTTTACCTTTTACCATTTACCATTTCCTACTTCCTATTTACCCTTTACCTTTTACCATTTACTATTTACTATTTACCTTTCACCAGTTACTATTTATTGTTTACCCTTAACCATTTACCATTTACTATTCACCTTTCACCATTTACTATTTATTATTTGCCCTTTACCATTTACGACTTACCGTTTACCGTTTATTATTGACCAATTACTATCCTGAATTTTCTTCCTCCTACGCATCTACATAAATTATTCCTAGTTTTCCAAATCTGATATCGTTTTTTACGAACCATTCTAATCTGGCACTATTATTTACCTGTTACTATCCCGCTAAAATTTAATTCTTTAAAAGATTATCTCACGACCTTTACTGTTCCACTTATCAACGCTTTACGTTTTTTTTTGTTTTTACTTTTGGCAATTTTTTTGCTCCATACGATTCGCCATTGTTAAAAAAAAAAACGGGGGAAAATACACAGACGGGCGCGCCCGCGTATCGTAATATCGTTAAAGCACGCATACATATATGTGAGGTCGCACGCTGCAGCCGCCTGCACTCTGTTGCACTCGGCGCGGGAACACTGCACCCCAGGACGCGGCACAACGCGCGGCGTTGCAACTGCCGCGCGCAACCGGCTTCCTCTACTTTTTGTTTGATTTTTTCCCCGTTTTCTTTCCTTTCTCTCGTCCCCCCCCCCCCCCCTTTCGCCTCGACCCACCGCGCCGACCTCTTCTTTCATGTATGATTCTCCAATTTTATCATCACGTGTCTCGCAGTGGCGAACAACGAGAATCAAAAAAATTATACCTCTTCGACTATTTTTATACCTATTTATCCACGTAAAAAAATACACACAGACACATGTACACATACACAACCTTCGCCAAAAGTACCAGGCGTTCCGAGTATAACTATACTGTCGCGGCGTGCCGAAAGTGAAGTTTCCAGTATCGAAAATACAAAAATTGTACGGATTAAAAAAAAAACAAAAACATACAAAGGGTGGCTGCGTATTTCGAAGAAAAAAAAAAGTACAAAAAAAATGGCAAACATATGGGAAACTTGATGACGTCGAAGTTTGCATCCTAGGAGTGCAACGATATATATTTTTTTTCTTCATTTTTATCATTATCCAAAGTCAATTTTTTTGCAAATTGAGGTCGTGAATATGAGGTCACGATTTTCACAGGCTACAACGACAAAAAAAAATTGTGTCGTTAAAAATCATTAAGTTTCGTTGCATTCCAACGATGCAAACTTCAACGTCGTAAAACTTGACAATAATTGGTCAGGTCGTGTGTGCCTTTCTCATCAGGACTACGGCAATTATTCACTGACGAAAAATTCGAGTACGTCGTACTTTTGACTAGAGCTGGATATATCCATTACCACACACAAACACACGCATATATATATATATATATATGTTGCTACTTTTTTTATAATATTGCTTTGTATATTACGTATATATTCATAACATTATATATATAAATATATAAATATATATATAATGTTATGAATATATACGTAATATATAAAGAAGTAATAAATATTATAAAAATATTATAAAATATTATATATTATAAATATAAAATATACAATATTATAAAAAAGTAGCATCGTAATGTAACCATCCAATTTAGCAGTGCCTGTACTCGTCTCACAATAATCGTCGTCGAATATACATACATATATATTCATATGCATATATATATATATATATATATATATATATATATATATGCAGGTTTGTTAGGTATCGGGCTCGAAATGCGCGAGAAGAAGAAAAGGGATGAATGGCGCAGGCATCGAATGCAGCTGCAAAAGTAAAGGGAGATCGGCGGCGCTGCCCGAGCCCCGGCGTTTCAACATTTCAGAGTGTGTGTACGTGTGTGCATCTGAACTGGACGCGAAAGCGAAAAAATCGTATTTTTTTCGCACCTTGTAGAATACTGGCTTTCTGTGCATATAAATGTGTGTGTGTGTGTGTACAGCAAGCGAGTATTCTTCCAGATACGAACAATATGCGGTTTTAATTTTTTGTTGTAATTTGTAAAATATTATTATTATTATTGTTGATATTATTATTAGATAATTTAAATAAAACCAATCGGCACGTACTGTCCGGACAACTCAATATGGATGAATATTATGAGAATGTAAACTTTGCGTTCCTGTATATTGAGAATATTTTCATAAGAATTAATTGGGGGATGAAGGATAAGTGATAGAATGTACTAAGATAATTTTTACAATTCATCCGTTTGTCCGTTTGTCTGTTGGGTTGTGAGCGAAATATCGCAATCGGCTCAGTCAATCGAAAGATATGCGAATTAACAATTTTCAAAAGTCGATTTAAAAAAGTGATATCGGTACGTGTTTATGGAGTCTGTAAGTACGAGGTCGCGGGCACAGCTATATATAATAATCTTCGTGATGTTGAAGTTTGCATCGTTGAAAGGCAACGAATTTTTTTTAATGCCCGCATTTTTACCGTTATTTAAATTAAGTATTTTTTTTAAATTTATAATTTATATTATATTTTATCATTTATTTTAATAAAAGAAATCCCTACGTGGTGCCATAGAGACTGGACTTTCGAACAGTTTAAGCCTTGGCGCATGCAAATCGGATGAACAATTTTTTAATATATTTTTTATTTACTATTTTAATATTTTAAAACCAGGTTGAAAAACGGCGTCCTCTTGGAAGCGTCGTACACCGCAAACTATACTTTAGATTCGAGTACAAAAATTTGTATACAGTCTTCTATATGTATATATTGACTATGAGTATTGATGCGAAAAAATTCATTCATCGTTTGCTTGAAAATAATTACGAAAAATACGCCCTCGTACCGCGAAGGAACCGTGGGTGTGGGGCCCCCACTTGTAGCGCAAAAAAAGGCCTTTTTCATGAATTTTTTTAAAGAAAACTACAAAACTTTTTTAATCGATCAATACACCATCTTAAAGAACACATCTTGAAGAACTTTCAGTAATTTTTTTATTGAAAAATATCACATTGTTTAGTGGCAAATGGCCGTCAATGAAATAATGTTTTTATATGCACGGTTTGCGGTGACCAACATTGCGGCGAAGTGGATCATCCGAAAAAAAAAATGCGGATGGATTTAGTCAAATATAAGTATAAACTAGTCTTTAATCGAAGGATTTTAAAAAATATTCATTTTTCACAAAATGGCGGACAGTCAAAGTTAATGGTTCGATTTTAACGAAAAAAAACGGCCGTTTTTTGGCTATAAAACGGCCATTTTTTTTCGAAAAAAAAAATCGAGCGATTAGAGACTACATTGTTATGCATTAAATAAGCCTGAAAAATTTCAAGAAGATCGGTTCATTAGTGTTCGAGTAATCTTGGTCACCGACTTCAGAAATGCCATTTTGAGTAAAACGCGTTTAAAGTTTCAATTTCAGTTCTTCAATTCACGGATTCTTCTCTTTCAACGCTCATATCTCAGTCAATTTTGTTCGCATCGACTTGAAATTTTCAGGATATATTCTCAGATACTTATACTTCAAAAAAATGCGATAAAAAAAATCGATGTTTTCAAAATCGCAAGTGGGGGTAACCCCTTAAACGCGTTTCGCTCGAAACACTCATTCCAAAGCCGGTGGACATGATATCTCGAGAACCACTTGATCCATTGTTTCCAAACTTACAGGAAATACGACGAGAAACATTCAAAGGTCGTTGACGATCTTACTTTTTCACAATCGATCCTCCCTCTTCAATAGTTACGTGAAAATGACGACTTTTATCATAGATTTTCTACGCTCGAGTTTCAATACGTCGCCACGTTGTTGAAAATAATTATTTTAATAATCGTCGATCGTCAACGACTCGTATGTACGGTTGACTCAAATAACCCGTTTGGTTTTGCGATTTCGGATGGACCATTTGAACCGGAGAGTGTCCACCGCCAGATGTCGCGAAAAAAAATTTCGTCTGCCGGCGGCCATGTTTTTCTCGTTTTTCTGTATTTTTCGGTGATTTCATGTAAAACCTATCTACACGCGTACCTTTCTGTAAAAAAAGTGCGTTTTTTTTCACCAACCGCTACCCGGAAAAAAAATATCGTCATTTGTGCCATTTCTTTTCGGGCCTGTGGGCAGATGCAGCCTCCCAAAGAACTCCGATCGGTTGGTTATTTATTGCGAGCATACGCGGTTGAAAAAGCCGCTAGAGCCTCTACGATAAACAAAACCCCGCGTCTGAGTAGACACGGAACTTATCTACTCGCTCGCGTTTCTCTCCACTAGCCATCCTGCCCTCGATCTTCTTGCCGATCGCTTTGCGTCGGAAATTTTCCAACGTGCTCGAAATTTCGTTATTTAGGAAATGCGAACAACGTGGCTCGTCTTGCAGGCTCGTCTCTTAGTCAATACAAAGATAAAAGGAAAAGAAAAAAAATTTCAAAAAAATTACAAAACAATTACAAAAAAATTACAAAAAAATTACAAAAAAACAGCGATAAAGAATGCAGTAGGGAACAAGCCAAACACACGAGTGACATTTTACTAACTTTCGGTTGCTTCGCGTCGAATTAGTTGTTTGCAAAAGATAGAGAGAGATAGGGGGGGGGGGGTTGGGGCAGAGATAGAAGTGTGTAAAATAATAATTCTGGGATTCTTGTGAATTCGCAGTAGGCTGAAAGAGGAAACACGTTGGAAGGAGAAAAGGAGGAGAAAAATAAAAGAATAAGAAGTAGAAGTAAAGTGAAAGGTCGAAGACCGAGACGTCGTCGGCGTCGTCGTCGTGTGTGTATTTTGTAAAAGTAAGATTCGTTTTCATCGATCGAGAGCCCCCCCCTGCCCCCGAGAGTGGTCTGCCGAGCACTGCGATCGAACCACTCAGCCATGTAAACTTATATATGCACACACACACACACACACACACACACACACACACACACACACACACACACACACACACACACACACACACACACACACACACACACACACACACACACACACACACACACACACACACACACACACACACACACACACACACACACACACACACACACACACACACACACACACACACACACACACACACACGACGCATGCGCTTGGGTGCATGTACATCTATATTCGTATTGTTGGCGGGGTATAAACGAGGCAGAAACGATTTGAAGGCGCGCTAGGGAAAAGGCGCGATTACTCACTGCACCGCTCTGCGTGTCGCTGACCGGACGTGTATGCGCGTATAAATGCACAAGTATACGGAGCGACGATGCGAATGTCCACTTATCATCGGTACACTCTTAAGGGGTTACCCCCACTTGCGATTTTGAGAAAAACGTTTTTTTTTATTGCATTTTTTTGAAGTATAAGTATCTGAGAATATGTCCTGAAAATTTCAAGTCGATCCGAACAAAATTGACTGAGATATGAGCGTTGAAAGAGAAGAATCCGTGAATTGAAGAACTGAAATTGTAACTTTAAACGCGTTTTTCTCAAAATGGCATTTCTGAAGTCGGTGACCAAGATTACTCGAACACTAATGAACCGATCTTCTTGAAATTCTGCAGGCTTATTTAATACATAAAAATGTAGTCTTTAATCGTTCGATTTTTTTTTTCGAAAAAACATGGCCGTTTTATAGCCAAAAAACGGCCGTTTTTTTTCGTTAAAATCGAACCATTAACTTTGACTGTCCGCCATTTTGTGAAAAATGAATATTTTTTAAAATCCTTCGATTAAAGACTAGTTTATACTTATATTTGACTAAATCCATCCGCATTTTTTTTTCAGATGATCCACTTCGCCGCAATGTTGGTCACCGCAAACCGTGTATATAAAAACATTATTTCATTGACGGCAATTTGCCACTAAACAATGTAATATTTTTCAATAAAAAAATTACTGAAAGTTCTTCAAGATGTGTTCTTTAAGATGGTATATTGATCGATTGAAAAGTTTTGTAGTTTTCTTTAAAAAAATTCATGAAAAAGGCCTTTTTTGCGCTACAAGTGGGGGTAACGCGTTAATAAATTATACATACTACGGATTAATGATTTGTACGTACTCATTTATTGATTACTCTATATAGAACCATGCAATTATGCATTCTTTTTTTTTTGAGAATTTTAAAGCTCTTTCTGGCGATGGTAATTTTGAGAATCAACAGAAGTTCCTCCTCCGATTTTGCTGAAACTTTTTTATGTGGAAGAATATCAAAAACTAAGAGACACGTATTTCTTTTTTATCGGCGGAAAAACGGCTTTACGGGGTGAAACGCGCCCTCGAAAATAGGGATGTTTTTCGTTTTTCGTCGATAACGTTATCGTTCTCAACGCCAGTACACGAAAAAAATAAACATCGTTGCAATTTGAAATTTTTTCATATCTCGTACCGCTAAAACGTTATCGACGAAAAACAAAAAACATCCCCATTTCTGAGGGTGCGTTTCGCCCCTTAAAACCGTTTTTCCACCGATAAAAAAAAATACGTATCTCTTAGTTTTCGATACTCTTCCACATAAAGAAGTTACAACAAGATCGAAGGAGGACACCAAAGTGATGTTCCTTGTTAGATCATTAGGCACCGAAGTTTCGTTGGAATGCAACGACACTTGTTCTTTTTTCGCATTTCCGTATTTTTTTTTTTGGCTCGTTTAGCCCGCTGTAATTGCTGTGAGACATTATTGATAATACTTATTAAAAATGAACAATCAAAAGCTGCAAAAAAGATTTCACATGCTAACAAAAATAATAAAGTAACAAAACAAAGAAGATTTTCCATTACATTACAACGATGCAAACGATACCATGATTTTTCAATTTTACTTTGATTGATGGACGAGCAGATGATGCAAATGCAATTCTCACATCTCAGTTATTATTGTATGGAAACGTCGTAATGTTATCCGGAAAACTGGAAGTATTGTTACTTTTTATATCAAATTTGCTTGATGTCTTTGAGAACTTTATATTTGTATTTTGTTATTCCAATGGTATTCTTCTTACTATTGTTACTATTATTATTATCATTACCATTATTATAGTCTGCGCGATCGCTTCGAGCGGTGATCGTTCTGTGTGCCGGAGAGAAAAGAGGATCGTTACACACCCCAGGCGCGAAAAAAAGTGACGATATTTACGCACACACATGCATGCAAATATACATGTACATGCAGTGGGTAAAATATTTTTTTGCACGTGCCGCGTTTTTTTTCTAAGCATTCTTTGGCTATGTCCATTAACGGACGTCTTGAGTATTAACATTCAAGTACGAAGTATTGATATTTGAAGTGAGTGGCCGGAGAAAAAAATGCGCGAGAATATTTTGTCTTTTTTTTTGTATATATGTACGTGTATATATATATATATATATATGTGTGTGTGTATGTATGTTTATTCGAAATTATATGTACCAAAAAATAATCTGCAGAAATATTCTTCGTTTTTCGAGAAGTTCTTTTTTTTAGTAAATAACAAAAATATTTTCGCAGATCATTTCTGTGTATATATTTTTTTTTAGATTTTTTTGTAGATAATTTTATTTATTTATAATTTCGAATAATGAATATATATATTTATAGTGTAGTGGGCAAAAAAGCTTTTGCCTTTTTCTGAAAACAATAACGTTTCGAAACCAAAAACAATATTTTCGCAGTTCATTCTTGTATATTATATATTTTTGTCTCCGTTTTTTGTACATTATTTTCATATATATATATATATATAATGTTCAAAGCGAATCCAGAAAAAGGTTTTTTTTTCTTTTCTTTTCGAGAAGCGTTCGCAAAACAGGCACAAATTGAATTCATATATTTTTCCATATGAGTTTATCCCAATTATATTATTTCCCCATATTTGCCATATGAATATATATACTTTCGATGTATATATACATATGTTTATATATACATACATACATACATGCATGCACACATGAAATGGAAAAAAAAAATTCCGAGCGCGACAAATTCAAGCAACCGCGTCTGAGCCTCGTGATTCTTTTATTGCGCAGGCGCGCGATCGGCCTCGATATTTGCGCGCTCATCAACCTCGCACCTCAGCGTACTTCAACCAAGGTGTTTTCTTTTTTTTCTTTCAAATTTCTTTATTCTCTTTTCTTTTTCCACGTATTCTCGTTAATTTAGTTTGCGCACTGAAAGAAAAGAAAAAAACCTTTTTTTTTTCAATGTTGTAAATTTACCTGTCGGTATCCTCGACGACGACGATGTTTCTTCTAATATATATATACGTGTGTGTATACATACATATATATATAGATTTATATTGGTCCAATTTTTGCGGAATCGACGAGACGCGCGCACCGGATTTCAAACGAAAAAAAAAAAAAAAGAAAAAAAAATTTATCTCTCGGCGACACTGGCAGTACGCGCACGCGCGCTCTCGTCTTCACGATGACTTTCTTTCTCTCTCCCTCTTTTCTTTATTCTTCTCTCTTTCTCTCGCTTCTTATTTCGCTCGGTGCGCACTCGAACGCATAATTATTATCGGCGATAAGCACGAGAACGACGACGACGACACGTCATTCGAGGACACTTTGGATTTTCGGGGCTCGTTTGAAGTGCAAGGAAATAAGCGAATGGAAAACGAAAAGAAAATCAACAAAAAAAAAAACGATAACCGCAAACCAAAATTTCGTCGCACAGTATTTTTAGTGTTCTTTTGTTCCGTTTGTGGGCTTTTTCGAATGTTTTGTTTAACGAAGCTGAGGATTCACTGAACGAGTTGTCGTCTCAAACGTCACAAATTCGAAAAAACTCGCGTACGTACATATGTATGCTCGCAGATACATATGCCGAAAATATTTCCAGAAGCACCGTTTTTTCCCCCAACTTTTTTATTATTATTCTCGTTTTTTTCGTGAATTTTTGACGTTTTTTTTATTTTTTTTTAAACTTTTTATCCAAATATTGCAGTAGTTTTTTTTGTTATTGTCGAACGTGCGGTTTGCAGTGGTTTCCGGTGAATTTTGTTATACCGTAGGCACTTTTTCTTGGTATGTGTATTTTTTTCTTTTAATTTTCGTTTCTTTCTTATATTTTGACTCGTCGAGTGGTCCGGTGAGAGTTTTCTTGCATATGGATTCCGTCCTGACGTGCTTGGATCTCGATATTTCCGTTGTTTCCGCGTTTCCGTCCGCGATGCCGATCGAACGTTGCTCGCTGCAGCCGTGACGCGAACGATGAAGCTCCGTAGGTCGATGTGTCTCGAGTGACGGAGCGAGAAAGAGCGCGCGCGAGAGCGTGAGAGGAGAGAGCCAGAGAGAACGCGCAATTTTCGCGTACGAAGAAAAATACACACGAGTCCCGGAGCACAGAGAAACGAAAACGGACCGATGTATATATAAATATATTTATATATATGTATATATATAAATATATATATAAATATACGAGTGCGCAGCGTCTCGGTTGGATTTTCGTGGACTTTCTTATTATTTCCTTATTTCGTTACGTTATATTTTTTTTGTTTCGTTTTCGGATAAATCGTGTAAGTGCCTACATAGCCGTGATGCATAAATTGGACTGTCGCGCAGAGTGAGCGGTGCAGCGATGCAAGCCCCTACAAAGCGAAACCAGTTGCGCCTTCGAGTGCCCCCACCTCAATGCGAAAACCCCCTCCACCGCGCCCCGCTACGCTCTTCCCGCCAGCGCCCTCCCGGCCTCCGACCAACTGTTCGCCAATCCCTCCGCGCGACGCAGCCCTCTCGAGGGAACTATATCGCGCACCGTATCGCCGTGGTGGCGTATTTTTGCGTGCACACGAAGATGGGCGCGCATGTCGGGTGCTTGGCGTCTGCGCGCACGCGCGCGCGCACCACACGCACACACACACACATGATCGTGTTCTATTAGTGTGGATAGCGAGTTTAGTGACTCTCTCTCTCTCTGTCTTTTATTTCCTCTGTCGGTCTGTCTGTTGGGTTCTCTCTCTCTCTCAGACTCTCTCTCTCTCCCTCTCTCTCCCTCTCTGTTTTTTGCAGGCTGTGTCTCACTCCCTCTATCGTCTTTTCTCGGTCTTTCTCTTTCTCTCTTTCTCCCCGTTTCCCTCATTTGGTCTCTTTCCCTAACCTCTTTTTTGATCTACCTCTCTTCACCTTTCTCGCTGGCCCTTTTCCTGCTTTCTCCATTCCTTCCTTACGATCTTGTTGAAGCGAATGGGAGAAAGAGAGAGTCGCCTTATTCAGGGCCGTGTCCAACTACTTCCCAAGAGAGCTTCATCTCTTCTCACTCCCGTTTATTTATCTTTTTTTTTGCAGTTACTCGAAATGCGCGCGAGAGCTCTCTCTCCCGCGCTCTCCCTGTAGCCATAACGCGAATACATAACCTAGAGCAAGCGCATACCCTGGTGGTGCCACCACTGGCCTCTTACTTCACCTCGTTCCACTGCCAGTCTCTCCTTTTTCTTCTTGATTCTCGTTTCTTCGTGTTCTCTGCTTACTCTCCCCCTCTCTCTGTTTAATAATTCTCTGTTTAGGCTAAAATTCCACAAAAGTTCGCTCTCCACGCAACTTCGGCCCGAGCTAATCTCTTTCATTTTTCCGCACATGTATTATTGCCTTCTCGTATGTCGCGATTTGGTGTAGCACATGAGCAGAGCCCACAATGTGCCGATAGCCCTATCTCAATACTGAAAAAATCGCAATATGATTAAGTATAATTAACACGGACATTAGATCACTCGTTTCTATGCTTTGCATCTGCAAAATATCCGGACACACTGAGCTTTTAGTCGTACCGATTGACTGGGAAATTTGACACGTGAACATAACTTGTAAGAGGTAAACATAGCAAATTTGGTGCTACAATTTCGCGATCGACTGTGAATTTTTTAATGATACATCCTCGAACGAGTATCACGGATTTCATTTTCGGGCTTTCCTTCTCACATGATTCAGCATGGCTACTAAATCAGGGGTCCCGATTTCCCAAAGATGAATAATATTCAGGGCAAAACCAAATCGTCAAGCTCTGCGTCAGTGAATTTTACCGAGCTCGGGTTTGTTTTTTTTTTCTCAAAAACTTGATCATCTACGAGAAAACAGAGTTTCGATATGTTTAAGGTTATGTTGATCTTGTACATGCCCCAAATCACCGAATATTCATTTAAATATTCAGACACAGCTGTTCCTTCCGATATCAATGTAATCCTTATAATCTTTGGAGCACATTACTCTTTTGTTTCCTCTATCGATCGAATAGCGGTTCAGGAATGAAAAAGTTTAGTAGAACGTAAGTCCTACACTTGCATATTCGTTTTTATATTTTTAGTTCAATATTCGCCCGTTCGGCGAATATTGAAATTGGCGACACGCAGCGCCACTGGCGTGACTGCCCCGCGACGCTAGCGCCACTAGTTCCTTGGCCGTCCGCGCGTGGGCCTCGTCGACTCTACAACACGCGCTCGTTTTCTCCCGAATCTCTTGACCAGTTCTCGATCCTCAGCCGTGTGGAAAGACGTAGGTACACTCCCTATATTGTTTCTTTTCGTTTGCTCGATCCCTGGCGAGGCGAGACTCGCGGAGAGAACCTTCCTCTCTCCCCCGCTCTTTATTCTCTTTCCTCTTCCGTTCTTTCTCCGTAAAAAGTTGCGCCCGAGAACTGCACACGCAGCTGTGCACGGTCAACGTGGCGAATTTTCATTGAACGGATTCCAGTAGGATTGCCATTTTTTCCGCCCGATCGAATCTAAGCTCTCTCTCTCCCTCTCGGGAATTTTTTTTTCTCCTCATTTTATTAGTTCCCGAACGAGAAAACCACAAGTGAGAAAAAATCGAATTCCAAGAGGCTTTTTGGTGCGTCGATGGGGAGGAGAGAGTGCAACGGAGTGTGTGTGAGAGAGAGAGAGAGAGAGAGAGAGAGAGAAAGAGAGAGAGAGAGCAAAGGCGACGGCGCAGACGCCTGACCTCGAAATGAAAGGACCGCCTCGACGCGTCTCCTGCTGCCGTCTCCTCTTAATATCTCGGTTTCTATACTCGCTCCCCAAAGAGCAAGAGGGAGAGAGAGAAGGGCGCATTACCCGGGAATTGGTAAAAATTCAGTCATTGCCCCTGATCGACCCCTTGCGCGCCACGTGCGTCGACGCAGTTGCATCCCGTGTATTAGTGTATTATTTTTGCATCCCGGGCTCTCGTCCATCGTTCCATCTTTGTGGGCAAAAAAAAATAAAACTGCATACAACCGCTTACGCCGATAGCCGTTCGCTGTCTCATCCGTATCGTTTTCAGTAGTTACGGTTGCTCCTGATCGGGCATGGGAGAATGCACGAGTAAATATACAGTTTGATGCTCCTTTCGTCCTGAACGATTTAATGATTCAACTGCTGACAGCAGAAACAAAAATTCTGCCAAGTGCGTGTCGGAATATGCACGAAGTGGCGTTTCGTAGTCATTTGTGCGATTGATCGAAGAACCAATGTTTAGCTGATATGTAGTTACGAGGCTAATCCAAAAAGTAAGGTCTCCGAAGAGCTGGGGCCTATTACACTTCTCCGCTTGGGTGAAAATGACAAAAGTGAACATCTCGTCCTATTGCGGTTCTTTTCACCTAGTGAAAATGCGAGATTATTCACGTGACTTTACTCGGCACGAAATTTCGTGTCGAAATTCGTAGTGCGCATGCGTGGACGCCATCCTAAAGCAACGGCGACATTGGAAGCTGTATAATATGCCGGGTCACTACGAAATAGTTTATTCAGAGAGGGCAGCATTCCGTCGCGAATATTTAATAATGATCGATAACTTAAAGTTTATACCGTAGATATTATAGCATTCAATAATAATGAATAATTTGATGATAAATGTGCTTTTGCCATTATTTGGCTTGATGTTTCGCATATGGACCTTAATAAAGAAAAATGGTGAACAGAACCTCAATTTCATTTTGATAGACCCGTCTAGCGACCCCTGCGCGATAGGGTGCGCAAAGAAAAATAATTTCATCCCCATTTTACATATAGGGGAAAAATCGTTTACAAATGATTTTTCAAGATTTTTCTACGTATTGGGATGTTGAATAAGTTCTCGCTGTTTTTTTTTCGTGAAAATTAATGCTTTATTTTTTTAAATTATTCCTAATGCTTTCAAACGTTTCGAAACTGTGGTGTGTTCCACTCTTAATTATTCTGCAAGTTCAGTTAGCGTCTGACATGAGTCTTCATGAAGTAACGCCTCCAATTGAACGCATCAAAATCAGTATTTTCGAAGCGTCTAAACCAATCTCTGCGTCTTGATTCCGACAGAGCATGGTCGCCGTAAATTTCAGGAATTCTCTGTGCTTCAGCTGCAGACTTGTCTTGAATAATGTAGTGCAGTAAAATTTCTCGCAAATACTTTTTTTTTGGCACGAAATTGGACATGTTCAACACTATGAAAAAAAAAGTTGCTCACACTTCGGCGACATGACATACACTGAACTTCAAGTTTGCTTATAGTAACTTCTTTATAGATGCGTTTTCCATCTTAAACGACACGCACGTAGTTCTAGTAACGCCATCTGTTGGGAAACAGCGAGAACTTGTTCAACGTCCTGATATTAATTGAGATCTCAGGCATCTGCTTACAAAATTTCATGGACGAACATTCAAAACTGCGTCTTGCAGACGGACGGACATTACGGAATTACGAAGATTCCTTGTTTCACTACACAACCCTAAAATGACATCGAAACTAGGTTTTATAGGTACAGAAAAAATCGAAGAGCCGCGGTAGATGAGATCCGCACTGGCGGATTGGTGTTGGGTCCGGAAACAGGTACAAGTCTTGTACAGAGAATGTGCGAGGAGAGCCGAGATCTGGTGCGGTCATTTACGGGATATTGTGAACCACACCTAATCTCCATGTTTGTACCTCATATTAAAAAACTATTCGTACTTTTCAAATAAATAATACGTTGTATTAATAAATTAAAAAGTCAGGTTATTCCAAGACACCCTATACAAGATGAACGCGTAAAATTTGTCCACTGATCAACGAATAATCCAAAGTGACACGGGAATGTCATACTTTTCATCAGCTCTCGTCCTTGCCCAACATCATAGCCTCCATCGGATTTCGTTCCCGAATCTTGGAGGCTCCCCGTCTGGGGAGTCAAGTCTTTGTAGTAGCCACACCAGCCAGGCATTGTTTTTTGCGGGCCTTGATCATATTTTAGGCATAAGAATGAAGAATTTCCACACTGTCCGAACAACGACCATTTTCATATGCAACTCGTCGCGAGGCTAAAGAATTTGCAACCTTTCATGTTCATGGCGATTGTAGAGGCAGTCAGTGAACCGCCCCTACGGGCGGGTTACGGCCCTGGACCCGGCAGAGTTTGGCGCACTCACTCCGGTCTACCCTTAGGCTCGCGTCCCGTCCTTCTTCACTCGCGACGGTCCGCACCCATCGGGAATGTACCCACTGCGGACAAACGAAGAACCGGCGATGCCTTACACGCTCTCTCGCTTGCTGCAGAAACCTGTTCCTGTCAGAGCTGCGACCTCCTTCTTCTTCTTCTTCTTCTGTTGCTTCTCCTTCCTTCATCCTCCTTCGCCTCGGCTTCCTCTCGTCTTGAATCTCTCCTTCGCCCGAAACGCTCCACGAGGATTTTTCTTCAGCCGTGTGTCGGTGCAAAGCGACCATTGCTTCTTGACATTGGTATCCCTTTTACTTCAGCGCAATTGAAGTCTTCATGCTCGAATGATTTTGGAGATTGAGCAGTGTGTTGGGTGAGTAAGGGGTGCTTTGATATGGTGGCTTTTTTATTCGTATTTTTATTTTACTGTTATAAAGTGAAACTTTTTCATCTCCGTTTTGGATGCGATCTTCGAAAAATATATTAAAAAGAAAGCATTTAAATCCTTATTTAGTTATTTCAGGTGTGAGGATTTAATGATTTCATTTGTGGGCTGCGCGAGTCAACGTGAAGACGAAATGGGACGACGCAAGTATCCTATATTGTAAACAAAAATAATAATATCTTATGTACTTTAGGTAACGTGTTGTATTGTTATGATTGTTGAAATAAAAAATTTGAAAAATATTTGTACCTGTATTTACTTCCTTTCTTATCCACTATTAATAGAAGTAGTATTACTTTATTTCCGGTTAACTGGCGGAAAGTTGAATATTTTTATTTTTATACATTTAAATGTTCAATAGTACCAAATGGACCAATTTTCGGACAGCTGTTAGTGTTAAGTACCTATGTTCGGACACTATCATGACCCAATTTTCGGACACGTCTTCATGACCGACCATTATGAGGTCTTAGTTTCGGACAGCCAAAAATTGATTCTTATAGTTACAAGGTTCAAATTGAACAGGTATGTGAGAACTCTTTTTTATTCATTCATATACCGAGCATATAGTATCATAATTTTTTGGTGACTCGACCCCCGTAAGCAATAATTCGATATATTAGTAAAGAAAGTAACCCTCCGGGCACATTTCGCGTATATAAGTAAGAAAAAGATGGCATCGATGCCGTATAACCTCGCGGAAAGCCGACCACATAACCACAAACTTTGTTTGCGTTCTGACTAGTTACGTTACCTATTATGTTATCTAAATATCGGACACATGTACTTACCAATTGATTTTCTCTTCTTTTTTTCACTTTATACAAAATCACAAACTAAGTTAGTAATAAGAAACGAACCGTCAACGCTTGGCGTCGGGCGTTTCGGTCTCTGCGACTACGTTCTCTCGTAAAAGTAATCGGACATGAGATTCGATCGTGGTACATGCGTGTGATAGATGGCCCAATTAATGAGACGTTGAATTTATTATATAAAACCTTATCCAAACCGAAATGTAACGACGGCGTCGAAAAATCGGTTCGATTCGCTTTCGATTGGTCATAAGTCTACTCTAGAAATCGATAAAAAAAAAATAGGCCCCTATTCACAAATTATCGCAACTCTTTAGCTCTTCGGGTTAGAAAAGTGCATTCATCACATGACCGACGCGGACTCGTTAAAATAACTCGTCAATTTTACTACTAAAATTTGTTATCAGCGTACAATTTTCCAGTAAGTATCGAATAGTTGAAGGCTGAATAGAATGCAAGCGTCACTTTTCGTTACCACTCAATTATATACCTAATATAGTGAAATATTCGAACTACTGTCCGAACAGTGGGACCCGTCCGAGCGTTGGTGCCGTTACCTTAATAAGGAATCTAAAAAATGTTTGGGTGCCTTCAAAGCCTGAAAGCGCTAAAAAAATACAGGTATACAAGAAAAATACGTTTTCGTTGCATTCCAACGATGCAACCTTCAATGCCATCCTGTCGAACATCTTTGAAGAAAGGCAGAGCTGAGGTGGTAGATTTGCTACCGATAGGATTGCCTGCATATAGATTCAGACATTCGCTGCTCAGCTTTTTGACAGCATTTGCTCTACATAGCGAAATATCCCTTCCTCTTTATCCAATCTCAGATTTTTAACAGTAGGCAATTGCTGCTGCCACTTCAGCATGCTGCAATGGACAAAATCTACCTTCGTCCACATTCGTATGATCGCCTTCTTGAGCGCCTCGGCGAACTTGCCGCCCCCAATTTTCCTCCACAAACATCCTCCAGCACCGATTACCCGGGACGGTTAGAAATTTTTCTACGCGGACATCCCGTACGCGATAACGTACAGTAGTTTGCCGGCTAGGAGACGTCCTGAACCTAATGTTACGCACATAAATGACGCGAGCGGTGGTTGGCAGTTGTTGGCGCAAAACCGGATCGGGAGAGGGGGATCGCATGCAGCATCAGTCGCAGGACTCGAAGCGCATTCGAAGATTTTTCTGTCTGCCAAGCGGCATTATATATATATATATATATATAATTTCAATGCATGCATGTGCACCCTCGAAAGTGCATTCGAGCCCTATTCACGTACTTTTTCTTGTATGCAGTACCGTTCTGCATACTCCCTTTAGACGTATGAATGCCGCCCCAGCTCGCGCGCACAATGTGCCATACGTGCATTGCTATATTCAAACGTATAAATATATTTGGCTGTCTGGATCAAACGTACAGTCGTTTTTTTTTAATCCAGCAGTATTAATGTGATTTTAGTAAAGTTGTAATATCGTTAGGAGATACTCTACTCCACTATTGAGACACCGTTGTCATCACTGAGGAAGTTCTCTAGAAAGATATTGATTTGATTATCTTCAATGATCTCCTTATCTAAAGGCTGATTCAATGAATTAACATCAGGATACCCCACCTATTGCTGTTTTTGCTGCACGAAAGCCACCATAAGCATGGTGTTGAAGTTTGCATCGTTGGAATGCGACGAAAGTTCGTTTTATCATGATCTATCATTTTTTATAGATTAAGGTCGTGGATCCCCGGCGAAGATGAGAAAAGCCATTTGGGTGATTTTGATACCCTAAATCGGCAAAAAAATATGAGCAATAGAAGAAAAATTGACTTTCGTTGCATCCCAACAAATCGAACATCAACGTCATCCATAGAGAGACTGACGTCTGAAGAATATTGAGGTTGGAACTATCTTTTAATATTTTGTTGTTCAATCAAAGCCTTCACGGCCGAGTGTCGATGAACATTATCATCGCCTAGCTAGACAGTGTGCTTTCAATTGCCATGCCAATGTTCCGTCAGCCTCTTCCCTTTCGCTCCAATAGCTCATAGTAACAGATGCCATTGTAATCCGTAGCTAGTATTATGAATTACAATGACCTTCCTTAGCGATGCCAACCGTGTCTCAATAGTGAAGGACAGTATCTCTAAACCATATCAAATTTTTACTAAAATCACTTCAATACTTCGGAACCTATACCAAAAAAATGAGTCCGTAAGTTTGACCCGGACATCCTGATAGAGTGACGAAAGGTATCGTTTTTGCATCACCATCATGTGTATGCGTGTATACATACGCCCTGGTATAATTGGTGGTTCGAAGCATGGAAATCGAACGTGCATGACCTCATCGCGATGTGGTTCTGCTCGCGGACCACTCTCTCGCAAAGATAATCCTCAGCGTTCGTTTTCCTTTTTGCGGCCCCGATCTCAGCCTCTTACAAGTATATTCGAATATGTTCGCTTTTTCCAACCGGACGGCAGCTGGCTGAGTTTCTCGCGTACAGGAATTTGCCAATTAGTTATTCTAAGATAAGGGAATTACCTTCGATACCTTTATCGTGCACAGCACCTAGATTCACATTTGATTGTGACCGCAACATTTGACTGGTGTGCCCGCGAATTACCAGTCCCCTACTTGACACAATTAATGTCAAATACACATACATATATATACATGCGTACCTATGGTGAAGGAGTATCATTTCGATGGTGAAAAATTGCGAGGGGTTGAAATTCACCAAAGACAGGGATATTGATAATCAGTAGGGATGCTGTAGGAATAGTAGGACATGCTAGAAAATTTATGATCGCCATGATTGCTGATGATGATCATCACAGCCATGATTCGAGTTATCATGGCTGTGTACAATCCGTGGTGGACGGTGTCGATGTTGCACATTGGTGTAAGAGTTGAGTGAGAATTCGAAGGGGGCGCGCACGGTCGACGTCCGCCGCCTGTGTCCTCGCAGACACAATGCACTTTTTTTACACGGGGACTCTCTGTCTCCGTCCGCCTGTTCGTTTCTCTCTCTCTCTCTCCCTCTGCCTTATTCTCTTTTTCTCCCGCCTTATTCTCTCCCTCTGTCTCTCTTTCTCTGTCGCTGTCCCGCTCCCTCTCGTGCATTGTCGTGGGAGGTTGAAATTCGAACGGGCCGGTTTTCTGGTCACGTGGTATGGCCCAGTCTGGGTTGCAGTTGGACGCGCAACTCTCGTGGCAGCCCCATTATGTTCTCTCTCTCTCTCTCTCTCTCTCTCTCTCTCTCTTTCTCTTTTTCTCGCTTCTCGTCCTCGACGTCGTCGTCGTCGTCGCCGGACGTTGCTTCGCCTCAGCTTCACCAGCCTGTGCAATCCATGTGGCGTACGCATGTACGATAGCCTCTCTCCTTGCACTTTTGTGCCCCCTCCTCCACCTCGCCGCATATATTCATTCTTTATCCTTGCTCTCCGCCGCGAATCTTATTGTTCCGTTGCTTTCGTCGACCAATCTTGTACACTTTTCGTGGATTTTTTTCTCTCCGCCAACGATAACTATTCTGCATTGCCATTATTATTATTATTATCAGTATTATTATTATTATAATTTATTGTTATTGAAAGAAAAATTATTATTGCTATCGTCGGAAATTAGAGGCTGTTCAGGCACCTTTCTGCAGTGTGGGTTGCTGCACAGCGAGGGATTTCTCTTGTTGACAATAGGGATATAATAGGGATCCTGATTTCGGCGATTTCGCGCTATTTTCCGACTGACGGCGTTCGAGAGTTTTTTATTTAATATTCCCAATCGGAATTTGTTGGATCTCCCTGGGACAGAAATATCCTTTTGTGATCCCGTGCACGAATTTAATGGGGAGTTGCGAGATGTGTCCGTATAGGGACTTGTTAGGGACACCGCACATCGGAAGTCCTCATTGGGATCCAATTGGATTCTGCACCGTTTCCCCATGAACGTCGTTTGAGAATTTTCACCACGTTCGAATCGAAAATATTTGAATAGTCACGAGAAAAAGCTCGGTAGGTTGAAAGATAACCTGCACGCTGCGTGGCTGCTTACGGGTGTGGTGATATTATGTCAAACTGCAGTAAAATAAATAACAAGCGATCATTGCGGTCGATTTTCAGTCATTTGATTCAAATCTATCGTAAGATATACTTTTTCACACGATTTGTACTTCTTTAAGATAAGATTTATACGACGTTGAAGTTTGCATCGTGAAGATGCAACGATATGACTTTTTTTTATTTCGCAATTTTCTTTTAGCAGATTTGAGCTACGCAAATCACGCTGAGAATTGTTAGGATTCTCGTTCAGCGATCTGCAACCTAAATCTGCAAAATGTGATTTGGGATGATGGAAGTAACAAATTTAAAAGAATTTTCGTCGCATTCCAACCATGCAAACTTTAGCCCGATAGATTTATACTTCTTCGAGATTCACTTATTTTCTCCATCTGTATATTTTGTGTCGAAAACTCAATGTACAGAATGCGATGGGATCCATCAAGAATCGTACGGGATTCTGTTCGATACCGTGGGAATCCTTCAGGATTCAAATGGAATTTCAATGGGGAATCTCGATTAGAATCCAACGTACGAGCGCGACGTTTTAGCATAGGGATCCAACGTAATGGCCTATTGAATCCACATCAGAAAGTAGGAACAAGTATGGGAATCCAACTGGACATCTACGACAATTTTTGCACGGTAACTTCTGAGTTTCCATGTCCACATCACGCGCTCACTTGCTGTGCGTAACTGACTGAACTTTTGCACTGCACGACTCGTTCGAATGAACCAATGACATCGACAAAAGCAAGTTGGAATGGTTTTCACGGTAAGCCAACGCACACCGAACCATTTTCGACCACATTACTCATCTCCGTTTCGCGGGCCAAGTTTAATTGAACGGTGGTGCGCAGCGAGTCGATCATTTCATGAGCAGAAGAAGGAAAAACAAAGGGAAACGAGGACTCGACGTTGGATTAAAATAATGGCGAAGAATCGGCAACAGGTGTCAGCTGTAGAGCGATGGCGCGTAGAGTAGGTAGCGAGTGAGGAAGAATTTAAAAGATCCGATGCGCTTCCTGCCACGCAACGAGCCCGTAAGAAGTCGAGTGTGCGAACGTGTGCTTTCTCTCCTCCTCCCTTTTTCTCCCTCTTATTCTCGGCACCGTTTTCTACGCGATGAAGAAAGGCGCGCCTGCAATACAGCTGTCTACACGATCGCGAAAAAGAAGCCCGAGGAAAAAGGGAAGAAGAGCGATAAAGAAGAAAAAAAAACTCGTCTTAATTTAATGCCACCGCTCGATTCTCCCAGAGCAGAAAGAAGACTCTTTCCGACACACGCAGTCCCCCGGAAGGCCCCATGGTGCGAAATGGCCACTCTGCTATCCAGCCATTTTCATTATTCGACCATACCGGATCGATTGTGACAGCGCCTCGAGAGAAGTGCTCGTTCCGTTTGACGATATGTCGCAGCATGTTGATTGCTCAATGGAATGGGTGATCGGAAAAACTGTCGGACGGTTTCTAGGAATGGCTAAAACGTTACTGAAGACCAGCAACGTTTTGGTCACTCGGTAGGACCAATTTAGTAATGCGTCAAGTTATCGGAACGATGCTGGGAAAAAACTGGACGCTGTTGCTTCTTTGCTCCAACGTTGTGATAGTCATTACTGTAATCAATGATCCAACTGATAGTAATTATTGATCCAACAAGCTGTCGGACGATTGCCAGGCATGACTGGATCGTTACTGGAGACCAGCAGCATTCCGATAACTGGTCAGCATCGATTTAGTGATTCGTCAAGCTATCAGGCCGACGCTAGGCATGACTGGACGCTTGATGGAACACTGCTACTCTCTTGCTCCAGGAATTGGATAGCTTGATGTTTACTCATCCAACGAGCTGTCGGGCAGTTACTAGAAACGGCTAAATCGTAGCTGGAGACCAGCAGCGTTCCGTCAACTTGCTAGCATCAATTTATTGGGACATCAAGCTGTCCGACGGCTCTTAGGAATGACTGAATCATAGCTGGAGACCAGCCGCATTTCGGTAACTTGCTAGCATCAACTTAGTGGTTCGTCAATCTGTCGGCCGGCTGCTAGGAATTACTCAATCGTTGCTGGAGACCAGCAGCATTTTGTTAAGGGAGCTTTCCAGTGTGAAATTTTCAAAAAATCGATTTTTTTTTGCTGTATCGAATAGTATACACTCTTCCGAATATTCCCTGAAATTTTCATGCCGAAATTCAGATTATTTCGGTTACTGTACAGCATTTCTTGGAAGAAGGCAACGGAGCGCTACAGCTACAGCGAAACTTTGAACGCGTTTTTCTCGATACAGCATTTTTCAAAACGGTGTCCAACTTGGAGGGCAGAGTTTTAAAGCTATCGAGTTGAATTTTTTACACAATATTCTTAACGTCATTGTTTATCGTGCTATGGAAGCTTTTTTTTTTTTTTGACATCTTCCTATTTTTTTGTAAAAAAAACTGCCAAAAAAAATGCTAAAATCGATACTTTTTGTTCAAACCGGCGCCATTTTTGCAAAAAAAAAAAAAAAAGCCTCCATAGCACGAAAGCCAATTATATACCGATCAATAATCTTTTTGTGTTTTTTGTTTCAGATCAAAATTGTGACCCCCAACGTGGACACCACATCCAAGTGCATTTTCTGCAACAATTGTTTCATCATTTTTATAGATATTAATTAATAAATAAATCGATCTTTAAAAAATTGTTTTGTATTCTTCAATACCCAATTAATATACAAAAAAAAACCAGACCGATTAGATTATTTTTTCTTTAAAAAAAAAAATCGCGAAAAACAGCGATTTTTCGGGCTGTCACACTGGAAAGCTTCCTTAACTTGCTGCCATCAATTCAGCGATTCGACGAGCTGACGATTTTCACAACTAATTAGTGGAGAGAACGCGCAAATAGTTACGCGATTGAGAGGTATATCGCAAGGTCAGATCGCGGCTCAGGTACAACATTGTATTCGGTGATGTCCGTTTCACGACTACTTCTAGCGAGGAGATAGAAATGGATAGACAATTCCCAGGGAAAGTATATTTCTTTAGTGGATGAACTTTTTTTGGTCCATAACGATTTGCTTCTCGCATACAGCAACAATCATTGCAACGATATTATGGTTGACTGTGCACCCTATACGGTTCAATTTTACTGAGCTGCTGTCCGTATCCCTCTTTCCGCGTACGTTGCACACGTGATTGTTCTCTCCCTCTCAATGACCCCAACATATTCCCATTGAAATGTCGAGAAAAGAAAAATATATTTGCCCAAAAGTGCGCTCCCTCGACGAGCCGCAGCAAGCACACACTGAATGCACTCGTCGAAATCCTCGAGTACATTGAACCATGATCCGAGACAGCAAAGCTTCGCCCCCCCCCCCTTCGGTTTTTATCACAAAGCCCCAGGCGCGCAAAGTTGTGTAAAGGACGAAGAAAAATTAGCCCCGTCGCGGGGTTGACGAACGGAGAACAGCGGGGATGCGGAGGGTGGACGAGGCGGGAAAGGGTTGAAACCCGCGTCCAAGGGACGAAGAGGGTTCCCAGAGAAAAAGTGGAAATCCGTGACTTAATAGGACACAACATTCGGGAGGGCGCTTTTGTCATGTTAATGCGACGATACGAGCAGAGGAAGAGACGATGACGACGATGACGACGACATCGTCACCGTCGTCGTCATCTTCGTCCGCCTCGCCCGGTCCGAACGAGAAGCGCGTCCTGCGGTCCAAAAGGGACAAGCGCATCCCCCCCCCTGATGGTCCAACGACCCCCTACGGCGTTTTTACTCTTCAACCTTGCATATACCGGGTGCCCTTTGGCTCCCCGTTTTCCCTCGAGCAAGGCCTGCTCGAAAACAGAAATGTCCACCAAAATCACACATGCTGGTCGTGGACGTGACAAGTTTTTCTCGATCTTCAGCATATTAGGGATTTTTGGATCTTTGAGAAGAACCCAACGAGGCCACACTAGACGGCAAACATTTGCAGTAATGTTGCGATCTTTGGGAATTCTTTCGGTTCTTTCCCCTGTAGCGGACGGCCCGGTCCACCCTAGCTGAGGGTCCAGGCTGGTGAACCCGTACGACAGCCTCTGACCAAAGGCCAGGAGAACATTGCAGAGGCCAGGATCAGAGGCGTTATTGTCGTCATACAGGTTCACCCCTGTTTACCCATGAAGAATGGGATCCAAAGAAGACGGATGAGATGCATGTACAAGAACGTAACTGTGTGGCTGTATAAAAAATATGGCGAAGCCGTTATATCCATGCAACGGTGGCTATCGGCACGTCTGGCTGCTCTGACGACGGTCCTTGATATCGCCTCATATACGCTTCGATTTGTATAAAATGATACCGAAGTTTGCGTCGTTGGAACGCAACGAAATTTGTTGGTCTTTGATTGCTTACTTTTCTTCGGTACGCGAAAGCTTCTGCAAACTTTCCTAAGGGCTTCATCGGAGAGCTACGACCTAAACCTAGCGAACATTTTTGTTTAGATCGGGGTTAAAATTACGAAACAGGAAGCAAAAATGCAATTTTCATTGCACTCCGGCGATGCAAACTTTAGCAAGGTTATCCAAAAGTGTTTTTGAAGACATTGGGGTTCGTACGGACAACAGGCTGCTGTGTGGAAGGTCCTCGTAGTCCAACGTCTTTAAAATCATCATTCGCCCTATACACGAGGTGTCCCGTTTCAATTGCACACCTCGAATGAATCGAGAAAATGAAGTCGAACGAAAAGTAGTCATACCAGTTGGTGAGCAAGTACACGTAATCGAAATTTGCAACGTTGGAACCCAATCCAAATTATTATTCTTCGATTGCTCTAATTCCTTCTGGGAGATCTCAGATAAGATAATTTTTCAATCATTCTTCATTTCCCTCGTGCAGAGTCCCATAATCTACAACGGCGAAAGAGCTTTTTTTAACATTAAAAATGAGGGAATAAAAATATGGAAGAATTTTCGTCGCATTCGATGCAACATTTCACGAAAGCATCAGTCCACTTTATAATTTGTTTAGTTCAAAGTTTAATTATCTCACACGTCCGAAAAATTAGTTATCAAAGATCAGTGTTCTCCTTCAAAATACGCATTTCGTTATGACGTTGAAGTTTGCATCATTGGAAAGCAACGATTTTTTTTGCATTTTCCATTTCTAGATTTTTGAGGTCTTAATTCGGAAAAAAATAATAACTGTTAACCTTAAAAAATAATAATCTTAAAAAATAATAAAAATAAAAATAATAATTTTCGTAGCTCAAATCTGCCGAAGGAGATGTGATGAATGAAAGAAAATTCATTCTCGTTGCATTGCAAAGTCACACATCTCGACGGCAAACCCGCGCGTCTTAGGTGGCGAAAATTTTCTTCGTACGACTTCGATTTCGCGATCAATTTCGAATGTGCAATCTGAGTGGGACACCCTGTAGATACAGCGAGCAGGAATTTTTCTATCGGCGAAGATTTTCTCATAGACGGGGACGAGTTTCCTACAAGGAGGAGTGGCTCGAGGGTCGCAAAGCAGATCTTTTCTGACCGGATGGTACAATCGAGCATTGGTGGGACGAAGATGGTGCGATTCGCTGGGGGTCCCTTTCCGGTCATTCGTCTCACTCCCAATCTCGTCCTTTCTTTCTCTCTCCCCCCCCCCTCTCTCTCGGTTTAGGGACATTAACAAAAATGAAAAAAAAATAAAATAAACGAATGCTCGGATATTCTCTTCGGGCTGTTTATGCTCTTGCTACACCGGCTCGCCCGGTGACAGTGAAAAACTCTCGCATAGCGCGCGCTGCTTCTTTCATTGTCTCCGAACCTCTCGAGTCTCGATCGTCGTCTTTCTATCTTTCTCTCTACATACGTATCTGGGATCATTTGATATTTACGTGGGAAACAAGTGCAGATGGTGTGACGCCACACGACGTTGCCTCTCTCTCTCTCTCTCTCTCTCTCTCTCTCTCTCTTTCTCTCTTTCTCTCCTACCCTCGCGCGCGTGTACTTATTCTCATCGTGTGTCACGCTGCTTCTTGTCTTTTCACTGTCTCTTCTTCATCCTCTTCCTCTTTTATTTATACTCTTGTTTCTTTTTCTAATAGCTCCGGTGGCTCGACAAACGTATGGCCGGACACAATCGACGCATTATCCTTGTGCATTTGGTCAAACGTAATATATTTATCCGCGCAGTTTGCAAAGATTTCCATTTATTTATTTTGCCCCCGCCGTTCCTTTCATCTTGCATTCGCCGAGAATTAATTCGTCTCGGGACATACGCGCAACAGCATTGATGGGATTATTTCGCGCGATGGAAGAGGCTCGAAACAATACACGACGAAAAAAAAAAAAGAAAAAAGAAAATCGATGCGAAGATCATTTTATTTACCGAGTTCCATACTTGCGAATTTTTACGTGTTACCGTTCCCCGTTCAGAGCCCTTTCCTGTCACTCACTAACCCTAACGTTTCCTGGCTTCCGCGGCCATCTTAAGGCGGGATATGTATTTACAAAGATCGAAAAATCGATTTTGTTTTTTTTTTCTTCATTAAACGATAGAACTGTATATGTAGAATCTTTTCCCTAAGTTTCGAAGCGAAATTCGCAAAACTTCAAACGTGAGCCCGTCAACGCTGTGCCTCACAGCTCGGATTCCGAGCGCGCGCAGCAGGTAAAAGCGAAAGCGCAGAGGGCCGAGCAGAAATGGGCAAAAGTTAATTTAATTGACAACCAACAATTACAATTATTACTGTAATTGATATTTCAATTACTTTGTAATTGATATTTCAATTACTTTGTAATTGACATTTCAATTACTTTGTAATTGACATTTCAATTACTTTGTAATTGACATTTCAATTACTTTGTAATTGACATTTCAATTACTTTGTAATTGATAATTCCATTATTCTGTAATTGATATCTCAATTACTTTGTAACAGATTACTTGAATAATTAGTTACCACAAGTACCTAGTGCAATTTAATTTCAATTCTATGTAAACTTCAAACGCGTTTTTCTCAAAACTCGTGCATTTTCGAAATTGGCGTGCAAGATCACTCAAAAACTATTAGGTCGATTGAGTTGAAACTTGGCATAGGGTGTCTCAAGATCACCTGACATTTGAATTTATTAACAAAACTTACTATTTATTTGAAAAGTACGTATATTTTTACAACCCAAAAAACAAACTCAAACCCAAAAAAACCCAAACCAAAACAAAACTGATGAAAGTTGAAACTGATGAAAACGGATGACTACGTGTAAATTATGCTTCCAGATAGTTTGTTTAACAATTTGTCACATTTTATACGGACAATTATATACATGTTATTCGTCCGGATACTAGCTTATACGAATCGTAATAATATGTACGCCCACTGGAAATACGGCGTGAACTGAGCCGCTATCCGGACGAATAACATACGCTTATTCGTCCGATAACCGGACGGCGGGACACTCCGATATTATTATTCAAATATCTTTTGACGAAATTTTCAATAACATTTTGGCATAATTGCGGACTAATTTCATTAATGGGACGTCCAATTGCTTTCTTGAGCTTCGGGATGGTCTGTGGATCATTGGCATACACTTTTCCTTTCAGAAATAGCCTCAGATACGAAAAAGCACGATCTTGGTGGCCAATTCACATCACCGCGGTGCGAGATAACATGAAACGTCGTCTGCAACTGCCTTGCTTCCTCGCAGCGTGGCAGGTTGCGCCATCTTGTTGAAAGAATGTGTTCCATGCCGGTTATGCTATTTATCGGATATTGTGCACCACACATAACCTCCATGTTTGTACCTTACACGAGAATAAAAATATCCGTACTTTTCACATAACTGATACGTTTTATTGATACAATAAAATGTCAAGTCATTTTGAGACACTCTTCACACAGTCCTGCCCACGAAATAGTGCTTCGTCGACAGTCGGCGACCAGTCCTTTTTTTTTCTTTATTTTTCTCATTTTTTCCACTTTACGTGCAACAAATTGGGGCTTGGTGATCGACCAATCTAAAGGGTCGAGAAGAAGGGGATGATGTCCCACGGTCCAGTTTTGCTAAAAATTCGGAGCCGTATCGTGGGAGCTTCGAGAGATGAGAGAGAGACTGGTGGGTCGCGCGAGGCGTCGCGTTGAATATTCAAGCGGTGCACGCGTAGCTGGCCACGTCGCGCAGCCTCGCGGCAAACTCGAGGAGGATGCGCGCTGCAGCGCAAACGAAGCGAGCAACAGCGAGCCTGCGAGAATTACGCGACCCTACCGGTAAAACAGGTACTTACTTGTCCCAGAGATGCGATACGTATGCATGCGGATTTCTAAACGATACATGCATATATATGTACATCGTGAAAATGAACTTTGTATCGTTGGAATGCAACGAGAAAGATTTTTTTTAATGCTCGAATTTCTTTAGGCACATCTTGGCAGCGAGAACCTCTCAATATTTTTTAAATTGTCTACTTAGTGATCTACAATCTAAATGTGCATTGTAGAATTGTTCAAATAAGGGAGAAAATATAAATCGAAACAAACCGTTGGTACCCCTCAACAATTCTTTTCACCTATTTGAAGCTCTATGGACTAAATGTGCAAAACAATTGTAGGATAATTAAAATGAGGTAACGCAAAGAAACCTAAACAAACTACAAGAAACTCGCAACAATTTTTAACGTGCTAAGTTAGAGCTCTACAATTTCAATATGCGAAAAGTGGGATAATTAAGACGGGGAAATAAAAATATAAATCCAAACAAACCGAAACAAACCTTAAGAAAGCCCCAACGATTTTTAAGTTGATTATTTAGAGATCTATATTCTAAACCGGTTAAAAAATATTGTCAAATAATAAAAGTAAAGAAATATAAATATAAATCAAAACTACGAGGATGCATGAACAATTTTTCAAGTTGCTCATTGAGAGCTGTACTTTTCTTAATTTTTTTTTGAGCTTTTATTTTATTTGAATTATTGTACTTTTTGCATGTACCATCTAAGCATGCAAAAAGTACAATAATTCAAATAAGAAAATAAAAATGTAAACTCAAATGAGGTGGGACAACTGTCGAGAATTCCCAAACAATTTTTTACGTTGCTCATATAGAAATCTGCAGACAGAAACGTATGGCCAACCATATTTTAACTATATTTAATATTTCCCCGAGGGGACAATGATATTTTATAGTCATATAGTTACTGTCGTATAGGACAATAATATTTGCCAAACGTATAGTACTGCTTATTGATATTTTAGCAGGTGCATGAATTATATTAACCGCCACCACTAATCTTACAAACATACGTTAATTCTTCAATGCTATATAATATAGTAGGTCTTCATAAAATGGATATTTCCTGATACTATAATATAAAAAAATTACTTCCCCAGGATTCTCATAGTGAACTGAAATATATATACGTCGATTGAAAATATCGCCTGTGATTTGCGACGATGTTTATAGTGATTTGTACCGCATTCAAGCTACGACCTGTATATGCGGATTCAGTATGTTATTCAAGTGTTTGTACAAGGCATCAATGCCCGTCTACAAAATGCATAAAATATTTCATAAATCCAAAATAAAATAAAATACGAAAGCGAGAGTTCTACCTCGATGATTTTTTATCATAATTCGCCGTTTTCGTGGTATTGAAGTTTGCATCGTTGAGATGCAACAAAAATATTCCTTGGCCCATTTAGGCTACAAAAATTACTGAAACATTTTTGAAGATCCTTATTAGGGTTCCGTAGCCTAAATTTGGTAAAAAGAGGTTTGGATAGTATTAAAAACAAAGAAATTTGGATAGTATTAAAAACAAAGAAATCCAACCTCCTGTAATGATTTATTTCGAAGAAAATATTTCGCCTAATCGGAATCGAACCTAGAACTTAACTGCTTACATTTTGCCTATCCTACCCACGCTGCCACTAACAAGGAACATTCCTCAGGTGACACCCTTCGATTTTGTTGAAATTTGGATATGTTACAGAGCACCGAAAAGTAAGCGATACGTATTTTTTTTATCGGCGGAAAAACGGTTTTAAGGGGTGAAACCATCCCTCGAAAAAGGCATCTCTAGGGTGGTTCACCCCTTAATGTTTTTTTTCAATGTCACTATAGTGGATTTTTCATTGCTTCGGATTAGAAGAATTTTCGTTTTTGTTTCATTTAAATCGGTGGACTCTTAGTGCGTGAAATTGCTATATTACCCCTAGAGATGCCGTTTTTCGAGGGATGGTTTAACCCCTTAAAACCGTTTTTCCGCCGATAAAAAAAATACGTATCGCTTACTTTTCGGTGCTTTATAACACATCCAAATTTAAACAAAATCGAAGGGTGTCACCTGAGGGATGTTTCTCGTCAGTGCAGCATTAGTATTTGTGGGCCGATTTTGCCATATAGCTGAATTAACCATATCGATAGTGTAAAGTCTTTTACAATAGTGTATAGTAACTTCGGAGATGCTAGATAGTCAAACACGCCACCAAAGTCACATGTTTACGTGTACTTTTCGCTTATAATTGTGCAAACCATCATTATTGCGGTGACAACAAACTATAGGGAATTCGACTGTACCCTGCGCGCCACCATGCGCGTTTTTTTGTAAATAGTATGCACTTTTCTCTCACAAGGAAACGTTGCGAGGTCGATGTCTCTGATTTCGATAAAATTTGGCATGCTTGTAGAATGAGTAAAAATAGGCGACACGTATTTTTTTATATCGGCGGAACCCGATTTTTAAGGGTTGAAAAGCACCCTTGAAAATTAGGGTGTTTTTCGTTTTTCGTCGATAACGTTTTAACGGTACGAGATATGAAAAAACTTCGAATTGCAACAATGTTCATTTTTTCGTGTACTATACACTGGAGACGAGAACGATGCAGATAGCAACAAATTTCATATTGTTTATTGCAAAAATGCAATTTTTTCAACCGTATCTCCGAGAATTTTCAATCGATTGGGATGTAAATTTGCATACATGTAGAGAATGGAAAAGTGCGGATACGGATTTTTTCTTTTTCCGATATCTTACAATTAAGGGGTTGAAACTGCCCGTCGATTTTTTTGCCGGGAACATCTTATAATCAGCTAGTCTTTTGGCATTTCGGTCTAAATTCACGTCAATATACGTTCGCGTCAATTGCGTCAATGACGCAATTGCATATTTGTAACATTCCAGCCCCTCCCCCCCAACGGTCCCCCTCTCGAAAGGCAAACGTTCAAAGTTCTTACCGTGCGACATGCACTTTTCTCTCAGTGTACCGTTGAGTACGGGGACAATCGGCAACTATGAGGCCGGTCCTCGTACTCGTACGTCTCCAGAATCACTTTTCCCCCACACATACACACAAGCTCACGCACGGGGGGGATTATGGTCTTAACGGAGATGATCAAGATTGCAAAAAAAATCAGACGGCGAGAGGGATCTCTCGTGAGCATCTTGATGTCTCGTTTTTCTCGCGCGACCCGTCAGCTGGACACCTCTCACATTTTTGTCTCATCCTGCGTGTCCGTGTGTTTGTATTCCAACCGAGGGACCCTCCCCAACGATGCTTCCCTCTCCCCTCTCCATCAAGAAAAACTACGCGGCGTCACAATGGTACGCGGATCTTTGTACGTCAAACCGCAGCAGGCGCGTTGGCCCTTTTGCGGTTTTCTCCTTGGTCTATAACTTTTCTATACCTATACGTCATATCGTAGAAACGGATCGTTAGGCAAAGCGCAGGCTGATAGCAGTCACAGGGATCGAGATGTCCAATGATGTGACGTTGAAGTTTGCACCGATAGAAAGCAACGAAATTGATTTATTTTTTGATTTTTTTAATCGTTATCCATAGCCTTCTTTCTACAAATTGCAATTATGAATTTTCGTGTATTAATTTTCTCAATCTATACATTTATTTATCGATTCTATAAATTCATGAATTTACTCATCAGTTGTGTAAATTTATGAATTTACCTATCAGTTTTATAAATATATGAATTTACTTATCGGTTTTATATATTTATCAGTTTATTTATCAATTTTATCAATTTTATCAATTTTACACATTCATCGGTGAATTTAATACGTTTATGAAATAGTTTATCCGCGATGAAGGCACGTAAATACGTTCGAGTAATCTCGATGGAAAATAATGAATTTCCGTTGCAATTCAACGATGTAAACGTCGCGTGAATGAGGATCATTGGAGTACAATTTCTCATCGGAGTTGTCGGATATGCGCGCGTGATTGGTGCTACGAGTTTGTGTTGGGAGGGCGATTTTTTTGAATTGTTGGCCCTTTAAGCAACACTGTCAGGTATGAAAAAAAAATTACGCTGAATTTGGAGTCCTTAAGGAGGTACGATCACTTCCACGGGGTCAAAAAAGAGCCTAAATTTATTTTACCCACAGCTGCTCTGATTGATGTTTGCTTATGTCGATTATTCGTATTATCGATTATAGTGTGTCAAATGTGGTAAACGATGAATTTATTGCACGTGAACGAATAAAAACTGAAAAATTAGATTGTCAACGACTCGGTGGTAATCTTCGTAATAATAATATTAACATATCCACCATAAAAACGGGTTAAAAAGGGAAAAAAAAATCAGCCGGAAAGCTATTAAAATAGGCTTGAATTACCTCAGCGGAATTAACACGATAGGCAGAATATAATTATACATATTATTGATACGTGATAAATGAGTTTTATTGCGAAAAAACTAAACGGTCGAAATAGCTCAAATGTTGGCGATAGGCGCAAAAAGCGTTCGTCGAAATCATATAAATATTTTTGATCCGAAATTTGGATTCGTAGTAATGATCGTACCTCCTTAAATGTTAAGGAAACTTTATGAAAAAAAGATCTTAAGGATGTTGAGTCCCCAATCGCAAATGATAATAAAATTCTGAAAATTTGGTACGTTTATGTATGAAGTATTTGAGAGCTCGTGTAAAAATTTCACGATAATTAGGAAGCTCGTTATTGAACAATTAACATGCACCAATTAAATGTTGTCTTATGGAAACTGATGTAACTTTGCAATAAGTTTTTTTTTCAATAAGATGTAATTGTAATTTTGCAATAAGTTCAATTTTGTAATATCTACAATATACCGAAAGCAACGGAAACAAAACGAAGTTTATTGACGATTTTGAAGTTTCCATAGTTGGAATGCAACGGAAGTGATTTGTTTCTATTTCCAAAATTGCCTTTGGCAAATTTAAGCTACAATAATCACATAAACATTTTTTAGGATTCTTATTTAGCGATTTACAACAAATTTGCAAAGTATGATTTTGAATAATAATAAAAATAAGAAATTGGAAAAAATTTTCGTTGCATTCCAACGATGCAAACGGTGCGAGAATCATTTTTATACTTCTATAACAACAAGTCTCAGAATTTCCGAACTGGCAGTAAACTGCTATATTTTCCAGCACTGAATATTAGAATTCTGGCAACGAGTGCTATAATTCGAGGCCGTATTTTTCTCCGTGTACGCTTAGTAGTCCCAATCGTGACACTTACTTTAAAAAGTTGCTTGGTTATTGTCGATTCGCGTCATTTGTCGAAATTCCACGCGAAAAACCAAAAGCAGACGATTTTTTTTTCCAAAAATAGCACAAATTCCAAAATCTCAAAAACCGTCCAACTTTTACGAAGCCCTATCGACATTTGCAGGATTATCCATCGATAACGGGACACCCTGTGTACATATATATAACCTCAGGTGCATTTAAAAACGCGGCGCCGATCACGACACACACACACGCTCCCAAAACGGTCGCACGCTGACACCTGCGAAGGGTCAACATCTCGCAAAAACCGCGCGACGATACGCGTCTGGGGAGACGCGGTGGGGGGGGGGGGGGGCAAAATATCGAAAGATTATTTTTCGAAGGCCGAGGTTCGCGGGGATCCTTCGGTCCGATCCAAAACGAGGAGATTTTTCATCGCTACCTACCGACCATGCAAATACCGTATCTTCTCACACTCAATTTATTTTCCCACACGCGCACTCTGCAAATCTGTCCGTCGTGGGCAAAAAAAAAAAACAAAACGTAGAAGAAAAAAAAAAAAAAGCGATATATCGGTGAACGCCGCGCCCCAAAGCTCCCTCTCTCTCTCTCGCTTTCTCTTCGCGATGAATTCGCGTATATTCCAGTTTTGGCATTGAGAGGCGCCGCGCGATTCACCGCGCGGACGAAATATATGGGCGACGCATACGTAATTATATCCATTTTTATTCGCACATCGTTCGAGCCCAGTCGCGAGATCGAAGGTCCATTCGTCGTGGATTCAGGTTTAAAGAGAGAGAGAGAGAGAGAGAGGAGAGAAGCTTCCTCCGTGGACATTAAAATAAATTACGCCACCCAGGATCAACCAAAATCTCCGCCCTTCCTGCCCTTCGAAGCCCTTCCCTCGCTTCGCTGATTTCTTCTTACCATCCCCCGTCCCCCTGCACCTTTTCACCCCGTTGAGAGAGGGGTGACCGTGTTCGCCCCTTTCTTTCGTCACCGCATAGCTTCATCCCCCCTGGTATCTCTCGTCGTCCAAAACCATTATCCCCTTCAGGTCTTACAAGCCGTGCTCTTTCACCTCTGACCGCGAATTATGATATTCCGTCTCTTTCTCTCTCTCTCTCCCGGTTTCTCTATCTCTTTTGTGAAAGAGGACCCGGTCGCGCGGACTTTTCGTCTCCGATCGCCGCTCTACACTATTCTATCGGCAACATATCGACCCACCTATTGTTCGACGAAGGAAACAAGTCGCCCATTTTTTTCGCTATTTGCATGAATTCGGTCCATTTCGGAGATAACAGGTTCAACATCGTGTTGTTGGTCAATAGGAAGCGTAGAAGTTGATATGTCTGTACGTCATATATACATATATATCAATATATTGATCTATATATATCAATATATTGATCTATATATATCAATATATTGATCTATATATATCAATATATTGATCTATATATATATCAATATATTGATCTATATATATCAATATATTGATCTATATATATAAATATACAGCGTGTATGACGCATGGATCGACACCATTTTTGAGGGTATTGGGGGGGGGGGTCATTTACTATATTTTTCACCCTCAGACCCAATGTCCTAAGTGTCATGGTAATTGAGATGATTTTTTTTTTAATTACACGAAGTTTCGCCTTTTAATCGTCATAACTTTTTTTTTTGTGGCTGCAATATCACGAAGTAACTTTTCTTGCATTCTGCAATGTATGCTCATTATAAATAAATCATTACTTGATACAATGGGTTCAAGAAAATGACTCTTGAGCTTCCAGTCTTAAAAATGTGTAAATGTATAAAAAATGTAGGACATAGGGTCTGAGGGCAAAAAAAAAATAACAGATCCCCCTCCCCCGATGCTCCAAAAAATTACGTTGTTCCATGCGCCAAACACCTTGTATATATATATATATATATATATATATATATAAAACTCAATTTTTTGGAGGATTCGGGGGGCTATTTGCTATTTTTTAATATATTGATTTAATTATATTATTAAAATTTGATTTAATCTAATTAAAATATAATTTATATATATATATATATATATATATATATATATATATATATATATATATTGGATTGTCAAATAAATTCGTTCGGTTATTCAGAGTGGAACAAAAAAAACCGAACGAACTTACTTGCCAACCCAATGTTTTCATCAATATATTGATCAATCAACATATATCAATCAATATTCGACATCTGAATCAATGAATATTCGACATCTGAAAAACTCTCTAGAATACGATAGTCATTCTGGTCAGAGTATCAATAAAATTCAGTCGATTAATTTCATTACTTTCATCGGCACGAAACGTCGAGATTCGATTTATCCAAACTCGGCTAAAAGTGCAGGACGAAATTATTTTTGCTTATTTGTTTTTTTTTTTTTTTGTTTTACCGTAGAGTATACGGGATATATACCATTGACCGGCATTGAGCGCAGTAGGAATTGTTTTTGGCTCACCGTTGTTCGTTAAAAACAATTCCAAGGGGGCACGGGGGTCCGGAGTAGGGGGAGGCGCCTTGATCATGCCGGAATCGAGGCTTCGACACGGTCAGTTCGTGCGAGCAAATAGGAACTCGTTTCTTCGAAATTTCGAAGAAATTCAGCGAATCCTGAAATTTTTTGGATTTTCGTTACAATTTTTGGGCGCTCGGGGATACTAGCGAGAAGGCGTTTCGCACTGCCTGCGGAGATGGAAGAATCGACCGTTGCCTCGACTTCCGGTTGAACGAATTATCGTATCGTCGATATGCGATACGTCCCGTTATTTTTTTACTTTCACTTCGAAAAATCTAGTCGACGAGGGCGATGGGAAAACTGGAGAATTTTCGGGGTGGAGGCAACTTTGGAATCTTCCGTCTCTGTCTCTCTCTCTCTCTCTCTCTCTCTTGTAGATCACGCACTTTTCGCCCCTACGCTTTTTTTGGTCCTCCAGGCGAAAACACTTCCGGTGGACGCGAAAGTAATAACGGAGTAAACAAAAAAAGAAAAAAGGTCGCGCTCGGGAGCGCGGAGGACGGTAATTGTTATTATTGTCGTGGCTCCAAAAGAATTTGCCCCAATGCTTTATATATAAAGGCAAACTAATTCAATGAAATCTGGCCACGACACGAGACGTGCCATGAAACGCGCGCTCAACTACGACTTGTTGTCGAAACAAAAACTTTCCGTTGCTAATACACACACGAGTCTCGTCTGACGATCATTCGCGATTGACACGAAAGAAAAATAAAACAAATGAGCCAAAAGAAAAGAAAACGTTGTCGCACCGATCGCCAATGAAAGAGGAAACCACGAATTCTTCGCATCAATGGGACGGGCATCAGGATGTTAAAAAAAAGATAACCATCACGCCTCCAAAGGATAGTTTGGAATAAATGGATGAAATGGAAGAAAGCCAAATTTGAGCTCTCTAACGTTGTCTCGTTAGACACTCGATAATCTTTTTCAACGTCTTCGATCTACGTTCAAACTCGAATAACTCAACGACTAATTAATATTTGAAAAAACCCGCGGAAAGAATTTTAATTCTTTTTTTCACAAATTGCAACGCTTTGAAAAATACATGTATTCCAGCCGGAATTCTTTTTTTTTACTCTTGCTAAGAAATAATTATAAGCTATCATGCGAGTAGTGTTGAATATTCCTGATGCCGTCGGAAATTAAAAAAAAACCTTTTTTCAAACAGCCGCCGTTTGTATAGAAATAATAACGAGTAAATAAAATAAATAATGTCGAAGCAAAAAAGTTTTTCACATCTGTCTCGGGTGTAAGAATCTTAACCGGATTCAACGGGCATTTATTAGTTGTTTGGGTTAGGCAATTTTCAACGGGAAGGGGGAATTTTCTGTGCATATCGAGGAAACGAAAATTATCGAGCGTTATAACGCTCATACTTGAGTTACGGAGCATGCATTCTTCATACGTATCTAATTATATTATCTGAAGGAATGCGAGTTGAAATTTTATTTCCTCATACTTTAATTTATATACCTAATCAGATATCTCTCTTATCTTATATGTATAGTGGTATTGTCAAATATGTTGCGTGTAAAAACATTCTTTATATTTACAGGGCATGGTCGTACTAAGCAAATCAACTTTGTGTATATTTATATATATATATGTTACCGGTAATGTGCATAATGCAGGGCATTCTAGTTATTCTATACAATACCGTGTTCGTCAAGGCGATGTATAAAATATTTTATCTATCGCTAACCATTACATACTGTACCTAGGTAATGTATGCAATACCTACGAATTATATAGAATGCCATTAGCAGATGAGGTAAAGTATAATATGATGGACAAATACAACATCTTGTATCTGCTCAAAACCATCAATTCAATAAATCGTTTCAATAGAATGATATTTATTTGCTCCTACATGTTAAAGTATTGTGACATCTTGTTTGGGTTATACCTGCGCGCCCTCTCGCCAACCGCATCTATTAAACACTTTGCCGGCTGTACATTTGGTATTGTATAGCATGCTTAGGTAAAGTATGGAATAAAAGATATTTTATACATTACCTGAACGTTTTAGGCATTCTATAGAATAACGGAGTATACAGATTCCCGGTAACATATATATCAATATGTACACGTATGCTTCATTGGACAAAGTTAAGTACACATTTTGCCAGTCACTTTTCAATGGTATTTGCGTACTTCATTTTGTCCAGTACGGTGTGCGTTTATACATACATACATACATATACATGTATATATATATATATATATATATATATATATATATATATATATATATATATATATATATATATATATAACTAGAGGGTAACATTTAAGTTGGACCAACAAAATATCTCAAGGATGCACCTTAGGACAAAATATTTCAAACGAAAGTTTTATAGTTTCAACGACCAAAGACGGTATTCGGCATTTTTATATTTGGCACTTTTCAAGGTTACTTCGAGCGCAACTTTAGTTTTTTAAATGGAAACTATTTTTTTGTTTCAGAATCATTGTTCGCTTACCGAAATAGATAAGTTCAGTCTGCCACTGTTTTTCTTTGACTCTAATTCTCTTAGATATTTCTAATACTTAACAAAATATTTTGTTAACACTTTGCATTGATGGCATCTGTTCGATTGGACATTGAAAATATCTTCAAAAATTATGATGAACGATCATTGGAATGCAACGAAGGTTAGTTTTTTTTCTTTCTTTTTTTTTCACCGCTTTGGAGTACGACAATCACGTAGACGGTTTTTTTTACCCTCACAAGAGATCCAAGATCCAAGATTACAAAATCATTATAATATGCGATGAAAACAAAGTAGAAAATGGAAAAAAAACTTTCGCTGCGTTCGAAGGATGCGAAGTCCAACGCCATTACAAATTGCAGTCAAGCCGAAAAGAGTTTGCGACGAACCTCACGCATTTTGTTACCCAAATGATGGTTCTGAAATAGAAAGTAACGGTTCCCATTAAAAAAAACTATAGTTGACCCTGAAACGAATCTGAAAATTGCGACCAAATGAAAGAACACAATCATTATTTTAGTTCCCTAAAATTATAAACCCAGTTCGAAACATTTTTCCTTTAAATGCATCATTTGGGACATTTCGTTACGGCAACCTTAATCGGTTTAGGTACATCAATTTATATATATATACATATGCGTGTCAACGTGAAGAAATTCAAGCGAGTGCAGATAAACGGCGCTTTAAATTCATATATATTTGTATATATACATTTATATGTATATAAATAATATAGCTAAACAGAAACATTGGCTCTTCGATTTCACTGGAGAAGAATGTCAAAAACGAAGAAATAAAAACAACCACTCGAACAGTTTCAATCTCATCTATGCGTCGACGTGTAGCGTCCCGGCGCCTCGTTACCCATACATATTTGTACACATTTGTTTGATTCTCAATAGTCCGAGCAAGGCCTGCGCGTCGCTCTCTCTTCCTCTTCCACCAAGGACTCTCTCTTCCTCTTGCCTCTGCCCGGTCAGCAGCGTCAAGATCGATGCTCTCCTAGTCCTCTTCCTCTCTCTTCTTGTCGCCGAAGTAATGATAATTTACGAATCTGTATCCCTGCGTCAGCTGCGCACCCTCGTTGACGAAGTGGCATCCGAAGAGGAGCAAATTGCGAGGCTGCACTTTGAGGGCGAAGCGCATGAACATTGCAGAGTAGAGGCACAGCGCTGCGGAGACAAGTGTTAGTACGTAAATTTGCATAACGGGGAAAGAAGAAGAGGCAGATGGAAACGAAGGGAACGAAGGGAAGGGCTGTTGCGCAACTCTGCACCAGGGAGACAAAATCATGCAAACGGAACGGCGATCACTAACCCACTGTCATTTTACCGCTGATGAACTTTGGATCTCTGTTAATGTCGGATATGGCCGCTATGGGTATGCCCCAATTCGCTATCGGCCCCCAAAAGTGCGTGCTGAAAACCATGACAAGAAAAAAAGATAAATCGGATAAAGTGAAATTTGTCTTTCCTTTTAGCTGCCTTTCGGTTCTTGATTTTGTTCGCATGATCAAAAATTGTACGCACCTGAGGAAATAATCGCGCGTCTCTTTCGTTGCGAATTTCTTCAATAATTTGCTCATCTTTGCGATTTTGTTCCTATCTTTTTATTGCTTCGGCTCGACCTCGTTTTTTTCTCTCTTCGGCAGTGTCAATTGTTGCGTACACACGTACACACACACACACACACATGGGCAGTACTAGGCGCAGAGACGAATCGCGTCGTCTGCAGAACAGCTGATCGCGACCCCGCGAAACGGAAGGATCGAGTCTTTTTTTTTCTATTTATTTTTACAGAATGAGGACAAGTGCCGGAGGATCTTGACTGTGAAGATGTTCGTTTAACAATAACTATTTTGATGGTTACATTACCGGTTACTTTACCGGTCAATTTATATATCCCTTTCGCGGAGGGCCGTATTTTGTGGGGGCATAAGGAGGGCCCTTTTCAATAATTGGTAAACTACAGTGGCGCTCATTAAAAAATAAGTTACAATCAATTATTATACCCAACGATAAACGGGAATAAAAAAATTCGCGCAAATTTAGTGGATCCCGACATATTTTACATTTTCTCTGAAAAGTAGCGGCTACGAAAATTCGTCTGCTACTTACATTTTTCAAAGTTTTATCATTAATATTTTCTTTGAACATTCGGTGACCGCCTGTTTTTATTGTCTTTAGGAGCCGTCCATAAATTACGTCATTAAAAAACTGGGGGAGGGGGGGCGGGTGTTGAATGACAGTACCGATTAGTGGATTATGACGATAGGAAGGATAGGTTGTCAGGGAGAGGTGGGTAAAAATCAGCAAAAATCGATGACGTAATATATGGACTCCCCTTTACGAAATCTTTAATTTCTTTACACCCGTGAACGGTTCATATCAGGCATCTAGAGTTCATTTAGTGTATACATTATTTTATAGAAATGTGACCAGCGTATCGTCCGCACAATTTAAGCCATACGAGGGAGACAATTTTTAGAGGCCCCATTTTTGTTAAATTCCGGCAACCTATCTTAAAATTTTACCAGTATATTGGAATGTATTTTTACTTGATTATAGACGAAAATGAGGTAATCGTTAAACATTCCGATTCGTGAAAGGAATACCTCAAAATTTCGGTAACTTGGCTTGAAATTTTACTAGTAGACTGGGATGTATTTTTACTTGGACATAGACCAGAATCAGTCAATTGTTGAATATTAGGGTGCGTGTAAGGAATAATTTAATCCAGCATTCACATCTGACCTTTGAGAAACTCCACTGAGACTCGCTAATCAAAAGTCATTCGCGTAATATTCACTTTTGTATTATCTAATTCTTATTCATGGCAGTCCCTTTTCCGTGTTGTGATTGCGGTGATTCCCCGGATGCGGCGAAACATCGCTGCTTAGGGGGCAGCACCGTCACGTCACCTCGAGGCCCGTCGATGGCGCCACCTCGAGCGAGAAAAAATTACCAGAACGCCAATAGGGAACACACTCCGCCGTCGCCCGGATTTATGCAAATACAAAAACGGCTTTTTTTAAAATCATTGCCAGAGAAGAAATGTCCCGATATTTTTTCGATAGAATAATTAGGATGAGGCCCATTCGTTTTTTGCTGGAATTTCTGTATCCCACAGCCTATGGCCGTTTGCACGGCACCGAATATTTGGCAGTACGAAACGGATCTTTTATTTTATTTTAATATGTGAAAACCTTTCGAAAAATATTAATTTCCACTTTTTTTCGTCAAAAATCGATATTTTCCGATTTCCCTATGTACATGGAAGGCAAATCTTATCCAGAACGAAAATTATTTTGAAAATTAGAGGGGGTCGGGTCTTGCAGGGCGGAACGCTATCGGATAAAGGTGACTCTCGCTTCATCCGTCTTCAGCGCCGCCTCGTGGTACGAAATCTTGTGAAAAAAAAATTGTCAAGATACTTGAAAATATGAAGAATGGAGGCCACGAAACGGAATTTTCATTTTATCAACTGGGTTTCCATGAAATATTGTCGAAATTCGCCGTTTTTCTGGACTCTAGACAAAAGAGAGAAGAAAAGAACAAGCGGCACGAGCATAGATATAATTTTAATTTAGAACACTCATAATTCGAAAATATGTACATGAAAAATTGATATATATATATACATACATATATATGTATATATATATATATATGTATATATGTATTCTAACGACCTTAAAAAATGTTCTACAGTAGTGAACCTTATCTCTCAGAATCGTGTTCATTTTATATATAGTTGCGTACTATAATTACATATATGTATATATAGTAAGGCCGCGTTTTTTCTTTTTGCAAGATTGTTACAAAATGTACAGGTATATAATATATAGATCAAAAAATATCCGCCTCGCAACCCTTCCGGGATATTTGTGTGTATATATATATATGAGACAGATCTGTTCCTTTACTCTCCCTATATACGCAACAATACAATATACTTTCGTTAAATGTTATTCGATATTTCGTGATTATTTGTTTTCGTTCTATTGTTTTTAATTTTTTATGCCTCCTGCGTTACATTTTTTCCGTCGTTTCTCGCGGTTTCTTCGTTCTTCGTTCATCCGCTACTGTCCGGGTCGCGAAATTAATCAAGGGGTTAGGCTACTGTAAAAACGATGAACGCTTGTTCGTCGCTTGAGGCAACTCAAATTGAAGAGAGAGGCCCAACATACGGTGCAGGAATCGCGGATTGAAGGTAAAATTATGATTTCAACGATAGAACTGCCGGTAAAACTTTAAATGCATTTTTCCCGAAAATAGGTTTTTCGAAACGGTGCATACGATTTCTCGAAATCCAATGAACGGATTGACTTGAAATTTGGTACACTTATTGAGTGTAATAGTAGCTTAGATCGACGTTGTTCTTAACATTTTTTGTCCATTAACTAACAACGATGTCATTTTTTCTGGAAAAATTGTAAAAAGGTCGAAATTTTTGTTTCGAAGATTGAAACACCGTAACAAAATAAGCTCGGTCAACTCTTAGCCAATATTATCAATTGGATTTTAAACTTAATTCTTGCTGTTTTATGTTAGGTGGCGTAACTAATATTATTTTCATAGAAGTAACACTAAAACTATTCTGTGTTGAAGTATTCGACATAACCTACAATATTCAGAATTCACTTGTGTACGCCACTCGTTTTATAGCATCGAAAATGTCAGGTTTGAAACCAGCGAAACAGGATATGCGAGAAGCTTCGCTTTTTCGCTTTAATTTAAGAAAAAGTGCTGTTGAAAGTCATAGCTTGCGCAAAGAAACGTGCGGCGAAACATGCTCTATCTGGGACAACGTGCAGACATTGGTTTAGACGATTCAAAGTGTCGTGATTTTGACCTCGAAGACAAACGTCAGAACAGCCGAAAATATTTGAAGAATTGACGGCCTTATTTGATAAAGATCGATGTCAGACTCTCAAGGAATCATCACAGTGTGAAATTTTCAAAAATTGATTTTTTTCGCATTGTCCGACAGTATAGACGGTTATTGACATGGTGTTTCATTTTTGGGCCGTAATTCGATCTATTCCGGTCGCTACAGTCTTTCTCGGAAAAAGGGACTCGATCAGCTGCGTGAGACCTGGCGCGGACGGAAGCTTTTTTTTCGAAATGTCGTTTATCAAAAGTGTACACTCTAAAAGGCAGAGTTTTCAAGCTATCCGTTTCAAATTTTGACACAACGTTCTTCACGCCATTCTTTATCTTCCTATGGTAGCTTTTTTCAATCTTCATTTTTCTACAACGAAAAACTCGAAAAAATAGGCTACATTCGATTTTTTCTCCAAACTTCCGCCGTTTCGTCAATTTTGATTTTTAAAAAACCTCCACAGCAAGACAGTGGCTTTCATACTGATTAACAATCTTTTTGTAAATTTTGCTTCAGATAGCATTTACGGTCACAACCGTGTACACCGTGAGGAGTCCTTTTTTTCGAAGGCAATTTCAATCGTTGAAAAAAAATGTAAAAAATAAAATTAAAATAAACGTTTGAAAATGTATTTTCGCTTCTTTACGAGTGCTTTGCTTTGGCATAAAAATATCAGACTGATAAGTGTATTTTAAGGGGCCAGTCCAGTTAGAAAATTTCAAATTTTCAATTTAAAAATTTCACTTGAAGAAATCGACGATGATGAGCAATCAGAAGGGATTTTGTACGGTGCAGGAATTGCCGATTGAGTTTAGGTAAGAGTTTCTCATAGTATAAACTTCAAACGCGTTTTTCTCGAAACAACGTTTTCAAAATCTAGCTCCATCGTATCTCTAAAACTAACTAATATAATTAAAACCCCAATCCGAAATTTTAAATAGTTTTCCTTGAAAAAAATCACAAAAATGACCTTTTTTCCGGCTCCTAAGCGTATATCTGCCCTTAAAAATGAATAAAAATGAATTCAATTTAAAAAAAATGTATTTCAATACTTTATTTATCAAGCCCAACGACTTTTATATTCATATCTTTTATAAAATCCTCAAAAAAAAAAAATCGCGAAAGTAGCCTTTTTTTCCGTGGCTCCAAAGTGAACTGGCCCCTTAACCATCGAAAAAAAGCCGCGAAAATCAGCTGTTTTTCGACTCCGTTACACGGTGATGATCCCTCAGAGAATTGCCCGATATGTTAAACGTTTTTTGTTACCGTTGAACGAAATTTGTTACCGCGTCAAAAAACAGCGGGAATCGAGTTTAAAACCCAACATTTTAAGAAAAACAAAAACTTGTTTACAACTTGAGATTGTTTACAACTTCTTCAATTATCAATACTTCCAATGAAATTTGACACGCACCTTTTTTCATGTATATACAAATAAATGACCGAACGATTTTTCCTCAATTTTCGTACTAATTGCTCGGAAACGAATTTTTTCGAATGATCCTGATTTTCGGCTCGTCGAAGTAGCCTAACCCCTCGAGACGCGCGATCCGCCTCGTTTTTCAAACTCGTATGTACATAGCGCGCGTCGAACGAACGAGTGGCCTGGGCCTCGTCGAAAACATATCGGGGTCGCGGGCTTATATTACGAACGCGCAAAGGTCTGCGCGTGACTTTCGCCTTATCTTTCGTTTTTACATTGACAAATTTAGCGAGATTTAATTTTGTTTGCCTACTTAAGTATATAGACACCGTTCGATCCACTTTGCGTTCTGTCATGCTACCTCAAAAATTATACTATTATGATCTACACACACACACACATACAATGCACACATATATATGAATTGTGCTGTTCGCACAGCGTAAAATAAAATAGACATTTACTTTATCATCGTCCTGCTGCGTTCTCAAGTGCTTACTGATACATTATCGTTATTATTCGCGTTAGGAAGATTCGAGTTTTCAAACGACGTACAACGTGTCGTCGCATAGTAACTATTACGCCGGGTCTCAATATATCGTCGCGAAAAACGAAGGAAGGCCCTGACGCTTTTGTTTGTTTGCGTTTGTCGCGTTGTTTAGGCGCTGTCGTTGAGACTCGTCGCACGGTAGAAAATTGGCAGCGAAAAATAAACGTGACGCGGAAATTCGTCAATTTTCATCTGCGACCGAAGAGCGGCGAGTATGTATGTAGATGTTTGTGTGTGTGGGTGTAAGGGGCGAAGCGATAAAAGACGGAAAAGAATAACGATAAAAATGACGAAAAAAAAAAACGAAGATAAATAAATAAACGTCCCTTTGGTATCTACGGACAAATGTGCAACACGTTGGTGGGATTCGAGAGTTGATTTTTTCACTAACATTTATTTGTCGTTGCTTGTTCTGTTTTTAATTTGTTCAATTATTCACTCGGATCGAGGGACTCGACTTTTTGTTTTGCTCCTAGACTTTCGGCATACATAGACCGGGTGGCCACTTTAATTGCACAGCTTAATTAAATTACGAAAATGAAATTGTTTCGCGAAAGTGGGTGGCTCGCATCCGTGCGTGCCTTTGTCGAGACGCTTTTGTGTTCGATTTTTTTTTTTAAGTATCTCTATCTAACGTCAGCCTTGAAACGGTAAATCTTTTGTAGGAAATGACTTTTTTACCACGCTTTATTCTCGTGATTTATTCAAGGTGTACAATTAAATTATTCACCTTATGTGGATATCTATATATATATATATATATACACAGGACTATTGGATATTGAGCACGACCCCCGAAAGGGTTATGAGACATTTTTTCCGTTATTAAATAACGCAGTCATGCTTTATGCATAAATGAACCATTTTCGAGATATTTTTTTAAAGGGTTAGGCAGCTTTGAAAGTTAATAAGGCTGTACCTGTTGTATGGGATCAAACCTTTCTATTCTGTTTGTACTTTGAGAACACGGTAACAACGAATTATCAACAATAAGATAAGACTAATTATTATAGTTGAAGAGTTTTGGACCCCAAATTCAAAACGTTTGCAAATGATTCTTACTTTATTGTTGATGATTCTTTGTTACTGTATCCTCGAACTACAAATAATAGAAAAGTTCTACATCCAGCAGAAGATTTTTTAAATTCATTTTTGAAGTTGCCCGCTCAAAAGATAAAAATAAAAATTATAATGTCTCGAAAATGGTTGACTTTTGCATAAAGCATTATTGGGTTATACGAGAGTGGAAAACGTTCTCCACAACCCGTTCACGGGATCGTGGACAATAACCAGTTATCTATCACTTTGAATGATTGTAAAATTCGATTATTTTAATATTATTTTGCAATTACCCAAAGTGATCAAAATCTTTTACCGGCACTGTGTACATATATACATACACTACCAGCCGAAAGTTTCTAGACACTTCGGATAATTGCAAAATTTTCGATCACTTTGGATAATTCCAAAATTATATTAGAATAATATACTTCATTATACAGGACTATATAATATCTTCGTAAAATAATTATTGAAATGAAAAATATTATTCGACCATTCTTTGGCAATTATGCAGTGATCGAAAGTTTCGGAAGTATCTGAAGTGTCCGGAAACTTTTTGCTGGTACTGTGTGCATATATATATATATATATATATATATATATATATATATATATATATATATATATATATATATATATATATATATATATATATATATATATATATATAGACACCTTATTATTTTTACTGTTAGTCCATTTTAGTTTTGGCCGAGGGCGCACTCGTCGCACGCCTTTTTTTTCCTAGAGTACAATCGTTACTGTAGTGTGTGTGTGTATTATCGTTTCGTAGTATATTATTTCCGTTTCCTTTGTACATAGTACATACATTACTATGCGTTTTCATACTGTCCGAGCTACATCGTGTTATATTTTTGTATATGTTGAAATATATATATATATATATATATATATATATATATATATATATATATATATATATATATATATATATATATATATATATATGTTCTAAAAGAATATATATATATATATATTCTTTTGAGTATAGATCATATTAAATTAAACAAATTGGCATTACTCGCGGACGATATGGACTCCGATCCAATGTGTCAATTCGGTCGCGCGTAAAATTCTTCACAAAATATGTCAATCTTTCTTTCCGAATTATCTATCATTATAAAAGTCGTTCTAAAAGGCACATTCTTGTTTCTTTCGTTTTTTTTGTTATCAATATTATATAAATTTTTTGTAAAACTGCCAAAATCGACCTCACCTCGGAGAAAAATCGAAACATCGAGTGTTCGGCGTATTTTCTATCTCCCCAATCGTTCTCATTAAAACAAAGCTGGCGGCATCGCGTGGAAAAACATTTGCGATAGAGTGAATTCGTCGGGACTGAATAATTCCGCCAGGAAGAATTTGTCGAAAAATTTAACGAACCTTATTTTGGTTAACACCTTGGCCGAAAAATTCCTACGTACGAAAAACGGTAAATATTTACAAGTGAGGCTCCAGCCCTAATCGGCTCGAAATGTTTTTTCACCTGCACGGGGCTATTTTGCAGTATGAAAATATGTTTCTTATGATGAGGGAGGGGTATTTCATTAAGAAAAAAATATGTTTCCGAAAAATATTCGATTTTCGAAATACGTTTTCTGTATGATTACTCTAATTTGTTTGGGTTTGTTTGTCACCGTTTGGTGACACTTGATGTCACCAAACCCGGTCTCTTCATACCTTTAAAAAGGTAAAAAAAAAGCGTCTGGGGCTTGAAATAAGGGTTGAAATGGTCTTCTCGCGACTTAAATATTATAAACAAAGTGCCCTGAAATACATCGATTTGGTACGAAATTTCCAAACCCCTTTTTTAGCTGGAGCCCCACTTGTACATGTTTACCCGAAAAATGGTTTTTTTCGTTCTCAAAAAAACAAACAGACCCACGCTAAATTTTTTCCACAGGAGACAACCAACGTGTTTCCGGCGCGGATGCAAATTGGTGTTGAAAAAAAAAAACGTTTTTCGTGTTTTTTTTCTAGGCGAGACTCGACTTTTGCAATTCTACCCTTTTCTGGCTGTGTGCGTACGTGTGTATGCGTGTGTTCAACACTGATGTAGTAAATCTCGGGACAGTGTCGCCCACCCACGCTAATGTCAAGTGACACAAGTACGAGGGTGAGCTTACGTTAAACTAGCATGATATATATATATATATATATATATATATATATATATATATATATATATATCAAATGTTCAGGCATTCGAAAGCTCCATGAAACGCGCGATGAACACATTGTTACATTAACCAAGAACGAAAATGAGAGAGAAAAATGAAATCTATACAGATGATGTAATATTATAAGAATAATATTAATAATATTAATAATAACAGTACTATCGTTCGATATAAAAGAAAAGGTTTAAATAAGGCCGATACAATACAATAATAATAATATAATAATATATAATAAGCCACATTATTACTCTAATTATCTGCAATATCACAGTACTTGCTGAAACATACTAGACGCGCGCTTACACTCCTCGAGATGAAAGCCCAATGTACATTGGAGCGAATGACAAATGAGGACTGTACATGTATAAATATATACACATATGGGGGGTTACATATATACATATATATGTATGTATGTATCGAAAAAAAAAAAATTCAAAATTAAATAGTCATTTGGGTTTTACCCAGTGGCAATATCAGCATATCGTCTCGTTTGCATTCTTTTCTCAGTTCGAAGCGCGTTGTCACGTACGACAACGTTCACACAGAGTCCAAATCCTTTGAAAATCTATACGCTTATATATCCTAGATTCTCCCCCTCCCCTGCCGCGCTCGTGCTTTCGAATAGTCGCACCGCTGGTTTCGTTCGAACGGCCCCCGTCGACTCGCGTACTATCGGAGTTTTTCGTTCTTTCTGCTTTCCGACAACTAAAAACCGGCCTCATCTGCTTTGCGACAAAACAAACCTCAGACATCCGCACTTTAACGCGGAATTGCGGGGCCTCCATTTGCAAAATTACCGAGCAAGTTTTATTCTCGATAACGAGGGAATATTGGCTTATACGAATTTAAACTTCCGTCGGCTGAAGCCTTGCAGAATCGAAGCTCCCCAAACTCCGTACAGCGACGAGTGCATTTTTTTTTATTTGACAGTACGATTCGTTTGGAATTTGGGCGAATATAGAATAAGGAAGAAAAATTCCAAAGCGCTAAACGTGAAGGAGTTAGACTCTTCGTAAAAACGGATCTGACGGTTTTACGTTGTCAGACGTTATTTCATGCGTCACGAGTGTAAGAAGTCTGGGGGCGAAACTACGCAAAAGTGCGATTTGGGAAAAGACTTTATATGGAGGCACGTTGGAAACGGTACCTGAATTGATTCCAATGGCGTCGTATTATCTACCAAACGATACCAGTCGCTGTACGAAATTTTCTGAATACACAGAGTGCCCTGTTACGAATGGATAATCCTGCAACTGTCGATGATCAAATCATTTCCTACTGCCATACGTTTCGATACGTTATCGAGATAAAAAGCATCTTTTGATTTTTCGCGTGTCATTTCTGCAAACGATGACTTTTTTATCCGGCTTTTTTGAAAATACTCTTAGTTATTTGTTTTATCTGGAAAAGTCTTTTTTTCTACCCTTGAATGTTAGCATATAGTAGGTCGTGATCTGACCCACCGAAAGTTGCAGGAAGTTGCCCATTTCGTAACAGGGCACCCTGTATATCCGCTTTCCTTTCATTTTTCTCCTTCGAAACGTCACTTCGATCTTCATGCCTTGACCCAAACACATTCACGCTTCGCGATCGCGTGCCAGTTCGAGACACTCGAACGCTTTTCTCGACCACCGTCGGGCGCTGATGCTCGAAGGGACCAGAAGAGGACGAAAGACGTTAAGATTCGCGTTCGAGACATGATGTACGTTCGAGAAGAAAATGAAAGCCACGGGGTGAGAAATGCGGCGGTTGCGGGTTTACGCGGCCGACTCCAGCAGCCTCTGTCCGATGGCCTAATGTCATACGTAAACGGGGCCCTGATTGTCATTGTCGTCGAGGCTGATGCGACTCGGATAGGCGGGACCACCCCCGTCGTCGAAGAAACGCCTGAACGTGAACTCGAAGAAGCCGTGAAAGGGCTTGCCGTTGTCCAAAAGTTCGTCGGACTTGTTCGAATCGGATTTTTGCGAATTGTGCAATTTGTCGGGATCTACCGGGTCGAAGTTACTCGTGTCCGTTGGATACTTGATACGGGGTATGTGGGGGGCCACTTGACGCCTGAGGCCCTTCTCGAAGTCGACGTTACCGAAAAACGGATGGCTCTTTACCTCGTCCGCGTTTTTGCCTAATCGACGATCCGAACCGACGCACAACTTCAATATCAGATCTTTGCCTTCCGGCGATAGATTCGCTTGCTTCGGTATGTTGAGTGTCGTCTCCCAGTTTATCACCTGCGGAGCAAGAAAGGCGATAAAATAAAACGATTATTGGCGCTTCAACATTCTTGATGGCTGACTCGATATTCCGAAGGCTTTCGTAAAAGACAGGGAAAACGGAAATGACACGACCCTCAAAGACCCGGAATGGACTAGGATCAGCGAATGGACAGAAGCTGTGTTTATATTCAAAATTGGTAAAGAATACGAGTTGTTGATGAAGAACTATAATTAATATAGAATAAATCAAAGCTGTCGTTAAAACCGATTTATTATTTCACATGGAATTTCTTTAGTTCGTAGTACCTGCACACCGCACAACTCACGTGATGTGATGAAGCATTGAAAACTATCAGACTCGTCTTTTTTTATCTGCGAAAAAACTTTTTTAAGGGAGGAAACAACCCCTCAAAGAAAGGCGTGTCACCCCTTCATTTTATTTTCGTTCGATTATTCTATAGTGGATTTTTCATCGCTTTACATTAGGAGAATCTTGGTTTTTCTTGCATTCTGATCGGTGGACTGCTCGTGGATGAAACTGCAAAACCACCACTCGACACGCCTTTCTTTGAAGGCTGGTTTCCCCCCTTAAAACCGTTGTTCCGCGGAAAACAAAAAATACGTGCCTGACGGTTTCCAATGTTTTATCACGTATATGAGTTCCAACAAAATAGGCGGCGGACACGTAATCGATGTTCCTTGTTAGTTACGATACGGCTGTGTACAGTAGGCGAATGCGAGAACGAAAGTTTTTATAAATTTTGAGGGTAACTATTATTTAAATTACCTGAGAAAAAATCAGTCTTTGATTTTTGGCAAGCAAATAAATAAATTCTTAATAATAGGTCAAAATTAGACACAATAATTCACTGGTGGTGCATTCTAACCTCTTCCCAGTGAATGTACATACGGGCTCTGTTCTGATAATTCTCAAAGCACGATAAAAAATTGAGCTCATCTGCTGAAAATTGCAAAATTAATTACTGTTAAGATACGAAAGGTACATTTCATCGAATATTGTCATGAAATCACTACATTCGTTTTTTATTTTTGGCAAAATTGAATTTTCCATTTCTCCGTCGAAAGAAACTTCGGTAGTTTTATTGAGAACGTCACGTTAAGGTGCGAAAAAAGTATTTTCGACGAAATCGTAATAACGAATATAATACTCAGATGAATAAGAATATTTTAACTTTTGTGCAACACAGTGATCTCCAAATCTAGCATTTGATAAAAATAAATCGTTATGCTTGACAGCGTTTGTCTATATGTCCATTTACTGGCGGTTGATCGTCCATTTACTGGTAATTTCGTCTATTCACTGGCAATTCAGCAACTTCGCTACTTACTCATCAATCCCTTCAATATTATTTGTTGCAATTACTTCAAATATTTTCTGTTACTATCAGAATAATATCTTTTGGCTGCTATAGGCATTGAAAAATTCGTTTTGATAATATTTCCATTTTACAGTCCATCTGAGCTCTAACAGTGTGGTTATTCATCCGTTCACTGGTACGCAATATAGCCGGCATTGTAAAAGTGACAAAAGTGAATTTCCGTTCGGCCAACCTTGTATTGCGTTTCGGCAGGCGTTTTGGCATTGAAGGGCGGCGAGCCGACGAGCATCTCGTACAGTATTACTCCGACGCTCCACCAGTCGCAGAGCTGCGTGTAACCGGTTCGTTGAAGGACTTCCGGTGCTATGTAATTGGGAGTTCCGACTAGGGAGTGTGCGAGGCAACGCTGATGTTCCCTGTAACGCCGTCGCTCCAGAGGCTTCAGTTGTATGCACCGACACTCGTTGTTCCAGTCGTCGGACGGATCCATCGAATCTTGCTTACCGTGACCTGGTGAACATGACCAATAAATCTTTCGGAGATCACGCGACACAGAAGTACGATCCACGAACAACGTCTAACTGTCTCGTCCACCGATCTAAGCCCGAAACGACGAAATTGCCGAGGCTTTTTCGTGCTCACCATTTTGTTGGTAATACTTGGAATTGTGTGTCCAACGGAAACCCGTGCAGAGCCCAAAATCCGTGAGTTTTATGTGACCGTCGCGATCGATGAGAATATTATCGGGCTTGATGTCCCGATGTATGAAGCCCATTTTGTGCACGCTCTCGACCGCGCAGGTCAGCTCGGCGATGTAGAACCTCGCGAGTGGTTCCTCGAAAACCTCGAATTTAATGAGCAACGACATGAGATCGCCGCCCGGTATGTAATCCATGACGAAATAAAGATTGTCCTTGTCTTGAAAGGAATAATAGAGTTTGACGACCCACTCGTTGTCGGCCTCGGCGAGTATGTCCCTCTCGGCCTTCACGTGGGCAACCTGATTGCGATTGAGAACGTCGGCTTTGCGCAACGTTTTCATCGCGTAAAATTGATTAGTGTCGAGTTTCCTTACGAGTGTTACTTCGCCGAATGCACCAACGCCGATCATTTTGATCTTCGTGAACATCGAACGGTCCATTTTCGCCCGTTTGAGCCTTATGTAATTGGACTCCTTTTGCGAGAGCATCTTTCGCATCTGGCATTGCGCCTCGGCGCTCAAGCCTATCTTGGCCATTTCCGTCTCGAGTTGCAATCGCCTGTAGAGCCGTTGCTTGTGGGACTTGAGCACGTTCTCGATGTGTTGCTCCATGAAGAACTTGAACGCCTGAGGCGAGTAATTGCGCACTTTGCAGTCCCTCCTCTCCTCCTCTTTCTCCTTGCTCATGTGTTTTCTCTCGGGTATCGGTGACTGGTGTTTGATCTTGTAGAGGGAGGGTGCGCCCTTGGGGCCGGCGCCAGCGCCGCCTTCGTGGCCGGTTATCGCGGCGTGATTGTTGTTGTTCCTCGATGATACGGAGCTCGAGGCGGTGGGCGGCAACGGCGGCGTTTCCCCCGCCAACTGACAGCTCTCGGCGGGCGAGTATTTTCGCTGAAGCGGCGGATGATGAGCGACCGGTGAGGATCTCGGGGCTGTGCCGAGGCTCTCGACGGTCGAGATGCCTGTCGGATCGTCGGTGGGGCTGCCGTAAGGCGGTGGTGGAAGAGGATGATGCATGCTGCGTTGAGCGGCGAGGGCCTGCATCGTGGTGGCGTAGCTCGGCGGCTCGGTGGTCGGTACACCCGGCGGTACACCGAGGCCGGCCATCGAACTCGTCGAGCTTGAGGTCGCGACGTTGTTGACCGGAGGATACGCCGGGGGCGGCGGTTGTTGGGCCTGCTGCTGCAACTGTTGTTGTTGCTGCTGCTGCTGCTGCTGTTGTTGTTGCTGCTGCTGTTGCTGCTGCTGTTGTTGCTGCTGCTGCTGTTTCTGTTGTATGGAAGACGCGTACGAGGGCGGAGGTGGGGGCGGCGTCGTTCCGCTCCCCGAGGATATGGGCTGTGGGGAGGTTGGCGCAATCGCCGTTTGCAAAACGGGCTTTTGCACCTGCGTACTCTTCACCGATTGCATTATTATGGGCGGTTGAGTCTTTGCCTGGCGTGCTCCCCAGGCCTGGAGCGGCGTCGGCCTCGCCATCGAGTTTTGACCGCTCGAAGGGACCGTCGAGACCGTTATCGGACTCGGCGAGCCCGCCGACGTCGGCCCCGAGTATATGCCCGATGACGGGCTCTTCCTGTAATCCTGTTGGGACTGCGTGGGCGACTGGCGATTCTGCATCGAGGCGCTGTAGGAAGGCGGCTGCACTGGGCCCTGAGGCGACGAGGAAGGCACTATCGGATAGGGCGGTGGTGGCTCCACCTGGCCACCCGAGTTCCCGTTGCTGCTCGTCTGATAAATACTCAACGCTTGGATCTGCTGGGTCAATTGTTGCTGCACCTGCGGACCGTTTTGAACGATCATCGGCTGACGCGCGCTCGAGCCCGTCCCGTTGCTCGAAGCTACCGGACTCGTGCCACGTTGGGGCGGATTCGCGCAAGACGAGCCCGAAGCACCGGGCGCCGCTGGTGGCGGCCTCGTCGGCACCACAGGCGCCGGTGACATTCTCTTCAACATTTGCTGCATGTTGCTCGGGACGTTCGGCTGACTGTACGGCGCGTGAGGCGGCGGCGGTGGCGGCGGTGTTGAACTGCATCGCGGCGGCGGTGGCGGCGGTGGCTCGCGCTCCACGAAACTACTCGGCGAGTACTGGCGGCTCAGCTGCGGATGAGGACTCAGCTCCGCTTGACGAGGACTGTCCGATCTCGAACTACCCGCACCGCTGTCCAACGCTGGACTCCCTCGCTGCAACGACAATTCTCGCTCGAGGCTCGGCTTCCTTATCAGCTTCGTGTTCAACTTTGCCAGACCGTTCAACGACTCGCCCTGCGCCTGCTTGAGAAACTCGATCGCTGCGTCCAAACGCCATCCCGCGAGCTTCAACGCTCGTAGCCCAATGTCCTGTGTCGATCAGTCAATTTTGTTATCGCCGTCGGCTTTATCTTTGTCGCTGGATTATTATGAAGCTTGCATCGTTGGTAGGCAACGATATGCCTTTTTTTTTATTCTATCATTTTTCTGTTTTCATCAGCTTCGAACGGCTCTCTTTGCAAATTGAAGTCGTGAATTTTTTCCAATAAGGATACGCAGAAACGTTTGAGCGATTTTCGCTGATTAAATCGGCCCGAAAAAAATTTAATGATAGAATTTATTTTCGTTACATACCAGCGATGCAAACTTCAATATTGGTATTTTCCGCGAAAACTCGTATCGAAATACGCCAGGAAGGATGCGACAAAAACGATGCAAGGTTCAATGTCGTTAAAAAGCTTCGGTCTTCAACACTAGCGGCGTGGGGGCTGCAGCTTTTTGGTGGCTCAACGGAATAGTCCTTGCGACTCGACAAGCTATCACAGTGGTGCTAGACTCAACTGGATGGTCATTGAAACGCCACTACTTCTTATACTGCCAGTGAAATGTCAGACCTCTGATCCCTTTTCCAGTGGTGGCATTCCGCAACCATGGTTGCTTCTTATTTGTTGAAATTCAGTTATATTTCGGGAATATTTCAGAAATTCAATAATTCAGTAAACTAATTAATACACAGGGAATATTCTACTGTACATGAGTGACGCAGCTGCTGCCAAGCCGACCAACCAAAACGAAACGGCACTGTGAAAGGCCCGTGAAGCTTGCTAAACGCAGCGAAAGAGGCTGAAGAATAATATAACTGAGAGTCAAAGTTTCCAATGATGTTGAAGTCTGCATCGTCGGAACTTAACGATAAATAATTCTTTATAGATGTTGAATTTTTCTTTGGCTGTGAAAATCACTCACAGTTATTACGCATTCTTAGTAGAGCTTTACGACTTCAATTTGCAAAGGAGGCTGTAGATAAGCGTAAAAATAAGAGAGTGGGAAATTGACAGAAAAATCGTTGCAAACTTCAACATCGTAGTTTCCAAATGTCTCGAAGATTTTATCTACCGCTAATGCGACTTTTTATCGTAGTCGGTTCGCAATAAATCATTTGCAAATTATGGGGTTGAACTTCGCATCGTTGGAGCGCAACTCACATTTATATTCACATTTTTATTTCCTTATTTTCATTAGGCTACCAAATATTTTTCGGCAAATTTCCATTGTAGATCTTTCAAGGAACAATTTTTTTAACAGTTGAGGGATTTAGGTAACTAAAATCTACTAAAAGAAATTTGAGAAAGTGAAGAAAAAATCTTTTCACTGTACTCCAATAGTGCACACTTCAATGTCATTGCAAATTGACAGTTAATCGTGATGGCGTTCATTTTTGCATCGTTGGAACGCAACCAAAATGAATTTTCGTTTGTTTCCCACGTTTCTTCTGACAGAGTTAAGCTACAAATATCACGCAAAGATGTTTTAGGATTCTTATTTAGCAATCTACAGCCTAAATCTGCAAAATGTGATTTTGGATAAGAGAAGTGATAAACAAAAAAGAATTTTCGTTGTATCCAACTATGCAAACTTCACGTCCATGAATCGTGGAGTTGCAGTAACAAGTTTTCTACATAATTACAAAAGTTCATTGCGCCGGCATTTTGCAAATGCTGCAGTCTATATCCTCATGGCCGAGGGCTCTGTACCACTGTACCAGCCAATCGGATATTTCCAATCGATCAGCCGGTCGATTAAAAACATCCATTTGGTCGTTCCTTTAAACATTTCTGCTGGAAATTGCCGGGACCTCGTCTCGATAGTGCTTTAAGCGCGAAGCTTCGTACGCGAGTAAGCCCGATCGACTTTTGTCCCGGAGTTTCCGTTGCTTGTAAAAATATTGAAAAAACAAAGAAAACGATATTTACTTCGGAGTAACCCATGGCCAGAAGTTGAGCGACCGCCTGGCGCTGTTCGGGCTTGTCGGCGAGACTGCCAGAAGCGGCGGAAAGGCCGCTGTGACCAGAGGCCGAACTGACGCCGCTGGTGGTAGATAGCGTCGATATAGTACTCGCGGCGCTGGATCCTACCTCGCCCGTGCCGCCGATATTGGCGAAAGGCAGTAGCGAATTGCGAATCTCAGCTAGAGCCTTTTGGTGGTATCCAGAGCCGCGACTGCCCGACTTGACCGCGGGTGGATTCATAGTGGCCCATGCTAGGCCCTCCGGGACCTAGCTCCGATCCGATTCTGACATATATACGTAGATGGAAGAGCCTGTGGGGACGAACAAACCGGACTTTGCTTTACCGATCGTCAATGGGCTCTAAAATTACTCTAGACAGGAGCGGGGCATCCAAAATGAAGAGTCTTCCATTCTTCTTAGCGAAAAGTAACTTTCTTTCGCGTCCGAGGGCGCGTATCGTAACGAAGCCTGGAAAAGGTCTTCGAGCGACAAACTATCATTTTTTCCCGAAATTGCAGGTAATTTTTCAATTTCACATCGTAATATTGTTGATAAAACGAAGCCGGGGGGGGGGGGGCGGGAGAAAAGTGAAAAATCCTGCGAGATTGTCGAGAGTAATATGTCAATCGTGGCGGAACGTGAGAAAAAAAGTGAAAGATCGATGGAAACGAGTAAATTGATATACGTACGAAAAATCGGACAATTCCTCGGTTTCGAGGCGAGCGGAAATTGCCCTGCTGCGAGGGAGGGAGGGAGGGAAGTCAGGAAGGTTGCGAAGAGGAGGCAACTCGCACTCGATCTAACCTATGCACGGGGCACACTTCGGTACGAAAGTTTGTGATTTGCACGATAATCGTAACATAATTTTTCGGATGAGGAGGAACATACGCACACACACACACGCGCGCGCGGACGTATCCGCGGACGACCGCCACCCGCGCGGATATTTCGATCCCTTTCGATATTACACGTCGAATAAATAATCGATTTGGTGGAATACTAGAGCGAGTACGGGTGCAAGAAGGAGAGGAGGAAGAGGAAGAAGGTGGAAAAGGAGGAGGAGGAGGAGGAAGAGGAGGACGGCGACGACGAAGACGGGGATGCCAGTGTGTCGTACCCGAGCATATTTTACGCGCTCACGTATTTACAACGAGCTCTCGCTCGAGCCGCCCCCGATTATCGTCAAACTCACTAAACTCAATTCAACCAGGCGCGAAAACGCGACCGACGACGATTAAACTCGCGGCAATTAAGTCATCGACAACAAAGAAAGATACACCCGTAAATTACTAAAGTAACTGGCAGCCATTTTGAAGTGCCACATTCCTCCGCCGACTTGACACACACACACGCGCGTATACAGAGGCGCGCGCGCACACACGCACACACACACGCGGGCGCGCTATCTTTTTCGTAATTTTTACGGCTAAACGCGCGAGACCAAAGTGGCCTCGTCGGTATTCTCGTTTTCGTAAACAATTTCGTCCGAGCGCGCGGGACTCTTGCGCGCCTTTACTTTCATTTTTTTGTCACTCCTCGTGATTCCCCTCGTAATTCGCTTATTATTTCGTCCCAAATCATATGTTACGAGGACGACGAGCGCTCTAATACCTCGACGGAGATTAACAGCGGGCAAAGTTACCGACCGCAGGTACAAAAGCACGGGATAAGTTACCGATCGTCGGTAGCTTACCACGCGCGATCCGGTTCACCTCGAGCACCACCAGGCGGACACGCCGCGATGATTCGCCTCCGATATTCCATCTTCACACACCCAGCAATATCGTGTTCGAACCGAACTTTTGCGTGTGGCTATAAAATATTTTGGTGGATGACGTTTTGCCGCTGATTCCGATTGCAAACTGTCTCCAGTCGTCGCTTCTACCTACGGTCCGTCTGTTTCGTAACGTTACGAGAGTGCAAACGCGGAGTACCACTTTGTACGAATTATTCGCCGCTCGCAAATCCTCAGAATGGAGAGTATATTTCACGAAAAGGTGATGCAACGTGTTGCTCGTGCATGCACTTGCGACACGAATTATGTATCTTCAAACTATTTTTACTGCGCTTTCCCGTAATTTTCCTTAATATATTGCGAATTATGCATACGTGCTTACATACTTACACATGACGCTTCTACTTACCCACTACTCGTATATGTCGAGTCTGCATTATACGTGCACACAGCTGTAATGTGTCTGCAATTTAATACAACGTACAAATATATATATATATGTATATATTTATATATATATACGAATGTATTAATATGCAGTGAGTAAAAAAAGTATTTGCAGATCTCACTTGTGTTTTGTGTTTTCTAGCGATTTTCATCAGCATTCACTATTTATCCTAACGTTAATATAACGATATCCATACCTGGGAAAGGCTATCTAGTAACATAACCTGCAAAAATATTATGAAAGATATATGTGTAAGCGTGTGGACGCAATGAGTGGAATAGGAATAAAGCTTACACATGTATATATATACACACCCTTGAAATATGAAACATATGAAAGTGCCCACTGTTGAGTACAAAAAAGTCGTTTAGTAGCAAATCGCCAAACCGCTGTATAATATTTTGGCATTTACACAGGAAGAACTTCAGTTCTTTAGAGGCGTTCCAGTCATTCAGCAAATTTTTTTACTCCTTGGTACATCCCGAGGTAGCTAGCTTTGCGCTGACTGGAGATTGAAACAAGTCATCAGAGAAAGTGATGTCGAGAGTCTGGCAGGTAGGGTACGAAAAATCCTACCCTACGATCTCCAGTGATGATTCCGACAGTTTCAGTAGCTTGTAATACACAACGTTCATCTTTTGGGGGGTTTCCCACGGTTCTTGTTGTCCATAGAGGTATCACCACTTTGGACACGGCGAACCTACACTGCAAGGTGTACTCAATGGAGCTTCGTTGGTGTACGCTTCCTCTGGCGATCGATGCATTTTTGGGGCTGATTCCTTTGTCAGGATTCCTTTGTCACTCAATGCTATTGTCAGTGGGCGGTTTCATATGAGACCTGATAAGAAACATAATCTTCCTAACTTTGGTGAATAATCCCTGAGATCGTGTGACCGTAAAACCTTAATATTCATTTCGTTTTCAGCAAGAGGGCTATCTGTGCGCTCAGCACTGTCTGAACGCTCTTCTGCAGGGCTCCTACTTCAACGCCGTCGATCTCGCCAACCTGGCGCATCAGATGGACGAGGAGGAGAGAATAAGAATGGCAGAGTCGGGCGTAGAGAGCGAAGATTATCGGCGATTCCTCGAGGTGACTAAATCAAATTTTTTTTACAAAAATTCGCATCACAGTCTTCCGCCGGCTTTAAGGAATTCGAGCTGTTTTTCCGAATTAACTGAATTTTTCGCGTCACGGCGTTTAGCAACCCTCGGGAAACATGGACGACAGCGGTTACTTCTCGGTGCAAGTGATAAGCAGCGCCCTCAAGGTTTGGGGCCTGGAGCTCATCCCTTACAACGGGACAGAGCCCATGGCGCTCGCTGCTCAAAACGATCCCTCGTGAGTTTTTCGTCGAAATTGTGACAGTCGTCAAAAGCACGTGACTGCGATCGTTCAGGTCTGGAAACTCCTGGGGAGGGGCTCGCTTAGTGAAGCTCCTTTTTTGGTTGTCCGTTTGTCCGCTAGGATCGTTGCGTTCTAAAGACTTGCCTGCAACAGAAACATTTTTTATCTTTGTCTAGTGGACTACTTTTATTGTATTGAATAACGTAATCGGTTTTGCCATTTTATCAAACCGTTCTTTTTACAATAATAATAATAGTACTATTGTATTTTATGATTAACAATAATGATCATTATTATCCAAAGAATTATTATTATAGCCCAAGTACAATAATAAGCATTATTCAAACAATTATTATTATTATTGTTGCCGTTGTTTTTGCCCAAACATTCGTAGTTATTACTATTATTATTATTATTATTATTATTATTATTATTATTATTATTCCAGTCTCATGCAAGCGTACATCTGCAACTACAAGGGACACTGGTTCACCATTAGGCGCTTGGGGACCCAGTGGTTCAACCTGAACTCGATGCTTAGCGGTCCCCAGTTGCTGTCCGACACGTACTTAGCCATGTACCTCGCCCAATTGTTGCAGGAAGGCAAGTGTCTCCGCCTCTTTTTTTCTTTGTTCTTAAGGGAGGAGATATTTTGGGGGGTGGGGAGGGGGGCACAAAAATAGTTGATTTCTGCCCCCCTTTATCATTAACTAACTATTAGTGACCTACCCTAACTAAAAGTTAGGTTTATATAGAAGGAAAACATTTTTTCAAAATAGTCTTCAAACCGTATTGATTTCCGATGAAAACTCCAAACAGCAAAGTCTGATTGGCGACCTCCGATGGCAGATTATATGTTCCACATTTTGGGAGAAAATGCTTCGAAAAAATTTGAATTCTTGTTCGAAAATATGTATAAAATATTTCCAAAGTTTGATGAAATTCTATTGATCCATTCTTTGTCCAAAAAAAAAACATGAAAATCACTCGGACCGGTACGATGGTCTAGTGGGTAGCGTGCTTGTCACTAAACCTGCGGACCGGGAGGTGCCTCGTTCGAATCCCTGTCGCGTACATTTCGTCGTGAAATGTTTTTCTTCGGCATTTCGCGGCGAAATAAGACTAGTTCCACGAATGAGGGAGGGGGGGGCGAACTTGATGACCGGCTGTATTGGTATAGCAGGGTTGTTACGCATATGGAAAACAGGATAAACCGGGAAAACTCAGGGAATTTTTGTCCTCCCGGAATAATCGGGGAAAAGTCAGGGAATTTTGGAAATTCTCTGGAATTTTGGAAATTCTCTGAAATTTTGTAAATTCTCTGGAATTTTCTAAATTCTCTGGAATTTTGGAAATTCTCTGGAATTTTGGAAATTCCCTGGAATTTTGGAAATTCCCTAGAATTTTGGGAATTCCCTGGAATTTTGGAAATTCCCTGGAATTTTGGAAATTCTCTGGAATTTTGGAAATTCCCTGGAATTTTGGAAATTCCCTGGAATTTTGGAAATTCCCTGGAATTTTGGAAATTCCCTGGAATTTTGGAAATTCCCTGGAATTTTGGAAATTCTCTAGAATTTTGGAAATTCCCTGGAATTTTGGAAATTCTCTGGAATTTTCTCACAATTTACTTTTTGAAAGAGATACGAAAAATGAAATCGACTTGACGAAAAAACTGAACGGTATAAAAGTAAATATTTTTGTATATTTTTAATATTTGTGTTATTCTTCATTGTACACAAAATAAAGTTAGGTCAGTACCAAACATTGAGCATTTAAAAAACTGAAAACTCATTTACTGTAAAGCTACATTTGTAAATTAAAGTAAATTAAAAGTACATCTACAAAAATACAATTGCATTCGATCTGTCGATACACAACCACATCATTATCATTATAGATAAGTATTTATATTCATTTTTTGTTTATTTTCATCGGCGTGCAAACTTTTGCTTATAACGAAGAACAGGTTCTGTATTTGCTTTTAATGTCTTTTTTTTACTTTATAATGTTAAAATTATGTTTCGAATTTCAGTTAAAAAAATATAAATATCGATTTTATCAAATTTCTATATATTTGGTCTTAAAAAATTATGTTATCCAGTTCGACATAATTCTTCAATAGAAGGATCGAGTTGAGAATTTCCTTTGTTTCTTCAAGTCGGTTAAAAATGTTGTTTTTTTTTCACAAAAATCAGGCATTGCTATTTTTACGTATATAATTTTCCCGTATAGTTCGTAACGTTTACAAATCTCTCTAACTCAAAAAATATATGTTTGATGAAAAGTAAGTGTTCTTTATTTGACTCTAATCTGGCAAGTCTGCAAAACCTGTATGGAAGACCTGGAAAAGTCAGGGAATTTCTGAGTCAATAATGCGTAACAACCCAGTATAAGTTTTCCGCAGTTTCCCTATACCTATGACAGAAATGTCATGATGAATATGATACAGAGGGGTAAGTCGGCTGCGCCGCAAGGAGGGGGGGGGGGGGGGGAAGAACAAAAACGTGAAGAAGAGGAAGTGTGGAAAAAGAAACATCGGAGGAACGAAACAATCACAGTGGAGGAAAACAATAGGTAGCAAACGCGAACAGCGTGCACCTAAGGGGGGAAAATCATGAAAATCACTCTAACACGAACTACTAAACTGGTTATTCCGTCGTCAAAAAAAAATAATGAAAATCAACAAATTTGTTCCACGCCTAAAGGTTACTCGATATTCTTGGTGATCGGGGCACTTCCGGAATGCGTTGCGGACGACACGATACTGAGATATCCGGTGGCGTCGAGCGGAACGAGAGCGAGCAGCAGCGGGACTGGGGTGGAAAAGCCGCCGTCGAGGGGATACAGATTGGGAACCGCGGCCGACGAGGACAGCGCCAGGAAGATCCTCGAGGCGGCTCACGCCCTGGAACAAGTCCGAGTACCGGTGACGGCGATTTCGCGTACCCCGGCATTGTCAAGCTACGCGGAAAGTGTGGCGAGTTGCCGGACGAGCTCGGAGAGACCGCGCGAGAGAATAATTCCGATACGTTTGGAGGCGGACGAGGAGGCGGAGGCGAATCTCAGGAGGGCGCTCGAACTGAGCCTCCGCGAGATCGAAGCAAAATCGGAAATTCCGGGACCCTCGAGATCGAGCCGGGATCATCGGCTTCCCCGCTTGCACGTCGTCCCCGACGCTCTCGACGTTGATGTAGCGGCCGAAGACGAGGAGGAGGAGATGGAGAGAGCGCTTCGGCTGAGCCTCGAATGCGTGACGACTCCGGCCACACCCGACGCCACGGACGACGCCGAACTTCGCAAAGCTCTTCAGCTGAGCCTCGAATGCGTCACCGCACCGAGCACTCCCGATCCGGACGACCTCCGACGCAGACGACTCGCCCATCTTGGAAATCTCACCAGAACGACGAGTAACGACGTCGCATCCACCAAACTCAACACTTAACGACCGCTGCAACGGTGGTCCCTCTTTCCTCTTCCCCTACCGCGAATCTTATCTCCTCTAGTCCTTCTTCCGCCCCACTTACTCATCCTCCAATCTAACGTCGAAGGGCATCACCTTCTCCAGCCGAAAACTCACGGGGATCAGGAAAGCGGTTTTTAAAACAAAATTCATCAACTTTGGATATTTACCGGTACGCGGAAGGTACACGAGATGGACACGGAGAATTTTTGGAAGATGTATTTCAATACCGAAATTCAGCTACCCGAGAAAGTCAATTTTTCAATTTCCCGTTTGCCACGTCGTAAAAAATGGTACAGAACATTTTAGACTTTTGTGCCGTTAATTTATGTAGAAAAGAAAGTCTTTTTAAAATATCACTATCCTTGGCTACCCAAGAACTGTAGCGCGAGGAATTTGAATTGATATATTTCGCATTTTCCCATTCGCTTCTTCCATAAGTATCTTTTTCCTTTGTGTGTACTTTCCGGAACTAATTGCAACGTTTCCATGAAGTTCGTTGACTTTTTTAACAGTCGACCTAAAAATTCCCGAATCATATTTCGGTCCAGTATGGCGGTGTCACCCCTTAATTCGTGTTTGTTAAAATTATTTTTAAGACTTTGCGTACGAGGTGTGTAATTTAACGAATAGGGTAGCGAGAAAAAGATAGAGGCGCGTTCAAATTTCTATACTAAAATGATAACTGCTGTGGTTCTCCTTAAAGGTAATAAAGAGATATATATATATATATATACGTATGAGTGCGCGCAGGTGCGTGTGTGCGGGTGCTAGTTATTCAGGACGAGTGATCTTTTTTTTTCGATCTTTTCGATATTTCCAATTAGGCGCAACGCACTTACGATTCTGTTTCGGCGAATTTTGAGGAAAAATCTCCGTACCTCGGTATATCGAGCCCCGTCGCGATGGCAATTGTTTTTTTCGCGCGTCTTCACGCTAAGATTGCGATCTGCTGGCAGAGAGCCAAGAGAAACAGGAGAGAGCACATGACGCTAAGCGGATTAGACGGAAGTCGAGTAACAACATTGATATTTTAAAAATATTTAAAAAATGCTCTTATTCAATTTACTAAAAAGTAGAAAATATTTTTTTTACCAAGTCACCGATGACTAAATAAACGCTTGGGGCGGTCAACTTTTAAAATGTCTAATTAATTTGATCAATGCCGTATTTCATTTGGCACAATAATAATCAGATAAATTATTATCACGCGTTTATACTCAGTTACAGGATTTTTATTTAAGAAATCTGAGGTTATATTACAGTAAATGAAATACAGTTGATACGTTAACGGATTTATGGATATTAAAGATTATACGTCTACATTTTGAGCACCGCAAGCTTCTATTTATAGTCACATGTAGGTGACTTGGTAAAAATAATTATTTTCTACTTTTTAGTGCATTGAATTCAAGCTTGTTTTTCTGAATTATTTTTTCACATATGAATTATTTTCTACTTTTTAGTCTTTAATTGGTTTCACTAGTTGTTAATAAAAGTTTACTAGTTTACGACTTTGTACGTTAGGAACATGGAACACTTGTAAAAAATAACAAAGATTGTAATGGGGATTGGACTTTCGACTAATTGCTGCATATAAATTTTTCACATACAAACACAGTCGGCTACGAATTTGTTTGTTTGTGTTAGTGAGATTTCATATGGATGATTAGATATCGCTGATTTGACATGAAAAGTTGAACATTTTATGGACTTTTTTAAAGTTGTATCATGCATTGTCACCTTTTAGATGCATGTTTGCAAAATTTCAGAGCTCTACGTAGTCGGTAAGTGAGTGAAATATCGATTTTCCGTTTTGCAACGCACAGAAAGTAAAGTTAAATAAAAGCTCGTGAAAAGTGCTGCCTCAAGATCGCCGCTCACCGGCGCCAAATTTAAATTGCAGCATGACAGATACCAAAAGTCTCTTCTAGTTTTTGGCTACTTTTGTTATACCACAGGCTTGAAAATGCACCACGATGTTGCGTATCCTTACAATTTTTCGAGCTTCCCTTTCACTTTTATTATGATTTGTCCGTGACGTACCTGCAGCCTCCAACGAGTGGCTGTAGCCGGCGCTCGTCATCAAAAGTGCCACCTCAAGATGGCCGGCATGACGCACTTCTGTCGCGATTTCGCTTAGCCCCCTTATCGATACATTTTCTTCCGTTCCGTGGTTTCTTGGTACCATTCGCGATCGAGCGACGAATGATGTTGAAAAATATGAATTTCGGTGCCGAGTAGCTTTGGCGTCCGAGATTTTTGTTCCTTCCGACGGCGCTGAGGGTCGCTTTGGTATAACAAAGTGATAGGTGCGCTGAGACGTGCACCTCGTTCGCAACCTCAATATCGGCCCAAGCAGCTGTCAAAAATTAATATCGTTTCGAGTAAAAAAAAATCCGCTGGCAAGAAAATGTGTCTCCCAAAGATGTCTATAATCTCGAAGAAATGAAAACCGTTGATGATTTTCCGATATTCTAAAACAAAATGTATGGAAAAAAATCTACGTTATTTTGTCTTTGCCTAGAAATATCGATAAATGTATAATTTCTGAGCATAGTTATCAAATTAATATTGAGTAATTATTACTAATTAAGAGAATAAGTATCAATAATATTCGTTGTTAATTATACCGACCGAGTAGTTTGAAGTTCCCAGGCATAATTACCATATACCGATAAGATAGGTAGCATTTGTGCCGTCTACGACGTTTCCATGGTTGCACAGTCTAATATTTTGTGTGTTTGATTTTCGCACAAATTCGCTATCAAAAACTTAAATAACTGTATAACGGTATTATGAATCCTCATTTTCACGGTAACAAGGGTTAGTCCGATCATTAGTCGAATCGTAGCTTTTTTTCAGCTCTGTGGTAACATTTACTTAGCAGATATTAATAATGTACTGAAAAATGATCCGGAGTTTTCCATAACAGTAATGTAATTAGCCCACGAAATACGTCGAGTTGCCATTTTTTTTCTTCTAAAAACGGTGCTGTTTATCGTATTCAAACTGCACAGGATGATCAGCAAAGAAGTTATGAAGGTCCAGAAAGAAAGTCAGCTCGATGGTAACATGTTGAGTTAACCCCATACAACCTTAAAATTGTGCATTACTTCATACTCTACGCATGTACAATATTATAGAAAGTATTACAAAGTTACATAATGTGCACTTGGCTTGAAGTTCGCTAAAAACAATAACATTCCATTTTTATACACTCTTTATACTTAACGTTTATTAATTATTATACATTATAACCCGTATTTATTTGGCATATTTTCGATTGACAGCTAGGTTACCTCTATCCCGCGGGAAAGAGGAGAAGATATCGTGAATTTTTTTCTGGGAAAATGGGTGCAGGTTAAAAAGATAATTTGCTTTCACTTTAACGAGTATGTTTTTGAGAGTTATGGAATTTTTGCATTGAACAATATTTATAAATGTGATAGATGCAGTGGTTTGTGCAGACCGCCGTTTGAACGAAATTATCTAATGCTTGGACGAAGGATTTAATCAAATTTTGATTTTCGAACAAAAAAGCCGGCGTCCAAGGTGAAAGTATTAATTTCCGGTGAAAAAAACGCTTTATTTACATTGATAAAAGAAACTATAAGCACCGAAAGAAAAAAATCGTGATGCAATCGCTGACTTTTGTTACGTAATAGAAGCTTGTAAAATGTAAAAGTTGATCGGTGCAGTGATTTTTGAGATATCGTGGTCAGCGATCTTGAAAAAGTTATTTTGAGAGAAAAAAATGCGTTAAAGGTCGCCGGTTCGCGGAGTCCACCTATAAACGCCGATGACTCTCAATTTTTAACGGGCCGACTCGAAATTTTCGGAGAATATTTTTGAAACGTTACATTTTGTGAATCCGTTGGAAACCAAAAATCGATATTGTCAAAAATTTCAACGCTATCGAAAACTGAGTTTACGCTCCTGTCAAAAGACTGCGTACACCAGCGCCGTTTGACTGGAATCCTTATTTTGCAATTTCTCGGACGCTTCGCACGGATTCCCGTGCCCCCCGAAATTTTTTCCCTCCTCCGCACATGACATCATCCGCCCCGCCCCTGCCGGGCTTCGGGCACACTGTTATATCGCACTCCGCGAGTGCTCGCGACAATACGATTACGAAAACATCAATACACGCAGCTGCGACACACTACCGCTTCCCCACCCATGCACGCAGTATGTGCGGCATATAGATAGCCACCCACTCGCTATAGCATCGACAATTTGTGTCGTTTAAAAAGTGCGTTTGTCGAACCTTCCAAGCCGCAGTTATGAGTTGTGGATTCGTGACCTGTGGGCCGAACGAGGCCCTCGTCGTTTCGGGTAAGTTATTCACGAATCTCCTCTTTCATTCGCCTTCCCGATCGATAGATCCGTCGCTTCCTATTGCTATCAATCTCAGCCGGAATCTATAAAAATGCTGCGTATTTCCATCGCCATTAATCGATAAAGGGCGTGGAGACTCGCTCTCCCATTAGCTCGCGCGTCAGACCTTCGCACTCGTCATCCCACGATCATTGATTCGTCCCATCGTCATCTCGCGTACGCAATCGAGCGCTCGATAATTCGAAGTTTGCGAACACTGAGGCGAAAATTTGCAGAAGCGCTCGTGCCGATGTTCACGCTGTCGAATTACGAGAATGGAGAAAAATTCTATAAAAAAAGAGCCCGTTATACCAGGCATTTCGGAGCGTTTACACGCAGAGACGAAGCGCGCAATGTAGCGCTGAAGAAATAATTATAGCGACTCGAATGCACTTATCTTTGCGCAACTTCCAACAGAACTTCAATTTTGATCGATTTTCTTTCATGCCAAGATAGACTCTTTCCCAATTCTTTGACGCTCGTTTGAACGAAATCTGAGCGCAGGAGTCTCTTATTTCAACGTCCGCGTTCAATTTTTCATATGCGAAAGGATGCTGCTACGGGAAACCGCTCCTCGTGCCGGGAGGTCGGGTGTTCGTCTGGCCCATCGTCCAACAAGTGCAGAAGTACGTCGTCTCGTTTACGATCCTTCGTCTGGTGTAGAGCTGTTGAAAACGTCAATCTGCAATTCTTCTCGTTTTCCAGGATATCACTGAACACGATGACCCTCCAGGTGGAAAGTCCTATGGTTTATACGGGCCAGGGCGTCCCCATATCGGTGACCGGAATAGCGCAGGTTCGTTACTAACAAAAGTCGACTCTGTTCCTGTATTCATCGAAGATGGGGAATTCCCCAAGCAAAGACTTGTTTTTTTGCAATCGCAGGTAAAAATCCAAGGCCAGAACGAAGAGATGTTGTCCACCGCGTGCGAACAATTTCTTGGGAAAAACGAAGACGAGATCCACAACATCGCTTTGGTGACTCTCGAGGGACATCAGAGAGCCATCATGGGTAGCATGACCGTAGAGGTATGAGAACAGTTCTCTCAAAAATTATGGGGCTACGTCTAACTAGGGGCCTGGAAAAAAGCCCAGTTCCGATTTTTTTCTTCTGGGGAACGGTTCGTGAAAAAGAAACGCATTTTTTTCACACAAAGGCTCTCATTGGGTTTCAAACTTGATTCCCACTTTTTAATATTAGATGGCGTAACTAGTATTATTTTTATAGAAGTAACACTAAACACTAAAAAAGTAACACTAAAACTATACTGTGCTGAAGTATGCGACATGATCTACAATATTCAGTCGTTTGCGGAAAATTCTTCGAAAACTATTGCTCGAATTTCTCTATTACAGTTGTCCTAAAGCAATTTTCCAAAAGAATTATTTCTCGAACGAAGAGTTTCCGAAACACAGTTTATCGAATGAACAATTTCTCGAATACAATATCTCGAATTTGTTTGGGTTTGTTAATTTGGGAAGTTGTCCATTCAGGAGATTGTCCATTCGGAATATTGTATGCAAGAAATCATTCATCTTGGAAATTGTCTATTCGGTAAATTGTTTTCGGGGAATTGATCTTTCGGGAAATTGTATTTGAGAAATGGTTTATTCGGGCATTTGTTATCGAGAAATTGTCATTTGGGCAATTGTTTTTCGAGAAACTTTCCACAAAGCGGCGCGCTGCGCCCTTTGGCAAGTAAACGACCGTACGCGCCAGCGAAATTAACGCAATCACTTCGATCGCAGGAAATCTACAAGGACAGGAAAAAATTCAGCAAGGAAGTTTTCGAAGTGGCGAGCAGCGATCTGGTCAACATGGGCATCACCGTCGTGTCGTACACCCTGAAAGACATACGCGACGAGGAAGTACGTTATTCCCACCACGTTACAAATAATAATAGAGAAGACCGTCCCCCTCCCCAAAAACAGACTCGCGACACAAAACGAACACGTCGACTGAACGTTCGATGCACGAATTTTTCATACAAATTTCTGTTTTTGGAATTAAGGCGGGATATACGTTTAGACGGGAAGACATTAAGCAATTTTGAGAGATTTTTCGAACCAAGGAACAATTATTCTTCATTTGTCAAACTGTAGGTATACTTTAACAGTATAGAATTGAGTATAGAAAACAATTCTTAAAAATTCACTTATCACAATACTTAAAATTACTGAAAAACTTTCAGTTTTAGAAAAGTGAGCATTCTCATTGAAATTTCGTCCGGGTCAGAATGACCCAGTGTGACAAGGAAGGGTTAAAAAAGTATTTTTCTAATTTTTCGGAAGCAATTTTCGTCACATAGAAGGTAGCAATATTATCAATATATCCACCAATTTTAAACTGAATCGGCGCGCGTTATTCCCCTCGTTCCTAGTAAAATTTCAATTTCGAACCAGGAAAAGAAGCGAGAAAAAAAACACGATAAAGACAAAAGCCACTTGCCCCATTTTCGATCGTTGATACGCAAACTAAACCACATGTACTAGTTGTGTCCGATATGTTTTTTTTTTCCTTTTTTCATCCGACGAGAGAACAATGAGAGAAAAAGCGCGCGGTTCCGAAGTATTTTCACATTCCTTACCATTCCGTATATCAAAATATTGAATGCGTTTTTTTCTCTTTTTTTTTTCTATACTTGCAGGGGGCAAAGGTACGTTAAATTTTTTGGCTTTTTTCGTACTCAAAGAAACAATGAGCTATTGCAAAAAGAGAATATGGACGCACTGGCAAACTTTCGTCGAATGCATTCTCCTATGCATATACATGTATACACGAAGAGCGGGAAATATGAGTACACTTTAGGAAATTTCGATCGGCGATGAAAATTTACGCGTCTCGGCCAATAAAGGGGCCCAAGGGATATTCGAGGTACTGTTTGAAAGATAAAAAAACGCGTTTCATCGTGTGTTTCTCTTTTCTCACATTCTCGGCCACTTTTCTCACTCATCAGCCGACCATGAACATGCTCGATTCATTCACAATTTTTCTATTCCCACAAACTCACGAGTCATCTATCGGAAAATTATAGAAACTTCTTCTCGGGAGATCGGAAGGGCGCCAATTTACCTCCAATTTGCTTCTGAATTGTTTTTACTCCCGTAAGATTATTAAATTTGTCGAAAATCAGCCCAAAAGGGAAGAAAGTTCGACGAAGACGAAAGTTCAACAGACCGGACGTGAAAAAAAATCTACGACAGAGACGTTGCTGGCTGTTACGGCTTCCGGTTGGAAAGAAACGCGAAGAGTGTGTCCATATTTTCCGCCAGTAGTGTATATTCATCTCTTTTTTTCCGTAAATCACTGGCTCGTATAATTTTCGTTTCACTTTGCTAATGTACGTGACAAAAAAGGGCTTTGCTCCCCCCCCCCCCCCGCGTTTCGATCTCGAAGTTTCGGTATTGAACGTCGCGATCGAAGTGGTGTGTGTGTGTGTGTTTTTTCTTCTTTTCGACACTTGATTCATGCGTGTACGTGGCGAATTCCTTTGCAGCTCTTTCGTTACACTTTTTTTTCTCGTCTCGCACAAACATTTGCATAGCGTTGTGAAGCCAACGCGATAGACATTAGCCACATGCAGTTACACCGAAGTTAGCGTTTTGTTTTCTACATTGAGGTATTCCTTTCACGAACCCGAATATTTAACAAATAGCTAATTATCAATTAGGAGATGCCACGCTGGTCACATTTCTATCTAATGATTATACACCGACTGTTTAAAAAAATGCCGAGCCAAAGCAGCTGAAGCTAATAACATGCAATTTGGACGGTAGGTTGCTTTTGTGTCGTAAACAACGACTAAGAAGGCATTTTTCGAAACTCAACCCTCAAGGGGAGGAAAGGGGTGGCAAAGTTTGTATGAAAATTTCAAAAATCTGGGCGGAATTGCTTTAAACTTGGCATTCGTGCGTCTTGGCACAAATAAACAAACACGTATTTCAGCTTTTCTAGAAAGCTGGCAACCTAGGAGCCGGAAGAAAAGGTCATTTTTGTGAATTTTTGCACGGAAAACTATTCGAAATTCCCAATTGGGGTTCTAATTATCTATAAGTATATACATTCAAAAATATGTTTAGTTTTGTGTTTTTAAAAATATCAAAAGTATACAAGGATATTGTATTATGATCCTTGGAGCGTCGTAAAACAAATCTGCGTATACGGTACCCACTGGCGTTTCTTCAAAAATCATATGAAAAAAAAAAACCAAAAAGATTATTAAATTAGATACTACAATCTAGTACTTGTCATAGCCGATTTTGAAAATATCGATTTATGACAAAATGGCGGACGTTTGAACAAAGTGATTTTTGGGCCAAAAATTAGTTATTATTTTGCCCGTAAAACAAAAACTAAGTAACGGAAAAAAAATCCAGTGACAAGTACTAGATAATGGTGAATTCACAAAAATGACCTTTTTTCCGGCTCCTAAATGTATATCTGCCCTTAAGAAACGAATTTTCAGTGAAAAATTTCGTTACAAGTGCTCATAAAATGAAAAAGTTTTCGATTAATCAGAAATTCCGTACGTACTTCTCTGCGAAATGCAATTAGAAACGTAACTGTTAAATTTGAAGTAAATCGAGTGAAAATTGTTGAAGTTATTTGTCAGGCCAATTGGAAAAAAGCTGTTTCGAGAAGTTTCGAGTAGTCAACCATTTTGTAGGTCGAAAAAAAATATATATTTTCTAACAGCTTGATATTCATACTAAATAGACGTGCAATTCATTTTATGAGTGAATCAGTTTTCATACGAGAAAAAAAAAATGTTAAGGCCTTAATGATAAAACTTAGAAAAACGTGACTAGCGGAAGAATTTTCCTAGCCGCGACTTTTCAGAGAAAATGTAAAAATGTCCAAATCTACCAAATTTGCGCAAATGTTATTATTCCGATTTATCGTTGGGTATAATTGATTGTGACTTATTTTTATTAGCCGCCATTTTAATTGGCCAACGATTCAGAAGGGCCCTCCTCATGCCCCCACAAAATACGGCCCTCCGTGAAAGGAATACCTTAATCGTACATTTTTCGTTTCAACTCTCCGGCGGTTCGCATCAAACGAGATCATTCTTCTGAACTTTGTACATATCGCGCAATGCGACGACGGTCCCGTCGACCTTTCTCACCACCGCGGACACAAATGAGAAACGCAACGAGAAAAAGAAAGAAAAAAAAAACATCTTCCTCGCAGGGATATCTGAAAGCTCTCGGCATGGCTCGTACCGCGGAGGTGAAGAGAGACGCGAGAATCGGCGAGGCGGAGGCCCGCAGAGACGCCCAAATTCGCGAAGCCATCGCCGAGGAGCAGAGAATGGCCTCGAGATTGTTAAACGACGCCGACATCGCCAAGGCCCAACGTGACTTCGAGCTGAAGAAAGCCGCCTACGACGTCGAAGTACAGACCAAAGTGAGTTGACGATTTTGTTCTCCTGTCGCTTTTTTTCACCCGTGGGATTGCGACCATTTCATCGACCATGCGTTTCTGATTCCTGCCTTTTTTTTCCCCAGAAAGCCGAGGCGGAAATGGCTTTCGAACTTCAGGCCGCCAAGACCAAGCAGCGGATAATGGAAGAGCAGATGCAAGTCAAGGTGGTCGAGAGAGGACAAGAAATAGCGGTGCAGGAGCAGGAAATTCTGCGACGCGAGAAAGAACTCGACGCTACTGTGAGACGCCCGGCTGACGCGGAAAAATACAGGTATGAGCCTCGGTCGCGACTGGAAATGCGCGATGCAGAAAAACTTCGCGAAAGTGAGGACAAGCACGCCCGCGTTATTCTAAACTTTCCGCAAAAACGGCTAGATCGGAAGTTCGTCTGGCTGCAATCAAAATTACGGGTCATTTTGTCACGGAAAACTGTGAGAGAAAAAGCTTAGAAAATGAACCTCCGGTTGAGCTAATCAACGCCCGGGTGGGGGGAAAAATGTCGAACGATCGATATGCAGATGAGCCAAAATGTCGAATTCGAAAATGACGAATGTTCGAATATAGATAGATCAATCTTACTAGAGTCTGTGAAGTCGAAAATAACAATTACGAATATGAACATCTCGGAAGTAGATATATAGCGAAAAACAAAAATCCGATTTAATAAAACATCGAAAAACATAATATCGATGGGCCTGTATGCATAACACCAAATAATTCCAGACGACAATTCTCCGAATTAAAAAAATGGCGATGGTTCACAATGCAGAAAATCATTAAAGCGAACGGCCAAAAAGTCGAGTGGTTGCAATCGCGGAGGGTCAAAATGTAGAACGGCCCGGACGGCCAATCGAGCGATACGTTACTTGCGCCTCAGAGTAAAGCTGCGAGATGGCGCTGTCGGTCAGTCGGCTAAAATATCGTGAGGCGGTCATCCCACGTGACGGGCCCCACCACGTTCGCCATTTTGGCCGTTCGACATTTCGGGCCATCGACATTTTGCGTTTCGATATATTGCTCTTCGCCATAGACGGTATTACGCATATTAGGCACTCTCTATTTTCTGTTTCGGAGATATGGGTGTTCTACATTTTTCGATTCTGTATTTTTATGTTCCGAATTGCAGACAATCTGAATATTCGTTTTCGAATAAATTAGCTCTCCAATGAATAATGGTTCGATTTATAGTCATTCGATTTTTTTATCAGTCGAAAGATAAAATTTCGAATAATTTAACCTTTGTTAAATTGCGAGTTCATAATTCTGCCGTTTCGAAATCTTTGTCGTTCTATATTTGGTCATTCGACATTTTTACCCCCACCCGAGAATTTCCTTTGTTTCTTCAAGTCGGGTAAAAATGTTGTTTTTTTTTCACAAAAATCCGTCATTGTTATTTTCACGTATATAATTTTCCCGCATAGTTTGCAACGTTTACGAAGACTAATATCTCTCTAACTCAAAAAATATATGTTTGATGAAAAGAAAATGTTCATTATGTGACCCTAATCTGGCTAATTTGCAAAACCTGGAATTTCTGCGAAACCTGTATGGAAAACCCGGAAAAGTCAGGGAATTTCTGAGTCAATAATGCGTAACAAACCTGCACTGGAAACACTGTGCACGACGAGCATTCGATGCGACTCTGCAGCAGTTTTCTTCAAATGATAACAGAAAACCCAAACAAATCGTAGTTCGTAGGCACAAAACTCGACATGTTTAAGGTTATAGAAGAATATACCGGTGTAGGGAACTTGGGTTGTGTGTTGAAAATCTCCGTCAGCTGTCAGAGACGATGGCGCTGCGGAAGCGGTCTTACGGTCCCTAAGCTGACGGCCAGCACCATCTATAGGAAAATTCCGGTTTCATACTTCTACAGCTGGTAAATCTACGAATGTGTTCGAAGGCTGGAAAAAATGGCGGAGGCGAACAAGCTGCGTCTCGTGATGGAGGCCGAGGCAGAGGCCGAGGCGATAAAGATTCGCGGTGAGGCGGAGGCCTTCGCGATCCAGGCGAAGGCAAAGGCCGAAGCCAGTCAGATGTCGAAGAAAGCTGCGGCCTTCGACGAGTACGGAAACGCCGCGATGGTCGACATGATGCTGGATACTCTACCGAAGGTAACAAAACACCGAAACTTCGCAAAATCGATCCAACGAAAATTCCGCCGATCCTCGGAATTCCGTAAAACGAAAATTTCGCCTGGCAGATCGCGGCGGAAGTTGCAGCGCCGCTCTCGCAGGCGAAGAAGATCACGATGGTCTCGAGCGGAAACGGCGCGATCGGGGCGGAAAAGTTGACCGACGAGGTGCTGAGCATCGTAACCCGCGTTCCGGAACTCGTCAAGACTCTCACCGGCGTTGACATTACGAAGGTACGTCTTTCACGAGAGCGGAAAAACAAATGAGTCCTCGACTTCGCTGACAGCAAAAAGCACCGAGAATCATATATTTTTCTTTCTCCGTTCAGTCTGTCCTTGCTGCGTAAAGGTGCTCAGCGCTCCACGAGATTCCTCACAGAAGTTTCACCAGCTGCGGTTCCCTTCCGCTATTTTTCTTAGCGTTTTAGAATAGACGATACGTCGTTTATAATTCAGTCGGGGCGAATCTCTTGACGCTTGCGTAAAGACGAAAAAACAAATTCGCGCCGTTACGCGAGCGAACCAAAATCAATCGTTCGTCTCGTAACGGAGAGACGGATCGTTTACTTTTATCAGCCAACAAAGGAAGTACGCGCAATGATGTCGTTGACGCAACAAACTCCGACGATTCTTCCTCGTCGAAGCGCAAATTCACATGCAACGGAAATATATACGTATGTATTTATGTATCGGGAGGCGCAGTCGTGACGTCGTGCAATCGAAAGAAATTGTCGAAGATGGTGCGACGCGTACTAACACACAGCCGTACACGATCGACGGAAAAATATGGGTACGTTTAAGGGATCGTCACGGTGTTACGGGTCGAAAAATAGCTGATTTTCGCGATTTTTTGTTCGATGGGCAAAATACCGCTGGTCAGTCTGATTTTTTTTACGTCAGATCAAAGCACTCGTGAAGAACAGAAAATAAATTTTTAAACGTATCCTTTCATTTTTTTACGTTCCTTCCAACGGTTGAAAATGTCTTCGAAACAACGGGAGTCCTCACGGTGTACACGGTTGTGGCCGTAAATATTATCTGAAATAAAATTGGTAAAAAGATTAATCGCTATGAAAGTCACTATTTTGCTATGGAGGTTTTTTAAAAATCAAAATTGACCGGAAGGCGGAATTTTTGAATGCGGAAGATTTAAAAAAAGAAAGCTTCAAAAAAGAATGTTGTGTCCGGATTTGAGACAAATAGCTTGAAAACTTTGAGAGTGTACACCGTTTTGAAAAAGGACATTTCGAGAAAAACGCCTTTAAAGTTTCAAGTGCGGAATTTTCATACAAATTGTCTACTTACCATCAATCGGCGATGTTTATAAGATGCTTATAACCGTCTATACTATCGGCAAATGCAAGTAAAACGCGACTTTTTGTGAAATTCTCACTGTGATGATCCCTCAACGAATTGCCGATCGAGACAGATCTCGACGGAGAGATTCGCAATACTATTTGGAAGATAAACATTAATGTCCGTTGTGTTTCCTTTTCTGTTCACTAACTCGCTGACTCACTTCTTTGACTCAATTATTTCTTGGACAATGGCAATACGAATTTTTCGTAAAAATATTTGAAGTACAATACCAAGGGGGGAAAAATTCGGTTGATAAAAAATTAGATTATAATGTTGAAAAATAGGTTTTGGGAGATGAAAATTGTATTCACACTTTCCACTGGTAGTGTATATATATATATACACACACATACACACATAAATATGTAAAGCTAATATATTGGGTACGCGAACCGTCTTGTGGCGAAGTTAATTTTTTAATAGACATTAAGGACGACGGGCTTATAGTCCAACGAAATCAATATATATATATATATGTTTTCGTTGAGTGAACTTTTACGAATGGGTCAGTGGTTTTCCGCCCACATTGTGCCCTGCTCTTCCTTCAATAGCGTTTGATTTTTCTTTAGAAAGTTTCATTTTTTAAATATACCTATATATATATATATATATATATATATATATATATATACGGAATTTTTAATCGCGGGTCACCGAGACGTTTATATCGAAGCGGGCTACCCTTTAGCGGCGAATGTCCACTTGTGGTCAACTCCGTTTCCAACTTCAGTATTTTCCGACAAACGAATTTGTGCCATGCCGTGTGGCGATCATCGATTTCTCTGCATACTTGAAAACTACAAACTCTAGATGTAGATTCGTATCGTGTATGCCTCGAACCTTCTTACCTCAATGTGCATACGTAAAGAAAGCGATCGAACGACCATTGTGTACATTAACAATTTTCAAATAACTCGTATGTCCGGATAAATGTCGAATAGTCTCTCTAGTCCCCTAGCTTGAAAATACGAATGAAGAAAACCGGTTACGATACGCATGTAAAATGTGAATTAGCGCACTCTTCGGATATTATATTTTTTCTAATTCAACGCTGAGAGTCTCGCCGCGTTTCCGAGCCATCCCTCGTTGTACTCTCGCACTTCGGTGTAGCGGTTTATACGATGCAAAAAATGGATTTCATCCCCGCGGGGATTCCGCGAACGTGGATATTTTTAAGATATACTCTACACATACAAATTAATTGTACAATCGTTGAATGTCAGGATTTACAAGCGACGATTAAAGATCCATTGACCTGTGTATTGTTTGTCAAATTATTCGTTCCGTGTAACAATCACGATGAGTGTTTGGATGAAAAAGTTTTTCGACGAGTTTTCAGACGCTGGTCCGGTGTGTTTTTGCGTGAGCGTACGTGTTTTCGTAATTCACGAAACGTCCGATAGTATTCGAGTGTTTCACTGATCGAGAATGGTAACCGTGTCGGTCATTGCCACTTGGTTTTTTTGAGCAATCTACAAAGGTCGTCCAGTGTTCATTTCCAACGATAACATTTATTCATTTACCCTAGTACATTCGCTATCGTTTGACGGATAATTATTTTTGATAGCCCTCTTGGCGTTTTGACAAATATAGGGCAACTTTTTTGACAAAAATCGTGGTAAATTCCCGTTATTTTAATAAAGGATTAAGAACTTCACAAATTTTCAGTGATGTCTAGAAATTGACATTATTCTAGGAATTCTAGAATTTCAGACATTCGTTGAGGATGTCGAGAATGTTGGACGTCTAGAAATGTAGAATTCTAGACATTTAATATTCTTGTAGGTTCGAGTTTTTTCAGAAATTGTGAATACTAGAATTTTAGAATTCAAGTATTTTTCTAGAATTTTAGAATCTAAGAATTCTACAATTTTAGAATCTAAGAATTCTACTAGAATTTTAGAATCTAAGAATTCTACTAGAATGCTAGAATCTAAGAATTCTACTAGAATGCTAGAATCTAAGAATTCTACTAGAATTCTAGAATCTATGAATACTACTAGAATTCTAGAACCTAAGAATTCTACTAGAATTCTAGAACCTAAGAATTCTACTCGAATTCTAGAATCTAAGAATTTTACTAGAATTCTAGAAACTGAAAATTCTACTAGACTTCTAAAATCTAAGAATACTACTAGAACTCTAAAATCTGAAGATTCTACTAGAACTCTAGAATCTAAGAATTCTACTAGAATTCTTGCATCTAAGAATTCGACTAAAATTCTAGAATCTAACAATTTTACTAAAATTCTAGAATTTAATAATTTCACTAAAATTCTAGGATTTAAGAATTTGACCAGAATTCTAGAATCTAACAATTTTAGTAGAATTCTAGAATCGAAAATTTTTACTAGAATTGTAGAATCTAAGAATTTTACTAGAATTCTAGAATCTAATAATTTTTCTAGAATTCTGGTATCTATAAATTTTACTAAAATTCTAGAATCTCAGAATTCAACTAAAATTCTAGAATCTAAGAATCTTACTAAAATTCTAGAATTCTACAAGAGTTATGGAATCCAAGAATTTTACTAGAAGTCTAGAATCCCACAAGAGTTATCGAATCTAAGGATTATACGAGAATTATAAAACCTAAGAATTCTGCTCGAATTCTAGAATCTAACAATTGTACTAGAATTCTCAAATCGAAGCACTCTACTAGAATTTTTTATCACTGCGGCCACTCATCCAAGTATCACCCAGGTCAACGCGCCTAATACGTGCTATCAGTTATGTGAAAACTGTTATTTAATTCTCACGCATCGCTGAAGTTTGAAGATTCCGTTGTTCAAAAATTCGCGCCACCCGTTTCGGTGTTCCGGGCATGCGCGTGACGCGATCCATCGCTGTAATGCGCGTTTCGTCTTTTGCAGCCCCCCGCCCCCGGCCCGCAGTGTTTTATTGTCAGCTTGTGACAGTGTTGGCTCTGTGTCTATCAAGGCGGATCAGATCAGTGAGAATTTAAATAGCAGAGTGAGGCTACTGATTTTGAGAAGCGGCTCGAGGCCGTTTCGTCGTAGAGGAGAAGAAGAGCAGCAAGCATGGGGAAGCACAACGCAGTCTGCCTATTCCTCGTTACTTTCGTACTCCTTTGGATCGGATCCGAGGTTAGTAGCGATGTTTTTTTAATCGAATTTCGACGTCTTCAGCGTTGCTCACTTTTGCCTTTTATACGTTTCTACGGCGAAAGGCGCAATCGTACGACGACAAGAGATGCAAGTGCATTTGTCCGAGCATATCATCGGTGATAAATACGACACAGCCCTCGCCGGACCGTCTCAATTTCATCTCCAACGTACCACCTGACAGCTGGTGAGATTATCGCAAAGCAATTACGAGACACATGCACGGCCCAAGCGATGCGAGGCGCTAAATTGCTTGGTGGTGTTTCAGCAACTGCGAGGGTGTTATTCTACCCAAGATCAAACAGCAGCTGATGGGCCAGGACAAGGTGTTTTGCCCTCGATGCGAATGCAAGTATGAGAATCGCAATACCGCTATCATAAAGGTGAGTACGCGAAAGAAAATGCCTCATCTATGTTGTTCTCGCCATGTTTGGGAAAAACACATCATCTTTCGTCGAGGAATGTATTGACAAAAAGATAACTGCCAAATTTGAAGGAAACATCTAGATAGAGGAATAAGTTGTTGAGTATTGTACGAACGGCGATTGTAAGGACTCAATACTCGGGTCTCCCTACCTGGGTCGCCCGAGGAGATAAAAGAATGAAATTTATCCATGTATTATAAAATATTGGCTATTCTTTGATGCATAATTTTTTTAATAACATGGTAAAGCTCCACTATTCTCATAGGTTTAACATTTTAGAAATTTCAAAGCCTACAATTTTTTCGTCACATTTGCTGATTTTCCAAATTTTTTGTCAAATATCCTGGTACAGTTCTATTATTTTAATATAAAGTTTAGCATTTTATATATTTTTCAGAAATTCTCGAATTTTGACATTTTATCTAGACATTCTGGAATTTCAGAATTCCTCTGCAATTTTAGACACCTAGAAATGTATAATTCCTTTAGAATTTCATCATTCTTCCAAAACTTTAGAAGTCCCCTACATCTTTAGAGTTCTAGAACTTTATATTCTTCTACAATTCAAGAATTCTGAAAACTCAGAATTATTCTAAACTAAAAATTGTAGAAATTTAACACTTTCTAGAATTCTAGAAATTTAGGGTTTCTAAAATGTTAGAAATTTAGGGTTTTCCGTAAAATTCCAGAAATTTAGTTTTTCTAAAACTCTAGAAATTTTGCATTCTAGAATTCTCGAATATTTCGAATCTGTCTGGAATTCTAGAAATTTTGATTTTATTTCCGGATTCTAGATTCCTGTAACTCTTGAATTTTTTATGTGTTTACGCTGCGGTTAATTCCTCGTATCCTTTTCATTCGAACAACGGGAATGGCCGCAGTGAAAGTTTTCCCCCGGAAACGCGCGAGAACGGAAATAAAAATTGGACATTTCATATCAATTGCCGGTCTCGTTTCAGTTCGTGGTAATAATCGTCATATGGGTGATATCTCTCCTGGTGATCTACATGCTCTTCCTCATCTGTCTGGATCCCCTGTTGAACAAGAGGGTACACAAGGCGGCAAGTGGGGCTGGTTATTTGGAGCATACAAACGAGGAGGACGACTCCTCGATCGCTCCTGGCACTTCGCATCCCATGGGCGTGCGCGGAAACGTCTTGAACCGTGTCGGTCATCAACAGGACAAGTGGAAACGCCAAGTGCGCGAGCAACGGCGCAACATATACGATAGACACACGATGCTCAATTGAACGGGGATGAACAAAAATGTACAGTAAACACACAACACCCACATTATATATATATATATACACTACCGGCGAAAAGTATGGTCACGCTTTTCGCAAATTTTGCGATAAGAAGTCGAAATAAAAATAATTTCTACCATTTTTTGTTCGAACTCTAATTCATTTCGTTTCTATTTATTGAGACAGTAGAACAGTCGCTAAAAACATCTAAAGTCTGGGACTTTGCGTCCCGATCGAAGATTCGTACTATTCGTCGGTAGCGTGGTCCGTTAACATTTAACCGTAACGCGATGAAGCAACGTCAAAGACAAGACGGCAACGGAATATATCGATCAAAGAAAGTAAAGACATTGAGACTTTAATATAATTGAACCTCTCTTTCCCGTGAGACTCGTCGCACAAATGGGGTCTTCCCTATGGACGATCTCTCGACCAATTCGCAAGAGAAATTCAGCTCGTCGCTTCTGCTATGTAATCCTTAACGATGTCGTAAAAAACGAGAACGAGAGCTCCCCCGGTGCCGCGCAACACGTTGGAGAAGGCGCCTTTGAAGAACGCCGCGGGGCCCTCTTTGCTCAACGTCTTCATCCAACAGTCCAGCGTATTCTTGTACATCACTTCGTCCTTGCTGCGTCCCGATTGCATCATCATTCTTCGACGCACGGTGTCGAAGGGATAGGAGATGATACCCGCCACCGTCGTCACCGTCTGCGAACACGCGCGTCACCGATACATTCGGCCAATCGTTCGGAGCAATGTTCCATACGTAGTTATTGTTACAAATGTTGCAGCCCGATCAATTAGCGTCTACTAATTACAGATTCATTTTCCAGGAGTGAAAACGATTTGGGGGTACCTCGGCGATCGCGAAATTGACGTAAATGGGCGTGTTCTTGGGATCCTCGAGGAGCGTAGCTCTTGCAGTGTCGTAGAGGCCAAAGTACGAGGCACGATAGATAAAAATGCCCTGAACGCTGACGTTGAAGCCGCGATAGAGTCCGAACAGTCCGTCGGACTTGAAAACTTTCACGAGGCAATCGGTCATTCCCTTGAACTCCCTGGCATCGGCCTTCCCGACGTCCGCCGCTAGTCTGCCCACGATTGTCATTTTTCGAGACGTTTTAATCGAGCTAGCTCCGTTTTGATAAGGTTTAGAATTGTTTTTTTTTAGATCGCGAACCTGGTACGCGCGAAATCCAAGGGATAGACGAATATCAAAGACGTGGCACCGGCGAAACCACCCGAGGCCAAATTGCCGGCGAATTGCTTTAAAAAATCCTCCTTCGGCACACCCTCGAGAAATATCTTTTTGAAGTGGTCCTTGAAGGCGAAGTTCAACGCCTGAGTCGGGAAATATCGTATAACGTTGGCGAGATTTCCACGCCAGAAACTCATGAATCCCGTTTCTTTGGGTATCCTCACGAACGCGTCGATCATTCCTGTTGGATAAGGATATTGATTGGAATCGAAGTATTTTCCGTTCGAGTTGTCGGGCCTCATCTGTGGCAATTGCGTGTGTATGGCTGTCGTGAAGACTTTTTCATCGATGACGTTACCTTTGTACTGGCGATCTTTCGTGATTTGCTTCGAGGTATGCTGAACCTGAAGCAACAGCTTGACACGCTCTATCGGCGCTACCGCGGTCTTTGCTACCCCCGCTGATACGCCGCCGGCCACGAGATCGATCAAAAATTCCTTCGGCGTCTCCATTATTTCGTATTTACGTGAAACACCGAATTACCCGACATCGCTGACACAACGTACGAGTCTTCTTTTCATTGCTCAATTTTGATCCGCTGGTGTTTCGGGGCTCTTTCAAAACTGACGTCTCGCGCGAGGTTCAAATATTTCGGAGGCCGTAGTTCGCCGGATCGCCGCTGAGCGGCGTTGCCGCGCGGCGGCTGTGGAACTTTCGGATGGCTTCCACGGATTTCTTAGGAATTGGCACACAGGGTACACACGATATTTATTGGACAACGGAATTTTAATTAATGTTTAAGGTAGCCCTATCGCTTTACACTAGTCATACCACTGATCATACTTGATACCTGTACAATATATATTTTTAACATATGCAAAAAAAAATAATTCGTAATAACTAAAATATTCCATTTGTAAACTGTTTAATGAATGTTCACATTTAATGAGCAAAATGAAAAGTAGCTATTCCAACGGTTCGCGTAGTATTTCTAGGTTTGATATTTGGCAACATTGATCCCATTGTAATCTTACACCTGATTTATACCGAAAAAGACGGCTCCGATCGGGTATTGAGTGTAGTAAAACTTTTCCGAAATTCAAAATGGCGACGTTAAGATGGCCGACATGCTTTTTTCAAAATCGCATCATGAATTTTTTTCACAAAAACGTTTATCTGGTCAAAACTAACAACTTTTGTAGGAAAAGTTTTTTTGATAAAGTTCATAATTTTATGGTTAGGATGCGATTTTTTAACTATCTTAGCGGCATCCAAGTGGAGATTCTTTCCATTATAATATATAATAATATTGTGTACATATATAATAAATAAAATATAAATAATATTAATAAAGCACATATTAATGAAACAACTCGTGTTGTTTTATTCACTCGGGTTTATTATATAATAAGCACATCAGATATAATAATTATATAATAAGTACAACACGAGTAATTTAACAGTAAAATTTGAAAAACTTCCTGCTCCTTCTTTGCCGTTGCCGTCGCAAATAAATAATTAAATTCGCTGAAAAACAATTCGCTCGCGAAGGTTTTATATAGCTGCTGTGCTGGTGTACACGACAGTATATTTGTGTTTGACAGGCGCAAACAATTTTGCCGCCATAACACGGTCAGTTTCACTTTATGCAGCTTTGTATTACTATATATTATCGGTTCCCAAGAACATTAGCGACGCCTGCGGCAGAACTGAGCACCACACCTCTGCGACCGATTGAAAGAACTGTTGAGTAGGGAGTGTCGACTCCGTCTCTCTAGTCTCTTTGTATATATAGTGCAGTCGAAAGTAGCCAAAGTCGAACATTTTTTCGACCGCTTAATGAAACATGTATTCCTATGTTAATCGACCCGGGCAATCCGAATTTCTAGGAATTTTAACTATTAACAGTGAAGGAAAGGGTTAAAAACCGAAAAATATGCATTATTTCAAGAACGAGGAGTGTCGACTCCTTTTTAGTCTCCTTCATAGGAAACTTAGAATTTTTGTCGTTGGTGCTTCGCGCGCGGTAGTCGACATTATTTAGTCGGTAAAGACGCGAGTTTTAGGTATTAATTTCACGAACCCGAATATTCAATAATGAACTAATTTTCGTCTATAATTAAGTAAAAATACATCCCAATATATTCGTAGTAACCTTTCAAAGCAAGTTACCGAACTGTTGACGAAAAATTACGCTAAAAATTGTCTCATGTATACGGCGCTTGATGGTGACGCTGGCTACATTTCAAGCTACTAATTTATACACTAAATAACTAGATGTCTGGGCTCACGCGTGCAAATATCTAAATAATCCGTAACGACAATAAAAACAGGTCACCAAATGTTTGAAGAAAATTTTAACGATAAAGCTGAAAAAAATGTGACTTGCAGAATAAATTTCGTAGCCGCTACTTTCCAGACAAAATGAAAAAATGTCTGAACCTACTAAATTTGCCCGAATTTTTTAATTCCAGTTTATTGTTGGGTATACTAATTGATTGTGACTTATTTTTATTAAGCGCCACTGTAATTTATCAATGAATCAGTAGCCCTCCTTATGCCCCCACAAAATACGGCTCTCCGAGAAAGGAATACCTTAAGATGGCGAGCGATTTGGGGTGACAAAGTCGCCACATGGCGCTGCACTGCACATCCGAGCCGCTCGAGTCGCAGTCGTCCGCGGATCGTCTTCGCGCGTGCATCGTCTTTTTTCGGTGTCCGATGCCACCGGTATACATGCACCGGCAAAAATATGCTCCTCGCACTCCCTCATTCAAGCTTTCACAACGGATATGCACCGCCACTCGATAATTTCACGAATATATTCGTCTCTACGAGAGAGAAAGCGCACAAAAACCTCGGGATTTTCTCCAATACTCGTGTCAAACGTGACAATCGCAAATTGAATAAACACCGTGCTATGTAATAGCGATTTAATCAAAATTTCCCAATTATCCACACGCGAAAGATGATCGAAAACGCACGAAAGAGAGTAGGAAGGCGACAAAAAAGAATCGCTCTTTTGCACCCCACTGTCGCTCTTGCTCCATCGATCGTGCTATACAGCCGCGAATTGCCGACGCTCGCGTGGCACATCATCAGATAGAACGTAACGAAGTCATAAGAGAAAGAAAAAACTATCGACGAGACAAACGCGTCATCGTTTCCGGCACTGAACTTTACGTTCGTATCGATAAGGCACATATGAAGATCACGTAGTTTTCGCTGTGAATGCGCGAAAAAAAATGTGCTTTCTAACCTATAAGCGAGTGATCGAATCGCGTGGTTGGACCGACGCGACGAGACCCTTGGTTCGTAAAGTGACGCACAATATTCACGGATCTCCGTGTCTCAGAAGGGATGTGTTGAAAGCTTGAAGAAGCCCTTCAAGATGGTTCCGCGCGGTGTCGTTCGTCGCGTCTCGAGAGGCTACGATTGCCGAAAGATCGCCTTCTTCAACAGGCACGATTGTGAGAACAAGTGTTTCGTCAGATTTTACGGTTCCCGGCCTCGTCTCACGCCCCAGGAGGTAAGAAAATATCATCGAACGTGTCGTCAACCTCGTCACGACGCATCTTCGATGTTGCAGGTCTCAAAAGTTCTAAGGGTCAACGAATTTACCAAAGAATTCGACTCGGCCGGTTCCATCAAGTTTTACGAATCCAATCAGCTGGCGTCCAACAATCCCATAGAGGATACCAGGTCCGAGGCGCGATGTCTCCTGACTGACGGTAGGGCGGAGCGTTTTTATCGTGTTGTCGAGTATCGTCGCATCGGATGAAAATATTTTTCAAAAATTTCTCCGTAGGTTTTTTGTTGGGCATCTTCGACGGTCACGGCGGCAGTGCGTGCGCCCAAGTGGTGGCCAAGAGGCTTTTTCACTACATCTCCGCTTGCCTGCTGCCCCCGAAGATCCTAACGACTTTCACGCACACCCGAGGCACGGACGATAACCTTCGTCTGCTCGAGAGCTACAACGACAAATTTGAATTCGTCTCGGGCATCAAGACTCTCTATAACGACAGTTTCGTCGCTTTTCTTCGCGACCTGGCAGAGGGTAAAATGAACACGGACCGTCGGGTGGAGGCATCCCTGACTAATGCCTTTCTGCGATTGGACAACGACTTGTCCAACGAGGCTCTGCACAAATTGCGAACGAAAGACGCGGCGCGCACCTTGTCGGTGGCCATGTCCGGAGCTGTGGCAGTCGTCGCTCACGTTGACGGGCCGGACCTTCACGTGGCGGGTGTCGGCGATTGCCAGGCGGTACTCGGCTCGCAGTCAGGTACGCGGTGTTTCTTCTTCTGGGAAGATATGACTTATAACATCCTGGAATATTATCCTCTGGTCCTTCCACCAGATAAAACATCACGAAATATCACTTCGTTTTAAGCGCTTACGGTGGTGTAAGCCCTTAAGGTTTGTGGGTAATTTTCCATTCTCCGCAGAGGAGGAAGGCTGGTCAGCTAAGGTGTTGACGGTCGAGCACAACGCGGACAATCGCGCGGAAGTGGAGAGGATACTGTCGGAGCATCCACCGGTCGAGAAGACAACGGTCATCAAGATGGAACGTTTGCTCGGCCAATTGGCACCTCTTCGTTCACTCGGTGATTTCCGTTACAAATGGAGCAAAGAACTGATGAACGACGTGGTCATACCGTATCTCGGCGCGGCAGCGGTACCGCCGAATTATCATACACCGCCCTATTTGACAGCCCGGCCTGACATCGTCCATCACAAGCTCACGCCCGCTGACAAGTTTCTCGTGATGGCCAGCGACGGCCTGTGGGATCTGATGACACCCAACGAAGCCGTACGTCTCGTTGCCGAACACATGAGCGTAAAAATGTCACAGGGTCCGCTCGAGCTGCCCGAGGCCAGCATGAAGCTGTCGGAGATCAACGAGATGCTCCTACAGCGCAAAGAGGGCCTGAGGAAAAAGCCATTGGACGGGAATGCCGCGACTCATCTGCTGAGGCACGCCCTCGGCGGCACCGATCACGGCATCGATAACAACAAATTGTCACAATTTCTCACACTACCGAGCGACGTTGTGCGCGTTTTTCGCGACGATATCACCATCACCGTTGTCTACATGAACTCCGAATTTTTGCAAAACTGCGCACAGTGAAAACGAGAAAGGGGGACAGAAACAAAGACTGCGTTTGTATATTAGTTGACAGGGTGCAGTGACGACCGAAGTGTCCGTCCCATTTTTGCCTATTGGGAGAAAAATGCTCGTGCGATTTATGTCACTTTTTTTATATCGTTGATGCTTGACTTCCGGACTGACAGTCCGAAGCTTCCGGGCTCGATTTCCAGATGGCATCGATTCGTCCTCGTGCTATCTCGTGTTCTCGGTCGTTCGCAAGCCTTACGAAATCGTAGGTACCTAGAGATCTTGCGATTTCTCGGTATCGAAGGGCGGGAACGGAAACTGAGGTACACGTCTACGACGTTGAAGTTTGCAGCGTTGGAGTGCAACGAAAACTAACTCTTTTTAATTATTAATTGAGCTTTTTTTGGTTGATTTATGCTGGAAAAATCGTAAAAACGTTTCTGCGTACTCTGAGAAAAATTACGACCTCAATTTGCGAAAAAGCCTTTGGATAAGGTAAAGAAATTGAAAAAATTACGTTGCGTTCCAACGATGCGAGCTTCAACGTCATGGGAAGTGTCAAGGCCAAAGGAAAACGAAACGTGCCCTTAAAACTTAACTTCGCACGTATAAAAGTATCTGTAAAAATTCGAGAAAGAATCCAAACAATCGGCCGTTGTAAGAAGGCCCTTGTACTCGAGTCGTTGATGTACTTTTGCCCACTCGATACGAAAAAAAAGAATTCACGACTTTAATCGTATTGGCTGTCTTCCGAGTCTTTTTTTGGCAGCTGCATCGAAAATTCTTAAATTTCACTAACGATTGGGTTAAAAAAATCGCCCGGCGGTAGTTCATGAAGATCGTTCAGTTTTGCTTCGAAGTAACCAGGTGTCCACCTGGTTACTCGACACTCGAAAACGTTATCGATCAGTTCGAAAGTAATTTCGTATGGGGCGAAACTCATACGAAATTACTTTCGAACTGATCGATAATGTTTTCGAAAACTTTGCAGATATTTTGCAAGGAACGTCACCCAGGATATAGCAAGAATAAAGTAAATTGCAAAAGTAACTTTCCCACAGGTTCCCAAAATCGCGTCAGTGTAGCCCCTTAGTATCTTTAATTGCGCGCTTTTGTTTTTTCCGTTGCGCTGCAACGCGGTACGAACGACCGTTGTTTCATCGGAGGTTCCTCCCATCCAGATCCTTGGACTTCCTTTAAACGTCCTAGAGTATCGCAATCTTGAATTTTCGACGGCAAGCCAAAAACGCAATGGTAGCGCACAATCGCGCATAGGAAAGGGCCGACCGCGCGGTTGAAGACTTGCTCAAAATCGACTAAATTCCCATAAGGAACGAGATTGAAAAAAAGCGTTTCTTTTTCATCGATCTTCGATCAATTCGTGACGCTTGTGGCCAATGACAAAGTTTCATCGATTGAACGTCATAGCGAACGTTTCGGACAATTTGTGACTATCCAACCGCTGTATAGCTTGTGATTTATTTCGTTTAACCATAAAAACAATTTACACAAGAATAGAGACTTGTGTGTGTGTGTGTCTGTCCTAATTAGGTATAACACAGAGTACATGTTCATTGCCTCTCGCATTTCGTATTTATATATATATATATGCCGGGTATTCTTTTGTACCGTAAATCTTTTGCTGGTAATTTCAATGCCCGACTCGCGCCGATTACGTTTTAGCCACAATTCAAGCTCACTCGCAAGCTCCGACGGCGCGATTCGAGCGCTGGAAAACTAAACAAATATACGCTCGAACGGATGCTATTATTTCTTACGAAACTAATATTATGCACGGTGTCGAAGTTTGCATCGTTGGAACGCAACGAAAATTATTTCGCGCCGATTCAGGCTGTAAAAATCGCTCGAACGTTACGCATACTCATCAGAGATTTACATCGATTTGCAAAAAAAGGTTTTCGATAATGATGAAAAGTTAAGAAATGGAAAATGAAAATCGTACTCCACGGATGCAAACTTCTAGTTTGCTGTTTTGCCTCGTAGATCCCTCCTTGACGGTAGGATACTCGAAAAATGGCGAAGAAACACGTCGCCGGTATAAACTCCGGGATTCGATGGGAAAGTTAGTACTTTATCTTATCTCACTTTTTGCTCTACGGTATTCCTCGGTAGGGTAGACCGCCCGACGATACCTGATCCCTGAAGCAACGGCATGAGAAAAAACGAATTAACAAAAAATCGTGTACTACACGGTCGTGCTCACTAGTCGAGAAAACGTATTGACGTCACGATAATGATAATCGTACGAAGACCTTACAGAGGTTGTCCGAAGGCAGGGACAGGCAAGCGTAGAACTCGTTTTTTTATCTGCTCGTTATGCTTATAGATTATCGAAATTATATATATATATATATATATATATTGTAACGAAATGTATCGGTGCCCTTAAGGCGCGAGCATATATGTCGAAATTTGAATACCCCCGCGCGACCACAAGAGGGCGTTGGGGTGGGGCGCCGCGGATAGAGGGCGATGCTCTCGAGGAAGAAGGAATAAACCGGCTCGTTCGGCCATTTTATTTTTCCACGTGGTAGCGAGGCGGTAGGGCGCCTCTAAAGAAAGAGGACCTCGGTCGGGGACCCCGAAGAGTACGCCGTGGACTCCTCCGTGACAAAAAATTGGCACGCCGTCTGGTCCGTCGGTCGACACGGGTGCATCCCGTCCTGGCCCAAGATCGATTCGCGCTCCGGCGCGTAGGTTCGTGTGGATTCACCGGAATTTTGAGTGTATCGGTGCAAATTAGACGCGTTCGCAGATTGCGCCATCGTAACGGCCAAATGTCCCGTGGTCCGGCTAGTCGCGTGCCGCCAATCGCGCGATCCTTGTAATTCGAAGTCGCGTAACGTAGCTCGCGCAATGTTCATGTAGAAAAGCCCAAACATTGGCATACGAAGACGCGTAACGTAGCTCGCGCAGTGTTCATGTCAAAAGCCAAAGATTGGCACTCGAAGTCGCGTAACGTAGCTCGCGCAATACTCATGTAAAGAAAGCCAGCGATAGTAATTCGAGAACGCGTCCCGCGTTGTAGTCAAGTAATTAACGATCTGTGATAAAAGGGCCGCGTCACAGAGCTAGTGTGATCTCCTGTGACGACGTCCCCAGATAGAATCAACACTCCTGTCGCGAACGGTTAGCGTCCTGTACTTGATTGAATTATTGTGCGAAGAAAATATATGAAGAGGAAACAAATTTATGTGACGCAAGAAAATTTGTTACAATATATATATATATATGGGTTCACTTAAATGGAAAAAAGTACCTCAACTTTCGATTACTGGACAATCCAAGGCCGCTCTCAACCCTCTTGGCCAAAGTCTTCCTTGAATTTGTCTAGTTTCGCCAAGTCCTCCTGATTCACGGTCGGACGGGTCGTCGATAACGATTTCAGCATGTGTTTCTGCAGCAAGAGAATAAACGTTAACATTTTTCCTCAAGCTCACCGTAGAGTCGGAAAAGCGGTGATTTTTTTTTTTCACGCCACGAGACGAAGCGACCTACGATTTCCGAGCAAGGCCGAACGAAATGTTGACATTTGACGTACAATTACTACCTTAAGGACCCCTGATTACTTGACATACAATTGCTACCCTAATTACATACGATTATTAATTATAATATAATTAATAATTATTACGAGCAATAATAATAATTATTACGTAATACGTAATAATTATTACGTAATCGTAATACGTAATAATTATTACGATTAATAATTATTACGAGCAAAAAAATAATTTTTTTTGCTCGTAATAATTATTCGCCGAGAAGTCACTCATCTGAAGAATCATCAAAATAGAAAGGTATTTCCGTTGCTTTCGAACGATGAAAACTTCAACAGCGTGAACCTCCGGTTGACCCGATGGCAAATAATTTCTTCCGAGCGTGAACACGATTGGCGAATTACCATTGTGACAGGAGGCTCGTAGAGTTTGTCACCGTCGACGTCCATCCAATTCATCTCTATTGCGTCGGGATCTCCGGGCGAGCACGGCGTCAAGAGATCATCGACGATTGTATCCTTGTCCTTGGGCGAGGGACCACGCACTCGCTTGAAGTGCGTCGCCGTCTGCACGAGACGCACGGGCTGCATAAGGGCGTCGCGCACTATTATGCTTATGTCGGCGCCGGAATAGCCCTCGGTCTTTGCGGCGAGAGTTCGAAAATCGTCCTCGGTCAACGAGTGGGCCGTGCTGCCGAGATGGAGCTTGAACATCGTGACCCTCGCGTGCTCTTCCGGCAGACCTATGTATATTCTCTTCTCGAAACGTCTTCTTATCGCGGAATCGAGCACCCAAGGGATATTCGTCGCACCGAGGACCAGAATGCCGTCGTTGTCCGTGCCGACACCTGGGGATAATTTTTTTCTTCAACGTTCTCTTCCGACAGCAGCGAAATTTTAGTCTCTAGGAAGTTTACGAAATATGAATAAACATTGATGATATTGAAGTTCGATGGAATACAATGAAAATGATTGTTTTTCGATTAATCAGGGTTGTTATGCATTATTGATTCAGAAATTTCAACTTTTTCAGGTTTTGCAAATTACCCAGATTAGGGTGAAATAAAGAACACTTTTTTTCATCAACTATATACATATATTGTTTTATTGTTTTATTGTTTTATTGTTTTATTGTTTTTTTTTCGAATCGAAGGTCCTTCACAAGATTGTTTATAACTTCTTTAACCATTAATATTTTTAAATGAATTTTGGCCAACAACTTTGTTGATGTCCCTGCAAATAAATGTCCAAAAGATTTTTCGATCATTCAACTTATTCCTTTAATATAATTTTTTTCAATAGCCCTGACTTTCGGGGCGTCACAGTAGCTTAACCCCTAAAGGTATTCTTTTCACGAACGAGAATATTTAACGATCAACTGATTTTCGTCATTGATCCAATAAAAATACATCGCAGTATGCTGGTAAATTTTGAAGCCAAGTTACCGAACTTTCAACGAAAAGTTACGACTCTAAAAATCGTCTCATTTTTACGGCACTTTATGGGATCGTTCTTTAGATAAGTGACTTTTCCGATTTTGTTGTCATTTTCTCATTTATTGAGTTATAAATGATAATATTCAGTCGAGGAAAGCTGAAATTTTTCATTAACAATTTTTTTACGAGTGAAAAATTGATAAAAATAATTTCGAATTGTTCAAAAACCCAAACAAACGAAATATTAAAAAACGCCCCATGTTTCCGCGAACTTCAAAACCCAATAACTTTTTAGGGGGGAGGGGGGAGCTTTCCCGGACTGAATATCATCATTCATGACCCAACAAATAAGAAAATAGCAAAAAAAAAATTTAGTTTCATTTTTCACAATACTTACTCATCTAAAGAATTACCAATATTAATGTTAAAACTTAGAAAAATGTGACTAGCAGAATTTTCGTAGTCGCGACTTTTCAGAAAAAATGTCTAAATCTACTAAATTTGCGCGAAATTTTTTATTTCAGTTTATCGCCGAGGATAATAATTGATTGTGACTTATTTTTATTAAACGCCACTTTCATTTACCAATGATTGAGAAAGGCCCCCTTATGCGCCCACAAAATACGGCCCTCCGTAAAAGGAATACTTTAAGTGGTTTATTTAGACATTTAGCATTTGAACCGGGAGAAAGAAGATTTCTCAAAATAATAATAACGAAATGAAAATATAAAAAAAATATCTTTCCTTGCATTGCGTCGATGCAATCATTGAGACCCTCAAAATTGTTACTTAAATTTCGTCGCTGCGCGTTCATTTTTGGCCATTCACGAGCGAACCCAAATAATGGTTTACGAATAGCATGAACAAACACTCAGTTCACGACGAACGTCGCCTACCATTATTTTTCAAATCTAACGCTCATTATCATTGTCATGGCTCTTGCTTTATCGAGCATCGCTCGTTCCTCCGTCGGCCCATCGTTTCGCCAAGAAACATACCTTGCATCTGTACGAGAAATTCGGTTTTGATACGCCGTGCGGATTCGGACTCGTTGTCGGATCTCGACGAGCACAGCGAGTCCACCTCGTCGATGAATATAATAGCGGGCTTTTTCTCGCGGGCAAGTTCGAATAAATTTTTCACAAGTTTCTCGGACTCGCCCAGCCATTTGCTCACCAAATCGGACGACGATACGGACAAGAATTGCGAGTTGTTCGCCTCGGTTGCTACGGCCTTCGCCAGGAACGATTTTCCCGTACCCGGTGGCTAAATTCGGCGCGGACAAAAACTTTATCTTTAAATCGTATTAGACGGATTTTTTTTCCAATCACTTTTCTCAGAAATGTCCATACTTTTCCGCTACGATTCACAAAAACGTTTCCAACCTATTTAATTTTTCACAACCTGCGTTATTTTTGTGTCTCGAAGTTTGCTCTCTCTAGAGTACTTTTTTTTTTTCGTTCTTGGCTAGAAAAACTGGATATTCGCTGGAAACTCACGCCGAACAAGAGTATTCCCTTCCACGGTATTCTCTTGCCGGTGAAGAAGTGCGGAAAGCGTATGGGCAATATGACGGCCTCTTTGAGAGCCTCCTTGGCGAGATCGAGGCCGGCGACGTCGCTCCACTTGATGTTGGGTCTCTCGATGACGATGGCTCCCTCCAGCCTGGTCTGTAATTTCTTTTTCTCCGGGTCGCTGTCCGGATCGCTGTCGCCGCTGTCGCTCTTCTTGTCCTCGCTTTTGGAATTGTCCTCGCCGTCCTTCACCGGTTTCTTCTTGCCCTTCTTCAAGTAGGCCTTGAGCTTCTCCGCCCTGTCGAGGTACTGCAGGCACTTTTGCCTTATGCTCTCCTTGGCCCTGTCACCTTGAGCCTCGTCTGCAATCGTCGCAATGAGATAAAAACGAATATCCGATCGATCGCGAAAATAACGAACGGATCGAAACGCCCCCCCCCCCCTCTCCCCGACCCAAGGGCACAGGGAAACTGCGAGAAACCTGCGCCGATAAGGCTGTTTTACCGAGCGACGGTAAAAGTCCCCCTGGCTCGGCGAACAGCCCACGTATCGATGAGGCCCAGCGGCACTCGTGAGTTTCTGTTGATAAAAAAAATTCGTCGCTATCAGGCGGGGCAAAGCTTACATTTGATGGAATGCAGGAAGTACTCGACTGCATTTTCGTAGAGTTTCAAGGCCTCGGCGTAATTTTTGTTCCTGTCCTCCTCGGTGGCCCTGGTCACCAGATCGATTGCTTTCTGAGGAAGATCAAGAAGACGCGGAGTGAATAAGGGACAAAGGGCGGGTTGAAATTCGATCGGGAGGAAAGTGTCGCAATCGGCGATTACGATTCGCGTTTGTGGTTGCTTCATCGTCATTACCTGCAGTGTTGTACCGGATGCCATCTTAAAACGTCAAACGACTTATCTCGCTGGTAAGTCCAACGACGATACGCGGAGGATACTTCGGGAGACGGGAGATGAGAAAGACAAAAAAACAACAACGCGCACGCACACCTCGCAAGGCCAAAAACACTCGCGGGCCTTACGGAGTGCAAACCCCTTTTCGAAACTTCGTCGAGACCCACTTGGTCTCTGGGATCAACGATTTATCTCGCAATTTTTTTGCTCCAGGAACGGACTCCGCGGAATGTTCGCACTGTCAAACGGTAACCTTCAAATCGCTACGAATGAGGACTCTGACGTCATCCGCGAATACTTTTTGTACTGTTCTGAGGTTGGTAGAACTTTACCGGAAACGCGTGAACTGGGCGGCGAGGCTTTTACATGTGTATATTCCGCGATGATTTTTATCGTATTGAACTTGGGATTCGATATTTTCACATAATTCGGTGGTCGCTGCGTCGTCCTGTCGGGGGGCTCAAAGACGACGAGCCTATGTTGTGTCGAAACTAGACCGCGGATGTGTGACCGCGGGCCGTGATGAGACATCGATCTTTCGCGAGAATTCCAACTGTACCGACGGTCGCAATCTTTTTATCGACTGAAGGTAATGTATCGACGGGTAGTGGAGAAACATCTCAGCCGCGCAAGTGCACGAGTTTGGACGAGCTTGAAATTTCGCAAATACGATTTTTCTATTGTACAGTTCTTTAGTCCGGTGTCTTAAGGGAGGAATCCACTGTGATGGGCCGGAAGAGGTTGTTTTTCGGAAGTTTTTTGTCTACTAGAGTATTTATTTGGTGCTTGGAAAAAAAACGTATGTTCTTGAGCATACATTGAACTTATTTCGTGTACATTTTTATTTTATAAAATTATGATTGTGGTATAATAGAGGCTCTGTATAAAAAATGTGCTCCAACGACCGGATCGATAACGTGACAATGGTTGGTCTGAAAAATAAAAATATTTTATAATCTATATGAGTGTAGTTCTCGTTGTACGTAGCCGTTTCTCGAAAAAAAATCACAAAGTGTGAGTGTGAGTTTGTTTGGGTTTGTTAGGTAACCCGAAAAAACCCAAACAAGGGTCAGGGATCTGCAACTCGTCACTTTGCCTCAAAATGGTACTCTAACTTAAAAATTAAGAACGTTATCAAAAAACTTTTCCTACAAAAGTTGTTAGTTTTGGCCTGATAAATGTTTTGGTGAAAAAACTCCATTAACCCTTTAAAAAACATGTCGGCCATCTTAATGTTGCCATTTTGAACTTTGGACCAAAAAAGATGTTTTCTTTGAACGTTAAAAGTTTTATTATACTCAATACTTGATCGGAGCCGTTTTTTTCGCGATAAATCACATGTAAGATTAAAATGGAACACCCGGTATATACTTTTAGAAAATGTAAAACGAAAAAAACCCGTTTTTTTTCGCTCGTGACAATGACGTTTCGCCTTAATTTCAATTTGCTGCAAAGATTTTGTAAAAATTCCAAAAATTTTCTGCTCCTCGTGAATTCCTTTTTCTTTTTGCGTTTCTCTCGAAACTGTGTTGAATGAAAAGGTGAAAATCGTGTCAAAATCTCGTCGGCCGATTCACGTGAAATTTAGACGCAGCATAGCTTATAACATTTTGCATCGTATGACTCGATGATTTTCCGATACCTTCATCCATTCGTTTATAACAAATGATTAAAGTTGTTTTCTTTTGTCAGAATTCAAACTTTTTTTCACAGCTTGCCATTTTCGTATTTTTCAAAATTTCGAAAAAGTATCCAGTTATGCGAGAGTTTTACCATTATGCTAAAAGTGCACTTTGTTATTTTTCATCTCGGATGACGCTAATTGCCCGAACGACGTGCGCCGATTCGCCATGCAGCAGTGACGTCACTTTGCTTAAACAATAATAACTCCACGGTGAATGACTATTTTTTTCAACAAAAAGGAAATTAAAATTCGGCAAGACTGTGTACCAATTTTGTGTAAAATCCCGACCTCGTCATCCCAATACTTCGATCAGGAAAAAACATTGAAAATCTACCTGCTTTTAAGCCCCAAGCTCGGTAAAAATTAAATATTTTTTCACTTCTTTTCTATACACTGCACGATATGATCCACTGCACCTGTCAGCGGATAATCGCTCGACGTTAAGGGGGAGATACCTTTAGGCCAGGTAAAAATTGCTGATTGGCATGATTTTTTTATAAGAAAAAAATTCTTCGCCATTTTTGAGACTCTGGGTTCGTTTTATGACTACTTTTCGCTGTTACATAGTATTTTTTTTTTATCTTTAAAAATGACGGAGTGTGGTACGGTTTTCTAAACGGGTTGCGATGGATGTTGTCAAACTGGATGACACATAGCGTTGGCGGGGTTGATCTGAAAAAAGAACAACAACAACGATTTTCCTTTCATTAAGGGGTAACACTATCCTAGGATTTTGGAAAAATCGTTTTGTTTTTTGGGTTAAAAAATACTTTGGGGTCGTGAAACCCATATGCAATTGTGCTTTAAAAGGTTCGATTATCGATTTTTCCGGAACACCTCGGAGCGCTGCGGCAAAACTTTTTTCAAACTGCGAGGACGGATTATTCGAACACTAGCTTCAAAATTACATTCTATATGGGAGTACGTAGCCGTTTTTTGATCAAATGTAAACTTTTTTTTATAAACAATTTTTTGCTTATTTTATGGGCAAAAAATCGATTTATTTCTTTCAAAGTGCGCCACTTTTTTAAAATTCGATAACAGCTAATTATATAGCTAATAATATATATATATATATATAGCTAATAATATAGCTAACAATATAAATAATAATAATATATAGGTTATATTTTTTTTTGGTTTTTGATCCAGGCCTTATACTTTATGAGAACACCGTCCTCCTGTGCTATTTGTAAAAAACACGTTTTTCAAGATGGGCTCTGTCGCCGCCATTTTGTATGAAAATTATAATAATAACTTTATTATACCTTAATATGTGTTAAATAAACCCTCTCAAAAGAAATCCCATTCCTTTTTCCATACTCCCAATATAAATTGTCAAAGTTAGGCCTTGTTTTCCCTTAATACTCATACGCAGAATATGAACCAAGAAAAAGTGAGAAATGTTCAAAATCGATGAAACGGTACGCTTTTAAACAAAAGATTGAATACCCCGAAAAAAGTGCCTACATTTTGCCATAAAACAATACTTAAGAACAAAAAAGTTCAAAAACGTCTAGGATCATGTTTCAGACAATAAGGTTAGAGAGATTTATACCAAATTTCATCAGAATCGGTCGATTGGTTTTTTAGCTATATGTCACGCCAGTTTTGAAAATGCAGTTTAGAAGACCCTGCCACACCTCCGCCATTTTTAAAGATTAATAAACAAAGAATACCATGTAACAGCCAAAAGTGTTAGGTATTGAAATTAATTCGTAGCGTTTTACAAGAGATGGCGTAGGTGGTACAGTATTTCGTTGTTACCGACAGTAATGTATTCATCGTGAAACAGCTATCATTGAATGTCATTTGCTGTATTATAGTAATGAAACATACCCTAAGTCTAAAAAAAGGCGAAGAAATCATCCCTTAAAAAAAAACAATGAAAATCAGCAATTTTTACCTCGCCTAAAGGTATCCCCCCCCAATTCTATTTTTGAACGTGTTTCACAATCGTGACTAGGGCAATGACACGCAGCCCCGATAACAATCCAACGCAGTCAACTCTTCTATCAAGATTAAAAATGCATTCTCAACATAGCTGCCAATTGGAATAACCCAGCACGCGGTTCGCAAGCCTTTGCAACATTGAGAAGATAAACGTCAATCTGACGTTTAGGTCACTTATGCTTTTGCTCCTCGACTCTTGGGAAAAACCCATTGCGACAAGTAGAATGGATCAGGTGTACAAAAAACTCGTCTTCCGAATGAATTATCTAATCTGAGCGAATGCGATGATTGTTGAAATTTTTTTTGGCCACAACTCGTCGACTATACACACACGTGAGCTACCGGGCGTTTTGTGATTTAAAGATAACACGTCCATGAGGCTAAATATATGTCGTTGTCAAATTTGAATTCCGGTCTTATCGCGCGTGCCGCGCGTGTCGAAAAAGACGCAATATCGTGCCCGTAATCTCACGCATTTATCAATGGATCGTGTTGTGAAACTCGATCGAGGGGGGGGGGGGGGGGAGATTTCTTCAGGGAGCCGAAAATACGCGATTTTCAAGATTTTTTTTTGTGTCAAAACTATTTATTCGGTGTAGTGAAAATTTGACGTACATATTATTACATCTTTTGATTTTTCAAATTGTTTTTATACCTGGTAATAGCGGCTGTATGGCACTTGCTTCAGAGACGATTTTCGCCTGAGTTGCTCAACGGCGTACCATCTAGCGTCTGGTCCATTGAGCCGAAACATCAGAGCCAAAGGATCTAGATTTCTAGGACCCATAAGCTCTATGTGAACCTAAAAAATCGAAAGAAAAGTGAATATTCGAGAAACTGTACGTGGTTGAAAATATGTTCGATTTTTCGTGAAATTTTTGCTACGAAATTTGTCAATTAAACACTTGATTTTTAAAAGAAATTTCCGTGAAACTTTAGGTTCACATAGACGGTACTTATGTTATTCAGGAGTGTGCAAAATTTCAAAATGATCGATCGCATAGTTTTTGAGTTATCTTGTGCGAGGTTTACAAGAAATTGATTTTCAGGAAAACGCGTTTATAGTTTCAAGACACAAAAATGTTGTGACTGAATGACCTACCCATGAATCTGCGATTCTGGGCCACAAAGTAGTTCCTCAGCACCCTCGTGGAGTTCATTTTCGACCATAACCTCTTCACGTCAGGAGCCCTCCCCTTAACGCTGGCGTAAAAAAACGTATATTTCAATATTACCACGGTAGACGCGCGAGCTCATGTTTATTTATTTCTTCATTTCGGAACGTGTGAAACGAGTACGCGACGTTACTCATGAATTTACTCGCAATCTGGTGTGACACACTTTTTTAATCGACGCAAATACGAGATTTCCTGTCCGCCAAAATAATTCAATTGCTTCTAATTCATTTCAAGAACTTTGCATTTTTGGGTTTTTAAATGTAGAACGTTGAGATTTATTTTTACTAATTTTACGAATACATCGACACGTGTTATTTTTTTTATCGTAATTTTTTTCAACGAGTCGGATTAAGGGGCCATAAATGATCGTTGGACCTAAATATTTTTGATGCGCGTAGAACGAGCCCGCCCGAGGCAAACGTTTGAGAAGTAACGTCTTTGGCGCATTAATCAATAAAAACGATTCTGCGTCGAATAATCGACACAGAGAACTGATAATAAATCATATCTCGTCTCCAATTCCCGGTTCGCACAATGATCGATCTGTCGATCTCTGATGAGTCTGATAACATATATTGGAAGTCGTTTTTTTTTTAAATTTTACACCGTTGCACGATTAACGAATTTGTGAACTCGTTTCACCCACGTAGCCGCGTAAATGTATGGCGCATGTGGTTGTACTTTTAGAGCTTTGGGTATCAGTGATTTGGATAGATGAGGGGACGTTGAATATATAAACGCTCAGACCACGATCAAAATTCAGCCAAACGGTCGCCACAAACGCAAAGAGGTATGTGTCCGCTCGTATTTTTTTTTCACATTCGAATCGAGTGGAAGAATTTTATTTATCGAAGAGAAGAATTCACTGGAATTATAATTTTGTTTATTTATTTTTAGAATTATTACTTTTACTCATTTTTATTTATTCATTTATTTTAAGAATTTATCAGTAGAATTGAAGTTCGTTAGGAAAAAAAGCTTCATTTTGAGAAAGTTGAAATTATTGGAATCATAATAATGAGAATTTACTGGAATTCGGATTAAAAAGAAGAAAACAACTTTATTTTTATGAGGAAGAAATTATTAGATTCGGAATTATTAAAATTAACGAGAATTAATATTATTAGTGATGAGAAAGAACTTTATTTATTAAAAAGGAGAATTTTTTAGAATTATAATTATTAGAATTTGCGTGAATTAAAATTATTCATTGGGAAAAGAACTTTATTTTTAGGAAGTAGAATTTATAAGAATTATAATTATGAGACTTCGCGCGAATGAAAATGATTTATTGGGTAGAAGGACTTTATTTTTAGGAAGAAGAATTTATTAGAACGAGAATTATTAGAATTTACTAGAATTTAAAATAATTTATTAGGAAATAATTTTATTTGCAGAAAAAACGTTCCAAAAGACTGTGTTCGCTTCAAAATTGTGATGATGATGTTTAAATGATTAGAGTGAGAAAAAAAGACAACTTGGCGTGAAAGTTTTCGCGATACGTGTCAGTTTTTGTTGTTGTTAAATTCAAGTTCGATCGCGAACGCGACACCGGAAGTGTATAATCCAAAGAACGTAACATTGCAGCACCACGATGTTGAAATTGACGTTCGTTTTGGCGTTGGCCGCGTTGGTCGCTGGGGAGCCGGAAACATTCGAAAATTACAAAGTCTTCAGAGTGACTCCGACCACTGACGAGCATACGTCATTCTTGCATTACCTTTCCGAAAATGCCCAGGACGTAAGGATATTTCCAAAAATCGTTATTAACCGAATAAAAACGATCGATCAATCGATCGAGTTTTACGTGCACAACTTTGATCCATTTTTCACAATACGATAACTTCCCCCTTACGTGTAAAATATTTTTCAAACATTCCTTAAAAAAAAAACGATTTTTTTTTGCAAAACCCTCGCGGGTTTGCAGTTTAATTTTTGGAACGGTCCGTCAAAAACGAACGTCCCGGCCGACTTGATGATCGCGCCCGAAAAAATCGAGGATTTCGAAAATCTGATGCGCTCGGCCGATCTACCCTATGAGAATTACATCGAGAACGTTCAAGAGCTCATCGACAATGAGAATCCGACGAAAGCGCGCGTCGGCGCTTCCGGTTTCGACTGGACGAGATATCACACTTTGGACGAGATTTACGCTTTTTTGGATAAACTCGCCAGTGATTATCCGGACAAGGTCGAGCTCGTGGTGGCTGGCGAGACCTACGAGGGCCGTCGGATAAAGGGCGTAAAAATTTCATTCAAAAAGAACAATCCTGGTATCTTCATCGAGGGTGGAATTCACGCTCGCGAATGGATCTCACCGGCTACCGTCACTTACATCATCAACGAATTGTTGCACAGCCAAAACAAAGAGGTTCGCGCGGTCGCCGAGAGCAACGACTGGTACATCTTCCCCGTCTTCAATCCCGACGGATTCGTTTACACTCACACCGGGGTAAGTCTCGATCAGTGTCGAAATTTTTGACGAATTTTTGAACTTTTCTTCTCCTAATTTTGTTTAATTAAGGATGTTGAGTCCCTATGAAACATGTCAATGTTAATTGTTCAATAAATAGCTTCTTAATCGTCATGAAGTTTTTACACGACCTCCTGAATACTTCATGTAAAAACATACCAAATTTTCAAAATTCTATCATCATTACTTCAACCTCCTTAAGGGTTGAAATAAAAAATGATAAGAAAATTCGGAAAATTTGGTATGTTTTTGTATGAAGTATTTAAGAGGTCGTGTTAAAATTTCACGACGATTAGGAAGCTCGTTATTAAAAAATTACCATTTTGTTAAGAACAATTTTTAAAAGAAATAAAAAAAAATGTATCAATAAACTTCGTTTTGTTTCCGTCGCTTTCAGTATATTGTAGATATTATAAAATTGAGAGGTCAAAAAAGAAAACTTATTGCAAAGTTACATCAGTTTCCATAAAACAACATTTAATTTGTGAATGTTCATTGTTCAATAACGAGCTTCCTAATTGTCGTGAA